>CM067072.1:5898783-6591283 GCA_033980235.1 Diadema setosum | reverse complement strand
CTTCAAGTTCAAATTTCATATAGCTTTTACTATTGTTCAGCAAATTTTAAAGGATTACGATTTTTTCACAACTTGTACGAAATTCAATTTCAGTTTTCCCCAGTGTACAATGTAAGACAGTTCAAAATGTGATAACCTTGCTGTCATAATACACTGACTTAGCAGGAATCGTAAGAGAAAACCAAATTGTCCATAATTATTAATAACAATCTGTAACTATTCGTAACTATCCGAAATATCCGCAAGTGTTCAGAACTATTATGTTCCAATTCGTAAGAATATCCGCAAGTGGACGCAAGTGTTCGCATCTGGTCGTATCTGTCCGTATCGCCCGCATTTTTTGCCCGCATGTTTTGTACAAATTTCTGGTGACGGCAAAGGATCCGCTGGGGTCCGCGGAAAAAATAACTTTTTTGGACGTAACGCCGGACGCAGAGCATTATGTGACTGGGGCTTAACTGGGGTAAAACATATCGTCACGTACGTGACAATCGACATTACCAAGGTGTGCAGTACGTGCTGGGTCCTTTCCAGCGGAGTCCGGACACCATCGTGCCGCGCGCGGACGCAATAGCGACAGACAAAAATCGAGAGTTCAAGAGCGTTGACACGGCGGGAGGTCGGTCGCCCGCAGGGGAACGCGAGCGACACGGGACACGGCCCCCGCGCTCGCGTGCCCGGCCTCACTTGGAACATACATGGTTATAATGGTTGGCTCCGGGATAGGGAGGGGGTGGGATGGGAAGAGAGCGTTAAAGGAGTGCTGTCGAGTTAACATCAACTTCATTTTTCTCTCTCACAAGGAAGGGAAATAGAACTTGTTTGGGGACTTTTTTATCTGTGTCTTAACCCTCTGATTTCGGGAGCCGGCGGAGGTTCTCCATGTCAACCATACGGGGAATTTCAGTGTTTCAGAGGCGAATGTTTAAAGTAATGATTGTTAATGATTGTTATGGATATCTTGTTATTCCATTTCATCCGAGATGACGGCATAATTATGAATGAAGAACTGTAATATTTCTGTTTAAAGGCTGATTGAGGAAAACTAGATAGTTCTATGAAAGCAAATCTATGCAATGAACTAAATTTTGTGGTCAATTTGATATACAAGCTATTTTATATTCGATTCGATATTGGATGTCAGCATATTTTTTATTTCTTTTTTAGAGAAAATGTTACAGCGTGCTTTGGCAGTCATAAAAGGAATGGAATTCATTTAAATATGTTAAAAGAATATGTTAAAAGCTACAATATATATTTACACAATGATTATTGACTATTGCTCATACTTTCATGGTTAATATGAACTACTGTGATTTAATTTTCATCACAAAATTTGTAGTGTTGGCTTTACGTAATGATACATTATAAGACTTTATACCCAAAACTAATGTTTGTCAGGCTGGACTATTAAAAATCGATGAATTACAGATGCCATGTTGACATGTGTCTGTGTGAATCTCGAAATGTATCATTTTTACGTCATTTCAAACTTGTTTACCTGTCATCCTTATACATGGACACCAAATAGTGTACATGTTTTTCTAATGTTTATTAGTTTGTTAGTTAGTAAGCTTATTTGTTTATTTGTTAAGCGATGCAAAAAGTTCAGCGATACAAAACTACTGGCTGCAAAAGAATGGTTTTCATTTATAGATTTTCGGGCAAAGGCATAAACTGCTTGGCCCTTGAGTCAGCGGCTCTTTAAAATGAACCTGTGGGTCATTAAACCTTATGACTAACTACTGTTGATACGGTGCTGAAACCGTCTTATGCTTTTTGTCTTTCTTTCTTTCTATTAACTATCCTGCCACTAAAATGTCCATAATACAAACCATTCATCTTACTAAAAGTTCCCTAGGTCCATTGGGTTTAGAAATGAATGAAGGCAAACCTTGTTAATTTAATGGAAAATGACTCATAATTGCATGGAGCAATGGTTTGCTCCAACGCCAATGAACTATACTCAACTTTTCACACTCCTCTTCTGAAGCGATCTGAAGGGAAATGAGAGAAATATGATGCTCTGCAACAGCAAAACAACCACTTTCTCCTTCCTTTTTCCTTCAGATCCTCTCTTCTGCCAGAGCGATTGCCAAACTCATCTTCAATCCACTGTTAAATCCCGCGATTTGTCCGCTCCATCAGATGCGGCAACGCGGAAACCAAAACCAGATGTCTGGGTCGTGACATTGGAGGGCGCTATTAATGGAAGAAGCAGTGGTGCCACCCTTCTCCTACCAGTTCCTTTATCTTCCTTCCTTTCTTCCTCTCCCCTCCCTCCTGGTGATATCTCCTGGGTAGAAATATTGTCAAGTGGTCTCTTCTTCTCTATCGCCCTCTCTCTGTGCATCTCAGTTTCGTGCCTCCATCTCACTTTCTCATCCCTTATCCCCTCTCTCCCTATCCATAATCATAACTGGATCTCGATCTCTGGCTGTCTGTACGTCAGTCTGCCCGTCTGTCCCTCGTTCTTCCCGTCTCAATCTCTGTCCCTCGATTGTTATCTGTCTGTCTGTTAAATATACATCACTATCTTTCTAGAACAAATATATATATATTTTTTTCTTCCTTCACCATCACCATCACCAATATACATTGTAGGCCTACTTGGAAGTGAGAATGAATTAAAATCAATCAATCAATCAATCAATCAATCAATCAATCAATCAATCAATCAATCAATCAAGCGATCGACCAATCAACCAACCTACCAATCAGCCAATCAATCAATCAATCAATCAATCAATCAATCAATCAATCAATCAATCAATCAATCAATCAATCAATCAATCAATCAATCACTCGTCTTCCTTTTCTCCTCCTGCTCCTTTTCCTATATACCATCCTATTCTCCTAGCCGTCCCAATCCTCCTCCTCCTCCTCCTCCTCCTCCTTCTCCTCTTCCTCTCCCTCTTCCTCCCTTATCGTCCTCCTCCCCTCCTACCATCCGCCTCCAATCATCACTAAAAAGTCTGCATTGTTATCTAACGAATCAGACTTTGAAATTTGGAGAAATGAGTTATTGTCATCGACAGCTGAAATATGAAGAATGGTTGTAAAAACGAAAATATTCACAATGCCCATGAAATGCTACCTGGTCTCTATTTCCTGGAGAGCGTATCATTAATATTACTAGTATTTTGTGGTTCAAAATACGTATCATACTGCGGTTCAAACTTGGCCAGTTTCACAACGTGATTAAATTAATGTGTGCCTCTTTCGCAATTCTCCCAGGCAAGCCAAAAGCTTACCTGGGGTTTGCTAGAACCTTCGTCGACCTTGCAACAATTTCTTTTTGAAAGACGAAGTCCACTCAGAAATATTGGGATTCCAGGAAGCGAGTTAAGTGATTAGCTCATCACCAGGCATGCTGGCAGAGAGAGAAATAAAAATCCAGGAAATGAAATGCGTAATGAAACTTATGGAGTCCTTGGCGGGATTTCCCGATTTTTCGCGGAATGTGTGAAACGTAATTTGTGAGTTGCTATTGACATTGGGCAGGCAAGGTGTAGACATGAATGACACGTGTACACGTTTACACACTGCATTTTTGATGTCACCTGAAAAGTCAAGCATACGTTGCTAATGGGAACACACACACACACACACACACACACACACACACACACACACACACACGTACATACATGAGTACTACATATTCGAACTGACGAGTCATTTACGTAATGTTATCTCTTGACATAATTTATATGGTCTTGGAAAACTTTTTTTTTTTAAAACCCAAGGTCTGTTTCATAGCTTTTGTGTTTTCAAATGAAAATGGCGGAAGCAGTCAAAAAAACAATCCCAATCAAAGAAATTGTCTTGTCCAAAATTGTTGCATTATGCTTAGCCTGTTCTTGAATACGAATGCTTTTTCTGATGAGTGTTCTATCAGTGCTATACAATGGACTTTTGAGTGAATACGTCATTTGTACGAGTAAAATTCAGCAAAATTCGAGTAATACCGAGCACTCTTAAGACAAGTTCGTCCGTACTCTCTGGGAAAAGGCAAATCTACGTTCCCACTAAGTACGACAAGTTGTAGTCTCGAGTGATGGCGAGTAACGCAAGCTATACTCGCCTGAACTCGTGTGAAGTTTTCAGTTTTCAGTTATGGCGAGTTATGGCGAGTTGCATATAGAGGAGGCACTCGTAATAACTCCCGTAAAGCTCTTCACGTAACTCGAGATAATGGGCGACAACTCGACACGGCTTGGCCTAGTAACTCGGCACAACTCTGCACGCTAGCAAGTCCTCAATTTGTGAACAAGTTCAAAAGTTTTACTAAATGCAAACTCGCTGCAAACTCGTAATGCACTCGCATTACTCGTAACAAGCTTGGACGAACTTGTAATAACTCGCCACCTTCAAGTATATCCGAGTGCTATACAAGAGTGGAATACAGGCACTATAGACTGTGGTACGAGTCAGGTTGAATTGCCCATGAGATCAGTGCGAGTTTAGAGCGAGTACGACGACTTACAGCGAGTTTGCATGAGCTGTTGTTGTTGTTGTTGTTCATTTTCCATCTGTGAAGATGGCTGGATAGCCCATATTCAGCTACAATAAGCTGGTCTTCCATGGGGTCCAGTTGGATGTGGGGTGGGACCACTTCACCGGGTTAGACACCCTGGTCTTTGCGATGAATGAATGAAGCGGGATAGTTTACGTGCATGAGCTGTGACTCTCTCATACACGGGACCTCCATTTCATGTCCTATCCGAGGGACAGAGTGTTTTGCCTCTTGCTAGAGGGGACGGTATGTTTACACACAACATTGCTCAGTCCAGACTCGGGTTCGAACCCGGGCCGCGTGATCGTGAGGCAGGCGCGCTACCGACTGAGCCAACTCACCGCCCTGTCCCGAGATACTGAGAGTTTTGCACGAGCCTATTCAGAGCGCAGGGCGAGCGTGTAGGCTTACCTTGACGTGTCAGCTGACCTATAAAATAAGGGATTTTCGTTTTCTAAACTCGCACTAATCTCATAGGCAAGTTAGCCCGACTCGCAACACAGTCGTAAGTATAGTGCTCGTACTCCACTTATAGAAACTCGTGTAGCACTCGGATATACTTGAAGGAGGCGAGTTATTACGAGCTATACAGAACTTTTCCTCGAGCTTGTTATGAGTAACGCGAGTGTATTACGAGTTTTGCACGAGCTGGTAAAATTTTTGAACATGTTAAAAAATTGACGACTTGCTTACGACTTCAAACAGAGTTGTGCCGAGTTACGCCGAGTTACATGAAGAGCTTTTCGCCAGTTATCACGAGTGCCTCATTTTATAGGCCTCGCCATAACTTGCCACTACAGCTCGTCTTGAACCCTGCTACAAACTTTCAAACGAACATCGTTGAAACACCTTTGAGACTAGCGTTGCACTCGCACTGTTCACACTCAACTCGACGGCACTCGTATACAGTAGTACTCGGGAGTACTATACAGGGCCGGCGCAGCCGTGGGGGCCGTGGGGGCTCGGGCCCCCACACTTTTTGGGCACCATACAAAGGAATACATAAAGTGTCATCACTTTGTTAGCTCATGAAACCCGGAAGTGGGCCCCCACACTTTTGAAAACACTGCGCCGTTCCTGCTATAGTAACTCCCCGAGGTGCTATAGTACGGGTGATTCGATAAAAAGTATTTCACGAGATTTAACAGCAGTGTGAGCTCACTACGAGTCGTGACGAGTTGCACACGGGTTGCATCGAGTTAGCAAGATTTTTAATTTTTTTTAAAAGCTCCTGACTTCATTAGCCACGAGTGAGAACAATTTTCAGTGTGTCAAGCCGACTCGATCGAGTAGTGACGAATTGTCACGATTTGCAAGAAAAACTTCACAAGTCATGGTGAGGGCTGATAATCTTCAACTCGCCTAAGTGGGAGATGGAATAAAAAGAGGGGCTGTTATGAAAGGGGTTAAAAGTATCCAGTTATAGTTGCTTTTTAAGATGATAATCCTTTATTCCTGCCATGGCCTTAGGTCAACCAAACTCCAAGGTGATTGATGTGAATTTTATATTAGATGATTAAATAGCATAATTGGTTCACAAACCAAAAATTTGTGGGGACGAAATACCGAGGAAATACTTCTTTATCTTCTAAGGCCGTGGAAATACGAGAACTTCCCCGTTACTGTTCTTTGCTCAAAAATCATCCCGACGCCGGGTCCCGACGTAGCCTCGTGTCTCATTTTACCATAAACACAAACGTACAATCAACAGTAATAACTAATGAAGAATATTGATAGGCAAGGTGGTCTTTTTTAAAGGTTTCTTTTTTTTTTTTGTGGAGATTATCATCTGGTACACGTATATAATACTAATGATGGTTATGTCGGCAGCGGACTCAGTAATATGACCAGAAAAGGAGTGGCTCTATCATTGCAGACACCTAAACCGTTGTGGTACGATGGGTGATGTTTGTTATTCCGAAGTTCCGTTAATCCTAAAATGGAAGCAAAAAAAAAAAGTTCGTTATTCCGTAGGTTCGTTATTCCGAAGCACACAAATTCCATATACATTGTATCTTGATACGAATATTTCTAGCTCTATGATATTCCGAAGGTTCGTTAACCCGGAAATGAAATAAGGTTATATTTTCCGATGGTTCGTTAAACTGAAAATGAAAAGAGGGTGCGCACTAACGAACCTTCGGAATTACAAAACATATTTCGGAATTACGAACCTTGTTTCTTTTTCGGATTAACAAATCCTCGGAAAAATGAGCTGTAACCACTATGATACCTGTGTCTTCAGCGCTAGGCGCTCTTCTTCCTGAATAAGGGGATGAACTCTTAAAGCTCATTTGTTTGACATAACCTGAATGTGGTTTTTGTCGTTGCCGATTGAGAAAGGTCCTTCAAGCCGTCTAACCAATCACTCTTAAGTAAACCGTGAAGGTAAATGCATATATTGCGGGAAACAAGGAAATTGTGTTAAAAACTTTCAGCGTAATTTAATGAAAATCTTGAGAGACCTGACAATCCAGGAACACTCCCACAGAGACTGACATAATCATAGATACATGTATTACAATGAGTCACAATTACATGACTACATGGCATCAAAATCATGTATGAAGTTGTTTAGCATCAACGAACTGTAATATTATTGTTGTAATTTGGCTTTTTATAGTCTCTACTTTTCAAAGAGTTGTAGTGCATGATATCCAAAATAAATACATACCTATACATTATGTATAATAACGAATAAAATCTATATTGACATCTACATTTATCTACAAGGTTTTGGTGATTATTTTCATTCATTTTATCAACGCCAAAGACCCATCTAGGCGATATCTTATATTTAATTCCTTTTTGAATGAAAAAAATCCTGACCTTTTCAACCATCAATGTTTCCCGAAAAGATTACCGCAATATATTTCTCTTGACTTGTCATATCCTTAATGACCATGTTATTTGTCCATCAATGTTAGTTAACTTCATTTCAAATTTATCTCAACTCGCTGAAATCTCAAGAATTTAGGTGTCCATCCTCTTCGTGATTAAGTGTGTTATTTACATTTTAAAAATTTGAAAGAGACCTTGAGAAAAAAATATTTCTCCCCCGCTGGGTTTTGACGCAAACAGGTTGTCCGAAGCGAGGTTAAAAAGACTCACATAGCCGATACACTTTCTGACACGCGAGGCCCAGACAACCGTAGGGTGGGATATGCTAAGTCAAGGTAAGGCAAGAAATCAACCAGCTGGTACGTCACTTATTTCCAGGGGGTCATAACTATAAGTTTTTCTCATCATGGATTTTTTCCCTACTTTAGTCATCGTTCGTCTTCAATCTCTCCTATGTATATTTTTTGAGACTCAATCAGAATCGTAAGAGACTCTCGTTTTATGAATATCAGCGTCTACATCATGTCCATTATCGGATTTGTAGATGCGAGGTGTGTGTTTGAGTTTTGGTGTGATTGTAGTACGGCATTGTGCACTGAGAAGGGAAGATTATGGTAGTGTCCCATATGTGTGACGCAAATTTCTTTACAGCTTTACTTAAACTATACTTTTGATCGCATTTTCAAAATTGTCAGGCAGTTTTGTACTATTTGAATGAATCTATCGTAGTCAAGTGGTCATTACCCGAATTTAGAAGTGCCCGATATTTTCTTCACCACCCGATAGCACATGTATTGAAACCACTCATCCATTACTCTGCTTTAGGATATAAAACACACTTGATTGTGATGCGATATGTGCACGATGTACAAAGTTGATTCTATGGAAAATTTCGAATTGTCTTGACATGTATAGATCATCTTCAGATCAGTAAAGAACAACCGTCAATGTTTCTATAATGATATGTTTACACAGCATGCGATTTCAACGCTGGGATAATAGTAGTGGTATAGTGGCGAAGCAATGGCGTTCCTGGCCGTGAGGTCGGCTGATGCAGGGAGGTGACCTCCCTGGCTGATGTGAGAGTTCGGGTAGCACAGTGCTGGTAGAGGTATGTAGTGGGTAAGGTTCTATATCGTCAGGAGTTCCTGACTTTGAATCTCTTTTTGACATGGACACTAATCCTCCTGAACTAAAACATGAGAAAGTGGTTGTTAAGTTTCGTGGATGTATAATAATGTTGGCAGGACCATTTAGGCTAACTGTGAAAGAGCAGAGTTAAAGAAAGAGATGGTACAGTATTGTAATGGTGGAGATGAGAATTGGGCTTTTAACTTTTTGCGAGATACCAAGAAAACACTTATGATACAGTACGAAACATACCATTTAATGAGGAATTCAAAGTTTATTTGCTGAAAATCGGGTTTGGAATGACTGAAACATCCAAAACAAAGTAAAACAAAGCGACCGTATGGAAATAAAGTGTGGGTCCCACACTTTATTAGAATCGCTCTTTTTTGGATATCTCAGCCATTTCAAAACCAATTTTCATCAAATAAACGTTGAATTCCTCATAGAATTACATGCTCTTTCATATTTCATAAGAGGTTTCTCATTATCTCACCCCAAAAAATGTTAGAAACCTGAAATTAGGTCTCAATCAAAACTGTACAATCCCTTTTTAACATTGCATGCAGATGATGGGAATGAAGGAATGTGATCTGTCGAAATGATATCCCTTTCCCATTCTATCTCTCTTTTTTACCTCCCTTTCATTCTCTTAACCAGTTTGTCACAATAGCTAGCAAATGACACATATTCACACACATGCGCTGTGATTTCAAACGTATTCAAACCATGGAGCTACCTTGTATGCTCCATGTTCAAACTATGACTCTATACCGTTATTCGGTGGTTGATCAACTCCTACTTCGAACTCTCAATATCTAGGAGAAAAAAAACAACATGATTTCATTACATGCGATTTTCTTTTTTGGTTCACTTTTGTGGTACAGATGACCAGGAACGCAAAGAGTATTGTTCAGAAAAAGAAGAGAAAGGCAACTTCCTAGATTAGTTTATCACCCCCAACAATGCACTCTCGCGCCGCCTAGCTGGAGGGAAGAGTTTTGATGGGATCGGATGCGATCCTATGAATAAGCGACAAAAAGTCCCCCTCTCCCGAGATTTCAGGGAGCTGTGACCGAGTTCAGTTGTATGCCAAATTAGGAGTAATTTCACCAGCAAACGAGGTGTAAGTTAAGAGAGAAATCCGACAATGACTCTCTTATCTCTGTCATTTAGACGAAGTTGTGAAACCGCAGCGAAAGAGACAGATAGTTGTAAAGAACGAAATCCCCGAGTCCCCGCGCGGATTAAGACAAACTTTCTGAACTCCTTTCTCTCTATCTCTTGCTGTCTCTTTCTTGCTCTGTCCCTTAATATAAGATTTGTTTACAGATATTTTTTGTGGCTTTTTCCCAGGAGTTATTTTTCAGAGTGTTTCATCGGTAGAACGAAGGTGTGATTGCCTAGAGCTACTTGTAGTATTATCAGCAGCCAGACTCGGCTGCTTGGCATTAAAGCCGCTAGACATTACTCGATTTTATTTTTGTATATATATATATATTTTTTTTTTTTAACTCAAATGTGCCTCAAGAGCTGCCGCGGTCAAACACGGAAGCAAGACGAGGAAATGTTTCTTCTTATTATATGCAACAACCGTTCTACTTTGGAGTATGTCCACTCCAATCGTTTTCGTGACCGAAGAAGAATGAAAGTGACAATTTCAGAGAAATTGATCATTCCATCAATCATTAATCTGATCTACTGTACATTCAGTCGTTCGGTCATTAAACCAATCAATACACCATTCGATAGGAAAATCAATCAATCAATCAGCCAATCCATCTATCTAGCCATCCGTCAATCAATCAACCAATCAATCCAATCAATCAAGCGGTCAATCAGTCAGTCAATCAATCAATCAATCAATCAATCAATCAATCAATCAATCAATCAATCAATCAATCAATCTATCTATCTATCTATCTATCAATGAATGAATGAATGAATGAATGAATCAATGAATCAATGAATCAATGAATCAATCAAGGAATGTCTTAATCTCAATGTTAGTTTTCAAACAAACTATGCTTAATTCACTGCTCAACGTTTTCTTTATGTCTCAATGCAAATATGATTCTCTGCCCTAGAATACAAGCGAGGTTCCTATGATAAAGTAACACACGTATTTCTTCTCAAAATTGATTCAGTCTTGCTTTTCAATACATTCATTGGAGAGAGTTTTCAAGTTTCTATCATTCTATATGGTCAATACTGTAAAGAAACACATGCATCGTACCCCAGACAAAAACAAAAGAGAAAGAGAAACAGATGGGACGATCAAGAAGAAAATCGTAAAGACAAGAGCTAAGAAATAGCATGAAACATCTCGACCAATCTCTCCTGTATCATCGTGAAACCAGAGTAATGTCATGAAAGTCTTATTTCACATAGTTACCAACTTTTATTTTTCTGATTTTTCACTTGTTACGTTTCATGCAAAAGTAAGCTGCAAAATCCAACATCAAATGGACATAAAAGCATGGGAAAATCATAATTTCTCCCATGAAAAAAAAAGGAATTTTAAATTGATACATTAAAAGAAATACCGGCACAAGTCAAATTGACGTGAATTTGTTTTTGTACTAACCCCATGTAATATAACAAATTCTAACATATATTATGTGAAGTTCGCAAAAGAAAACGCGCAACAAATGGAAATACTAACACACAGTCGCGCTAATTTGAAAATAAGAAAAAAAAAGTCTGACAGTTATTGGTATTTGACAAGGAAAAGTTCGACTGTGAACTATATTATCCAACTGTTGTAAAATTACGCACAATGACTTCGAAGTTATCCAGCCTGATTATCAACTAAAATTTCCAAAAAAAAAATGACTAATCATTTTATTTTGTGCGTTATACAGATATAGTTCAAGTGAAAAAATGATCAGAAAGATAGTGAGACATTCAGAGCTTTAAACCTAGAGCTAAATCTATTTAGCAGAATAAAATTAATTTTCAATTCAACGTTGTGTAAAATGGTGCGAGAATGCTTACAAAGAAAGTTTAAGCTCGTAGGAGGACATTTTCATAAAATGCAAAACCATAAAAAAGTCGAATGCGTAATGACTTGATGTCGTTTTTAATAAATTGACTCCTAGAGGTGACATTTTTTCACTATAGTTGCACCACAAATTGTTCTAACTGTGGTTTTACTCGTGCAAGTCAACGTTCGAAATCTATCGGCTTATGAAAAAAGAAGAAAATTATCAGGAGGATTTTTAAAAATACATGTAGAACCGCTTCCGTTTGATAAAGACGTTGAAAACCCACAATCATATCATGCCTGTTTTATTGGTAATAATCAATAGTGGACAAACTATTGTACTAAGTCATTAAATAGAAATACATTATCATATTATCAAAGGGGCACAATTAACGCTCAAAATAAAACTTGTTCGCTGCTGCTTTTATTGGAAATAATCAAGCAGGAACAACAACAACCCCGTGAATGACTAATAACACGTACTATTATAGCCGCGCCATAACGTGGGTTATCCAGCGGTCATTTTAACATTTTCCCTGTCTTTGTTTATATTATTCGTCATGTATTTCGTCTGTAACATTGTCAAGCTTGTAATGTTATGTGTTTTTCTTCATATGTGTTTACTTTTCTTTATACATTTGCTTTTATACTTTGCATCGTTTAAACTCATATTGTATATTTTTTGTATTCCTTTGTAACGAAGGAAGAAAAAACAAACAAACAAAGAAGCGAATAACAACGGCCACATCAAAAAGTGATTGTTTTTCATCATGCTTTCCAGGTGAAAATCGCACGGCATGATGGGAAACTATTATGTGGCGTGCGTGACGCCATTTGCATGTCTCCTGGCTCCCTTGGCACGCGGAATGTACGCACATTGCAATCTTGTCTTCTTGTCTTCTTTGAAACGTACGCACGGTGCATCTGATAAACATCTTGTATTCTTCTTCCTTTGTGTCGGCTATATACCTTGTAAGAATCGAAAGTTTGGCGGCGATAGTGATCAGCCCCAAACAGAAGGAGGCGTCTCACAACGAATACACCGGGTACGTTTCGAATCGTTCATCATGCTTTTGTTCCATCCAAATGCTAGGTCCTTTCGCTGGCATCAAAGCTCTTTTGTTTAAGACAACCAAAAGCTGGGTAAAACAACAACGTCGATTACTATTGATCAATTGTTGAATATCCTCGAATGAATTGCTGAAGGAGACGTGTACCCGTATTTACGTTCAGGAATTACGACACATGAATACGGGGCTTACTGACTCCGTGGAACGCCTTGAGGGGTCCAGATGGATAGTTTCATTTTTCATCAAGTATTTTGCATTTCAAACAAACACATAAACAAAACAAAACCAAAAAAAAAAAAGACATTTTTAGCCGTATTGATGCAAACACGATGAAATGTTCCAGGTGTATAGTCAGTGATCAGATGTTTTGACATGAATCGTGAAACAAACGACGACAGATTGGTTAGTGATATTTTTTTTTTTATTTCAGCAATGAGACAAAAGGAAAAGAAAACTATGACCCTTTGATTTTCATTCAGATGTTTTTGATATGACAATATATAAAATATGTATGTATGTCCCTCTCGACCCAGGAGTAAAAATAGGTATACCTGGAACGCGATGGGTATTAATAATGGCAGGGCCCTCTGGTAGAGCAAAGGTATCACTGAAGAGGACCAGATAGAGTAAAGAAGACCACAATGTTGTTACCATCATCATCATCATCATCATCATCATCATCATCATCATCATCATCATTATCATCGTTATTATTATCATTATCATTATCAATTCATTCTTCTGTTTTTCTTTTATCCATGGCTGACCAATATAGGCACAATAACATTTTGGCCAGATGATATTTGAATGG
Source organism: Diadema setosum (assembly GCA_033980235.1). Lineage (NCBI taxonomy): Eukaryota > Metazoa > Echinodermata > Echinoidea > Diadematoida > Diadematidae > Diadema > Diadema setosum. Next base: position 6,577,928 of record CM067072.1, on the reverse strand, counting down.
AAAACATTTTGAAGAGGGTGCAAATGAAAAAGAAAATATCTTATGTCGCAAAAAAAAAGTAACAACCTCATCAGAATAGCAGGTAGTAAAATGTAAAAGAAAACAAGGACAGACAGAAAGAAAAAAAAATGAGAAAAAGAAAGAAAAAAAAAAACACGCAGTGAAAATCTTGTTTGAAGGCAATCATTTGACCCGAAACTAGACTCAACACATACGCTGACTAACTTCCTACTGAATTGATTAGAAGTCAGACGACATTATTGGCGGGCAAAAGAAAAAATGGTAACGCAAGGAGATGGGGTATAACTGACAGAGAATGAAAACCACAACAGCAACATCAGCGGCGCAGGTAAGTTGTATAAGTGAATTAGAATGGTACAGGTTAAACAAGATTCCAGTTTATCGGAGCCACACATGGCGCTGGGGAAGGATTAGGTTGAAGTCTTGTATCCTGTTGTTCGTGTTCAAACTTACCTGTGTATGCATAAGGCTCTTTGATATCATCATATGGTAATCTCTACATGAATTGAACTTTAGGTACATTGGATTGGTCATACATTATTACAAGTAATATTTACATTCATGTTGCATCGATGTGCGACTCTGATGAACTATATAGAAAGACAAAATGTGTTTTTCTTCCTATATTTTGATTACCGAACTTAAAACGATTGAAAACATATTTGTAATTACTATTCCTTTGCTCAATTTCAAGAATCTCTCCTTATACAATTTCAGCCCCTTTCTTCATCAAGTTCATTTCCAAACATAATAAAGCAACAAGGAAACCAGCCTGTTGACGCTTTCTTTAATTGTGTACATCGGGAGTTCATCTCCAATATTTTTAAATTATTAAATTATTAAATACATTCTTGTTTGTACCAACAAAATGCACAACAATCGCATCGATGATATTCATCACCGTAATGCTAAAGTGTTGAAGACAAATGGAAAATTGAAGAACAAAAAAACTTTTTTTAAGCAAGATCAATACAGTAGACAAGACTGATGCACAACTGACTTTACCATTATCTTTTTAAATCTCAACTATGATACTATTTGACGTGTCACAATTTTAAAGAAACTGGTGGAAATAAATTAATAGAACCTTGTCGCACCTATCGCTATTCGGCGGTCGATTAGATGCTTTACGCAGTTTATATCAGCATTAATTCTTTTCATTTGCGTTATTACCATAAATAAGTGATATTCACCATGTGCTTATGAACATATATTGGATCTCCTAATTAAGAGGAGTTTCGTCACTTAGAAAAACAAAAATCACATCAGGCCAAGTTTGGTCCCCTCCCCCAAAGTAGCCTGTGCGCCGTTTTCCAATCATGCCAAAAAAAAAAAAAAATGAAGAAAGCAAACCTGCAACAATATACACACTTACCGCAATCTGTGTCGCGAGGGGAAATGCTCCAAGCAACGAGTATAGCTGTTACCATGGTTTCGGAAGAAACAAAAGATTTTGGGAGGTCAAAGCATAAATATATATGTATATATTATTGTATATGCATTCCAAACAGATAATCTAAAAGTTGCGGTCATTAATTTACTAGCTAACCCCAGCAAGATGAGCTGTCAATGCAATTATCAAGGAACATATATCTAATTAAAAAGTGGTAAGCCATGCAGTCACTAATTGAAATTTGCTTGAATTTAGCACATAGCCCATCTTCGACCCCTCCCCCTTGCGTCCGGAGAGAAAGAAAAAAAAAAAAGGACTAGGCATACAAGTCAACAACAAAATATTCTTTTTTTAATTAAAACAATTAGTAACAGGCTTTATGAGTCCATTCTTCTGAATTCAGAATTCGCAGACGAAAGCTGTAAATTAGAATGAAATCTGGCGTAATTTCTGCAAATCATATACATGGCGGGATTAATCAACGAATTCAAACTTTCTGCGACGAACACTTCGACCTCCTAGAAATGTCACAACGTTCAAGTAATGCTATCACTGTCAAACTTAATGATCTGTTATATAATTTATGTTAGGAAGCCAAAAATTGAAATGATGACAATGATATTGTTACCAATGGTTACTATATAAATTGTATTATTGAAAACAATAGTTCAATATAAAACAATAAAGATAATAATAAAAGAACATTCACGGGAAGACAAATTCGTCTTTCCCTCTGAATGTTCGTTGAGGAAAAGGAGAAGCTTCCTTATTTAGGGCATTAACTTTCTGCATATCAAAAAATGAACGTTTGAAGAAAATTCGGTGCTTTAAATTGACAGAGAAGTGTATATATTATACCTCTGGAGCAACTCCTTTTCATGTCTAGATCAGAACTGTAGGCTGGAGTCGAGGAAGTGCTTTTGAAGAGGAGGGGAGGAGGAGGAGAAGGAGGAGGAGGAGGAGAAGGAGGAGGAGGAGAAGGAGGAGGAGGAAGAGGAGGAGGAGGAGGAGGAGGAGGAGAAGGAGGAGGAGGAGGAGGAGGAGAAGGAGGAGGAGGAGGAGGAGAAGGAGGAGGAGGAGGAGGAGAAGGAGGAGGAGGAGGAGGAGGAGGAGGAGGAGGAGGAGAAGGAGGAGGAGGAGGAGGAGGAGGAAGAAGAAGAAGAGGAGGAGGAGAAGAAGGAGGAGGAGAAGGAGGAGGGGGAGGAGAAGGAGGAGGAGAAGAAGGAGGAGGAGGAGGAGGAGGAGAAGGAGGAGGAGGAGGAGGAGAAGAAGGAGGAGGAGGAGGAGAAGGAGGAGGAGGAGGAGGAGGAGGAGGAGGAGAAGGAGGAGGAGGAGGAGGAGGAGAAGGAGGAGGAGGAGGAGGAGGAGAAGGAGGAGGAGGAGGAGGAGGAGGAGGAGGAGAAGGAGGAGGAGGAGGAGGAGGAGGAGAAGGAGGAGGGGGAGGAGGATGAGGAGGAGGAGGAGGAGGAGAAGAAGGAGAAGAAGGAGGAGGAGAAGGAGGAGGAGGAGGAGGAGGAGGAGGAGGAGGAGGAAGAGGAGGAGGAGAAGAAGGAGGAGGAGAAGGAGGAGGAGGAGAAGAAGAAGAAGGAGGAGGAGGAGGAGGAGGAGGTGGAGGGAGGATGTGGAGGTAGTGGAAGAGAAGAGGAGGAGGAGGAACAGTGAGAGGAAGCTGGTACAGAAGCTGAAACGGAGTCGACATGACGTAGACAAGGCTGGGAGAAAAACAAACAAACACAGAATGATATCCTCAACGGCTTTGCGGTCTGTTTGCTTTTATGGACCAGACGCCATCACATAGACTTCATTTGGGTGAGACCTATCAAAATAATGACCAGTCATGTCAGACTATAAAAGAGTTATGGCAAACAGACAAATTATACTTTAACAATTGAAAATTATACATTGCAGCATGATCGAGATAAAGAGTAATATGTCAAATGCACCCTTTCATTATCTTATTAATGATTTTTAAAAGCAAGGGAACATACAATTTGAAAATTTAACAAAATTCAGGAGGGTTTTGTTGAACCACAATTGAGCTTCTCAACAGATAGAACAGAAAAGCACTACGTGATAGTGTTGTCACATGTTCCTGTGATGGGCCAAAACTGTGACATTTACATGCGCTCACCGCAAGACCAGCGAACTTCCATCGCCAGCATCAAAATTCATCTAAAAACACCGTTTGATATGCCCTCACTCAATAAAAGTTGAACTTGAGAGTAGCTATTTGTATCCACGGGTCATTCGCAATGACGGAACTATTTCGTAAGTTCACGGACCTCCCCACGTAACAATGCGAATATGATTACAGACGGCATGTTATAACTGATGATTGTCTTAAGACTGGGGTGCGATTCGAGAAGACAGAAGACGATCCGGCAAGATAAGCGATCGTGCATCGAAACTGTCCGCCGATAGCATCTTCGTCATTGAGAGTGTGTCATCTCAGCGAGCATGATACAGGGTAGCCGAAAACTGCTCTCCAAGCTGACGATTTGCATTTTATTTAGTTTTTTTTTTTTGTACCAATACTTTTGTCCGTTTCGCTTTCACTTTTGCCGAAACACATACCCCGACAAAAAGACAGCTAAATTAAGTGTTATTATAATATCCATATGGACATTGCACTTCATAGGCTACAGAAGGGAATGAAAAGATGAAAGAAAGAAAAAGAACAAAAGAAAGAAAGGAGACATAAAATAACTTCATATCATTTGCTAACATTCTGCCAAATTTCTTTGATTAGAACACTCGTGCGCTTTCATGTCGGCCGGGTTTGTCAAATTGTCACTCGTCAAATCATTATAATCATTATCGTCATCACCATTATTATTGGCATTGTCACCATCAGCATTATCAAACTCAGTAATCCCAATCATTGTCACCAGCATCCATTAACATACTTTTTATTAGTCACCACAACCACTAATTTTAGAGTGATCAATACCAAGGAGCTTCAAACTGAAGCTCCTTGTCAATACTAACCCGTTTTGTCTACATTTCTGTTTCTTTGTTATTTCTTTTTCATTTCTTCCGTAAAATGCGCTCAATCAGAAGGACCTTCTAGTCAATCATTTCCATTTTCATCATTCCGTCTTCGTTTGCTTTAGCTCTTCACGAACTAAAATCTTTTTTCTCTACTTCTTTTCTTTAATTTTCTTCTTCTTCTTCTTTCCCTCTTTCCCTCCTCCTCCTCCTCCTCTTCTTCTTCTTCTTCTTCTTCTCTTTTTCCTTCCTCTTCTTCATCATTATTTTTCTTCCATTTTGTCATCTTCTTCCTCTTCCTCCTCTTCCTCATCATCTTATCATCATCTCCTTCATGTTCTTTTTTTTCACTTCGTCTTTTCTAAACCTCCTTCTTCACTGTTAGCGTGAGAAGAGGTTTACGTTGTCATTTGGGCGCGGAGGGTTAATATCGCAAATTTCAAAAGTTCTGCGCAGACGACCAGAAATTTTGGATTAGCGCTCTAATCTAAGTGGACGCGAGTTTCGATCGGGAGCTGGGGGTAGGGCAGTGCAGGTGCGTTATCACCGCTAATTCACTGACGCCCTTGGGTTTTGAAGGTAAACAAGAAAACATACGGCGGCCATCTTGAAGCGAAAGTGTTCGTCATCTTCGCGTAAAGCACAACTTTACTCTACCTCCCTCTTTCACACTCTCTGTGAGGTTTGATATTTTCAGTCTGTCAATCTTTCTCTTGAAGAATGTTTCATTTCTTTGGTTGTCATCAAAGGCGGTAGTTTTTGGAAAAAAAAAACATCAAGTTTGTCATCACTTTCAAGCAGCTTTCAGTGTCACGTGAACATTTTCTAGCTGCCGAATTTCGAGGATTATGTTCTCACTAGGGTGTCATTTCACTCGTCTGGTCTGCTTTGTGAAAACTGATAAAGATATTATCAATCTTCCATCAGTACCTGTTAGCCATCCTCTGTTTCTATGGTCCCCTTGGACGTGTGTGTGAATGGCTGTATGCGATTGCATGCATTTCTTTATGTTTGACTCGTTCTCAACAATCAGTACATCATACTCTATTGTTCAGGTCATAGGTCAAAAGACGGAGAACTCCACGCTTAAGTTCTTTTACTCTAGATAATTGAAAAGGTAATGTGAACTATACATCTTTATTTTCGACTTCTGCGACGCATTCTCCTCTAAAGTATGCTTTCTAATTTAGAAAAGATTTCAGCAGCGATTTCAAGAACATTCAGTTCCAAGCATTTCGATTCATTGATTATACTTCAACGTAATTAGCTAAATGGCCTGCTTTCAATAATCAAAATGTCCCTAGTATTTACTATATTGCAGACTTTTCCATCAATTTTGAACGACAGGTAAAAGAAGAAAATAGAACAAAAATCGTCCCTTATACCGCTTGGTGACATATTCAATCAGTTGTCAATCTGAACAAATCTTAGTTTCTTAATTTCCTTGAAACAACCTTTCACCGTCTTTCGTTAACTTTAGCTTTCACTGAAATTGGCAAATAAAAAAAAAAGAGAAAAAAGAGGTATAAAATGAAATCGCAAGACTGTCTTTGCAGGGTGATGTTGCCCGACTAACTCGGTCGAATACCTTCCCTTGATTTCAGGTTCAACGGAGAGTACAAACAAGGGAGCCGGGCGGACTGAAGTTTCCAATCATTTTGGTCAGCCGGTCGGTCAGCCAGTGACGCACGGGGATGGGATGTGAAGCGCGTCGGGCACTGACAGAATCATCGTCTGCACAAGATTTGAGCGGGAATACTCGAGATGGTCAATTACTTGTAACAGCTACTGGTAATCAAAGAGAGGGTGTTTGTGTATATATATATGTGTGTGTGTGTGTGTGTGTGTGTGTGTGGCAGAATCAGGGCAAATGAACACAAAAATGATTTAGGTTTCAAGTGAGTCCTCGTTCCCCGAAAAACCAAAACGTTTCTCTCAGATTTTACAACTAATGCAAGTGCCGTGCCCCACCCTCGCATCTACTGACAGTATCACAAAAGACTGTAAAAACAACTGCATTAATTTAACAGTCAATTGGGAGCACAGAAATTACTGTTCTAGAAGTCACATTATGTATACAATTTACTCCATGGTGTTCGTGACAAGAGCGCCAGAAAGGCGCATCATCTATGTTTAACTTTGATCGTGTTTCAGTGGTTTTCTGGTTGGCGATATAATGTTTTAGAACATTCCCTGGGAGACATTGCTTTCGCTTGACTTTAGAGTAATGGCGGTTGCTCATATCTGCTACACTTCTTTTTCTTAGCATGCACGAAAGCTTGTCGATTTCTAAAATCGATAATGCCATGTTGCACCATGTCATCGCTTGATATTGATTGATCGATCGATTAATCGATAGGCTGCAAGCGCGCAGTTGGAGTTGCCCGACCCACACGAACATCCGCCTTTGCTTCTGACTAATATCACTCTGTTTCGTATCTTGCTAATCACCGACTACGTGCTGTGAAGTCTGTTCCACAACATCGATCTCAAATACAGCTCTCTTCCCCTCTTCCTCCCCACTTGATGATACTGCTGTATGAAGTCAACCTATACCCCTCCCCCTCTCCCTCTCTCTTCCCCGAATATCATCTAAATTTCTGGCACCATCTCAACTTAATGACGTAAATCAAAGTAAGGAGAGGACTCTTTTTTTCCCCGTGCAAATGCCAAGTTCATATTTGGGATAACTACCCGGTACTTAATTTTTTTTTTTCGACCAAGGAATAACAGATTTACTGTTGGTTGAAGTTGTCAATGCATACAAAAAGATGTGATCAGAAATCTCACTAGCATTGTGTGTGTGTGTGTGTGTGTGTGTGCGGGGGGAGGTTTTTGTTTGTTTGTTTGATGGAAGAGAATCGAACAACGAGGGTCACAAGTTTTTATCTTATTGGCTACTTGGTGGAATGATCCTTACTGGAGAGAACACAGTGTCCCACAGTGTGCTCACAGTGTGCATGTTCACAGTGTGTTCACAGTGTGTTCACAGTGTGTTCACAGTGTGTTCACATAGTCGACTACGTGAAAACGCTCGAATTTAACAATGTGAAGATGATTTCACACTTTGGTGTGGTTTCCACAGCGTGTTCATAGTAATACTTTGTTTCACACTGGTGACTGTGAACTGATGACTCACATTGTGTACACACTGTTAAAATGCTCGAATTTAACAGTCTTAAGGGATTTCACACTGTGTTCTTTCTAGCAGTGATACCATTGATAATTATTACAAGTCGTGTGTTGCTCATCATAGAATCACCTTCCCATTCTTTGGTCATAGCACATATCATTATCAATGGTTCTTGTTCAGTAAGATGAAGCCAACAGACAGCTGCCACCAAAGGACATGATAGGCATTAAACGCAATCTCGAGAGATGGAAAACGTAAAGGTTCTAATGATAGGAAATATTAAAGAAGTGTAAGAAAAAAATATGAGGAAGGAGGAGAAGAAGAAGATGATGATGAAGATAGAGAAGAAGAAGAAGAAGAGAAACAGAAGAAAGCGAAGAAGAAGAACAATGAAGATGAAGCAGATTGAGACGACGAAGAAGAGCAAGAGAACTTAAAAGGATGAATAAGAAAAAAAGAAGAAGAAGTGAATGCAAAAGAATATGGAAAGGATCGAGGAGTAAGGCAAAGGAAGATCAGTAATGAATGAAGACATGGAAAACAAGAGTATTAGAGGATGAAGAAATGGTCAAGAAAGGAGCAGATTCAGAAGAGGTAAAACTATATTTTAAGCAAAGGCGAAAATAGGGAAGGGGAACCAGTATAAAGGACAAAAAAAAAAAGAAACGGAAATGGAAAACAAGGAAGAATACGCAGATTTTACAGAATGAAAAGAGCACGAATTAACAAGAGATGTAAATAAGTAAGGAATAAGGAGAACAGGTGTAAAGAAAAAGGGACAAATTTCTGGAAGTACAAAGAAGAATAAGAAGATACACAAAGACTGAAAAATATGTAGGAGGAGAGGAAGAAGAAGAATTAAAGACGGAGGACAACAAACGAGGAGGACAATGAGATAGATAAGAAAACATCTTAGAGTGAAAATGATAAAGGAGAGAAAGTAAGTGTCTTCGCGACATATTCCCGCTAGAAAGAACACAGGGTCCCACAGTGTGTTCCCACTGTCTGCACATAGTCAACTATGTGAAAACAATGTGTTCCCGCTGTGTGCACATAGTCAACTATGTGAAAACAGTGTGTTCACACTGTGTGCACGTAGTCAACTATGTGAAAACAGTGTGTTCACACTGTGTGCACGTAGTCAACTATGTGAAAACAGTGTGTTCACACTGTGTGCACATAGTCAACTATGTGAAAACAGTGTGTTCACACTGTGTGCATGTAGTTAACTATGTGAAAACAGTGTGTTCACACTGTGTGCATATAGTCAACTACGAGAAAACAGTGTGTTCCCACTGTGTGCACATAGTCAACTATGTGAAAATAGTGTGTGTTCACACTGTGTGCATATAGTCAACTACGTGAAAACAGTGTGTTCCCACTGTGTGCACATAGTCAACTATGTGAAAACAGTGTGTTCACATTGTGTTCACATAGTCGACTCTGTGCAAACATTCGAATTCCACAGTGTGAATGTGATTTCACACTGTGGTGTGATTTTTCACAGTGCTCACATAGTAATGTTCTGTTTCACACTATTAATATGATTTACAATGTGTTCACACTGTGATTCATATTGTATTTCACACTGTGGACTTTCCTAAAGATCCAACCCTAACCCTTTATAAGGACGAGTTTACAAAGAAGTGGCTGTCAAGTGTAAATGAATACCAGTGTTGTCAAGTCATTGATGATAAAATCCGGGGTTTAACATTAAATTATCGATTTTTATCAATTCTTTCACTAACTTGTCGTGGATAGCAAAATCTCTCCGTGCCAAGTCCATCGATGTTTCGGTTGTGATATGTGAGACCCCATGACATCACCATGAATGCCATGACAGATAGAGAGAGGGAGGGAGAGACAGAGGGATAAATTTTGTTGATTACACTCTCCAGTGAAACTTTCGATCTAGTTTCATCCTAAAGAACTTCCATCATTCCCTGTAGAGAAGGAGTTAGTTTTAGACACTCAGAGGAATATGTTGGTGATGACAAAAACACAGCCCCTCGCGTCTTGTCACATACACACAAAAAACAATGTAACAACTATTTTTTCTTTATCCTTTGGTGCTTTGTGCTTTTTTCTAAAAAAGTTTGCACTATTGAAGTGTTTGATAAAAGACAATGTGTGTATTTCACACTATTTCGCTTGATTCGAACTGTTCCCTAAAAGTAATACAAACTAATAGAATTAGGTGATTGATTGATTGAGTGGTCTAATTACTTTTCTGTTTATTTATTTATTTATTTATTTATTTATTTATTTATTTATTTATTTATTAATTCATTCGTTTATTTATCACTCCTTTGTTCATTGATTGATATATTTATGTGTTCATTCATTTATCTATCTATTCGTTTATTTCAAAGATTTTTGGTTAAGGTGTATGGTCACATTGAGGTGTCAAACAAAAGTGCTTCATCGCAGTCAGACATTCAGACATTATCATTTTTCAATGTAAACGCATATATGCTCTCACGTGTAGGGCATAAACCATAATGGCCCGAATTCACGAAGGTGGTACAATTGAAACCACGGTTTAAACCATGGACGAAAACCATTGAGCGCCAAGTGTCGCATGGAATATTTCGTTAACGAAATCACTCATTTCGTCGATGAAATGATTATTTTGTAACGAAATGACAACATTTCGAAACTAAATGAACATTTCGTCGACGAAATGGTCATTTCGTCAACGAAATGACTGATTTTGTAACGAAATAATCTGTGCGACACTTGGCGCCCAATGGTCTTTATCCATGGTTTAAACCATGGTTTCAATTGTACCACCTTCGTGAATTCTGGCCTATATATCCTAGCACCTACGAACTACACGCACACACTACCGATGTTAATCAAACACATACAATAAAATCATTATCACACATTCATTAATATCCACAAGGGCTTCATTGTACACGACAATCACTGTACATTCATTGTTTTGTCTTAAATAAGAGAACAAGAAAAAATCTAAACATGATTGAAGAAAAAAAAACAACACATGAAGACAATTCGAAATAAAACACCGAGCTTGCACACACATGAAGAACATTTTTTTTTTTGTCTTTGAAGTTCTATTCTGTAACATCTCTAAAAGCAATGGAAAAGGCTTGTTTATCCTTTCCTTCAAGGCTTTTCAGTTGGATTCTCAAGAAAATTTGATTTTTGACCCCTCCCCTCACAAAGAAGAAGAAGAAGAAAAATAAGAAGAAGAAGAAAAAGAAGAAGAGGGAATAGTGCAAAATATCGCGATGCCCCTGGCACTAGAGAGATTTCTCCGTAATTCACTTTGATTCGCCCCGCCTGGCCCACGGATCCGTTCATTTAATATCGCGAGCGGCGAGTGCAAGATGAATGTCACCAGGCGCAATGACATTGAAGCCATCAAGATTCTTGTCAAATTCACCGAGATTGATGGCAGAAGGAGAGAAAAAAATCACACAAACATAGAAAGAGAAAATAGAAGGAGATATCATCCACGTAGTGAAGGAAAACAAAATTAGATATCAGCCATTTTCGAGACTGATTTTCCCCTATATTTAGTTTTAGTTTCCTAAAAATAGTGATGTTTTCTCCAGTGTGACGCTAGTGGACTGTCACTAGCAAAATGCTTGCATCCACGTTGGATAGTAAAGTCACTGGGATAGAATCCGGTCTCTTTCCGCGGATGTGTATTCAGCATGCACCCTATACGTGGCGGTGCTTGTAACGGATCAAACAGTAAATGAAGGAATAGCTGGGAAAGGGGATATAATCAATATAAATGTTATGATGCCTCTTAAATGACCTGCTTTAAAACTGTATTCACGTCTTATGATAAACGTACCTAAACGGTTATTCATAACGAATTGAAATTGAAATTGAAATTTGAATTGATTGTTTTTTATAAAGCTTTACTGTAGTTTGTCGTGAACCTCGTCTAACCTTAAAGAAAAAGAGAAACAAAAAAAAAAAACTCGACGTAAAAAGTAAAAAAGTAAAGCACATTATACAACAGAACAAATAAGTGTGAAGGTATAGCTGTTGTCAAGACTGTGATTAAAACGTTCTTCTGAAAAGCTTTATAAGTCATAGCTGTTAATTCATGATCACAACCTAAAGTGTTGTTTGTTAGGGTAATTGAATAGGGAAATGGACAGAGTGCATTAGAAATATTCACATGGCGTGATCGAGGGAAGAATAATTGTTCTCGTCATTTGAATATTATGCCTTATATCACTGTCTTGATCAACGTAATCGCAACAAACACAAACAATAAGAATACAAAGCATATGCAGCCTGTATTAAAAAATGACTACAAGAGCGCCTGAGAATGTGAAGTAAGGATTGCCATCTGGAAAAGAAAAATCGCATCAGTCATGTGGAGGCCCATCAATTTCTTTGTTCACTTTTTCGTTAATTTTATACTAGATGTTTCTTTTCTTTTTAATGTGTTGTTTCATTTTTAGTTCTCTTTTTCATTGTCTTTTTCTTTGTTTCCTAGCTCGCTGTCGGGTCTTGATAATCGGAGACCAAGACAGGAAAATGTTTTCATTACTTTCATCATTTTTTACTCATGTCGCGCCTTTCTAACCTTTGAACAAGTTGTTGAACGCAGAGGATGACACCGGATGTATATATTTAGCCAGGTCTCGAGTTCCGGGAATTCTGAGAATGCCGGATCTTTAGAATGAGGATGATGGCTGTAGTATTCTACCAAGAAAGCAACATTCTGAGTTTGGGTTGTGTGACATGAATCCTCCGGTTCAAAGCTGCAGTGCACACCTTCTAATTTATTGTTGTCATTGTTGGTTATCTTTGGGATTTTTAAACGATGATGTATGATAATCAAAGCATTCAGCCACGAGCATTTCGTCAACCGTCAAGCCTGATGTAGCTGAAAATCGTGCCGTTCAAAAAGATACACAGCTCATGTGAGGCCACAAGTCTGTGGCAAATAAATCTTTAATGACAGAATGTCGAAATGACTTAAACATGGGGAGGGGGGGGGGGGGGCTGGCTGAAATTCCATGATGATATTTGGATAATTTGAACAGGAACATATTTGAACAATAGTGATATTCTCTAAAGAGACACACTTCACTCCATGTTGATATCTGTTCATGAAGAGAAATATAAAACAGAGAGAAAGTTACAGTTTTTTCCACAAATCAGTAATATCGGTCACAGCTACATGGAGCTAATTTTGCAAAGTGATGACGTCATCCTGCACACACAAACCACCACTACTGTAACCTGTTAACCTGCTTTGTTTGAAGTAATTTCAATAGGTAAAAAAAGAAGTATTCAAAAGTTACATTGATTAGGGAGGAGTACCCTTTAACATTATAACCTTACCATAATCCTGCCAATCAAACTAAAAGTCACACTGACATGGAAACGCAATCGGAGTGTTCTCCTGACATCTGTCATAATTTCTTTTTCACAAGGAAAAAATAAACTCAAGGCTGCCAAACAGACAGACAAACCATGTACATCCTCGGCTAAATTTCTTGCCTCATCTGTACAGCGATACGTGAGAGATTCCCCCCGTCTTCTCTCGCGTAGTAAGCAGTGACCATTTTGAGCGTCGTTCAGGATGACGTCAGGTTCCTATGGTAATGAACATAACGGTAAATGTTTACCACTGGTTTCCTTTTTTACCCAGCCGTTCCTCAAAAAGCGCGTCCTTTCTCCCCCTCCCCTTTCTCCTTTTTCCTCTCCTGTCATCTCTCATTCTCCCCTCTCTCTCTCTCTATTTATCTTTCTTTCTCTCTCTCTCTCTCTTCCTGTTTCTTCTGCGCTGTCTCTGAACTTCTCAAGTTTTTGTAATGAAAAAGTTCTTTTTTTTAAATCTTTTCCAAATCTGCCTGTTTCCCCCGTCACTTTGTCTTTTCTCTGTTTCTGTTTTCCCTCTTTTCCGTCTTCATCCATCATTCTCAGGTTGTGCTGTATTCGATCCACCATCGTAATTTCATTCTGCACCATATCTCCGCCCGTCTCTTTCTATTAGATCGTTTACCCCCTTCTTCGTTGCCTCCTTCTTTTTCTTTCCTTTCTCTCACGCCTCTTCTCTTCTCTCTCTTTCTATCCTTCCGTCTGCTCCTCCATCTCCTTTTCTATCTTTTCCTGGCTGTCATCCAGGCTCATCCCAAAGTCAAGAACTGTGAAGGAATAATGGGTCTCCCGAGACACCGGTAGCCGTGAACCGTACGAGGATGAGCTTGTTATCACCGCCAGAGACCACGGGGGAGATGGCGACCAGAGGTATACCCCTAAATGCTGCGGCCTGCGAAGAGAGAGAGGGAGAGGGGGAGAGCTTGGAAACCTGCCCAGATGTCCATTTGCGACACGTGTCTCTGACAGGTCGAGAACCTCGTATCCTAAGATTCTCCGATGTTGACCGGTTTGATGGACTTGAAACTGATTGACGTAGGTACTCGAGTAGGCCTGATAGAAGAGCTGAAATGCAATGTTGACGAGTGAGGGAGTTGACGAGAACTTTAGAACAAACTGAAGGAGGACGAAACGAGAAGACAAGAAAATTGAAAATCTAGTTATACAACACATGTGGTACAAGAACGTTTTTGTTTCCTTTGAGAGATTGGGGGGGGGGGGTCAAGGCTGATAAAGTTAGATATAAATGTCATAATAATTAAAGTCATTTATAGTTATATGCGTCTTCCTTTATTGTCATTTTAAAGCCGACTCGTTTCAATGAAACAGTATGATCTCATTCTGCAGATCCTTAAATTGCATAAAATAAACGGCACTTTCACCGGCTTGGAATGATAAACTTATGATCAGATGACTGTACAAAATTATATAGAAGTGATATACGTTTTATCTACCACACAGTTACATTCAAAAAACTTATAAAAACGATATCCTGTCAATTTTCTGTTTGCATATTCGAAGTATTTTTCTTGTTTTACAACAGCGTGGCACAATAAGAGGTTTATATTGGTACAATTATCTTACCGAAGTGCAGACACGACGGAGCATTATGATGCATGTCTGTGTGTAATGATGCGTGTGTGTGTGTGTGTCTGTGTGTGTGTGTGTATTTGTGTGTGTGCGTGTGTGCATTTTGTTATTTATGTAGTGTAAGTTTGACGTTATTGTGTACAATGTTTGTGTAAAAATCAGTTTGTTTTTGTATGATGTTTTGATTCTATGAACATTTCTGTCTCTATAATATGGAATGGTACGAAATTCGAATAAAGAATTATCAAAAAAAAGGTGTGTGTGTGTGCGTGTGTGTGATGGTCTGTGTAGACTGTGTAAAGGATGCACTTTACGCTGCATGTGAGAGGCACCTGGTCCAGACATACCTGTTAGAGGTACTAATCATTTGCAACAGTTTCTCCGTTTTTCGCGGTGACGGTGCAAAATTGATAAATGAAATCCATCTTCCACTGTCGAAAAAGGGGGGCGACAGAACACTATATCTCGGACAAGCGCCAATCACGCAATGCCCGTTGATTTGCGAAGGAGGCAGGGAGAACCCATCAACAGACAAAGTTTGCCTCAATTTTGTCGTCCTGTCCGCTCACTCTCCATCTATCATATCGTTGCCAAATGTGTATGTGTACAGTGTCAATGGCGTTGTAAGATAGGACTTTGTAGACAGTTAAAACAACCCCCTCCTCCATCTCATCATTAAATAACAGCCTTGAAAAAAAAAACAACAACAACAACAACCAAACACACACACGCGCTTTGAATTTTCAGGTCCAGATTTAAAGTTTATTTGTGTGTTTTTTTTTTCCCAGTGCATTTGTTTCAGGATTTTTTTTTTCAGGATGTGTTTCAGGATCTCTAAAGTCATACAAAAGTGCTTAGTTTCAATCTGGGGGTGTTTCATCAATTTAGTCAGCGCTGACAAGTTGTCAGTCTCTGACAATTTCAGCAAAATCCTTGGTTTTGATTGGCCGAGATGTTCTGGTCACTGACTGTTACTATGGTTATTGTCAGTGACTGACAACTTGTCAGCCCTGACTAAATTGATGAAACACCCCCAGGAATGGCAGGTTGAATAATGCATTTTCTTTTTGTCATTACTCGAAAGTATAGCCTACCACAGAGTAGAAAATAAGCAAACATGTATGCAACATTTTCAGACGAATTCTACATGAGAATGTGTCACGAATAGATTACTCCTGGTTTAAAACCTTGCAGCCCCATAACCATTCCCTCTCGCTGGTGATTATTATGTTACAGAAATAGCCGAGCACTTCAATTTCAGAAATGTTGATCTACATTAATGCAAGATCGACCAGCAGATAAAAGTAAACCCGAAATAGATGTATGTTCTACCACAGTAGTCACATTATATCGGAAATCAAATATATTAAGTTTGAAGTCATAGAAAATGTAATAATTCAACAGAAACCAACAAAAACAAAAATAATGGAACAGCATGTAGAAATAACTCCAAGATTTTTTAATAGGTATCCAATAAAGTAGTCTCGTTTAAATTCAAATCTACACGATCTGTTTAAAGCCGCCCAACCAGAATGATGTTAGTGGCAATAATTTTTTTTTTTTTTTTGAGAAATTGAATATAAGCTTTTGTTTTCTGAGTGACTCCATTCCACAGGTGGTTATTCACGATCACCCTATTTTTCTTGTACTTGACTGGCTGGAATAGCGACAAAAAAAAAATCGTCCATCCATCGATTAATCAATCAGTCAACAAATCGTTTGAAGGCCTATAAACTATACCATAATGTATACGGGTCTTGGCGTGCCGAACCACTGACAGTGGGAGTTATTCAGTTTATGCTGGGAAGTAGAAAGAATCCACCTCCCTGGTTTGTGTGAGTTCAAAACAATATCGTAACGACTTATTCCTGCTGTTGAAACGTTTTCTTTCTCCAAACGTTAAGCTTGAAAGTGTACCTTATATGAAAAAAAAAAAAGAAAACCCCGATATTCCTAAATATTTTCGTGAGAAGTTTCAAATACATATTCGCCAAGTCTCTGGTCTGTATCTGAACTTAATGCGATCTAAATGAGCCAGTCGTATGAAGGTTATTTGAGAGCACAACAGCGATTTGAAATAACGAAGGAGGGAAGAGTTTTTGACGGTGGTTGACTGTGGAAGGGCTTTATTTGTATATTATCTCAAACGGAAATGACGTTATTCTTGCCATAGACTGATCCGGTGATTCTGATGAAGAATTAGCAAATCGCTTTTAACTCACGAGCGTTCCATTCTAGCTACTTGACAAGTCGTCCCGTTTGTGTGTCGCAAGTGTCACGTTGATTTAGATAGACAAGTCATTTTCAAACCGACATGATGTTTAAAGGGCAAGTGGGGTACTTTTCAAGGCGAATCGGAAGGAATCCAGCGCAGATTTAGCGCCTGCTGCTCTTTCCAAATCAATATTCTCAACAGGATTTATATGAACAAGGCAAAGCATTTCTAAAGGAAATATTGCATGATAGCATTTCCAAAAACTCTTATCTCGTGTTATTCTGCGATACCTGTGGAAACATTCTATGAACGGTTTATAAAATCACCTTAATGAGACTGTAAAGTCGTTTATATACTCAATTCTGTCCTTTGATGTGATTTTAGCGGAGTGAGTGCAAAAGGGAGGGAGAGAGAGAGGAAAAAGATGAGTGAGTTAAAGGGATCGTATAGTTTTGGTTGAGACCTAACTTCAGGTTTCTGAAAATTTTGGTAAGATAATGAGAAACCTCTCATGAAATATGAAAGAGCATATAATTCCAAGAGAGATTCAACGTTTAATTGATGAAAATTGTTTTTGAAATGGCCGAGATATCCAAAACAGAGCAATCCCAATAAAAGGTGGGACCCAACTTTTATTAGGATTGCTTTGTTTTATTTTGTTTTTGAATGTCTCAGCCATTCCGAAACCGACTTTCATCAATAAACTTTGAATTCCTCTTGGAATGGTTTGCTCTGTATTATTTCATAAGTAGTTTCTTGGTATCTCGCAAAAACTTCAAAGGCCAATCCTCATCCCCACCAATTGTATACGATCCCTTTAAAGCGAGGGAGAGAGAGAGAAACAGAAATAAGATCTCCAGCAAAGAAAATTGGTCAGATTATTTCTTCGCGAGAGAACGGAACAATTTGCGTATCAGTGTTCATCGACTCATTACGCGATACACGACCACTGGCATCTGAGCGTAGCGATCTGACATCACGTGACAGCGGTGACGTCAGAAAAAAACCAACCACCCACGGGCAAGCATCCTCTATACAGCGCTGGCAGTGATGACAGGGTTTTCCTCTGCTGTTCTTTTTCTTCTCTCTCTCTCTCTCTCTCTTTCTTCATTTCATTTTCTCCCCTCCCTCCGTCTCTCTACATCATCATCCTTTCCCCTACCTCTCTCTCCATGTCTTCTATCCATTTCTGTTCCTTCAAACATATGCTATACAAATACAATGCGCAATGTGCAACATGGTTTGTAGGTCATTATTTGCCTCAATTTTCACACAGTAACGAAGTCGCTTTCATCGTGATCATTTTCTTCCTGAGTTTGGAGCTAATCATTTCTTTATGACGAGTAAAGTTGCCACAATGGATCGAACAAGGGCTTGCAGTTTTACGAGTGAAATCAATTATTATGCTGTGTTCCCCCCCCCCTCCCCCGAGAACTGTGACTTGCAGTGCATTTGGGATGAATGGGCACTCTTTAAAGGGGAAATCCAGTTCAAATATAAGTTAGTCTGATAAGAAAGAATGAATTATTACGAGTTCCATTGTGTAAACTTGATCGAAATCGGATGAAAAATAAGGAAGTTCTGACATTTTGAAGTTTCGCTAGTTTGGGGGGAAGCAGTGCTTGAAAAATCGATATAAATATGCAAATGGCAAAATGAGCGTGTTATTCCTTCACAACTTGCCACATAGTTTGTACATAAACCGTTGAACTCGTAAGATTTTACTTAAAAAAACAAAATGAGATTAACTTATATTTGGACGGGATTTCCTCTTCAAAAGAAAAAAAAAAAAGGTCCCAATGGTTCATTGAAAATCAGTCCTCCAGGGTGCTCATTATTATTTTATTCCACGTCGATTGACAATGAAACAAACGGTCCAGCGGAATCAGATATTTGGTTTGACTGTATAGCTGACAAAGAGTGATTCTATGCCTAAATCATAAGATGTGCGCCAAATCAGAAATGAGTTATGACAACAGTTCCTTCAGAAGTATGGAGCCTAAAAAAGTTCCGTATGAAGGAAATCTGAGAGATTACGTAATTTCTGGAACTGTTCATCAGGCGGCGCTATTCATTTCGTGTTCCTTGGTTCCCGTTGCCAAGGTGTAAAGATGACAATTTTTTTTTTTTTTTTTTTTTTTTTTTTTTTTTTTTTTTTTTTTTTTTTTTTTACAGGAGAGTGCGGAAGGAATGCTGGCAGACTGAACATGCGCAGTTCTCCTATAGAGGAGAGGTGTGAAAACGAGTCGGGGCAGGAAGAAGGGCTGGGAGGAAAACATATCGCGAGGGTTTGTTTGTGTTCTCTCGTTGCCATGGTGAGGGCGTTATGTCTTAATTAGCGCAATTTGATTTCCATTTCGGCAGCCCGCCGCCACAGGTTGCGACCACACCGGCGAGGGGTAGGCAGCACGAGGGGGCTGTTATTATCTGGAGTGTAACTTTTGTCACTAGTGAGGTCAGCAAAATCATGTCGCGAGATCAATTAACCTCCCCCTTTTCCTTTTTTTCCTTTTGTTTTTAGTTTCAAAATCCTGATTATGACCTCTTTGAGTTGTTCACTACGCCGAGAGTTATCAGTTATCACGAGAGGGAGGTGCATGTGCGTTCATAAAAGAAATTGAAAGTCAAGTGGATGAGCTGAGGAGACATTTAGCGAGAGATTCCTATCGTCGAAGATCTGTCATCGGAAACAATAGAAGCCATTAGGACTAATGGCAGTATCCTTGGCGTTTAGCATATTTGCGAAGTGACGATCCGGCCAGGTTCGCAGAGGCACCAATTATTATTATTATTATTATTATTATTATGAGAACAATCTAGTTTTCACATCGGGAGTACGGTGTGCGTCAGTGGAGGCATGAGCGGCACCTAACCTCGCGCTTTCGCCTCCTCTACTCCCCGACCCCTCTTCTTCGAGTGACATCTCCTCATATTACGAGCAGCCTCAGAAAGTGACATCGAGCGTGGAAGCAATACAAGATAATGGCTATTCATCTGATTATGATACTCTCGTCCTCGCACAATTTAGGCCAGGCATATCCCTGCTGAGCGGAAAAAGGCAAATGATCCGTAAAACGCATAGGTCGTCAAGGAATAAAAGAAAAGATGTAAATAAAACTTTGTAGAAGTTCCTTCGTCGTTGTCATCTTCCTGAACCTATGGTAAAAGAGTCCCTTGGAGCCTCCTTTTTTTCTTTTAAAGGGTTGCCCATTCATCCCATACCCCCTACAAGTCGAAGCTATCGGAAAAAAGTCACCTCATATACTTTGATTTGCTTTAGTCCTTCCTTTGATGATGAAAAAGAGAGCAATGAGTTTATGGTCTTTAATCGACTAGATCGTGGTTTAAAGCAGCGTTGGCTGAGTTAGTTCGCCCACTATATGCTTATGGAGAGCAAAGTGTTGATCATGTCTTTCTTATGATCATGAGGTCATCTCAACTTAATGATGATGAGAACAATGACAATGTTCACGAACCTAATGGTAATAATAGTCGTTAAAGTGATAATTTGACGATAATTTCGATAAATTTGTACAATACCACGTCATGGCGCACTGAATTATGTTCGGCATACTATTCCAATAAGACGAGAGACGAATTAATTGTCATCATACCTGTAATTTCGTGGAACAGATAGAATAAAACGTGGTAAAAACGCAAGTCACTGCATGTCGGGGCGATATAGATATAATATCACTGCTCCCCGTACTTGTCCTCTGATATTTACTTTATATTTATGCAACTAGCACATTCGACTTCATATCGGATAAAAATCGGTCAGCAAAGTAGAAGAAAAAAAAAGATCACGTACTCACTTGAATAGAAACGTCAGAGAGGGAACATGACACTGACAAAAAGAAAAGAAGGAAAAGACTGGAAAGTGAAGAAAAAAAGTGAACAAGAAAATTGAAAGTCACTGTGGATATTTTGATGCAAACAGCCGTGCCACATGTTCGACCATCTGACATGCAGGGAGTGTTAGTGGTCATGTTTGGCGTAATGAGGGCCCAGACTTCGGAATTTTCTGGCTGTAATTAAAGGCAAATGGCTCAGGGCTGGGCGGTAGTGTTTACCCCCTCCTACGAATATTGCCACATCATATAAAGATGGTGCCTCCTCTTTTTCCCCCTCCTGCTATAAAAGTAGGCCTACATTACGATCATCTATTCTGAGGATTTTCTCTCTTCTTTTTTTTTTTTTTAAATCGACACTTTCTACTTCTGAAATCATTACTGATATTGTATGATTATGGTTATGATAATGGGAATAACGATTGCGGTTATGATAATGATAATGATTATGATTATAACTATGACTATATTATTATGATTACACCGCTTAACTTCTAGAAATGATCATTTCAGTCGAAATGTCCAGAAAGCGCACTCAGAAGAGAGCTTAATTAGGTTTTTACGACGATTATATCTTCGTTACATGAAACATTCTCAAGTTCATTTGATTAAAGTGATAGTAGCAGTCATCGCTGGCTGCAAATTATTGTTTTAAATCCCTCATGAATCAATTGATGGGCTGGCAGACCGTTTGCCGCTATATACTTGTACGGTTAGGTCACGATCTCTAAGCATCTCGAGCAATATGTGGATCATAGTTGGTTCCCAAGAAGAGTTGTGGCAACAGAAAACAAACAAACAAACAAACAAACAAACAAACGATACAAGACAGAAATTGTACGTGCATCTCCACTTCAATATATTTTTTTTTTCATGAAAGAAAGAGAGAGGGAGAGGGATAAAGAGAGATAGATAGAGAGAAAGAAAGAGAAGGGGAAAGAAGTTTGAGAAGAGGAGAGCGAGAGGGGGAGAAAAGAGGAAAACTCATCGAATTTGAGAACAAATCTGATAAGTGCGTTGACATCTTCTTCATGTAGTGAAGTCATCCAATGGGCACGTGACTATGCGCAAGGAGACAGCGAAGAGTTGAAGGCTACTAGAGAGGGTACGGATGACGTCATAATAGGATGGCTCTTGGCTGACGAGGGTAATGACAATGGGGATTTGTATTATCTTACTAGTCAAACCAGTGTAAATGTATTGTCCTCCGCAAGAAACGAGGGGGGGGGGGGTTCGAAGACCAAGGGAACTATTATTTTCGCTGTCTCCGAAGGTTAGCATAGACCGCGTCTTGACTGATGGCGGCCTTTCAGAAGAATCGTCTGCGATTTTGAGGATAACGAAATACTTCTCTTCTGTTCCTTTGAGGTTTTTGTCTGTTTCCTTTTGTTGTTGTTGTTTTTTAACACGTGAATAGCTGAGTTATGTCACGGGAGCATAGTTGTGGGATATGTTGAGTAATAACACATCAGCAATCACAGGTTACGATACATATTATAATCAGGGGTCATTACAATTTGATCGAATCCCTCGTGGTCCCTATAAGCTCTTCGATGACAAGGAAGATTACTTTGTTGGTTAGTGACTGACTGACTGCATCCGGGAGACTGCAAATGCGTATCATAAACATATTGATAAACGCACCGCGACATATTCAAATAGACAGACAGATACACAATTTTTGCTTAATTACGTCTATGGATGAAGGGATGGATCGATAGATATATAAATAATAAACAGATGCATATACTATAGTAGACGGTAGTACCAGTATAGTACACGCATTGCAGCTGTCTGCAGATTTGCGAATATGACTGAGAAAGTGAACAAAAGGATAAAACACTTATATCACTGCCAGAGAGTATATAAAAAGTGAATATAGAGGATGTGCTTACAGTATTCAGTCCATCTGTTAATTTGGGGGATGTCTTTATACAAGGGCATGAATTTCAAAACGACTTCAGTGGGTGTGGCATTGGGGGATTATAAATAATCAGTAAATGTTTGTCACAATGATTGAAAGTTCCGGTTGCCAACTCAATAATTCTTTCTCTCTCTCTCCATTTCTCCCTCTCCCCTTCTATTCCTCTACCTCTTTCTTTATCTTCTCTCTCCCCCTCTTTTCTTTCTGTCTTGTTTTTTTCCCCCTTAGTATGTAGTGCAGGTAATCACAAAATGAACAACAATGAAAGAGACAAAAAACAAAACCACTCAAAAATCCTGCCTAGTGTGTTGACGATCAATATTTGTAAAACACAGTTCGCCATGCACTAATGACACGGAATTACGCTCCTTAATCCTGTTTTGGACACAAATTACTCTATAGCGCAACTGCAAAATGCGACGCAGTGAAAGTAGGCCATTTCCACCCTGTTTGTCGAAATCTAGTTCATTCTTTGATGACCTTTTAACCAAACAACGACAGCAAATGTGAAGGTGAAGGTGGTAACAATTAGATTATATACCACCCGCTCCGGCAACACATAATGACCAACAGTCCACGATGTTACTTTCAGTAGTTGCGATTTGGTTGGTTTTGTTATTGTTTGGATTATTGCCACCATCATATTTCAACGACAATACACATGCACATACTCTCTCACATCACATACACGAAAACACACACACACACACACACACACACACACACACACACACACACTCCCTCTGTCTGTCTGTCTGTACAATATCTGATATGATTCACCATGCTACATCTTCCTATTCATCACTATACTTTGTGTGTCTGTGTGTGTGTGTTCATTCGTCCAGTCAGTAATTCCTATATCAGAATGAAATATCCTAAGACTCTGTGGAATCACGTCCATAAAAAATGAAATAAAATAAAGTGATCTAAATAAGTGTTGTGACAAAATAGCAAAGTTTAGAGGTGAAAAACATTTCCTTCCATATCACTAGTATCTTTCTATCTGTCTTGCCATCTTTTATTCACTGCATGTTGCTCTTCCTTCCCTTCCTTTCCCCATCTCTAACATTCACTTTCTCTCTCCCTCTTTCCCTCTCCTCTGTCTCGTGGGAGGCTGAAATAGAATAATTCAAGACAAACCTCCTTCTCTCTCTCGCCGCCTATAATCAAAACTACTACCAGATGATACGTGCTAACCAAACCACCTCGATGTTTTCCTGGATGACGTCACACCTCGCAAAGGCAAATGCACTCTCCGAGTCGATCACATATTGTTACCGTCTGTTTTCCATTATACATCGCACAAAATACATCAGAACAGTATACATGTTCCCTTATCCATATAAGAAATCTCTACAATACGCTATCAGTATGTTATCAATCGGACGAAAATTCATTTTGAGGAAGTTTTCGGAAGGATTATAAGACCTATAGGTCTCACTTTGGTGTTATTCTAAAGTTTTAAGCTCTCATTTGAAAAAAAAAGGAAAATAAAGAGAATATGCTTATAGGTACCACCCTTTAGCTCATAGCATATCATGAGAGTAGTCTGGAACTAGTCATCGTTGATCGATGAGAGTTGAACAGAAATGAGTAGCCCTAACTTGAGAGATGTGGGAAAGTTTGGAAGTTTGGAATTTAGAAGCCTGACGCTTGCCAGATTTATTTAGACGATAAAAAAATTATAGTAGGCCTCACTTGAGAGTTGTATAGAAACTGGTACAGTTTCCACTTGGAAGTTCTTAGAGAGGTTATATAGGAACCAAACTTGGCGGTTGTTTGGCAGTGAGTCTTCCTAACTTTTGAGTTTATAGGGTGCCAAGGAGACTCAGTTGAGAGTTCTTCGTGAGTTAGTAGCCAAACTTGACGGTTGTTTGGGAGTGAGTGGTCCTAACTTTTAAGTTTGGGGTGCCAATGACTCAGCGGAGAGTTCTTCGTGAGTTTGTATTCCTACTTGGCAGTAAGTGGTCCTAACTTTTGAGTTTATAAGGTGCCAGGTAGTCTCACTTGAGAGTTGTTGGTGAGTTGAGCGTAGCCAAACTTGGCGGTTTGTCAGTGAGTTGTCATAAATCTCGAGTTTATGGGTTGCCAATGGGACTCAGCTGAGAGTTCGTCGTGAGTTTGCATCCCAACTTCCGGTTGGCGGTTGTTTGGCAGTGAGTTGTCCTATACTCTCAAGTTTATGGGTTGCCAAGGGGAGTCAGCTGAGAGTTCTTCGTGAGTTTGTACCCCAAATTCAGGTGGCGCTTGTTCGGCAGTAGGTGGTTCTAACTTTCGAGTTTTTAGGGTGCTAAAGAAACTCACGTGAGAGTTTTTTGGTGTGTTAGTAGCCCAACTTGGCGGTTGTTTGGCAGTGAGTGGTCATTATTTTTTAGTTTATACGGTGCCAAGTAGACTCACTTGAGATTTGTTGGTGAGTTAAGAGTAGCCCAACTTGGTGATTGTTTGGCAGTGAGTTGTCCTAACTTTTGAGTTTGTAGGGTGCCAAAGATACTCAATTGAGAGTTTTTCGTGAGTTTGTATCTCAACTTCAGGTTGGCGGTTGTTTGGCAGTAACTGGTTCTAGCTTTCGAGTTTTTAGAGTGCAAAAGAAACTCACTTGAGAGTTTTTGGTGTATTAGTAGCCCAACTTGGAGGTTATTTGGCAGTGAGTGTTCATAATTTTTGACTTTATAAGGTGCCAAGTAGATTTACTTGAAAGTTGTTGGTGAGTTAAGAGTAGCCCAAATTGACGGTTGTTTGGCAGTAAGTGGTTCTAACTTTTGAGTTTGTAGGGTGCCAAAGATACTCAATTGAGAGTTTTTCGTGAGTTTGTATCTCAACTTCAGGTTGGCGGTTGTTTGGCAGTAACTGGTTCTAGCTTTCGAGTTTTTAAGGTAGCCCAACTTGGGGGCCATTTGGCAGTGATTGGCTCTAACTTTTGAGTTTATAGGTTGCCAAGGAGACTCATCTGAGAGTTCTTCGTGAGATAGTAGTTCAATGTGGCGGTTGTTTGGCAGTGAGTGGCCATAACTCTCAAGTTTATAAGGTGCCAACTAGACTCACTAGAGAGTATTTTTTTGGTGAGTTAAGCGTAGCCCAACTTGGTGGTTGTTTGGCAGGGAGTGGTCCTAACTTTTGAGTTTATAGGGTGCCAAGGAGACTCAGCTGAGAGTTCTTCGTGAGTTGGTAGCTCAACGTGACGGTTGTTTGGTAGTACGTGGTTCTAATTTTCGAGTTTTAAAGTGCCAAGGAAACTCACGTGAGAGCTTTTGGTGTGTTAGTAGCCCAACTTGGCGATTGTTTGGCAGTGAGTGGTCCTAACTTTTGAGTTTATAGGGTGCCAAGGAGACTCAGTTGACTTTTGAGTTTGTAGGGTGCCAAAGATACTCAGCTAAAAGTTCTTTGTGAGTTAATAGCCCAACTTGGCGGTTGTTTGGAAGAGAGTGGTCATAACTTCTTAGTTTAAGGGGTGCTAAGGAGACTCAGCTGAAAGTTTTTCTTGAGTTAGTAGCCAAACGTGACGGTTGTTTGGCAGGAAGTAATCTTAACTTTTAAGTTTATGGTATACCAAGGAGATTCAACTGAGAGTTCTTCGTGAGTTAGTAGCTCAACGTGGCGGTTGTTTGGTAGTGAGTGGCCATAACTCTCGAGTTTATAAGGTGCCAACTAAACTCACTTGAGATTTGTTGGTGAGTTAAGAGTAGCCCAACTTGGTGGTTGTTTGGCAGTGAGTGGTCGTAACTTTTGAGTTTATAGGGTGCCAAGGAGACTCAGTTGAGGGCTTTTTGTGAGTTTGTATCCCAACTTCAGGTTGGCGGTTGTTTGGCAGGAACTGGTTCTAGCTTTCGAGTTTTTAGGGTGCCAAGGAAACTCACGTGAGAGTTTTTGGTGCTTGAGATATTAGTAGCCCAACTTGGCGGTTGTTTGGCAGTGAGTGATCATTATTTTTTAATTTATAAGGTGCCAAGTAGACTTACTTGAGAGGTGTTTGTGAGTTAAGCGTAGCTCAACTTGGTGGTTGTTTGGCAGTGAGTTGTCCTAACTTTTGAGTTTATAAGGTGCCAAGGAGACTCAGTTGAGAGTTTTTCGTGAGTTTGTATCCCAACTTCAGGTTGGCGGTTGTTTGGCAGTAACTGGTTCTAGCTTTCGAGATTTTAGGGTGCCAAGGAAACTCACGTGAGAGTTTTTGGTGCGTTAGTAGCCCAACTTGGCGGTTGTTTGGCAGTGAGTGCTCATAATTTTGAGCTTACAAGGTGCCAAGCAGACTTACTTGAGAGTTGTTGGTGAGTTAAACGTAGCCCAACTTGGCGGTTGTTTGGCAGTGAGTTGTCCTAACTGAGTTTATTGGTTGCGAAAAGAACTCACGTCATTATTGGTCATAGCCCTACTAGTATACTAAATGGTGGTTGGACGATAGTAGCCCTAACATCAGAGTTGTGCGGAAATCATAGGCCCTCACTTTTAAGAATTATTTGGGAAGTTGGAAGCACCCACCAGCATATCCAAAAGGGAATCAAGCAGAATTACTTCCACAGGATGCATACATATTCGTATATCCGTTGGATCGGCTTTATATACGTGTATTAAAAGTTTATGAGCATTGATGTTTCATTTTCATGAGAGATATGAATTCAGTTTACATCAATTTTATACGAAAATAAAATGTTTAGGAGTAAAGCAATGTGGAAAGACTCTCGACGGGCAATGTCGTGCATCCTTCTCTTGACGAACGGGTTGGCATATAGGCAGTTTGTTCTATGATATGACGCATGACATTTTTAATTCCAAGGCTACAGCTCTATTTTTATTGAGAGCAATTGGCATCAGTTGGTGGAATTAACAAATTACTGAATAATGGGAATGATCTCTGTAATAATGCAGATTTTCTTGTATCCTGGGATGTCCACCTGGCCGACAGGTGAGGAAGAAAAACAACACAAACGACAATACGGAGAGATTTTTTTTTTTTGCTTGTTTTATTGCTGCTTTTTTGTTTTGGATAAGGGTATATAGGAGGAAAAAGATGGAGACCGCACATGTTGTGCAACGATGTTTGCTCGCAAACCTAGACCTCGAAACACAAGATTGACATAGTACAAACTCATCCCAGATAATTGAGCGGTCTCTCCGGGCGATGACAGTATGGGAAAAATTGGGAACAGCTTTTCGTACTTTTTTCGAACTATTTAACGGACGACAGATATTGCCAAGACGACGAAGGGGAATACCACCCCCCCCCCCCCAATCTGTTCCACTAATAGGTATAGGAGATTCCATTACAACACTAAGTCTTTCTACATTTAGTATGACTCCCATGTGTGTCTTGTTATGCTTCGCAGTTCGGAACTTTTAGCAAACATTAAGAGGAGGTATGAGTAGACGATGTTTAGGGCATCGTTTCATGAAATTTGTCAGTCACTGATAACTGTCTTAAGCTATTGAAATTATTGCATCTGATTGGCTGAGAGCAAATTTGTCAGTGAAAATCACTGACAAAACACTTGATAAAGTGTCCCCCCCCCCCCTCCGATATGACAGAGACTATGGACCCACAGCACGGAATTGGTGTTGTTGTTGTCGTTGTCGTTGTTGCTGCTGCTGCTGCCTCTGGTAGTGGTAGCAATAATTATTGTTGTCATTGGCGTTGCCGTCTTCTTTTTTGCAAAAGACGCATAACCCATGCAATGTAATGATCTCTGCGACGAAGATTCAGCTAACGTTATTGCTCTTTGTATTTTTAAAAGTAAGATTTAAGTACAAATGATAAATCACTTGTTGAAATGCAGTGTATTTTCTGATGAAGAGTCAAATATTCATTTATGCATAGTACTATAAGATATCGACAGTTTAGCTTGCCATTTTTTGGGGAAAATAAGGCGTATATCGTAAACGGAAGATAAGGGCAACTGTTATGTCATGCAGTAAACAAGAAAGGAAAGAGAAAGAAAACCCTGTCAAAAGTTGTGAATTCTCTAACGGGATGTGACCAATTTGAAATTCTAAGGATGGAAAATCCAACTGAAATGTGACACCAAGCGGGGCGGTCACTGCGTATGTCAGGAGCAATGGCGATCCTAATCGAATTTAGTCTGGGTGTCTTTAAGGATACCATACCGACGTCAGGTCATGCTCGGGTGAGGTTCGAGGTCGGCATAGTAATGGAGAAATTGTTGTAGTAGGAAAGAATATCTGTTTTCCCGACGATGGACATAACCTGTTTAGACATGACGTGTCCTGAGATTATTAAGGCAGCGTGTAACTAAATCCTCACCGTAAGACTCATTCAATTTACAAAAGCATACATACACTTCATGGTGGGCTATGAAATGTCGGCATTTCCCGCTCGTCGAAAATCTATCGTGCATTCAAGGTGGTACTAGGTATTCCCATGTTGCATCCCAAAGTTAACATGATCCCCTGTGTAAAATGTCAGTTGCAGGAAGAATATATAGCAAGTAATGACTCAAGAGACTCCAGCAAGGGAATTGGAAAAGGACAGAGATATAAATGTGGAGACAAAGAGAAAGGACGGAAACGAATGGGCCTAGCTCTTTCTTTAAAAATTCGAAAACAAACCATATATAGCAAGCAAATAAAATAAAACTGAAAGATCGATACCCCGCTCATACCTCGAGAAGCGATATATCTGGGCTGGAGCTGGGATTGAAATGAGAGGAAAGTTCCTGTCCACCGAAGTGTAAAATACAAACAAACAAACAAACAAACAAAAACCACAACAACTTCAGGGACCCGTTGCATAAAAGTTACTATTATGGTAACTTTGCCATCCAATGGTAACTTCCATGGAATTCTTGATTTTGATTAGCTGTTGAGTATTGTTACCATGGTAGTTACCATTGGATGGCAAAGTTACCATAATAGTAACTTTTATGCAACGGGTCCCAGAACTTTCTATTCCTTACTTTACAGTAAAGAAGGTTAGCGTTTTCATAATCAGTGACAAGAACGGCAACTTTGTACATTAATGCTGTCACGCAAACGCCTTTTAAAGATCACATTACAGGGAATGTTAACTGATAAAACACTGCATCAGGGAATTTGATAAGGGGAGGGGGTTGAGGGGCTACATTTCGAGGCGCTCGTTAATATCACAGCAGTGCTGTTTAAGACTGACTGTGACACAACGCGGAAGGATTTTACACTTCTATAATTTAATCAGGCGCGACATCGCGTCATTATACAAAGATTGGAAACAGACACATTTTGCTTTGCTTTCATTATCCACACCACCCCATCCTTTATTTTCAGACCTATTAGACTGTGAGCGCAATTAATGCTTGATTTCATCGGCGTAATGATTTATGTCGTTCGTATTCCATGTGAGAATGTTTTCCGGAAGTCGCCTAAACATAAACTTTTAAGTGTAGAGACAAAAACCTACGTTTACGAGACGGACAGTCGGGCGCCTAACGCCATACTAGAAGAGCATTGCCTAACTTTAGGTTTGACAGTATAAAATCTGTAAAACACGAGGAACATTAAAATGAAACGACGACCCAAGCGATTCACTTCTCTAATTTGGCACCTCCCCACAAAAAAAAAAGGGAGGGGGGAAGGAAAGTCACAAAAGCCCTAACAAAAACACTAAATATTAATCCCCATACCAGGAGATACGAAGACACAAAGCATGTCGGCATTTCATCCTCGGCAAACTTGAATCCATAATTGCACCATAATTCCGCAATGAACCTCATCATGCTAGATAATGCAGTAACCATTTGAAGGGATCGCAAATAGCTAAAGATGTTGCCTGTTAAAATTACCATGGTAACTTTACATTAGTTGTTGGGCCAACACTTGCAGATCAACAACAAAATATTACCGGAAGTTTCGTCTCTTCTGCGTGGTCAATTTCATTTTTTTTTTTTTTTTTACTTAATAGTATATAAGGATTGTCATGTGTGTGGGTTTTTTTTTTGTCCCTTCATTTCAAGCGGAACGAAATACATAAATACATAAATGTTCTATCGAATTATTAGATAAGCATTTCGTTTTCATTTTAAATATAATAGGGAACATGCATGACAACCCACTGAAAAAGTATAACTTATTATGATTTCATAACAATACAAGTGATGAAAATGAATGAGAGTCCCGAAAAGTCAGGAAAGAGGAGGAAATATGGAAGAAAATGAGAGACAAAGAGCATATGGGAAACTCTGACAGAGGAAAATGGCTCGTCTCAAACACAGTCTGATTAGAAATTCCTAAAGTTTGACAGTCACGGTATATACTATGAAACCACGGCTTAGATGATATTTGAAATCCACAAGAAATGAAAAAATGGTTAAAGCAGGGTATAGGTGGCCCATATTTTAAGATATAATTAATTGTCATTTAAAGTAATCAAAGTAATCAAGTAATCAAGTCAAACTTGTTCTGTATAATCAAGATAATATGATACAACCATTTGCCGCCATAAGTGAAGCATTCCCTACAGGTTTCATTTTGGTAGAAGTGCTGTGAATGAACTCGATTTCAGATTGATGTTACGTGGAACAATAGCCATAGTCATGATACCTATAGTACAAAACGCTTCAACGCACGTGGGTGGTTTGCATACACTTTCTGGCTGGTCATGTCGTCAAATCAAATTTAGATGACTGGAACGAGGATATAGAGAGATGGCGGTTGCTGATAAGAGCGCGATCACAAAAGCAACGTTCACACGATGCCATATCGATATTGGCTTGTATCGACAAACTTTACATCGATAATATGATAGCGTTAGCAAAGTGAAATCAGAAATCGAGATACAGAAGCTTTGGACTATACACTTTCACAATGCTATCTGTCCCCGTAATCAATATTATTCTCTGAACAAATGAAATAAAGACAAAATAATGCATTTCACATACATGTTTGAGACGCTGAGCTTATGTATACTTCTTCCGCCGCGGCTCATATGGTTATGATACTAATGACAGGAAATCTTTTTTTTTTTCATCTATCTAATTTATCCTTAATAACTTATCTTGAGTAAGAGATCTTGAATTTCCATTACCTCTGTCGATACCAGTAACAACTGACTACCTGTGTATAAATGAAAAAACTGCAGAAAAATTTTTTGTTCTTTTAAACGGTGGTACCGGAAAGGATAACCGGTAGTCCGAGCAGACGGCCAATTGCAAAAAGTTGTCGATGAAGTTTTAAGCCTACAATGTATATCAAAAAAGACCATCTCTGTGAAAAACATCCAATTGTGTGAACAGAACTATTTTGAGATAAAATCTGCCCGGATATCTTAGGGAGACTAGTGTTTGTTGATCAGCGCTGCGATAGCTAGACGTAATGGCAGGAACACTTTAATGATTTTCCTTCGCTTCCGAGCTTCTAGGACTTGGGTATTATGGTGTGATGCAATGGAGAGCAAAATTTTACGTCTCATACTTGCCTATTATTATCATGAGCCAAGCATGCATAGGAATTATGGAGAGAGGAAGAACGTTTTGCTGCGGAGGTTTTCTTTTTTGTTTGTTTGTGTGTTTATTGTATAGTTCTTTTGTTCATACTGTTACAATTAATCTCTTGACGTGTTTGTGTTAGTAAATGGGATGGCTATCCTTACCTTTGGATCACACGCATAAATACATAGTGAAATAGATAGAGAAATGAAAGGCAAGGAAGAAAAATCTAAAAATTTTACGTGCTATAAGTTGGAGGAAAAAAAAAGATTGCTTGGATTAAGTCATCAAGTGGTGCATTAGCGTCCTACGCAAGGTCGAACATGAATATCAAATATCCCTGCGGGTCATAACATATTCCTATGACGGAACTATTTTTATCGCCGGTGTCCCACGCCGGTACTTTATCTGCAACCCGAATCATCTCTCCAGTTAAGTGCAAGTCTCATTCGAGATAATTAATTCTTTGCGCTCACTCCCTCGCCCTCTCTCTTCTCATTTGTTGTGCGCACGCCGAGCATAATTTGGTATTAATTTGTATGAAAGTGCTTAATGCGAAGTGTCACGGCGGGTTAGATCTGCACTGCGCCAGTGAGTTGGCATAAATTCTGCGCGCGCTCCTTATACAGCTCTGCGTGGATTAGCACATCGCTGGGGGATCGAACCTTAAAAATAAACGTCTACCAATGATAACCTGTGCTACGCTTGACATTAACTCACAAAGAAATATTCCTATACTCCCATCACGTGCAGATAGTCGGGATGTGGTTCCTCTCTAATCATAACCATTTGTTCTTTCATATTCAAATCTTTTTCTGGCAACAACTGACAGAAACAGGGGAAAAAAACAGAAGAATTTCATAAGACTTTTTTTTTTTAATGTTCTTACTGTTCTGCAATTTTTCCGACAATTTCTCTTGCTGAGCAATGTGAATCATTGGCAAAGGCTATTCTCTTTCTACACTCTAATGAAGATGTGTACATAGGAAAAGAAAAGGTACAGATCGAGGGTTGTGAGTAAATGAGTGTGTGTGTGTGTGTGGGGGGGGGGGGTGTCTTTTAGGCTACCTAATGGGGCTAAAAGGTAACACAGCATTGCACAAAATTAATAATGGTTTTGTTCTGTCAAAGCACGCACGCAACGACTGAATTAATATCTTGTATAAAGGCATTCATTTAATGTCTTGAGAAAGTAGGATATTGGCTACTCAAGCTAAACATACAAAACAATTTTCTAGCACATGTACATGTACCTATTTGTATCTTTTTTTACTTATGTAGATATCACATCTTGCTTCTTTCTATGTGTTCATTTACTTTCTTTTTTGTTGCCGTTGTATTATGTGATTTTTGCTCGCAATATCTACTACACTGTATTTGTAACAGGGCTCACTTGAAAAACAGGCCCTTGGGCCCTGAACGTGACTACCCTGTTCTTTTATTTAAATAAAACTGAATAAATAAATAAATAAACAAATAAAAATTTTGCGTCTTTCTTTTGACCTTAATTTTGGTGGACTATCATGTTGAAAGACTTACTGGTATAAAAAAAATTAAAAAAAAAATGAAAACAAGCATGGACCCGTCTCCCCCGAAAGATGCCGCTCCCATGCAATGGACCCCTCAATTGAAGCTATATGGGGCTGAACCATCATCAGACTTTATACAAGAAGAGACGATATTGCGTCACATGGTTTTCTTAATTCTTTCTTCCAGATACCTGCACTCCTGTGAGTCGTGACACGATGACTACGAACTGACGAAACATCGCACATTTTTGTGGATCATGACGTGAAGTGCATAAACGCCAATAAAGCTCTAGCCAAGGCCTCCCCATTCTAAAATCTTGTGACGTCATCGCGACGAGCAGACGGTCGTCTGCGAGCAAGCAGAGGAGGAGGAAAAGAAGACAGACATCAAATTGATCAAGACGAATGACTTTCGAGTTGGTTAAACTCGAGGTTTCTAAAAATAGCTGGCGAGGACGCGAAGTTGGACTCACGTGGCCTCTTCTTGGCTCAAAATCAGCCCCGAGGATGGTAATGAGTCGCCAAAGGGGGCGGTCCCATGTGAAAAACGGAAAGACGAGAAAACAATGCGAAAGATGCGCGCATTGCATATTGGGGAACACTTCTTTAAAACGTACTATGCAGTATTCAGGAATACAGCTCCACAGTGTAATTTTGATGAATCGGACGAGAAACGGCTATGGAAATTATAAATAAACATCAACAACAACAACAACGACAACGACAACAACAACAACAACAACAACAACAACAACAACAACAACAACAACAACAACAACAACAACAACAACAACAACACTACTAACAGCAGCAGCAGCAACAACAAAAACAACAAAATGAGTCACTTTTACAAGATCCACACTCTGAACAGGAGAAAATGTCAATAAATTTTCAAGTTTTTACAACATGCAGCAATCGTAGAAGAGTTGTTATTGTCCTTGATAATTCAACGTTAAAATCTTATTACGCTCATCTTCACTTTTCATGTCACTACCATATCGCTATTGAGGTGGTTGGTGAGGTAACAAGTCAACACTTCAAGGTATCTCCCTTTAGAAAACATACAAGATCATCAATAAACACTTGGTATTTTAAAGGTGTAAATTAATCCTAATTTTAGCCCACGGGTTGATCTTAAGACACGATTGATCGTAATACAGAAGTTCGGAATATCAGAGCGTTTGGCTTGGAAGCGTGATCTTATGATTTGTCTTTTTCGTCTTAACTCTCAGAGTATAATAACACGGTCTATAATGAGTTAGCATCTGGAGAAGTTGTATAGAAATAACTTTCTTTATTTTTAGTCAATACCATTAAGGAGTCTGGGGTACAGATCAGTTTCTCTCGGTGCTAAGGTTACGGCAAAGTGTAATTCTGTATCCCGCTTCCCAGTGGAAACAGGAAAAACTCCCTTCGGGAAACATTTTACCAAGCATTCAAGTCGTTTACCAGCGGTGGGAGGGTTTAATGAAACATTTTGAAATCTTGAACTTCCGGGTTCGGTCGAACGACCCCTGATGACTGTTTTTTAAAGCGCGATGTGCGATGAACCATTATCAGTTAGCGTCCCCTGGGCGTAAACAGTGGTGTTCCTAGTGTGATTAAACCCTGAGTATTTTCTGAATTTAATGGTGAATCCATCAGTTGTTTAATATTTTCCACTTCATCTCCCTTCTATGTAAAGCATTCATTTTGATGCTTCCAGCGTTGAAGATACAGGACTCTCTGTTGCTGTAATTATCCTTCGTGATTTTCATATCACATTCGACTTCCTCACTTTTTAATATTATTCATTTCTTTTTTTTTTCTTCTACTGCCTGTAATGTGTCCTGGCAAGCGAAAGACGAGAAATCTAGCGATTTCTATCATCCCTTTTCTTAAGGAAGTTTAGATTCTTCTTCTATTTTTTTTTTGTTACGATCTCTGACGCATGACATGACTATTAAATATGCCACGATTTCCTAAATTTTTACTAGGCAGCATAATCGATGCATTATCACAAAGATCGTTTTGCTGTCTTGAAATGAGTACAGGTCAATCAAATTCGTTTGAGGTGAGATCATATATTTTTTTTTTTTATATCCACAATCCACCAGCAACGAAGAAAGAAAAAAATAACTCGAATCACCTAAACAAAATAAATGCTTCATCTTGGCTATGTACAGTCGTCTGTTTTTGTCAAACATGATAGTTGTACTACAGATATCAAGGACCTCAAAGGCTCATAAGACATTATTCAGTAAACATTAATAAATACAACGTGGTGTTGAAACGATGTCTCGTTCGAGAAGGACGCTTGTATATTGCGTCAAACAGTGCTTCAACCAACGCATGGTCGGTCATGTGCAAGTTAGTTTGGTGCCAACCACATAACCATGGCAACGTATACTGGTGAATGTTCTCTCGAAATATAACAACTGTCTCCCCTTCTTCCTCATTTTCAACGAGCTCCTTTCACAGTCACATTTTGTCCTTGTTAATGTTAAGTCCCCTTTGTTTAGTTCCTGCAACCCACATCGTACAATTCTCAAAGGGGAATTCCAGACCATGCAGTTGAAAACTAGTCTGAAAAATCAAAAGTTTATAAGCTCAACATTAATATTAATAATTGAAATCGGATAATAATTAGGAAAGCGAAGAGAGCTTCGATAATTTTTGCAAAACAGTTCTGGACCGTTGATATGAATATTAAAAAGTTTGAGCTGATGATGTCATTACCTCACAGTATTCCATTGATCATTTACAAAATAAATAAATAAAAACTTACGAAATTTCAATTTTTCTGCTATTAAAGTGGAAAACATTACATCATTCGTCGCTGAATAATTTCAGAATATAATCATTATGATCAATCAGACACCATAGGGTTTAAGACAAAGGGAGTAATTGCATTTGAAAAAAAAGAATTTTCAAGATTTTGTGTGCAAATGACAAGTTATGAGGCGATGACATTATCAACTCACTCATTTGCATGCTCATGTTGACTGCTTTTGTGAAAATTATATAGCTACACTTCAAAATTTCATAATATCCTATATTTCAATCTTTATGTGGTACCATATACGGAAGAACAAAGCGGAATATAATTATTTCTTCAGAGTAAACATTCAATTATAATTCTTTGTGTTAAAATGCGTTGCATATAACGTAATTTCTAATAATAAACACAGTGTCTCTCTAATCGTTAAAGCTATTGATATTCGTCTGTACCGTCGCCTGTCAAACGTCATTATGGCTCATGTTTGCACTATGTCAATGGAGGACAGAGCAACTTTTTACCGCATTATCCCAACGTGTTATTTTATGCTTAACCGCTCCAAGCCCACTCCTTCCCTCCCTGCCCCTTCCCATTAACCTCATGTGAATCCCCCATTAACTTCATTTGAATCCCTCTCAACAAGCGGCTCGGGAGCTCTTTCTCGGCATTTCAAAACAATCCACAACACTCAATATAAACTTATATAAAGGACTGAGGGCATCCGATGAACTAACGCGCCACGTAGAGCGGAGGTGACAGTCGGCCGTCGCGGCGGAAAGTTTTCGCGACTTAGCCAATTAGCGGCGTTGCGTAACGTGGTGCATCTGTTTGTCGTAACCCGCCCCCACGATGAAGAAATATGTCTTCGATATTAATTAGAACGAGTGATGATAGGGGCCTAAAATTATCCTTTGTGGTGACCATCTCTTGCCAATTGAAAAAAGTGTTTCCTGCGTATCTCATAAGACAAACTGCTTCCCCCTTCTATCTTCAGAAAAGCGTGTTTGACGAAGACAAATGAGGAAGGCGAGACATGAGTGCTTTAATACG
Organism: Diadema setosum; assembly: GCA_033980235.1. Taxonomy (NCBI): domain Eukaryota; kingdom Metazoa; phylum Echinodermata; class Echinoidea; order Diadematoida; family Diadematidae; genus Diadema; species Diadema setosum. The sequence goes on along the minus strand of CM067072.1, from coordinate 6,540,687 downwards.
GACAACACACCTGACATCATGTTGGAAAAATTCAGCCCGCTCTTAAATAACCCCCTTTTTTGACGCCGTTTCTTTCCTGGAGGGAAGCACGTGTTTTGAATGCTCGGTGCGAACAGATAATAAACACTGAATTTGGGCAAAACATTTCAGGTCGCAACCTCATCTTGACGCCTGAGTCATTATAGTATGTCAACATCTGAAAGTGTGCATCAAATGTTTTATCATCGAACCATGAAAAATAAGTCAGTGACCCACGGTGCAACGAATGGTTATCATTAATATTATTGGTCTGATGACAAAGATGTCGCTACCTGAATCGGCAATGATCTTCGAAGACACAATACGTCATCATAACGAACATGGACAAATAAACACCTGTCTAGTGGCATAAACTGTTTGAAGTATCGATTCTCTTCTGTTTATTCCACGAACCATATTTATCCATGTACATAGATGATCTCGTGTTACATTTTTTAAAAATTTTATTAAAGCCTTCTACAGATTGATTGATGTTAAAGTGAAGCAGGTAAAAATTAGAGTCAAGATAAAAGCGCCATTTGACCATTAATCATAGAAAGTACAGAGTTTCCAATCGAATGTATATTCAGATTTCTTTCATGTGCTCAACACAATTGAAATTAATGTTCTCACGTGTGCGAAGTACAGTGTATTGTGTTAACTCAAAGTGTCCATAGTGATAATGAGCTGAATGTGATATCAATTTTAAGACTTCAGCTCCAGTGGTGATGCATTGTGAACTATTATCGATGTGTGTGACAGTCTATGTGTATACGGGCGCGCGTGTGTGTAAGTAGTTTGTGTATGTGTGTGTCACTGAATTCTGGGTTCTTGTATTACTAGTATTCGATTGTATTATTCGATTGGAAGTGAACAAAATATTAAAGTCACTGATCTTCGGCTTTTTGTACGTAGAGATGATCAGTGGTTATTCTTTATTTGCATGATTCTGTATAATCAATTTCTTAGCATGAATTTATGTGATCAAATAACATTAAATGCGTGGACTACTAATTATCATTACTGTACTTATTTGTGCATTTGTTTCTTCGTGAATGAGATTTCTATATCATTTAACGAAATTCGAATTAGGAATACACCCCCCCCCCAAAAAAAAAAGAAAAAGAAAAAAAAAGAAAAGAAGTGTGACTGTGTGTGTGTGCTTGTGCGTGTGTTTGTGATAGGATTCACATCATGCTATGCGAATGATGGCCACTACCTTGAAGTATGTTATTTGTTGTCCAACCTATCGTGCTTTGGTACAAAACACCTGTTTCCCAAACTGACATGCTTAATTAACAAGACCGCGCTTTTTTTTTTTTCAACCGATAGAATATGTATGCATGAATTAAACTGTCAGACACCTTCGCACGTCGTCACGTCTGCACAAGACAGAGTGGGAGTGTAAAGGGTTGGGCGGGAGAAGGCTATTGGGGTTGGGGAAAGGGGGGGGGGGGAGAAAAATGCCAGGACACTTGAGAGATTATGAAGATTTAATTAATAAGGTCACTAACATGAATGCGACATCACTCCTGGCGGGAAACTGATGCTATGGTGATTAGAGTAAACAGACGAAAGCTTGGAGGTGAGCTGTTGACACAGTCCCACGTGATTCATTATTAAAATGAGTCAAATTTACCTCTTTTTTGGTGAAAATCCATCAGAATTAAAGATGGCCATTAGTTTTAGAAAGTCTTTACTGCATCAATGTAAAGACAATAATTCTTTCTCTGATGGCTCGAGTTTAAACTATATGTCAAGCTTTTGTGGGATGATAAATAGGGCCCTATCAAATAAAAGAAAAGATAATGAATGACAAGACAACAAACACTCGAGCATCCTCGAGTATTTGTCACAACCATGTCCTGTCCCTATTTATCAAGATATCAAAGATTTAAAAGCAATGAAAGAATATCAATATGTCCATAAACCATTTTCAAAAAGGGTGTATTTTTACATTTCTACCAATAAGAAAACTTAAAATGGTACATACAGTTTAATGATAACACATGTAGTAAACACGCAAGAATTTCACCATTTTTGTTTGAAGCATTAAACATTGATGATTATTTGTTCAACTGCATATTTTTCTTTTCAGGAATAGCATGTAAGTTTCATGCAACCAAAGTTTTTCAACCTGAAAAAAAGATATTATCTACAAATGTTGACATCAACTTGGTCATGGTTTCTGCAGTGAGAATTTGAAACATATACATTATTCTTCCTACTCTGTTGAAGAAAGTAGCCATGAAAACTGACTTCACTAGAAGAGCAGTTGCAACACGAATTTCTTCAGTGGGTTTTGTGCGATCATTCAACCACACTGCTTGTACATTATAATGGTTTTATTTTCTCTTCCTGTGCGTATATATATATATATATATTCATATATATATATACTGTATATATATATATATTTTGAAACAAGGAAGGAAAAACTGACCAGAAACAATTGTAATAATAAGTAGCGAAAACTTTGAACAAAGAAAATGGGTTTTCATCGGGATTCGAACCCGAGACCTCCGGATTACTAGACCGGTGCTCTACCGACTGAGCTATTGAAAGCCCTAGATCGGTGTATATATATATATATATATATATATATATATATATATATATATATATATATATATATCCTTTAATTTGTTTTTCTAATACCTTTGGTTCTTCAATTATACTTTTGCATTTGTGGTGTATATGTTTTACTAATCATGTATCATTCATAAAGTCTAGTTCTCCCCAAAAAATCAATCATAAATACCCCAATACCAGAGCAATACCATCAATTTTTAGAACATAGTATCCCTTTATTTTTCATAACATTCTCAAACAGATTCATTGTGTACAAGTGATGGCAGTGAAACCTAATTATGATGGTATATTTGTGGCATCCATTGTACGTCGCAATATCACATGATTTACTGTCACTAAATGGCAGTCAATCTTAACATAATCTGATGCAATCATTGTCTTTTCTGCACTTTCGGCACTTGAAAGTCCTAAGAAATAAATGACAACTACGATCAGATGATATAATTGTTCAATTCATATTACCAGTTGTATTTCACATTTTGTCAAAAACCTCAAAATTCAGTTACAATCATAAGTCAGTTTGTCTGAAAAATATTTTGAAAATCAAACGAACCATGGGTCCTGGCTTCCGTGACACCAGGAGATATTCATCTAACTTTTTGCTAGATGTAAGGTCAGAGAAATCAATTTGAAATAAAAAAGGAAACACAATCATATGTTATGTACTGTTTAAAGACCATATGTGAGCAGAGTTTAGATAAAGTGCTGAAAGCAGAGTGCTACTGGACAAGGTTGTTGTTGACTGACTTTTGTTTTGCTTGTTGCTTCTGTACCCCACATTGCCTTTATATTTATTATGACAATTTGGGAGTTAGCTAGACTGACCCATCTTAAATGGAATAGTTTTTTTTTAAAGCTCAAACCACACATGGCTCTCTCATACTGCATCCAAGTACCATGACAGATAAATTAAATTCATATATAGCTTGAGTTATCGCAAAAAAAAAACCTTACAGGAGTTCCATTGAGACCATGGATCCACTTGCTTTCACCACGTCGTTAAACACATTCGATAACAGTTAAATACACATACTTTACATTTGTAATTGAATTACAATTTTCCCTAGTTTTAAAGCATTTGAGATTAGTAAGTAATTGCAAAATTATAAAATTCTGCAAGTTGAGAATTTGACTATGATCATTATTAACCTTCATTACATCAACGCTCAACTCAAATAGATGGACACATTTTATGAGCAGCCTTCCGTGCTTTTACATGACAAGCAGATTACATGAATGAATAGCTCTTAAATCAAACTGCTGACAATCACAAATTGCTGTCATATACTTCATGAACACAGGTCTTATCCACACACACTATACCTTATGGATATGTGTAGGCCTACATTTCCCTCACAGCAAAATCATCATCAGTAAATTCTCTTTCAATTTTACTGGACTGCATGTTCACAAATACAGACAAGCATATACATCTCCATTTTTTCCATATGTTTCATTTTTCTTTTCTCTCACTAAGACCATGTGTACTTTTAACAGTCCCAGTTGGGACTGGGCCCAGCCTGATAGTTATCTCTTACCACTAGATGGGGAAATTTTCCTGGAAGAACTAACCAGTCCAAGACACCGTCTTGAGGGACGGTCAAGCAATTTACTCTTTAAGCAGACATGGCTGTGTTTGTAAAGTCTGGCTTACTGGCACACTTCTTTTTAGAGCAATCCTGGTCTTTTTAGAGCAATCCTTTTGTGTGTCAATGCAAACAAGGTCTGCAACAACCTGGAAAGGACATCACCGTGGCAGTTGTAGCAGTATCCAGGCACCTTTTAGGAAAACAAGGAATTATTGGAGGACTATACCAGGCTTGCCTGAGCATCGTTCCCATCAAAATGCAATCAGGGATGTGGAAAGGGGGTTTCTTCCCTCCACCTTCCTGATGCAAAAGCGCAATGGGGAATTACATGCGTAGTTTCATTTCCTACATACTCTTGGACGAGCAAAGTGAAAACAACAATTTAGTGGTAGAGATTTTTCATGCCCTCTGGGAACTCAGACTGAGTGGTAAAGGGCAATACAAGTACTCCCTATTATGATATTATTATTGCATTAAGCATGAAATCACAATCTTTCATCTCATTTGTCTCTCGCAGTGATTCTAAACTTTGAAATATCAGTGGGATGTTCTCTTTTTTCACAGGAATGCCAGATGGAATGTAAGACAGGGCCTGAAATATATCTACAATGTACATGAAGCTACTTTGTACACAAAACAGCCTCAACTTCGATACAACAGTACACTCCTCTTGTAACGAAGTCTTCGAGACCTGCAGTTTCCTTTCGTTATATCGAAATTTCGTTATAGCTAAACAGTATAGTGTATAAAGATATATCGATGATAGTTTTGGCACCTGAATATCAATTTCATTGCAATGAGAACAGGAGTGCACTGTACCAGAGCCTGAACTCAGGCTTTTGAAACTGGCATTCCTGTTTTTTAATAAAGCACTGCCTGCCTGTAACGTTTCTTTTATGTTAGCCATAGGTTTTGCAGATTTTGGTTCCTTTTCCTTCCCAGTCAGTTGTTTTCAGTACTGCTATTTTTCATTGAGTCTATAGCATTCACCTTTTTCAGGACGTGACCCACATTTCATAGCTACATTGTTTATCCCTTTTCTCTTCAGATTCCCTTTCTGTGGTGTTTTATTTAAAGAATTGTTAAATTCTGAGCTACATCCAAGTGTTGTGACTTGCCTCCACTCCTTATAATTGAAAGAACACTTATAATAATATGTCTTTCTCTACCATGTTTCCTTCCGACATGTTTTATTGTTCTTCCCTTGCCTTTCCTCTACATTTTAGAGGTATTGATTACCATTGGGAGCAGGGATTATTAAAAATGGTCGAGTTATCACATTTGATGCATATGTGTTGGTCAGTTGTATCACAACACATCCTACCATATAAACATTTTGCGATACAGTATAAATATTTAGAGAAATCATCATTTTTCTCACTAAACCATCAAAGTGTAGACAGTTCAGTCTCGAAACAATTTTATTATTACCACTGTCCACATTTTGCATATCTACAATACTTAACACCGATTATAATGATCAAAATTTCAACATTGGTTGTTTCTATCCCTAACTCACATTTCAGAACTAGTTTGAAGCACTAAAGTGGGGTTTTTATTTTGTCTGCAAATGATAAATAATGCCTTTAAATTTGCAAGTTGAATAATGGTGAAAATCTCTTTTTTTTCATGTTGGATTTCTCTGTTTGTGTTTCCTTGTAAACTGGAAATAAAATGCAAAAATAAATAGAAACGAAAGTCCACTGTACTGAGTGAGACCTTGAAAGTTGAATGGACTAATCCACGATGTACTTCAGAATGTTTTTTTTTTTTTCCGCACTCTCTCTCTCTTCCTTTTCTTTAACGCCTTCTGACTAGTCACACAGCTTTCCACAATGTACTTGGTGATCATTCTTGCATGTAGAGGCGGAAGGACGCCACATTTGACTCCAAAATGTCACACGGCCCGGCGGGGATGAGGGCTGCCCTCATCCTGTTTCCAAGGTCACCATCTGGCAGACATTGGAGTTAACATTGATACCTACATTCAAATTCGAAGGGGGGGGGGGGGAGTGGGACTACTTGCTTTCTTTTCTTACGTGAGCTTACATGACAGAGAGAAAGGAAAAAAATTATTACATAAAGAAATGCATATTTGATATACTGTCTATATTTATTCTAATATAAATATAATATTAACGTGTATACTGATTGGAATTATTTTGTTGAAAGTTTGTTGAATTTTTACCCGAAAAGGGTTGATTATTGCTTCAATTTGTAGCTGTATGGATATCTAATGAATATCATGTCCTGTTTGAAATGTCTTATCCCCGTTTACGGGGTAGAAATAAAAAGCCTCTGAAATGTTACTGTGATCATCACTGTCATGCTAACGCAACGCTCAGTTTTATCTGAGTTCATATTGTTAAACCCGCTCTGTAATAAATGGGTACAATGTTCTATACATGTATGTATGCAGGCATATATCCATCTATCTATCTATCTATCTATCTATATTGTCATTTTTTTTTTGCCATGTACATACAGTATATACATATGAACACTTTATATGTTTATTTCACGAGGAAATAAAGTATCATAGTGAGGAAAGAAGGTGAAATTGTGAGGCAAGAAATGTTGCACTTGTTGTTTTTGTTCTCTCTCTCATATCTCGCTCATGTGACCTCACAGGCCGGGCAATTTGTCCTCTCCTCCTTCACTGAGTCCAGGAAAACAAAGATCACCCTATCAACTTTCAAGATCACATTATACAATGTATCTGTAAGACTCACCTGTTAATGTCATTAGTACCAGCATGTGTGATTTCATGTTCTGCTGGTACTCGTATCATGAAAGTAATATTCAGGTTCATATGTTTATCCTTTCATTGGTGGAGGGAATAAACACAAGTTTCACCCCAACACAGAGTGTCCTACATACTAATGTTATTTTGTTTACTACCTACATGGGGAATATCTTCCAGCAAAGTCCTGTAATATGTTTAACATGTGGTTGGTATGCTCCATCTCATACTGTGTGGGATTTTTTATTCACTGCAGGATGAAAAAAAAAAAAATTACACCAGGTTCACTTCATCCCAAACACTTCATGGAATCTTATAACTCACTGTATGATGAAGAAGTAATTAAACAGGTTTGACACATTTTTCTCTCTCTAAATAAAATATTGTCATTAGAAATGAAATTTGAGAGCATGGAAAGGTTTAGAACCAGTCTATACATAACCAATTTCTGCCATGATTATTCTGCAAAATTTGGTTTGCAACGCTGATGCCTTTCCTCCTTTTTTTTTCATTTTTGCAGCTCACAAACAAGGAAATAAAAGAGTAAGAAACATGAAATGGAATACCACTCAGCAGAGACAAAATATTTCCTTGCATGCAACATTTTGTTCATTATGCAGTACAGAAATACATGATGTCATCCACACCAGGTAGCCACATCTGAGATTTTTGACAGGTGTATGAACTTGCAACCATCGCATGGAAAAATAATATTTAAAGTTGCAAAAGGGTAGATGGCTGGAATGCCTTTGAAGAATACCCTTAGCAGATCCACAACAGTCATTTGACTCTTTCTAGAGGCTAAACTAGCCACTGGACGACAGGACGGAGGGAAGAGATTCTCTTCCCTGTCTCATGAAACACCTGTTTAGAATGGTCATCTGACTGGACTTGAAGCTGGTCACCATCAAGGCATCAGTTTCGGCGAAACGAGACTGAGAGAGGATGAGCCACAAGGTCTCCAAGCTTTTATCCCTCCCTTGTCTTCTTCTTCTATCACTGACCTCCTTCTCTTCTCTTCCTCCTCTTCCTTCCAAAGCAAGCCGCCTTCCATTGAACTATCTTCCGTTGCCATGGAAACCAGACTCCGGACCCCTCTTCTCCCTCCTTGCTCCCTCACCTCCTCTCTTTGATCTTTTTCTTGCTGTCCTCCCGCCGCCGCTTGTTCATCGGGTTGCGGGGGTCGTAGATGGCAAACGTGTCTGCGTCTCTCACGTTGGCATCCTTTACCTTGGTCTCATGGTTTTCAAACTGCAGACTGTGGGTCAGCCTGCACAGAGAAAAGAAAGGGGAGGATGAGGAAAAAGAAGTGGATTATACACCACAAATAATTAAAAGTGACTAGACAGCACTGTTATTGCAGAGAATGCACAAAGTATTAAAGGATGAAAAAAATGTCTTCTGTCATTGAACAGAAGGTGGGGGGGGGGGGAAAGAAGTGATCTTGTCTACTTTAATCTCCCTGAAATATGCACTACAGGTACCAATGCCCCCTTTGAAGAATTCCTAATACTTTTCAATGTGGATGCTTTATTTTAAAATTTTTTTTTTGTATATCACAAAGCAAAAGAATGTGATGCTGTTTAAAATCCAAAAACAACTTGAACTCTCACTCTGTCTGGCACAAACATTTGTTCAGTGGAAAAGGGTGGGGGAGGGGGACAGCAGCAAACAAAAGACTACTTTACAACCATAAATTTTTGCATGCATGAAATTTTCCTGAATCTTGTGAGGAGCCAAGATTCGCAACACTGAAATGCTCATGAAAGTTCTTGTCTACACTATGCATTGATTGCCAGTGGTAATTCACAAAAATTTAATGCCGCAAAAATCAAAAAGATTGTAGTCTCCAATTTGTGAATATTTCATGTGGCGAATTTTCTGGTTTTACAGTATAGAGATCGTGCTGTACATGATTTGAGGCATGATGTCATTGTGCTGTACTTTCCTTTGCCAGGATGACTTTGTCCTTGACTGGTAGAAACAAATCTCAGACAGCATGAAATACATTGTATTTTGCAATGCAAACTTCATCTAAGCTTTCAATTACATTCTCATCAACTTCCCTATCTTTTTCTTTTTCTACAGTGCAGGAAATCTCAGTTCTCTTATACATGATCTTTGAAAAGTCAAGTGTGTCTACACTGTAAATCCATTGATGGTACGCATATATGTCAAGTGCAAGGAATAGTGCCTAATATAAAGAGTAACTTTGAAGTGTATGGCACACGTGTCGGAGATCGTTGCGGAACGATCTCATTTCGAAAGTAAACGCGATGGGAACGCTTCCTTCCACAGGACGGAGTGGCACAGCGCTCGCTGCGACTCTGTCCCGACCCGGCTTCCTTTCTGAGCCTGCTGAACAAACTTGGAGAGGGCAATTAAAGTGTCATTAGCGGGGTGCGTTCACACCGGGAGTGCATGGACGAGCAATAACTGCAGACAAACTTGGTTAACCCTGAACTACTAGTACATACTGTTCATGCCTAGTTGAAATAAGGATCATTATTGTTTTAGCATTTGGTATGTGCACGGGGTTATATCTGAACAGGTTGTTGATGTGTTAGCTTGCACTTCAAAGTGTCATGTGATTGGGTGATAAGAATAAAAAGTAGCAAACATCCTAGCTCAAACTTGTTTACTTTGACTTCTGTATGAAGTATTTTTCCTGTGTATGAAAGTGTTTTTTAATGTCACCAGAAAAAAACAAAAACCAAATATCAAGGTAATGCCTTCTTTCTGATATGTGTGCTACTTAAACAATTGAGAATCTAATGAAGTGATTTGCTTCCTAACGGAGTGTTCACAATCTAGTGTAAGAAGGCTAATGGCCATTAGCCAGTTCCTACATACCTGGCAAATTAGTTTTGGGAGTCTGACTGGATTGCACACACTCTATATGTTATTACATCAGCTCTTATACTTTTAGATTTGTGTTTATAGATAAAAGATAGATGACACACAGAACTACTGAGTATTTGAGTTTTGTGCATTATTCAAATTGTAGATAACTGTTGACTTCCAAATTTCTCAGCAGTGGCCCAAACAAGTCCCCTGAGGTTCATATTTAATGTTTTGCTGCATTTTGGGAGGTCTGTAAAAGGTATCCCCTACCTTTAAAAAATGTTCAAGATATCACTTTTGATGCATATGTGTACGTCAGTTGTATCACAAAACATCCTACCATAAATTATAAATTTTTTGTACTAAAGCCTAAAATATACAGAGATTTCACTATTTTTCTCATTAAACCATAACTGTATACGGCCTACGGTCTAGTCTGGAAACATTTTTGATATAACTATTGTTCACATTTTGTAAATTTAACAATACTTAACATTGATTATACTGCTTCAAATTTTAACATTGATTGTTTCTATCGTTAACTCACATTTGAGAACTATTTTGAATCACTAATGGTAGGTTTTTTGTCTCATCTGCAAATGGTAAATTATGCCTTTAAGTGGTCACCACAAAATGGCTTTGGGCTCTCGGCATTTGAAAAAAAAAAAAACAGAAAAAAAAAAACAAAACTCAAGAGCGCACAATTTTTGGCTGCAGGTAGACTTACCAATCACTGCAATAGTGCAATAGTCAAAGCACATTCTGCTGGATTTTTTTCTGACCACACTGAAAGTAGTGGATATGAAAAAAAAATTCTAGGTGGCACAACAATTCAGAGGCACTGTTCAACAATGCTCTTTGTTTTGAATATCTTAACTGCATGGTACATATATTACAGGTGTTTCTTACATGTATATTGTTTGAAATTAACACCGTGAAAAAAATGGAGATGAAATCAGTGAGTGACAAAAATTGTTTATGCTCAGTATGACCCATAGACAAAAAAGTAGTGTTGGTATAAACCAATTTAGATGCAGTTGACTGTATCATGGTGTATCAAGCATGGTGAACTTTGTTCACAAAAAATGTAAATTTCAACTTTCGTATGCATGAATGTTTCCTCGTTTATTTAAATTGAATAATATAGACCTCAGTGTAAAAATACTTCTACATGTACTGAGAGAGACACAAGCTTTAGTTTCACCTACATGAGACCTAACACCCAACAGTGTGGTACTTCCTTTAACCCGACCCCCCCCCCCCCCTAAAAAAAAAGAGGAAAAAATGACAAGACAGTATCAAGATGTCACGGATCTCATTCTGATAAGAAGGTGTGTTCACACCAAACCACTCTCCATAACTGGTATAAAGGTTGCAGCAGAGATGAGGAAGGTCAAAGAAGTGGCTCACAGTGTAAGAAACATGACCATGAACACTACCATGAATGCATCTTGCAGACGTCTACCAGTCGGCCTCAAGAAAGTCACTTTCTGAGACCCTCTCCTCTATCAGTTCTACATAATATGCTTTCTGTGTGACATATTGGACAGACTACAGACCAAGAAAAACACACACTCCACTCGTCTGTCATGACACTTCCTCTTCTATTAACCCTTACTTTGAGTACTGACTGGCATAGAATACCCAATGGCCCGAATTCACGAAGGTGGTACAAAAGAAACCATGGTTTAAACCATGGACAAAAAGCATGGAGCGCAAAGTGTCGCAAGGAATGTTTCGTTACGAAATCAGTCATTTCGTCGATGAAATTATTATTTTGTAACGAAATGACAACATTTTGTAACTAAATGAACATTTTGTCCACGAAATGATAATTTCATTAACAAAACGGTCATTTTGTCGACGAAATGACCAATTTCGTTATGAAATATTCCATGCGACACTTGGCGCTCCATGGTTTTTGTCCATGGTTTAAACCATGGTCTCATTTGTACCACCTTCGTGAATTCGGGCAATTGACTCTGTAGAGTGTCTACAGTCCCTGGCACAGAAAGAGGATACCACATTTGAGTTTGAAATGGGACCAGTGTTGTACTGCTACGGTGAAGAAAGTGGAGGCCCTTGGAGATCATATACTGTTTTGTTTTTAAACAAAATGTCTCATTCCTTCACCTATTCCCACTTGAAAATATTCATATGTTACCTGCTGAAGTTGATGTTTGAAGGGTCTTGCTACAAATGGCTATTTTCTTCAAACAAACAAAATAAAGAAATTTTCAGGTATAACAAGATTGTGTGATGAAAAGGGGCACTGTATCATAGTATGCTGATTGTAAATGATGTAAAATTTTGAAGGCATATGAACTGCCTTGGTTCTCCAAAACTAAAACTTTGTTCCACGGATTATGTTCACTATGTAGCACTGATTACAGAATCTTGTTAAAGTGGTGGTTTTTTGTTGTTATTGTTGTTGTTTTTTAAAATCCTCTAGGCAAGTCTCCAGTAAAACCAGTAGGCTGACGCACTGCACAATGAAATACTTGTGTCAAATGTCTAGCTGCAAAAGCTAATCATGTTTCAGCTCTTAGATTGCACGAACGCATAATCTACTATCATATTTTTGTAATCTTCGACAAAGCACAAAAACCAAAACAAAGGAGAAAAGAGTGTGTTATTGCCCTTGCAAACACACAGTGCCTACTTTGTGACCTTTATATGTTAAACATAATACAGTTGAACCTCTATTATCCGGCCTCCCTTTATCCGGATCTCTCTATTATCCGGACGCAATCTCGCCGTGATTTTTTTATCTTTTGTAATAATTACGGGAGAAAAGGGGGATTCCCAACGGATACATTTCTTAATAATTATTTAGGTAAATCATCCCAAGAATTTATAAAAGAAAATGATTTCATTCTTGCAAACACGAACCTCTATTTTAGGGTCTGTTACTGAGTGTAACAATGAAAAGGTTGCAGTATAAACATTACTACATGTGGTACTATAATGAGCTACATCAGTACATGTACATGTGTATGTATATGTATACTCTACATATATAAAGCATTGAGTCTCCCGTATCCGGCCAAATCCCTTATCCGGACGAGCCCCGGTCCCGACTTGTCCGGATACGAGAGGTTCAACTGTACTTTCAATAATCAATATTCAATACAGTGTTTCTGTTGTATAAAAACGTAGGTAAAATGTGCCATATTTGTTTTTAATAAAACTTTGTATATAATGGGAAAGAAAATGTGGAAAATTAAAGGTGTGCATTATGACACAATCAGTGAATGCATGAGAGATGTTTGTATGAGACGCAGCAATCACCAACCCCATCCCCCCACAAAAAAAAAAAAGAAGAAAAGATTGCACTATGTATCAAAGGTGAAATGAATTGTGTGCCAAGGACAATCCGTATCCTGCCGTTTTATGACAACAGTCTGCCATGACCACTTCCACTCCCACACATACAAACACATGTGTGGTAGATGATTGAGACCATGTGTTCACACTGGCTAGATTCATAAAGTGTCTCCCATCCAGGTAAAAATATTTCCCACCTGACTTCCTATCCACATGATCAACCTTTTGCTTGCCCTGAAAAGTGTCAAACTGTTTATCTACTATGGATATGAATTAACTAATACAAACAGATACTTCCTCATGCATTCTATTTATTTATTTTTTTTTTTTGGATACGGTAAATAAAGAAAATTAGTATTCATACATTGAGAATATCAATACTAGAATCAGACAAGACTAAGAGTTGCTTTGTAGACAGAAAATTATTCCATTGATTAATTTCATGTAACACAAAGTTGAGATTAACCAAAAAAAAAAAAAAAATCTGATGTTACTAACATTTGTGCCTATTACTGAACAGGTTTTTGATTTGATTTCACTGATGAAATGATCCATATCTTAAAAATGCAAACTTCAGTGATTTTTTAATGACTTTTGTAGCACAGTGATCTCATCACTAAAACAACAACAGACAGATGGATTGGGCTCAATCTTCAAAAGGGCGATATCTTCATAAGATTGCTTTACTGGAGGAGATTTCAGTTATTAAAGTTTGTTGCTTTGATGTTTCAATGTGAATGTGATCAGTTGAGTGAAAGAATCTCCGTCATTTACAGCATGGTTGTAGGTCCATGTTTACAGTACCACTATCCATGTGCCCATGTATTCGAGCCACAACTTTTTTCTTTCTGTTCAGTTGAATTCTCCTATAAGCTTTGCAGCAATTTCAAGTTAGACAAGTACAAGTAATATACAGATGTGAGACAACATGATGGGACTGCAAAAAGGAAATTTGTGAAATTTTTGATACCCGGTATTTGACATGACTATGTGAACCCTATTTATCGAAGTACGTACATTTGTAGTTTGCTGACATCTGTGCAAATCGGTTAAGAACTGACATTAAGTGGCTATGGGGGTGGGGGAAGGGGTGAACTATCAGGTGACGTGGGTGCATGTAATAAGACCGATATCCATGAGTCCTACAGTCCATGAGTCATACAGCCCACGAGTTATACAGTCCATGAGTCATACAGTCCATGAGTCATACAGCCCATGAGTTTGACACTGGGCAAACAAGGCCCCTGTGACCGACACGTTAATCCCTGTGTTGTAATGTCAAACTCATGGGCTGTTCTTACCTAGGTTCAAACTCAGGGGTCTTATTTGCCTAGTGTCAAAATCATGGGCCATATGACTTGTGGGCTGTATGACTCATGGAACTTTTTTCAATGTCAAACTAGTGGGCTGTCTGACTCGTGGGTATCGGTCTCATGGGATGATTCTGTGACACTGCCACTTAAAACATCAAATCGCCCTTATCCCATTTGTCATGGGATGTGGTGGTACAGTGTGCAAAGTCTATGGAGCTTTCAGAGTCTCAGTGGGCAAAGGGTTAATGTTTGCCACGAAACCATCACATTACCCCAATTTTATTTCCTTGACCCGGTATCACAGACTTCCGTCAGGGGAGACAAACCATAACATACCCCCTTGCATAATCCTGTGTACAATGAAAACTAACTTACTTGAAACACAGTTCTGACCACCAACATAGTCAGAACTCGAGTCAAAGAGATTTCTTTGGTAAGAATGTCATTGTACATTTACTTGTTTCTGCTTTGCCTGTAATATAAATAACCATACAGGCTTTTGTTCAAACTCCCTGGGACAATTTCTTCCTTCCTCGGCACACTATAACCAACAGAACAAATAAATCAGTCGTTCCATTTGTGGAAACACATAGCTCTAATGACAATGTCAGACAAGGCTTCAATAAGCCTGCTCAAATAAGCAAATGTGTCCTGAGTAGGAAATAATATTAAGGTGAGCAGACAGCTGAATTATTATTGTGATTACTGCCTTTTTTTTTTGTTCTCACTTTTTGGTCTTGCGGTTGTACAACTCGAGACATGGGTCAGTGAACTTTTGACCAACAAATGTAAACTCTGCTCTCGTTTTCTAATTGAGTTTTCACAGCTACTCACACATCTGGTTTTCATAGGAAAGGTTGCTTGACCATAAATACACAATACCATTATGAGTATTTTACCTGCATGCATTCAGCATGTACAGTGTATATCATAGTTGTGTGTGTGTGTATGTGTGTGTGCGTTCGTTTGTCATTGTTTGTATGTGACAGAAATAATCAAAGACTAAGCTCTATTCTTCAATCGATGGCGCATTGTGACAGGACCGTTATTTGAGGCAGAAACAATGATGAAAAACTGCTGCTTGCGTGAATGCACTTTAATCAACAAAACACATTACCTTTTTTGGTAGTGGCGCAATTACGGAAGGCAATACGTTTTTAGATTGACATCCGGATAAGGATGTAGAACTATCACGAGTGTTAATGACCTTTGATTTATGTCACCTATTGGAAATGTCATAATTAAAGTAGAAAGGCTGCAGAATGGCTAATTGAATGATATGGAATAACTGGTTTTGTTATAAATGTGTAGGCCTTGTGACAAGGGCAATCTAGTTGGATTGGATCTGTCAATAAAGTTATTTACCCCTGGCTTCCACTAAAGCTCCATGATCTCATAAACTAGTATAGGAAAGTTCTTCGTTTGTTTTGTTTTCTCTTGAAAAAAAAAATTCTATTAGAGTCATGGCAACAAAGAAAATATCTGACGTCAAATGGTCAGCGGCTTCTTAATATCTAAAAAAGAAAAGAATAAAAAAGTAGTCTATAATCAGTATAGATGAAACTGGGATATGCAGGGTCACACTTAAAGGCTAATGTCTTATGCTTGTTTGCTCCTTTTTTTTTTTTTTACTAAATATTTTTCTCCACTTGAACTTGTACTTTCAGTAATAGAGCTGTTAATTGATAACACCCCAGCAATAACCTAAACCCCGTGACATCACTCCCCATGTTTTCAACGCACTCTCGGAACTTGCGCGGTGTGACGCGTACATGGGACAACTTAATCCCCCCACATGCCAAAATAGGACAGTTCGTCCACCTCTGGGATAGCCAATATGCCTCTTTCAATCCTGGTAATATTTTTTGCGATTTGACTAAAAATAATGACTTTGCTGAAAGATCTCACGCGGCTGCTGAAATGGCGCTAAAAGTGTGAAGGTCAAATACTCATTTCTGCTTGTCCCTTGAAAGTGCACATTACATTGCATATCTGCATTACATCAATGCCAGGCTGGTAATGAAGATTAGAACTTGCTGTTGTATGATTTTTTTTTTTTCACCCTCCAAAATATCAGCTGTTCTTATTTACTGCCAGTGTACGCAGCCAACCTCAAAAGGATGGAAACCCTTGTTTGTGGGTCATTGGGTGAGATCTGAAACAGAACACTTTCATTAAAGCTTGAAAATCTAGTTCATGTATGACATGCCATTCATAATTCACTGTGGTCACAGGTGGATATTTAACCCAATTCTTACATGGACCGGGTGTGGCATGTGCAACAACAGTGTCAATTACAACAGTCATGGAGTCAATGGGTTAAGAGATGAATTTGTACTCAGGCATCTGGGAGGTGCTTCAAGCATCAACAAAATATGATTCAAAATTTGACATGGTGGTAGCTATGATCTCAAAAGCATCTAAAAATGCTTCATTTGTGGGTAGGAAATGTATCATAAAATCAAAGCATACAAACAAACACAAAACACGCACACATGCAAGCTGTATTCCCTTTCTCTGGGCTGAGTCTACAGGTAGTTTTACAAGTTACTAAGTTAGTCGTTCACTGAACTACTGTTAAACTATCATAGCTAAAAACACATGACCAATAACGCAACCAACAAACCAAACATATTTACTGCAAAGATCTGTATGTCTGGCTCATTTTGAAAGTACCATCTCACAGCTGCATAAATACACAGTGCACAATGTTCTGAGCAGATACAATACCATAACAGGTGTTATCTTGTAAGAACTTTTGTAGTCTTGTGGAAGACAACAGAAAAAAATAAAATAAAGTGCTCTGACACTGAACTTATCTGCTTTACCCAATATACAATGTGATGTACCATCAGTTTGTGTTTTCAACAGAGCAATAACTTTAGTTGTGGCAAGGGGGGGGGGGGGAGCACTTAAATATGTTGTCCACACTATCTAAAACAAAGCTTGGTGTCTTCACTATACAGATGATACATTTCATTCAATGATTAATTTGATATCAAAACTGGGCATTAGCACAATCACTCTGCTTAAACTAGATGGTGGTGATGTTATGAGAAACAATGACCAAATACTGACACGAGGGGGCATACTTTTGTATATGTTTGTATAAATTCATCATTATTCATGAAATATCAATAAGCTGGGTAATTATGATTTAAAGAAAGCATTTGCACAAAGATTACTTACCAACATTATAGTAAAAGTTCATATTTTCTTTCTTTTTTTTTACAGGATTTTGATCCTTGAATATTGACCAACAGACCTTTTTTTTTTTTTTTTTAAATCTATTTCTACTGGTGTGTATATACTGATCTTATACAGTGTACATGCTACAGCACATCAGCATTAACTAGGTTTGCAAATTGACCCCCGTTTTGCTACACTTTTCTTGAGATCAGTTCATCGATGCTATCCCCTTGTTGGCCCGGACTGATTGATGGGTGAATGCTTTCTTCCTCCAAGTCACTCGACAACTCATCTTTACCTTGCTTCCTCTCACCTTACTCTCCCCCCCCCCCCTTCCTCCTCTCCCAACCCCATCAATTTGTTCCTCCAATATTTCTTTTAAGCTCCTTAACTCTTTCATAGCGCACATGCACAGGTGTTATTCCTTGATCACGTCATATCAAATCACATGCTATTTTTTTTTTTCTTTATACAGGTGTACACTTTTTGCTGGCCTGATGCACATCCGGCGCGAGCCCATATAATTCGGATGGTCCCAGTGACCGAAGGTTGCATTACACTGACAGCCAAAATAACGAAATACAGATCATGCTAAAACTTCGATAGGAAGATGATTTGGTCAGTGCTACAATGTAACCTGCTTTAATCAGCATGAAAATTTCTAGTGCACTAGCCAGGTGTATGTGTCGATGCCATTATTTGTACATAACATAAAAAAAAAAAAAAGAATGAGTATGAAAGATGTTTGGCCAAGACAATATAAGAGTTGTCGGGCAAATACATCTTCACTTCATCTTTATGCATATAACGTATGACTTGAATGATGATACGATTCTTTGCAACATGTCATATTCTGAAATTCCATGATATTTTCATTAAGTCTCTGTCCGTTAATATTGTGAAAATTTTTCTGTTGTGGAAATCTGAATGTTGTAATCATAAGGCTTTATTCTCTTCATGAAGAAATCTTACTCAAACAAGCGATGGAGTTTCACTTTAATTACTGTGAGGCATGTAAGAAGGCACTTGACATTTTGTACAGACTTGCATACAACTTGTAACTCTGCGTGTCAGGAAGTGTGCTGAGTTTGTCAAAATTCCCAGATGCAAAAAATGATTTATTGTCTAATTAGCCAGGTTACGTACATGAGAGTTGTTTTCTTCTAATGATTTAATTGGTCAAGGTTTCGAAGAATTAGTTCCAGGAGTGTCACCCACTCTCGTAAATTACTGGAAGAATGTCTGCAGGAATTCAGATATTGTCTATAATTATTCAAGAATTGATTAACGACGCTCATAATCAAAGGTTTGGATCATGAGACATTAGATCTCTGTTTAAGGCTTTGTGGCAACAAAGAGTCACACTCAGGTAAACATCACTATGTTTGTGATGTCAAACTGACATACCAATGCCAGCGTTAAAAGTTCGTCCTGCATGCGATTCTTGCAGCTTGGAATTGTAAGACGATCCATTACTTGTTGTCATGACCTGTCATCATCGACGATCATCACAATCACCATCATCAACGATCATCACAATCACCATCATCATTGTCATCATCTTCATCCTTTGTTATCCCCATTATCATTGGCATGATCATTGTTACCAGCTTCATTAATTAATTCAAAATCATATCACTGTCATGTGTTACGATTGCAATATCTTTTGCCAGATTAATGATATACTGGTTAAAAGAGGGTTACACAAAGACACATACGCTGTGGAAACACAGACAGGACACACGCGCGTACACACACACACATGACCAGATACAGAGGTGATTATAGTGATAATCACTGGATAAGCAATTACCGTATACAAAGAAAATCATTTCTTCCTGAGCAAAACATTAATTCATCAATTCCTGCATAAAACAAGCAAAGAAACAACAGATCAAAATACTTCCCCAAACCTATCTGTGCGAAGTATATTTGACACACAGACACACAGATACACACGCATAAATTCTCTCTCTCTCTCTTTCTCTCAAAAAGTTTGTTCCATTTTTCAAACTCATACTTGGCTGAAAAAAAAAATTAAAGAAATATACTTTTGGTGAGATGAAAGGTTAGGATATATGTCAATGGGGAATCCATCTTTTCCACATGGAATCTTAAGTTCTTGTCTGTTGATTATCATGACACCATATTTTTAGACCTACCAATTGTGGCAGGGGTCAGGATCTTTTTTGGCGGAATATCTTGGAAACACAAATCACACTTGGGACAAGCACTTCTGAAAGAGTGGCTTAGACAAGCAAGATAAATGCAGCACTTGTTGTCATAACACAGGCTTATGGGGATAAACAGAACTTAACTTTTTTTTTCATCCCTCAGTAGAATACACACTATCACAAATCAGGCTTTACACAGAGGAAAGCAATTGCTAATCTGTTATCCTATTTGAGCTATTTTTTTTTCATTTGCACTCTGTTTCCATGGCGATTCACCAGTCAAACAAAATAAACACCCATATCATTGAACTTAAAGTGACACATCCCCTCTTCCTCATGTTGACCTTGATAAAAAGTATTTAAAGGGTGTGTACAGTTCTGGTCGAGGTGAAGATTTAGCTTTTAACTTTTTGTGAGATATCAGAAACCACTCTATGAGATGTCAAAGAGCATGCAGTTCTAAGGGGTATCAAAAGTTTATTCGATGAAAATCGGTTTTGAAATGGCTGAGATATCCAAAAACAAGGTGAAACAAAGAGAGTTACACTAATAAAGTTGGGGCATGTCGCCTTTTATTATTAGCACTTTTTTTTTGGATATCTCAGCCATTTAAAAACCAATTTTCATCAAATAAACGTTGAATCCTTCTTAAAATTACATGCTCTTTCATATTTCATAAGAGGCTTTTCATTATCTCACTTGGGAATGTTCAAAACATGAATCCTTACCTCAACCAGTACAGTACCTGTACAGCCCCTTTAAAACCAAACTGAAGCGTCAAACGCTTCATCAAAATTGGCAACTGTATTATATGACTGTTACAGAATTTTAATTGTATACATGTTGTCACAAAGGAAACACGACCATCCAGAAATTATCAACTTCACAACTTTCTTGAATTTGCACATGTGTATATACATAAAAATATATGTAGCAAGAAAAAAAAGTTTTGGTCGATGAATTGGCAAATTGCTACAGTCCTCCAGTACAGTCTACATTGTAAAGTTATTCAACTCTACAGTTGCTTGATACCCATTAAAAGAATTTCTTCATCTTTTTTTTTTTTTAACTTTACTTGAAGAAAAGGAAATTTAGTGAAACCGAATGTCACTGGTCAATGGCAGATTTATGAGTTTATCACATCACAGCATTGTATAACTGCCATTCCATGAGATTAAAACCAATGCCACTGTTTCATGAAAAAGTTTAAAACTTCGATATTTCCTCAACTTTCGTTTTTATCAAGCTGTATTTAACCCTCTCTGAGCTTTGTTCTGCAACTGACCCATCTGCTGGAGCGCTTTCTTCACCAATCGGCACAGACAATCTCAAAACTATTTGCCAATGAATAGAGATTACATAATCCCTCTAATCTCCACAGTGTCCCCAAGGCCTTCCTGATGGACAAAAACCCCGTTTACACCAACTGAAAGTTGGTAACAGTAACCCTTTCGTTTACAACAGTCCCAGTCCATTAGAGTGCTACAAACGACGAAAAGAAAACATGCGGGAGGGGATTTCTCTCAGAGGCCGCTGCTCGACAAGGGAGTGTAAACGCACGAAAATGCGAGTCCGAGGACCGCAAAGCAGGCCGGCCTAGGGCTGACCCGAGGCCGGCCCGTCACTGTAAACGGGGTCCTAGGCACGTCGCTCAACCTGAGTGGGCTTGCTAACTTTTACAATCAGGTCAAGTTCGGACGGATTGCCAAATGCTGACAAAAAAGCTAGGCACGTTATAGCTGAGTGCCTGGGCATGTAAGAAATTCATGAAAATTCTACCAATCTCTTTGCTTGGTTTCATTCTATTAACCCATTGGCCCGAATTCACAAAGGTGGTACAAATGAAACCATGGTTTAGATCTGTAAACCATGGACAAAAACCATGGAGCGCCAAGTGTTGCATGGAATATTTCGATACCGGTACGAAATTGGTCATTTCGTCGACAAAATGACCGTTTCGTTGACGAAATTATCATTTTGTGGACGAAAAGTTGATTTAGTTACAAAATGTTGTCATTTCATTGCAAAATAATAATTTCATCGACGAAATGACTGATTTCGTAACGAAATGTTCCATGCAACACTTGGCGCTCCATGGTTTTTGTCCATGGTTTAAACCATGGTTTCATTTTTACTACCTTCGTGAATTCGGGCCATTGAGTCCCGAGTATACTTGGGCAGGTGTCTATGGGAAATGCATGTTGTAGCAAAATCAGTCCTTCCTCAACGGCTTGATGGAAGTCAACTTTAAGACAGTGGGACATTATTTGAAACATGAACTTAAAGGAGAAATTTGCAGAACTTCCTGCTGCAATAACAGTGAGGGATGATTTTTTTTCCCCCAAAGTATTTGAAAACTTGTTGAAGACACTTGGGTTCAACTTTGTGTACATCAAAATCACTTTTCTGTATCGCCAATAAATGACTCTCTGCCCAATGGGACGCAAACACAATGCCATTACCAAGAACAATGATATTACTATTAGAGAATGTGGAGCAATGGTCAAAGGTTAAAGAGAAAAGTCTGAAAATATTTCCCCTCTCCTGGAATCTCTGCCAAGTTTTCCCCCGAGTTGGGCTGAACTCTTGAGACTCTGTTGCCTCAACAATCCCCAAGTGTGGCCTTTCAGCTTACTGATGAACAGAATTAACCCATTACCTACTGTACATGCTGATCCTGAAATTCCTACAGATTTTACATGAGAACCAGCAAACTATCGTAGGCAATAACTTAAATAGTCCCAGATTATTTTTCTATGGTGCATTGTCTCATGTCATAGGCCTTTACTTTAATGTGCATTTTTCACTCATACATTATGACGAGGATGGGTATGCATAATACATTTTCTTGTTATAACATGTTATCAAATGATTGGTTGAGAGCTATCACATGAACAATCTTTCATTTCTCTCTAAAGGCCAAACTTCTCTCCCAAAGGGTGTTAGTATACTAATGACCAGTTTTAATGACTGCTCATCTACACTAAGCTGTATTGCCCAAGTGTATTACACTGTACAAATGCACTGGAATTATTTGTAGGTGCAGTTCATTTAGCTTGGAGCTGGTGCTGGCCTTGGAATCTTGTGAATATGGCTACCAACTTGAAGGAACTTAAATCATGTTGACTGTGACATTTTATAAAACAAATAATGCCCATTATTTGGTGAAGCATTGATAAAATTATTGAATCTCTGTATTCCCCTTCGGAGCAGTCCATAGCACACTTGACTTAGCCTTGTGCATTTCAGAAAGTTCCAACGTTATTAGCGGGTGGATATAAATCTAACCAATGTCCTATGTGAAGTACATTATTTGTATGACTAGACTTTCAAGATGGCCACATTGAATTTCCTATAATGGCTAACCAGCAGAAGTGTTCATATTACTCTAATCTGTTATTTCATAATTATTAATACTGACAATAAAGATAACCAACTCACTGAATGTCCCATCAGTGGTGTACAAATGTGAAAATATTCATTCATGTTTACATACAGTGCCCATGCTGCCAGAGACTTTTTGGCTTTGGTCAAATTTGAGAGGGGTAATTCAAGTGCTCCGAGGATTTAGGACTTTTGAGAATGACTTTTACTGGCAAAGTAGGTCATACATTGGGTGAGAGGAAGAGCTGAGGGAAGTGGTATAATGCAAGCGAGAAGATGTAAATGTAAAAAGAATCTTTGGTGGAAAAAGAGCTTATCTTCATACCTCTTTCTGAAGCATTATACCATAATGTCCTGTATGACAATAGTGCAATGTGCTTGGAATGGCTATGTTATGTGTTTGCCAGGAAAGGTCGCTAGGCTAGCTTTCCGCTTATCAATGGTAGCTTTTGTAAAGTAGAGGTGTATGAAATCTGAACTCATACCATGGGGCAAAATTAAGAGTCTATTTGACTTGTTGCATCAGACACAATTAAAAAAAAATCCACATCTTACTTTTACTCAATGGCTTGATATGTAGTTCTCTTTAGAAGTACCTGTGCGTACACTTCGCAATATAAAAGCAAATCATACATTGGAATATTACCCAACTCCTTTGCTCACTGGAGCTGGATAAACCAATACGTCCAGTGTGTGTGGTACTTACCATGTCTGGTGACAATGGGCTAAGCTGTAAAATGCAAAACGATTGGAGCTTTTCGAATGACCATTTTTTTTTTCTTTTTTTTTTAAAATAATGGTAGAAATTCACAATGTGTGAAATAAAATCAACAGCAAAAAAAGAAAAAAAAGAAGAAAACTGTTTGATCCATAATAAGCTCTCTTATCTCTGTTACAAGATACAGTGTACTTGCTCTGATTGCCTGGTTTTATTAGTAGAACATTATCTAACTAGGTTCAGATGCATTTGACAACTGTTTTCCCCAACGACATGGAACAATCACATTATCTAATAAAGGCAATTTACCATTTGCAGATGAAACAAAAACCCCAACTTTATTGCTTCAAAATAGTTCTAAAATGTGAGATAGGGATAGAAACAACCAATGTAAAATATTGAATCAGTACAATTAATGATAGGTATTACTAAATATACAAAATGTGAACAATATCATAATAAAAGTGCTTCTAGACTGTCTTCTATACTCTATAGTCTTCTATACTGTCTACAGTTATCGTTTATTAAGAAAAATGGTGATATCTCCTTATATTTTAGGCTTTATTTGCAAAATTTTTACATGGAGGGATGTTATGTGATACAACTGGCCTTCACATATGCATCAAATGTAATATCTTGAACACTTTTAAATCACTTCTCCCAATGGTAAACAGTACCTTTAATGCATATATTTTCTATTATGTGCATTCCTAGGTGTATGACCTTTGCAAATATTACAACCAAATCATGCGTTCATATTGTTATAAGCATGAATCCAGGGGTTCCACCCCCTAAAATGGCTTTCTTTGTTTTTCTACTTGCTAGTCCCAAGTCATCTTTGTACAGGTTGCCACCATAACACAGTAACCTTTGAGACAGAAAAATTTTTTTTTTTCTTTTTTCCAGAGTATCACTCGATCCCGTATTGTGTCCTAACACACGAGGGTGGCCTCTCATAAAGTAAAAAGTTACAAGAGTGCTTTCAAATTAAAGGTCCTGTTTACCTTTGGGAGCAGTGATTTAAAAAATTTTCAAGATATCACATTTGATGCATATGTGTAGGTCTGTTGTATCACAAAACATCCTAGCATATAAAAATTTTTGCAATAAAGCCTGAAATATAAGGAGATATCAGTATTTTTCTCAATAAACCATAACTGTAGACGGTTTAATCTGGAAACATTTTTATTATAACTATTGTTCCCATTTTGTGTATTCAACAATACTTAACATCGATTATATGGATTCAATTTTTTTACAGTGGTTGTTTCTATTCCTAACTCACATTTTAGAACTATTTCAAAGCACTAATGCTGGGTTTTTGTTTCATCTGCAAACGGTAAATTATGCCTTTAAGAATACTGTCATTATGTGCAGGAATTTCTAATTTCCTTTAACTCTCCCTGTGCCAGGGACATTGGACAGTGTGTACAACATTATGGAGATGTACATACCTATCAGTACTCACAGCACACAAGGGATTTTACATATGCCTATATAGATCTTGTATTACCCCTTTCAGTAACCCCTTTGGCTTGGACCAGGAGTGGACCTGGAGCAGACGAAGAACAGACCAAGTCGAAAATTTTGAGTTTATGAATGGGTGGAGGCCAAAGTGGCCCGCACCAGGTGCGGACTATTTTGGCGCTGCTGCAGCTAGCACCAGGTGCGGACCAGGCGCGGGCCTGGCGATGATCGAAGAGTTTATGAACGATAGCAGTGCCAGGCGCGGGCCAAAATTCCTTTCACAGTCAAAGGTCACAGCTTCTGCTGCTCAGCTCATAAGCGCGCGGCACGCACATCAAATATCGCGCGAAAATGCACTTCCACTCTGTCCATGAGGTGTTCAGTTTCCATGGCAGTTATCCCTTACGTTACCGAGTTTATGAATGGGTCATCGTAAAAGAAGCGCAGCTCTGCCATAGTTACTGAACGCAATTTTTAATGCTTGGCGCGGGCTAATTTAGCTCGGACCAGGAGCGGGCCAAAAATGCATGAGTTACTGTAATGGTAAATAAAGTCACAATGAGAAAACTGGGCCAAAGTTGATATTCCATTGATGTACAATCTGACATTTTCTCATCATTCTACTCCTTGTGTTCTTTGTTTTTCCTTGTTCAGTTTTGTTCTAAAAGCCGTCATCATGCTCTCATTCAGCTAAGAAAATGGTAATACAATTATATGGGAGTAAATTATTCCTTGGTATTAATGTGGCAAGCATCATAATTGCGAAATGAGTATGACTGCATCTGTTATAGAAGAAAAGTTTGCTAAATCTACTCATACATATTATCTTCTTATCACTTTTTTTTTTGTACTACGCACCTTATTTCTGAGAGAGAGGAAAATGATCAAACATCTCCAGTGAAATGGATAAGAAGGTTCAGTCTTTCACTGAATATGAAAAACATATCAATGTTTTCAACCCTTGCCAATAAAAATGTAATATACCTTATCCTATTTGATCTTTGTTCCTTCTTTGTATAGAAAATAGGAGATGCTACTGTATGAAAGACACCTTGAATGCCATTTCAGTTTCACAATAGACAGTTTGATTCAGCAACATCCTGTCTAAGAATAACAAATACTGCATAAAAGGAGGTCAAGTTCATGATGACTTTTGTTTCAGCTACTAAAATTGAATGTGCATTGTTCGGTACAGACATCTGGAAACTCATTGTCAATGAACAGAGATTATGTAATCCCCCTAATCCTACTGTGTCACCATGGCATTCCTGTTGGACTCAGACACATTGCTACATATGAGTGGGGAATGTTAACATACATCTACCTACTAGGTAGGTCAAGTTTGGATGGGTTTGATACTGAATGCTGATAACAGCTTTAAAGCTAAGCTCAGATCCTGTGCATAAAGAATGTTAATGGTGCAATCAAAGTCATTAGCAGTATTAATCCAACTGAATGCATTTTATCCCCAAACAACATATTTAGATGCTATTTTCTTCCTATTCACATTTTGAACACAAAGGACCGAGCCATGTCGGGGTAATAAATGATAATGTTAGGACTCTCTGAAGAGCTAACACTGAAGAGGGTGCCCCGAGCTAGGCGAAAAGGATTAAAGAGGGTCATTCATACCAACAGTAAGAACACAACATTTTTGTATAAGTTCATGGGAAACTGTGTCAAAAGTTATCACAAACATCATCAGACAAAACTTTACTTAAAGGACAGGTTCACCTTCATAGACATGTGGGTTGAGTGAATGTAGCAATATTAGTAGAGCACATCACTGAGAGTTTGAGGAAAATCGGACAATCCGTTCAAAAGTTATGAATTTTTGAAGTTTCTGCTCAGTCACGGCTGGATGAGAAGACTACTATAGCTTGTGATGTCACATGAGTACAACGATATAAAGAAAGCATAAAGAAAATTCAACATATTTTCACTTTTCTTGCATAACAAAAGATCACTCGACTTCTCTCTTTCAGAAGGCAAGGGGAATAATATTTCCCTTAACATACATCAGTAACAAGTCGAAGAAATATGCACTTTATTCAAAAAACAAAGTTTTGTGAAATTCTCTTTTTATTTCCCTTATACCGTTGTACACATGTGACATCATACACTGTAGTAGTCTCCTCATTCAGCAGTGATCGCGCAGATGCTTTAAAAACTTCTGAACGGATTGTCGAATTTTCCCCAAACTTTCACTGATGTGTTCTACTAATATTGTTGCATTCACTCAATCCATAATTACAAATTGTATATGAAGGTGGACTTGTCCTTTAACTTTGCTTGAAATTTAGAATCATGATTAACAACGAGAACACTCACAGAAGAAAAAGAAAAAATGTGGTCATGTGACTTCCACTCCTACTTCTCGCCAGCCAGGCAACTATGTACTAAGTCACAGTCAAAACTGACTGTTAAGCCAATTACACAGGCACATCACTGTAGCCAAAACTCGTGATTTTTCTCAACTGTCATAACTTCAAAATTCTTTGTTGCAGCATGACGTGAAAGGTCAAAGAAATCACAAGCTTTAATGTTGTGATATTTCCTTATTAGAAAGGGTCTATCAACATACCATCATAGAAGAAATGATTCAGTTTAAATGTTGCTTCACATTAAGAAATTGATTTGAATCTGGACCATTTCTTGGTAGTCATGTGATGTTTTGTCAACTTTGATAATATTTGGAATAGGAAATACATAATCTGCATTGCACTGCTTTGTGGATGCAGAAGGTATATTTAAAGTGGAATGGTAATTACAGGGAAACAAATGCTGATATAGCACAACACTCTGCTTCAATGATCCGCGCACAAAACTGGTATGGTAGGGGTAGCTTGTGTGTCTTTGCTTAGTTTTTGTTCTTTTTTGTTTCATTTTCACATGCCATCTTTTGTCTCAGCAGTCACAAATTGCAGATTAATAAACTTGTGCCAATATTCTTTCTATGGTGTACTCAGCTGGTGTACAGTGGAATAATAAAAGCCTGGAAAGTTCAAGCGACATCTTTCCAGCAGTATTATTATTCCCATGGTAAGCTTCCTGCCTCCCTAATGTCCTTGTGTGCGCAATATCAAATTAAGGTTCATTAATCAAAAAGAATGAAAGGACCAAGCACAGTTAATGAGTCGCATAACTCGCCAACAAAGCCGAGGATAAACACATGGCAATATCTACTGCAGCACTGTTTCCTGAAATACTCGTGCACAACGTCAAACAGATTGTTGATGCTTTACAGAATATGTCGTATAACTTCCAAGCATTAACAATTCTGATCATAGCAAAGATTGATTGAAAAGAAGAAAGTTGATCTGGAATTCAGTCGTGATTTACAAGTAGGAAGTTGGTGGAAATTTGACTGATATTACAAAAAGAGCAAGAGACAAAAGAAAATAATACTGTAAAAGTGGAAATTTTCGCGGTGTTGAAATTTTCGCGCATTTCGCGCAACCAGAAACTAGCGCGAAAATAAAAACACGCGAATATTTTTGCTTGCCATACGTTCCTGTGCGTGATGTCTTGATTCCGCGGAATTAAAAACACGCGAAACTCTTCTGACCCGGCCTAGCGCGAAAAATTAGTCCCGCGAAAATATCCACTTTTACAGTAGTTCAGATCTTTCAATGTCAATAAATGATTTCACCCAATATGTTTTTGGAGATCTAAATTTCAAGCCTAATTGCAGTTATGAGACCATTGCTTATCTTCCACAACACTCCTCATTTGCTCTGTACAAAAAGAATCAAGATATGACACTTTTTTTTTCTAAATTCATGAATCAATGACTTCCTCAGTCTTCAAAGATATGTAAAAATTATTCTAATATAAATCTCAAATTTCCTTATGTCTGTCTGTATGTATGTGTGTGTGGGAGAAAAAAAAATGTGCTGAACAAAAGCAGTTCAGTGTTATGCCTGAGATACTAATGACCATGGGTGCATCCAGAGATTATGACCCAAAGCATCTTTTAACGAGAGGTTCTCCTGCCTAAACCCTCCAGTAAATGGGAGACTGTGTGAACATGGCACAATATTGTGATATGCGCATACATTATGTTGTGCACATCATGAGCACAAATCACAACGTCCCTTGCACCATGGACCTACAACAAGGTCCATGCTTGCACCCAGGGTCCAGGGCCTGCTGAAGGGCCTTGCAGTAGGGCCCTGGAAGCTCTGGGGTTGTATAGTGTAGATGCTCCCTGGTGTTATCTTAGCCTCATTTTTAGACATTGATAGGACAAAAGCAATATCGGGTGGGAGAACACTAAATCTTGAGCAGCAGAAAATACATACTTAAGTGGGGGACATACAGCTAAAAGCTGGAAAAATTCAAACTCAAGTTGGAGAGTAGGAGATTTTAAGAAAATGGCCTCTAAGCAGGAGGGTTGGAGTCTCTGTGCACGATTTGCCTCTTCTCGAAATATACTCCCTATTAAAGTAACAAGCTTTGCTCACAACTGCGGAACAAAATTTAATGCGGGGCTGGTGGTTCCCCCCTCCTCCCCCCCCCCCAAAAAAAAAAGAAAAAGATAAAACAGCTCTAGACACATAATATCCTGTCTGACTGTCCTCCCTCCATACCAAACTTTCAATAAACTTTCAACTTTTCAAACACAACACTTCTTTCTGACAGAGATATGCTACAGCAATCACAATCTTGGTAGTTAAACACACAGAGAGCTTCCATTCCTTTTTAATCTCTACAGAGCACCCATGGTGGATACATGTCATCTCTCATATAAATACGCACACACACACAGAGGCAGAGCCGATGAGTGTTTACACTTCGATACCACACATAGGATGCACCTAACATCCCTGAATAAACATGAGGTGCGATTGCAATGGGCCGCTGTCTCGCGGCCATCTCTTGTGCCCTTCTTTTTTTAGACTGTCCCCGAGCACGAGTTGACACGAGTTGACTCGAGTTCATTCACTCCGTTGAGTAGTCTTGGCATGTTTTGAAGAAGCACACCAATTACCACTGTTATCTACAGTAGAGCTATATGATCAAAGACCAATAACATCAGATTAAAACTGAGACATGCAGAATGAATCCCTGTTCTTACAAATGCTTAAAGCATTTCTTGAAGAAAGGAACAAAAATCATCAACTCTTTTAGATAGCCTAAGAAGACAATTTTAAGGCTTTCTTTGCCACTATGTTAGAAACATAAATCC
This sequence comes from Diadema setosum, assembly GCA_033980235.1. Classification (NCBI taxonomy): domain Eukaryota; kingdom Metazoa; phylum Echinodermata; class Echinoidea; order Diadematoida; family Diadematidae; genus Diadema; species Diadema setosum. The sequence continues at coordinate 6,510,138 of CM067072.1, read as the reverse complement.
CCCAAAACTTTGATATTAAGATGGCAGTAGTGATCATATCAATCTGTGTAGCTTTTCAATGAAAGTCAGACTTTACCAGTTCAGCCACATCACTTTTATTGCAAAAAGAAAGAGAGCAAAAGAGGGGAAAGTGTGAAAAAACAACTGCAATGAATGGAAAAAGAATTCATCACTATCCCATTGCAATGAAGCAAAACAACTTAGGAAAATGTTAACCTAGGAGTTACTGAATTTGAAAAAAAAAAGGAACAAATGCACACACACACACACACACACACACACACACACACACACACACACACACAAGTTTACGCAGGTAACTGTCCTCAAGTGACTGGACAGTGTCTGTCAAAAGATGGCAGCATAGCATGTTACCAGCTAGAGATCCTTAAACCAGCCTTTAGCTTTTGACTTATCCATGTCATCAGACATTTAACCCTTAGTATGCTAAGGCTTAGCTGTTACTTGCAGCACTTTTTCATTGGCATTCAGATACTTTCTCCCAACTTAACCTAATTGTCAGTCAGGCAACCAACTCAGGCACAAACAATGTGCCTTGGACCAACAGTAAGGCCACAATGACATGGAAATCAGGTAATCTGTAATGAGATTTACGGGACACAGATGTATAAAAAAAAGTAGAAGGAATATGGAAGAGGAAAAAGGGGACATGGTAGAGGTGAAAGGAGAGGAAAACTGTGACACATTTTCATGCATCTTGATGGGGAGAGTAAAAAACATCCGCACCCAGAGCCCCTTCATCTGATATGAGGCGCAGACGACACCTACTGGTTCTTGAGCCCTACCTCAGTATGAGGCCAGGTGATAGACTGCACAAGATCACCGTAAAAAAAAAAGGAAAGAAGGAATATGGAACAGAAAAGAAAACGGACATGGAAGAGCAGGAAGAATAGGAGAAATGGGCCACGTTTACATACATCTTGATGAGGCGAAAACACCCACACCCAGAGGCCTTTCATTCGACATCACTCGCAGATGACACCTAATGGTTTTTGAAGTCCACCTTGGCATGAGGCCCTGCGACAGACTGGGGGCTCAGGAGGAGGAGGAGGATAAGGAAGAGAAGAAGGAGGAGTAGTAACCATTTTCTCCCTTCCCTCTCTCCCTCTGAGCTGCTGTTTAATCCCTCACCATTTAACGGCCCTTCCTGTCTTGGAGGAAGGCGTCTGATTATAGTGGGACCCAGAGGAGATGGGGCTACACCACCTGAACTCTGGCATGGAAATCCTCGCCGAAAATTATTTACGCGTTTGGTGATCTTTTTCTTGTGAATCCGTTTTCTTGAGTGGTGCAGGAGTGAGTATGGCCAAAAACTCCTTTGTCATGATTGGCCAAAAGTCCACATGAACCCACGCATCTGGCATGAACTTGTACCATGAGTGTCTCACTGTTCATTGATCCAGTATGCATCAATGGCGAGTGAACTCTTTTACTGAATGCATAAAGTCTATGTCAGGGGATGGGATGGGATTGATTTTGTCTGAACAGACTTGGGCCTCCCGGCTATTTCACAAATTTCTCTCTAAATATCAATCAATTAGTGCTCACGAGACGAGATGACAGAACACAAGTATGCATCAGAGAGAGACAGACAGACAGATAGACAGACCGAGAGAAAGAAAGAGAGAAAGAGAGAGAGAGAAAGAGAGAGCAATACACAGATATGGAGACAGAAAAAGGATAAAGATTTGGATATGTCCAATAACTATATTTATCAATTCAAGCGGAGCTATGTAAAGACACTATGTCATCCACATGTGATTATATACAGAACTTTTCACCTCGTGGCAGATTGAATAACAATAATATCTCAAAAGTAGACCCGATCTCAAGTTTATCACCCCATTTGAAAGGTTAGTGAAAGGAATACGTATAAACTTTCATCGCTCCATGCACGCACAATGACGCAGTTGGCTCTCTCAAAAGAAGAAGAAGAAGAAAATAAAGTCTGTTATAATCCTGAGTCGGTTGGTGTTGTCACTTTGTTTCCTCTTGTGGCCCTTCCTTGGCAGGAGCTATGGACATCACCTTCACATGATTTGCCCACTCTCGGGCTAATTAAAGAAATCCTCAAATCGCTTAATCGAGAGTGATGAAACAACGCCGTTTTGTTGAGTGATCATTCTTTTAGGGAGAGAAAAGGGCAGGGTGCGGGGCGCATTAGCGCGGGCTGATGCGATCCTCCCCGGGGGACTTGAAATTCATCCCACAGCTTCCCTCATCTGCCTGATCTTTACGTCTTAAAGGTGTACTGCCACTTTTTGTCTCCTTTCTAGAGGAAAGGTTATGACAGTACTTCGAAAATTATGATAATTTGGCCTGTCTTCTGAGGGCACACTAGTGTCCTGATTTTGTTTGTTTGTGTGTTTCATCATAGATCGGTTATCTATCATATTGGCATTAACCCAATGAAGACTAGTCCCCAGTTTACTCGGGCAAGTGTTTATGGGAAATGCATGTTATATCAAACTCAGCTCGTCCTCAACAGGTAAAAATGATTAATGTGAGGCAAGCAGGAAACTTCTTAAGCAAATTATGAAAGAGTGTTGATCTTTGGTGTCAAATCTACACAAGGCAGGAGCAAAATATTAATGTAAGTTTATGCCACAGAAATGTAAGTAAATATATAAAAACAAATTAGAAAATGGGTATCGATCCTCTTCTCTCTCTTTCTCTTTCTCTGTGTTTATCTATCTACCTATGTACCTACCTATTATCTACCTATCTATCTATCTATCTATCTATCTATCTATCTATCTATCTATCTATCTATCTATTTATCTAACTATCTACCTATCTATTTGTATATTGCTGATTTTTCTTCTTCTTCTTTGAGATTATGAATGATATAGGAAAACAATGATGGCAACAGATCACCTTTAACTGAAAGGGAGGGGTGTATTTGTATCAAGAAAGCAATCCCAGACGTTTTTAGGGAGGAGTAAAGGTTGGACTGTGCTGGAATTGTTCATCCGATCCAGATGGATTCTAATGAAGTTGTTAGTTAAACCATTTGGGAAATGGAGTGAGATTTGCAAAAAGCAGTAGCCAGATTGTTTTGGAGAATCTGGGTGGGTGGGTTCCAAGTTTTCATACCCTAGTTACACTGGGTCGGGTCCATGATCCCTGCGCGACAACAACTGCCTTCCGAACAGCCCAATTGCCCTGGAACTAGAGTGGTACGTGATGAACACATCTGTTCTGGTAAATTTGTTTTGATAATTTTGTGAAAACAGTAAAGCAATGCAAGCCAGACACAAAATACACACAGATAAAGCATAAACATTTTTACAATCAGCAATCCTGTATCAATATACTGTATACGCCATATATTTCGCGAGTCTTAATTTTTGCGAATCAGGAATTCCCGACAATTTCGCAAGTGGTTAAATTTGCAATCGTGGAGTCCTGCACTGAACGGAGAAGAGTACACGTGTACATCACATTCACATCAGGATCAGAGTCTATGTTTTTGTGTGTCTTTAATTTCGTGAATAGCACCTGACTTGCGAAATTCGCGAAAATAAAAACCTCGCGAAATATTTGGCGTATACAGTATATTTCACAAATTGGGACTTGTAAGAGAACTTCGCGAGTGGTTGTATTTATGATCCTGAATCATATTGCTGGAATGAGAAAGAATTGTCATCAGGAAAAAAAAAAGTTAGCAATTCCAACCCAATAAAGGCATGTCTTATGCAAGGCAATATTGTTCAGAGTTTACTCATTTTGTGAATATGAGCTGACTCACAAAATTTGTGAATATGAGCTGACTCACAAAATTTGTGAAAATAAAAACACCATTGCAGTCAACATGTGTATAAGAGTATCATAAACTGCTTTTGGATAGCACCTCATGGAGCTTTTACATGTAGAATATTTCTGTGTCCTAAAATAGATTACCAAATAGGATTAACTCAGGACTATCGTATGTTGAAGTACCAAGACAATCAAAGATTAAGAGATGAATAGAAATTAGATGGATGGATGGATGGATGGATAGATGGATGGATAAATAGATAGACAGAATCAAGAGAAAGAGAAAGAGAGAGAAGAGGGAGTGAGTGAAAGAAAAAAAAAAACCAATTTCGATAAGAGAGAGATACAACTAGAAATGTCGCTACAGCGACTGGTTATACCCCCGCCAAACAACATTTCATAAGCTTTGGTCAAAAAACTGAGGAAGTAGTTAAATCCGCAAGATCTTTCCTTGATCTTCTGCCATTAATATGCCATTACCATGGCAACGTACTTTCGGGTACTGTCGAAAAATGCGTCTTGCACAACTACAACCAAAGGCACACATCTGTACCAAGTTTCATGGAAATTGGGCAAAAACTGAGGAAGTAGTTTGCAACACAAAATTTTCCTTCATTTTGGCTCATAATATGTGAGCTGTTACCATGGCAACATAAGGTTTGTCACTGTCAAGAAATGTGTCATGCTGACCTATATCCTAAGACAAACATTCAATATGAATTCCATGAGAATTGGAAGAACACTGATGAAGCAGTTTTGCCATGAAGCATTTTGCCCTATATTTTACCAATAACATGCCGTTACCATGGCAACGCACTTTTTGCCACTGCAGAAATATGTGTCTTGCACATTAACATATTCAGATGAACATCTGTACCTAATTTCATAAAAATTGATCAAAAACTGTGGGAGGAGTTCGCGACGCAAGATTTGTACCCATTTTTGCCCATAATATGCCGTTACCATGACAACGTACTTTGGGTACTGTCAAAAAATATGTCTTGCACATCTACAACCCAAGGCACACATCTGTGCCAAGTTTTATGGGAATCGGTTGAAAACTGAGGAAGTAGTTCGCGACGCAAGATTTGCAACAGACCGACCGCCCGACCGCCCGCCCGACCGCCCGACCGTCCGCTGATTCCTATATACCCCCTTCAAACTTCGTTTGGCGGGGGTATAATAAAATAAGAAATAGTTGCAATATGAAACTTTCGTGAATTGGAGCTAATGACCTTTTTTCGTGGCATAAAACTTTTGCGAAATGCCACTGGCATGCAATACATCGTGTAGGCAAGAACTTTTGCGAATCTTGGCTCCTTGCGAAATCTGCAAAAGTTTCATGCATGCGAAAATTTCTGGTCTTACAGTAGAAGGAGAGAGAGAGAGCGAGATAACAAAAGAGAAGAGCACAAGAAAGAGAGAGGGAGAGAAAGAGGAGAGAGAGAGAAAGAAAGAAAGAAAGAGACGAGCTCAAGAGGAGGAGGAGGGGGAGAGAGAGAATGCGAAGTAGAAGGAGCGGGAGAAGAGATCCAATGTTATGGGTCTTCTTCCAAGGTATTGTCTGCCAGAAGAAACAGAGGATGTGCAGTCTATATTAATCTCTTCCTTCCTCTCCCCTGTGCAGCTGGCTCCCAGGGAACTCCCATTTCCTCTATTGCCGCGCTCAAATTGGAACACAACCGGGCCCGCTACAACCTTGTTGATGTACAGCAAAATCATATTTTCTCTCTCTTTCTTCCCTTTTTTTTTTCAGCCAAGAGACTGAAAAAAATAGATGAACAGAGAAAATAAAGGGAAAAGAATGCATATATGGATTGATAGATAGATAAGATAGATAAATAGACAGATGGATAGATACAAAATAAACAGACAGATAGATAGATAGAAAGATAAGACAAAAATATAGATAGATGGATAGATAGGTAGATAATAGACAAACAGATAAATAGATAGATGGATAGATAGACAGATAGATAGGTAGATAAGGAGATAGATAGGTAGATAAATAGACAGAAAGATAAATGAATAAACAAGCAGACAGATAGATATATAGAAAAGCAGACAGGAAAAGAGATAGAAAGAGAGAGAAAAAAAAACTATAAGAAGAGTAAGATGGGGAAAGACCAAAAGACAATGGGGCAATGAGAATTATCAAACACACACATACACACACACACACACACACACACACACACACACGACATTTAAATAGATTCTAAACAAGAGGATGAGGGAAAGGCTCAAGAATTTGGAGGAGAACACAAATACTGTTAATCAATTAAAGAAGGGAAAGAGAAAGGGGCATGAAAAGAAGACAGATATAATGTAGGGAAGACTGAATACATATTTCTAGATAATCTACACAAGAGAAATATGATGCAGAAACCAATCAATGACACATGTATGAATAGAGTGATTTTGCAATTTGTGAAAGTTTTCATTGCCTAAGAAAACTTCACCTTGAAAATAAGTATTGCTGTGATATACTTACATTGTGTGTGCTTGTACACTTTTGCTGTTTCTTTTCAGACAACTTTTAACTAGTCTAAAACCAAAATTGTTGTTGTTTGTTATTTCCTTTGGCATTCCATTTATCAATCAGTGTCTTCAGGTTTCATTTGTATCACCGGTCCTGATATTAACTGTTACTGAATTCAGCAATACAGCAATACTAATTACAATGTGATCTTTCAAATAACTATCTCACACTGTTTGTTACACTTGAGAGTGGGTTTGGACTTCCACTGTAGCCAATATTGAAGGAATGTTTAAAGAATGCTGGTAGGATAGCTTGGAATGCCTATAGGCTAAATGCATGTTTTTGTAAAGGGTTACTAAAATGGAACATTCAGTGGATGTACATATACAGTTTATAACCTGGAGGGCAGTAGTAATACATATTATCATCTATATAGGACGTTTTAGCGGCGCATTAAAAACGTGTATTGTAGTCCGCTCAATTTTTACCGTTTAATATCAGAGCATATTGAACGAAATGCATTATAGGCCAACGTATTAATTCCCCATAGGCTACCGTTGTTACTTGCCGTTCAAGATCATACCATATTCAATTCTGTCTCGTCTATTGCGCGAGCGCTTGCTGAATGTGCAAATGCTTGCTACTAGTGCGCATCGTTTTTGTTACAATTCACAAGCGCGCAAGCATCTTGCTAGTTGTTTGTTTCATGTACGCAGTTTTAGGGGCTTCCCCTTTTCAGCGCTGGGATGTGACTGCCGAGTCAACTTCAAAGACGAGTAGAAGCCGGGTAATTTTGTGCAGTTTACAAATGCTTGCTCTACTTGATTGTACAGATGATAATAATTATATTGGATGGCTATGAATGGGATACCAGGGAATATTGCACTCGTTAGGGCCAATATTGCACTCATCTTCGATTCGTGCAATATTGGCCCTAACTCGTGCAATATTCCCTGGTATCACATTCATAGCCATCCAATAAAATATAAATATTGAATGACAAATAATACTGGCCTCCAAATCAACTAAATGCAACTCTTCAAACAGATTCCAGCAAGTGCCACAGCCATTTTGAGCCTAAAACTCTTTCCACCATCCCTAAACTGCCGTCATCTTGTGGCGCAAAACTGAAATTGTACTGAATTGCCTAAACCAAACTAAGTTTGTTCAATACTGAGCACAACAGACTATTTTGAAATGGTTCAAAGCAGCTGGACAAGTAATATAATTTTGCTCAGTACAAAGTGGGATAGAGGACACTATTTACTCTTTTTTTTTTTAAAGAGACTCTACTCAGCTAGCAGTGATTTGCTAATTGGCCGATAAATGCCCTTTTCTATGGGAAACGTGAGTCAAGACGGTGGCTGAGGGACTCTAGAGGTGAAGTCCCGATGTGAAAGCAACCTCCCCTAGATATCACTCCCACAAACAAAAAATGCAAAACCCCCTAACAAACCAAAAAACACCAACACCTAGCAACATGGTGAATAGTTGGGTGATGATTCAAATTCATGAAATTCTTCCGTCAAGATGTTTTCATTGCAACTGATTGACAAATTGACCTACATCGATGTAAATAAGCACTGAATTGATCAGTGTTTTAGTAGTAGCAATGATAAAAAATCATGGGCGTACATACTCAAGTAGGATGTACGCCCATGATTTTTATAATTTTTATTTTTTTACCATGGCTACTACTAAAACACTGATCAATTCAGTGCTTATTTACGTGGATGTAGGGCAATATGTCAATCAGTTGCAGTTGGGTGATGAGCATTCCAACAATTTAAAGAATCCTTTCAAGGGAAATGCCACCCAATATTCAACTTGACTTTCATATGTGATCCGCTACAACAAAGGATCCGAAAGTCGGGGGAGGACAATTTTCTGAAAATGGCATGGCATTATATCCTTTCTCTTCTTCTTTAATTTCACATATTGCACAACTCATGAAAGTACTCGGTTGCAGAGATATCGATGATTTTACTAGAGCATGTCAAGTGGTTGAGGAAATCAGAGTTTCGAGAAAAACGCCTTCAAAGCTTTCCTTCCGACGCTATCATGATCAAGGGGAGGCGAGACAGGATACTCCTAGCGACCTCCGCAATGTTCATTCAAGCTTAGCGCCAACGGTCTACGCACAACCAATCAGTGATCAGGATGCCACGCACTGACCAATAAGACCACTCCCTCATTGCTAGGGGCGGAGTCTAGCTGTGGCGCTAAATCCAAATCTTCGGACACGTTTCGGTTACGTTGAAAGTCGGAAAAATCATGGCCCAGAAGAACGCTGATTTCTTTGCCTTTTCTTTGATCATTTAGCTTTGAAATTTCGGCAGATGATAGACAAAACATTAGACTGCCACATTTTGCCAAAAACAGAAATCTGATTGTTTTGACCAATTTTGATGCTGTGACTTCAAACTCGATTTTCTTGGCTCAGCCGTCAGCGACTTTAGGATCCTTTTGTTTTAGCGGGTCACATATAGAATGATTCCCTCATCAATTGTTCTCAAAATCACATTTTAGTAGTCTAGAATTGATGAAATTTATGTGTGGCAGGAATTGAACAGCAAGACTAACAAAGATGTGAAAATGTACTTCAGGATATCTATTAACAAACATTTATGCAAACAGCAAACAAAAAAAAAATGATAAAAAAGAAAAAAGAAATAAAATATATCTCTTTTGCGTTGCTTTTTTCTGGTGTGAATAAAACTGATTAATTAACAGTTCATTGCTAGATTTTTGGTGATTTCTTGAAAAACAGACGTCCTGACAAGTTTGCCTGGATCAAATACTTTACAGAATACCAACTGATATCTAGAAACAGAATGAACCAAACGGTTTTACCTCACAGTACATAGCCCACTGACTGAGGAATGGATGACATATCTAGCCTAAAATGGTTAACTCAGTGGTGAAAGGGTTAAACTTGTGGCAGTCAACCCAAATTGAGCTCAGGACACTTTCGATTTCACCTGGACTTATCGACTTCCATCCTTTGTTAAATCGGCGTGGAAATCCCTGGCATTATGTTACAAATCTTTTGTTGGCCCTGCGGATGAGGTGGTGTTAGTCAGATTTCATTTTTTCCCCAACTTCTTCTCTCCCTCCAAAATATTTTCTTTAGAAAATATCTATCAGTTGCCATGACATTCGCAGATTCCTGCCTGGCATGGATTCAATTTCAGGATGTGAGGCATTTTTTACTTTTCTATTCTGATTTTTTTTTTTTGACTATGCTGACTTTTGAGCCAGTGTTTCATTTCCACAACATGGCTGGGCAGAGACCCCTGGGGGACTATTCAGACACTGTGTGGCAAAATGAGATGAGGCTGTTTGAATTAGGTGGAAAAGAGATGAAAAAGGAGAAGAAGGAGAAGAAGAAGGAGGAGGAGGAGGAGAAGAAAATGAAAGGAGGATTAGATGCACAAGAGAGTAGAAACACATGTGACTGTAAGTGAAACCACGGAGTTATCAGTGAAACATATTTCAGAAACATGACAGAGGCATGCGAGAGAAGAAGATATTCTGCACAATGAATGGAGCATTTTCACTCTGATTACGCTTCATTTCAGATTTTGAAAGTTTTGAGCATGAACCTATAAAGGCAAGAAAAAGGATAAAAAAAAAAGCAGTGGAGAAAAAGTTAACAGAGAAAAAGGAAAAAAAAAAGAATCAATATTAATCAGTATGAATCAATACAAGGAGTTCAAACACAACTGTAATGTCACATGCTGCTTGATAGGAAGGATTTGGCAAGTTGAAACTTATTGTATACAGAAGACACTTGGTAACATAAGCAAAGATCCACATACTACTGGAAAAGAATAGACTTTACAGGAAAGAGTTCTACTCAAATTCATACATAATTCTCCTCTAATACATGGCCTTTACATAATGTGTAAAGACTTTGACTTACATTTGTGTATGAACAGATACAATGGGGAAAAAAATTACAGGGATGCACTGAAAAACCAGACAAATAAACAGACAGCGATTCAAAGTGACATGGCACAATGGAATTTAATTTGACAAGGGAGATTTGAAATGGAGAAAATGAAGGAGTGAGAACAATAACAAACAAACAAACAGACAGACAGACACACACACAAGCAGGACCAAGAGTGACACACACGACAGATAGGCGAGGATTTGGAAAGAGAAAAACGGAGCGAGAGGGAGGTGGTGAGAGGATCAGGAAAGGAGCGAGAGTGAAACAGACGGAGGAGGAGGGGCGTAGGAAGTTCTCTGACTTGTTGTCGGTAGGAAATAGTGGGGGAATTCCCTCCCCAAGAGACCAGTCGGAATTGCAGCCAGGCGGTAGGGGATTAAACAAATATGGACTCATCTTGAGGGAAGAACGTCACACACGACCAATTTCCACATCTGGCACCCTTATTTCATTCATTGCGGTGGATTCACACCAAATGTGTGAGGAACGAGAAAGACAGAAAGAGTTGGGGGAAAAGAGTGCAATTATTTTTAGGCAGCCACTTCTGAGGATGACTGGGCAGAAAGACAAGATGAAATCCGATTCCAGCTGCAAGGATTAGCATCACGTCTAATTTCTCCTTTCTTGGGGAGACGGAGTGGGGATCATCAAAGTGACCAGGACAGTTTGTAAGCACAAGGGATGTGAACGGAGGAAGGGGGAGGGTGGGCATCACTACACCTCAAGTATGAAACACACATCCTGACCAACAGATATAGGTGGATGACAGGTATGTCTATCGCAGATAAAAGAAGATGAGCAGAAACAAAAAACAGAAGTATGCCTACTGAAACCATTGCAAGATGTTGGATTCTTTTGAGGGAAAAAGAAAAGGTAGAAAAATCTCTCCCAATCTGGATCTTTGAACTACTGTAAGGCAAGATATTTTCACGGCATGAAATTTTCATGAGTTGGAGCTGATGGCCTTTTTCATGGCATGAAATTTTTGTGAATTGTCACCGGCATTCAACACAAATAGTGTAGACAAGAACTTTTGCATGCATTTTAGTTTCACGAATCTTGACTGTCGCAAAATTTGCGAAATTAGAATACACACGAACATTCCTCATTTTACAGTAACGTTCACATGCGAATACATGCTATGACTCAGATAAACTGTTGCTGACACTTTATATCTAGTGACATAATTAACGACATAGGTGTGTGATTAACCCATTTGAGGATGAGTCAAAAGTATACTTGGGCAAGCATCTATGGGAAATGCAAAATGCAAATGCAAATGCAAATAGCAAAATGCAAATGCAAATGCAAATGCAAATAGCAAAATCAAACTGTCCTCAACGGGTTAATGCATGTATTCTGTGTTTGATAATGCTGCCTCTCTCTACAACATGTTCCTGCACATTTCTTCCTAAATGAGAGTGAAGGAAGGCAGGAACCGTGGAACATATTGTAGTATATGTGTTTGTTTGTGTGTGTGTGTGTGTGTGGGGGGGGGGGGTGGCTCTAGTGCTTGTGGTTGATTGGGCCAAGGGTCAAGGCCTGCTTTGATGTGAAGAATATCACGGTGGAGCCCCCCAAAATCATGAATTTTCTTGCTTTTTTTCAGTTTTTCCCCCAAATTTTATAGCTAAAAGAAATAGCCCCTCTACCCCCCTCCCCTTCATGCTCCGAGATCCCTGCCAGGGACCTACGTACTAATGGAAAAAAAAAAGTCTCAAATCCATCTTTGCGGTAGGAATACGTAGATCAATTTGGATGCCAAGGAATGTTATCAAGTGTACACAGAGATTTGATGTCATGCTAATGAAGTATGTCATCTATATATGTATCTATATCTGTCTTTCTATCTACCTACCTACCTATCTATACGTGACTGCATACAAGTGAGACATAGAAATAGATTATGTCATACTTCTGACTTTCCTGGTAAATGTCTTCATACCATATTAAAGATTCATCTTGTATCTCTGGCCTTATGTGCAGACTGTCTCCTATCTACAAATGTCTACCGCAATCAAAGGAAAAGTTACAGAAAGGACAAAGTACAATGTAAGGCAGTTTGGAGGTGTCAAAAATCTTGGGACAATAACTGTTGAGGCCATTTCTTAATTTCTTCCTCACTCTAGTCGGATGATTAATGCACAGACCTGGAATAGGAAACGGTGCTGGTGGACTAGAATTGTCTCTTGTCGACAAGAGGGCAAATAGCTCTTAGTAATATTTGATTTATTTTGCAGATTGCCACAGGGGGGACATCCTCTTTTTGTGAGTGGTGCCGGCACCGAGGCACCAGCCAATAAGTGCACTGGCTACTAGAAATCCAGTACTAGTACTCCATGAAGTTATGATAGATGCACAAGAAAAAAAAGCAATGCCCAACAGTAACAATATTTTGCATGTTGTTTCTTATCTTCTGGTTTATTTATTTATGTATGTATGTACACTGAATGTATGTATGCATGTATGTATGTATGTATAACGTATGTATTTATTTATTTATTTATGTATTTATGTATGTATGTATGTATGTATGTATGTATGTATGTATGTATGTATGGATGGATGGATGGATGGATGGATGGATTGATTGATTGATTGATTGATTGATTGATTGATTGATTGATTGATTTATCTTATTTTAGTATTTTTTCTCAGGCAGACCATTACTTAAGTGACATACTATGTATACCACATACACCCTGGTGATACCACTTTGTATAGGAGGACACAATCTACTCAGGATCTAATTTCATCTTTAAAGGTACTGTTTTTTTATACTGTTTCTATCCCTCACTCACATTTTATATCCACTTTGAAGAACTAAAGCTGGGTTTTTGCTTCATCTACAAATGGTAAATAGTGCCTTTAACATCAGGCATGGTCTCAATCTCCTGAACCTTCATGAACACAATACATTCAGAGATAAGAAACACGGCAAAACAATTGACAAGAAATGAGAAAAAAAAAAGAAAAAAAAAGATGCTGTTTTGCATCTGAAATGCAAAATCTCTTGATGTCATTAAAGCGACTGGTAAAAACAAGACAAAATACTGTAAAAGTGGATATTTTCGCGCGACTAATTTTTCGCGCTAGGCCGGGTCAGAAGAGTTTCGCGTGTTTTTAATTCCGCGGAATCAAGACATCACGCACAGGAACGTATGGCAAGCAAAAATATTCGCGTGTTTTTATTTTCGCGCTAGTTTCTGGTTGCGCGAAATGCGCGAAAATTTCAACACCGCGAAAATTTCCACTTTTACAGTAGCACACACACACAAACAAACAAACAAGCGATGCAGTGCATATGTTATACAATTAGCATGACATGTGGAATACTGTAAACAAAAGGACATAAATCCAGAGGGCAAATTCTTATCTTTTAAATAATCCCACACAATGGAAATATGCCTCAAATGAAAGAAAAAAAATCTTTTACTGAAGAAAGTGTCAGGAGAGACATACAGAGAGAGAAAAAAAACAACAAGAACAACAAAACAAAAACAAAAGAGCTGAGTTAAATTTGGCATTTCTTGAAGTGCACCTGCTAAATGATGAGTTCAGTGAGCCAAAACTTGCTTTTAAGGGAATGCAGCGAACAATGTATTTGAGTGTTCACCACAATTTCACCCTGGCACAGACAAATTGGCACCAACAATGTCAATAGTGTCATCACCACAGATAAAATGAATGAATAAAAGTCAAATGTCACTACAGAATTTCCTTCCTGTATTTTGATTCACTTTGTCTACAGTCATCTCTTTCTTAGTCAATCTCCCCTTTCCCTCTTTCTTTCTCTCTTTCAAGGTCTGTCTGTCTGTCTGTCTGTCTGTCTTTCTGTTAAATCTTTCTCATTCCATTATTTTCATTCTGCCTCCTACATGCCCTCTTTATTGGCCTATGTGCCGGGGTCATTACTAAACAGTCAAGGCTACTGTTCCCCTCATATACAAAACAGAGACCCTGGGGGCTAGCACTCACCTGAGCAGCATACTGTAAAACACAATATTTTCGCAGCATGAAATTTTCGCGAATTGGAGCCGACGGCCTTTTTCGCAGCAAGAAATTTTAATGAATTGCCGCTAACATTTAATGCGTATAGTGTAGACAAGAACTTTCTTGTGCATTTTAATTTCGCGAAATTAAAACGCATGCAAACCTTCCTCTTTATACAGTACTTTGCCTTCACGACACCAAAGCAAACCACTATGTATTTCACAATCTTGAGATTTAGGGATTACTGCAGGCCCAATTGGAAACATGTTCCTAATTTGGGGTACATATTTTGGCCCCACTCTATGTATGGTTTTCCTATGGTGCATCACCATGACTTGTACAGTGTGTTAAAATGTTCATACGTGACATACAACCCACAATGGATGCCCGATGGTGTTTAATCACAGTAGCTCACTTGAGACATTTGCCTTGGTTAGCAAGAAATGATTAAACTGCAATATTTGGCTTAAAATTTTGATATCAAAGCTTTCAGGGGAAATGGGTGAATGGAATGGCAGTGGGACTGAAACCACAAAAAATGTAACAGGTATTTTCAGTTCACAATTCTGATTTATGTGAATTGAGAAATCAACCATGAAGGTGAGGAAAGATCTCTCCAACACCTCCCTCAATCAAACAATAAAGGAATAAATAAGTGAAAGAATGTATGAAAAATGAATGAATAAACAAAGATATATATAGAAGGGACACCTCATATATAACAGAGCCTAACTTGAGCAGGAATACAACTGTATTCTTAACATTGAAACTTCACAAAAGTCTATTGGTGGCCTTGCACTTTCTCGGTTACCTGCTCAAAATCCTGTCACTGCCAGCAAAAATTATCGAAAAAGGAGGAAACATACCCATTAGGAAAAATATCACAAACTTGCATGCCTCACTGATACCTATAATACAATCTGCTAACATTACATAAAGCTAGCATACTCTACAGACCTCATTAGCACTTTATAATTACACTTTCCACATGTGCAAATGTGTTGATACTATATATGAACCCAAGAACTTTGTTTCTTATCTTTGTTTCCTACACGGTACCTCTCATTTTAGAATCTAAAAAAAAAAGCAAAAAAGGAAAAAGGAGGGTATTGATTTCCAAATGTAAATAGAATGCTCCCCATGCACTATTGACTCAAGATTGTCCATTTTTGAATGATATGAAAACAATAGAAGGAAGGATGACCGATGCGAACAGATCAAGGCCAGAGATGGTGAACTCGTTGGTTGCAGTCGACGGCAACCGACTACTCAAAATGAGACGTCTGCACAGGGTGCCAACAAATCTATGTCCCCCAAGGCTAGGGATTACAATTTTAGATTCCTTGAATTTGTTGGGGGGGGGGGGGAGGAGAGAGAGAAAAAATGTATCCCTTAAGAAAGATATTAGCTCTAAAAAAATAAGAATTAAAAAACAATAACAGAGGAAGTGCCTGGATGGATATAGGATATCACACAGAGGTAACCCAATCCTATTGGCACCAGTTTATTCCTGTATTGGTCCATCCACACTGTGTGTTTTTTCCCCTAAAACGAAGGAGTTAGAGTAAAAAACAACAACTGTGATTACTCCTACAGATTGTTTCCGTAGAGCCTTGGAAATAGAAAAAAAAATAAAGCTACACTCCATTGCAGTGTTGTTTACAGTCTATGCTTTGGATTTGTTTTACAATATAGAAGTCTTTATGTTAAGATTTGTTTTTGTTTTTGTTTTTGTTTTTCCTTGAAATTTGTGGGCACTTTTGTCTTACGTGGCAATTAAAGGGACTGTACAGTACTGGTTGAGATAGGAATTCACATTCCTAAGTGAGATAATGAAAAGCCTCTTATGAAATATGAAAGAACATGTAATTTTAAGAAGGATTCAACTTTTATTTGATGAAAATTGGTTTTCAAATGGCTGAGATATCCAAAAAAGTGCTAACAATAAAAGGCGACATGCCACAACTTTATTATCATCTCTTTGTTTCACCTTGTGTTTGGATATCTCAGCCATTTCAAACCCGATTTTTATCGAATAAACTTTTGATACTCCTTCGAACTGCATGCTCTTTGACATCTCATAGAGTGGTTTCTAAATATCTCGCAAAACGTTAAAAGCTAAATCCTCACCTCGACCAGAACTGTACACACCCTTTAAAGTGGAAATAAAAAAGATTCTGGAATAGACCACAGAGGGTGGTAATTTGTACTATGCTGTCCAAAATAAAAGCACAGTCTTCAGCTCACATTGTATTTGATTGTGAACTTTTATGCTCTTTGAAAATAGTTGACTGGTTTTGCTCTTTGCAAATTTTTTGTAGCGTCTGCTCTAGAAGAGAGAATCTTTGTTTTCTTGTATGGCACTTTCTGCTAACTATTGTTAGTCACTCAAATTATTCCTTCCATGAAGTAACTAGAAATGTCGCTTGGTGACTGGTATGCCTCCGCCATTATGCATGATTCTCCTAATAGGTCTAGAAAGTACATGTGGACAATGTGTGATTACATTTTTCACAAAATTGGCAAAGTATTAAAATGACAAGTTTGTCACAAATGTGTTGAATGTTCACCTTCCTTGACCTAGGTTTAATTGGATGAATAGGAGAGCATGTATTTGGGGATTTAAGGACTTTAACTTGACTTTGACCCATTCATACGTTTATGCATTGAGTAACTTTCAAGGTATGGAGAAAAAGTGCAATTTCTGTATTGAATAGTAAATTGTTACCATTTTCATCTGGCCTTTGACCCTAAAATTCATAAGATAATCATTGTCAGGCAGACCATGAATAAAATTATGTAGTAAGTTTCAAGATAACTTGAGCCACTTCCGAGATATGGAAGAAAAAGTTAGTTCAGCACTTTCACTTGATCTTTGACCTTTTGACCTTTGAGGCAAAAAAAAAGAAAGAAAGAAAAAAAAAATTTCCAGAGAATCTCTATTAGGTTATACATGCATACACCAAGTGTAAAAAAAAAAATAATACTGCTGGCATTGCATAAACACAAGGGAAATAGTAAAATTTTGAAATGTTGCCTTGACCTTTGACCTCTGACCTTTGACCTCATGAACCCTAAATTCTCTACATAATCACTGCCAGTCAGTACATGTATATATATCCTATGTTCCATGAAGATACCTTGAACAATTTCCAAGGTATGGAGAAAAAAAATGAAGTTTTAATATTTTTACTTGACCTTTTGACCTTTGACTTCATGAGCTGAAACTCTCACCAGAGAATCTTCATTGAGTAATACATGTACATGTAAACACTAAGTTTCAAGAAAATATCTTCAGGCATTGCATAGATATGGTGGAAATAGTGAAATCTTATGTATTTGATCTTGACCTTTTGACCTTTGACCTTGAGCATGTGCACCCAAAAGTTGACAGGCACAACTTCACCCCCTAATACACATACATGCCAAGTTTCATTAGGATACCTTAAAAAGGTTTTGATATTTACGCTGTCCACAAAATTCATTACGGACGGATGGACGGACGGACAACCCAAAAACATAATGCCTCCGGCACCACTTCGTGGCAGAGGCATAAAAACATGTACTGGATCTTCATCCCTATTCAACATGAATGACTTTGAATCCATACATGCCATGCATACCAGTGTTCCATTACGGAGTCATTTTACCCTCAAAAACCAGTCCAGTGTAACAAAGTTTTTGTATTTGTGGCATTATGATTAGTGCACATTGAATGATCTGTTTGTTTCTACATTGCCATTTCTAAATGTTGCACACAAACTAGGCAAGTTATGAATACACAAAACAATGAAAGAAGAAGCAGAGGGCTTGTAACAAGCACTTCATATTGACTTCAATTTCACATTTAGCCTCCCTATACTTTTGCATGTATTTAAACTTGATAGTGCGTATATTTATTTACTGTACGCAACGTGCACTGTGCTCACAGGCAAGGACTCAAAGGGCGACCAGTGTGGAAGATCTTTGTCGAGACTTCATAACTTTCATGGCACTGGCTAATCAAATTTGATGAGCGGTTGCAAGAAGTGCCCTCTAAATCCCGACCATGGGGCAGCTTAAAAAACCTATTCCTGGCAGACCTGCACTTAGAGCAGCTTAATTGTTTATGCTGTGAAAGGCAGCACTCAATTTACGAGAGTTAATGGCGCATTGTTAGAGGCAGGGGACACTAACATCTCCCAAGGCATGGACACTTTGTCAGTACCGCGAAATGCAGAATGCTGATTAAAGCCCTTGGCAAGTTACGGCTGTGCGCATATGAAGTCGGCTCTCAAGGATACGGCATGTAAGTTTTCTCTTGTGAACGCGAGTGACCCTTGTCAACACATGGCTGCACTAATGTTTGACAGTCACTCCTATAATGAGTGGAAATTGATCAGTGTCAGTGGGAGGAAGATGATTTTAGTGAAGATTCTTTGTCTGGGTGTTATTATCATAATGATAATCATCTCTTTTTTGTGTGTCTTTTTCTTCATGTTCTGTCAAGCACGTGATGGAAGGCTTGAGGGAAGGCAGGAAATGCATGGGACACAAATCAGGAAATTGTTGAAGAGGCTGGAGTCATCAAACATAAAGAGAGAGAGAGATAGAGAGTTCAGATAATTGGCTGAGGTACTCCCACCGCTCAGGCAAGCTAGGCAGGTACTACAGGATTAAACATGGTAACAGGAAGTGCTCAGCGGCCGAACCAATCGAGTGTCGCAGAGGAAATTCCCAGGCCAATATTATACAGCGTGGGAGGGCAAAGTGGCGGATCCAGGGGTGGGTGCATGGTCCCCCTTTATTTTTGTCAAAACAAAAGAAATAAGAAAGAAAGTGTCAGCCGATGAAACCCGGAAGTGGCACCAGAAATATTTTTTGCACTCCCCCCACTTTACAGAATTTCTGGATCATGCCCCTGGGGCACATGAATTCGAGGTGGGGGGGGGGAGGGTAAGAGGGACACTAAAAAAATGTCTATATGGCTGGCATATGAAATTGAAGATCAAAATGCAATTCTTGTCAGGAACAGGAAATATGTCAAGAACTTATTCTCATTTCTAATATTCACTTTCAAAGAAATGTACTGTAAGTTATCATCACTGGGGCGACAAGACCTCGTATGTACAAAATGTTAAATGTTCAGGAGAGCAAAAAAACATGGCAGCCAAAGCACTGTATCATATGGGAAAGCCTTTCCTTTGACATGCCATGGTGGCTTCATTTTTGGGGTAAGACAGCTAGGATTTGGACAGGACATCAATTAACTGATTATCTGAACATTGATAAAGAAAGTCATTTTCTTCAAAATTTCTGGGTCTGGGTCTTGTCGCCCCAGCTACGTTATGTGTCAGATAAGTACCCACAAAATGATGTCACAGTACTATTATTGCAAGTGCTAATTACCTAAATTGTCTAACATTGCATGTAAATGAACTGCAACATCCATTTGATAAGATGCCATAAATATCCTTTGAAATGTCATCATAAGTCTAAAACTTCTGTGACAAAACATTTTCTGTTTGCTTCTCCCAAGAGATGAATCTCAAGCATTACGTTATTGCTCACTGTCAAAGACAGCGGGAACTACTAGTAATTCCTTCAATAAACAAGAAAAATATGTGTTTTTTTTTTAATATTTTCAACTCAGCTTTTCAAAGAAGCAACCATATGATGCAGTGGCTGACAAACAATTCCGTGCCCCTATTTTCCCTTCCTTTATGCTGTTTTCCCTCCTTTATACATCTCACTTGACACAACTTGTCTTGTGCAAGTTGCTGTCCCCCCCCCCCCCCCCAAAAAAAAAAAAAATAACACAATGTTTATTTGGTTTATATGTTTGGGGGAAGAATCTATAAAAAGAAAAGCACAGATCCATCAGGGAGGTGCTAGAGAAGGAGAGACAACTACTGCTCTCCTTTGAAGTCATGCGCGGCGCCGCCGAGAAGTTATGCGTTCAACTACAGGTGTTATCCATGTTGTTATCCATGTGCTTTGACAAAAGAGAGCATCAATAATCGGGACTAGCGCTCTCACATCTAGAAATACTTGCCCCTACTGCAATTCGCTCTCTCTTTCAATGTGATGGCAACAATGAATTTGTGTAACTTGAATTGGAGCAGCGAACCAAAATGCAGTGTAAAACTAACAATTTTAACAGCAAATAGTTCAAAAGCACGCTGGAATACGCTTTAGCGGAGTACTGTATTTGAAAGATCAAAATATCCCAGATTAAAAGATTAAAAAACTAACATGCACAAATATGCGCATTATAGAAAAATATTAGGTTTTTAAGAGGGCCTAATTTTCATTTCATTTTGATTTGCGCATTACGAAGAAACTAGAAATACATGTTTATAATATTGAATTCTTTCCTAAACTATTCTAAATCAATTCGAGTATTTCATTTAAAATTTTACGGTGAAATAAAACTTGTCATTCAACGAAAGGTGAAATGCGTTCTTCGTCTCCCAACTTCGTCTTGCAAACCAGAGCGGCGCCGAGCATGACTTCAAAGCGTAATGGAATGCTAGACACCCCATTGTAACGCCTTGAACCCAAACATGCGTTTGCATGAATTACGAAGAGTTGCCACTCCATCTCTGTAACACCTCCCTGGATCCATCATGCTACAGTCACAAATCAACTGTGTGACAAATAATCAACAGTTCAATTTTCAAATAGTCATATGAAGCATCAAAAAAAGGAAAAAAAAACGAAAGAAATTCAAGGAACATTTACATCATGATCTGGATAAAGAGGACTTAGGTATTAAAAAAGTATATATTTTGTCTCATATTGCTATATGTTAAGAACTTGCTCAGTATAGGGACGAGGTAAGACTAACATAACTGTCACTTTAAAACCCTTCTGGGTACATGGCTTCATTTTCCCACCAAGATCGTGCGAGTTATTCAAAAACAAAAAGGGCAATGTCCAAGCGAGGACCAGGAGACGACAAAGCGAAACAGATGGACGGAAAAAAACGGGCATGTGACCTCAGAAACGAGGTCAAGAGGGACTCAACTGGATTCCTTTTGACCTGAATTTTCTTCCTCATTAGCCAATCTCAAAGCTGCCACTATCCCACCCACTTTAGCTGCAGCTGATTATTACCTATCTACCATCCTGTCAGTGTTTGGCCAGATGCGCAAGCCATAAGACCTTAATGATAAAAGCCAAATACCAGTGAGCAGCACCATGGAAAAAAGAAAAAAGGACCCATTGCATAATCAATCAGATGAGATCCGATGCAGACTGAACGGTCAACAAGTGGTCACCTCAGATACCCTGTATGTGCTGACCATGCTCCATATATCTCTTTTTCATCTCATCCCTCACCTGGGATCCCAAAAGTTTGCGACAGAGAGTTTAAAGAGATAATCTCTGCTTTGCCTTGGGTGGCATGCACATGTAGTGAATGAACCAAGCAAGCTAGCTTTGGGTATACCGCACAGAAAGTTATCACTGCACATGTAGTATATTTTGTGGTGTTTTCATTTTCACAAAATCCGTAAGTTGACTGACTTTCAGAAAACTTTCCATCTTGCAAAACTGCTACGTCCTGTAACACTAATGCGCTATAGTTTAATAGGGTATTGTCTCCGTGGTGGAAAAACACTGCCTTTGTTCTGAAAAGACAATACTGATTTTTTTTTTTAATTAGTTCCATGCAAAACTCAATTATCATGTGTATGAATCAAGTGTTGTTTGGAAAGCATGCCAGTTTTCGTCTTGTAGGTAGGTAGGGTAGCTAGCTATCAGAAATGCAAGCGAATTGGAAGGAAAACTGACAAGCACCAACCATTCTCATCACTGAATCCTTTGACGATTTCAAGTGGGATACCTTTTAAGATTTCCCAGTTACCTGTTGTTCATGATTTTACCATTTTTTTTTCTCCATCATAGTGAACATCCCTCTCTCTCAAAAAATATCGGTTTTAGTCCATTTCAAGCTTTATATAATGTTAGTATAAGCTCACACTTTAGATCGATTTGCAGTTTAGTACGTCTACATCAAATTAATTCTGAATACGAGATTGGAAATTATTGAATAATCAATAGCAACTGCACTTCAGGGAAAAATGGATCCTAACAATCCACATACTAGAATTGTACTAGAACTACAGATTTGTAGAGGGGAGGCATCTAGTCTGGCAAAGTTTAAGAATTGAATGTGGAGTGGAGATGTTTCTAACTAAACTTTACACATGAGCAGATAAAGGTCACTGAGACTATTAAGCTTGTGCATCTGAGTAATTTGAAAAACTGGATAGATCTTCATAATACAGACATTCATGCATGCAGCGCGCAATGACAGCAGGAATGAGAAAGTTAAAGGGATGGTATAGTATTGGTGGAGATGGGGATTGGGCTTCTAACTTTTTGCGAGATACCAAGAAACCACTTATGAAATAGTACAGAGCATACCATTCTAAGAGGAATTCAAAGTTCATTTGATGACAATCGGTTTTGGAATGGCCAATACATCCACGAACAAAGTGAAATGAAGCGATCGTAATAAAAGGTGGGTCCCACCTTTTGTTACAATTGCTCTGTTGTGGATATCTCAGCGATTTCAAAACCAATTTTCATCATATAAACATTGAATTTCTCCTGGAATTACATGCTCTTTCATATTTCATAAGACGGTTTCATTATCTCACCAAAAAATGTTAAAAAAGAGAAGTTAAACCTCAACCAAAATCATACAATCCCTTTAAGCTTGGCCATGACCTGAATTATCTGTATAAATGCACACAACTGAGAGGCTGAGCCTCACGACTGAACCTGGCTCAGCCCAGGCCTTTGGTGTAAATGGGGTCCAATTGTGATTTAACAAAAAAAAAAAGAACCAACCAAACAAACAAACAAAATCTGTCTCTAATATGTTACAGGAAATGTTTTGTTTCTGTAATTCCAAAATAAGACTTCAATTGAAACGAGATGCATACATCCCAATGACATTCTGACTTCAAACTCATGCTTTGATTTACTTGAAGCCAAATGTACTTGCTTACACTGTATGTTTCCTGATTTACTGGAAAACAGAGGTACTTGTAAAAAGTGACTTCTAACCTATCAATCAGGATTAAGTAGGAAAGCAGACACACTCTGTTAAAGATATGTTTAGATTGCCTTCCTGCCTTTTGCAAACCACTGTCCTTGATGAGAATGATGAAATATTAAGACAACAAACTGCTATTTACTCACCGCGACCTTCAACTATCAAACCACATCCTTTTCCATCACCACAAAAATGCCTCATTCCAAAATGCTGTTACTAAAAGAGAGTGCATTCCTACTATACTGATGTATTTTTACCAGTGATATACATACACAGAGTTTAATAAGGTTAAAGTACATCAAATTTTGGCTTCTATTGCAAGTTCAGCTGGATTTACAGGTTCATAATGTCTTGATGTTCCAGGGCTTGTTTGTTTTAGCTTTTTATTTGGTCATTTTATTTCTATTCTGAAGGGCAAGGGCACCTGAAGCTCTTTAAATCTCTCCATTCACAAGAATTCAAAGAATGTGTGTCAACATTTAACTTACAGGAAAATTGACACTGAAAACTGAATGTGCATTTCTATAAGGTAAGAGTCCAATGAAAAAAAAAAAAAAACAAGGGTAAAAACAAAGGAATTTATGAAAAACGGAACAGAACAAAAAATGATGCTTATTCATGAAAGCAGAAAGGAGTAATAATATACTAGTAACAGATGGTCTCTTAAAATATCTGCAAAGATTCTTGGGATCAAAAGGGTTAAATACAAACGGTGTAATCTTACCAGTCATCTCCAATGTCACCCTCGTCCTCCTTCTCCCCATCATCTTTCTCATCATCCTCTTCCTTCTCCTCGTTCTTCTTCTCCATCTCCTCCCGTCTCTCTGTCTTCTCTTCTGGTTTCTTGGTCAGCAGCGCCGTGTGGAGTTTGTTCTGGAACTTGGCCAGCATGGCTAGTGTCTGCATGGTACAATTATAGTAGCATTGGTGATAGCTACAGCCACAGCCATAGTGATTTTGATTGTTTTTTTTTTCCCAACCCGTCAACTTAGGGAAGGTCATCAGGGAAAGCCTGACATCTTGAACCCTTGTATTATGCTTGTTTGTTTGTCTGTCGTCTGATCATTCACTTGTATTGCCATGCAAATGCCAAATAAGGAAATAAATACATAAATAGATAAATAAATAGATGATGATGATGATAATAATAATAATGATAATAATAATAATAATGATAATAATGATAATAATAATAATGATAATAATAATAATAATAATAATAATAATAATAATAATAATAATAATAATAATAATGATAATAATAATAATAATAATAATAATAATAATAATAATGATAATAATAATAATAATAATAATAATAATAATAGCAAATGAATGCAAAGTAACAATATATGTATGTTTATTGACATACCTTGAGATGGATGTTTGTGTGAATATTACAGCAACAACAATAGAATGAAATAAATAATTGTATTTTGAGATATGAGGTTTATGAGTATTTGAGATGTAATTTTCTTTTTTTTTTCATGGTTTGTGATATCATTAATGCGCATTGAAAAAAAATAGATTTGATGGGTGCTCTGGTATGTACAATGTATATATATATTTTCTTAAATTTCATGAATTTGAATAATTATGCAGTACCCGCTACATGCTATAAGAATGAGAACCAACACTTGCTGTCGCGTAAAAGCTTGGTGGTCTAGTGGAGATGACACCTGTCCGTAGATCAGGAGGTCGAAGGGTTCGAATCCTGCTCGAGTATGTACGCCCATGATTTCTTTTATCATGGCTACTACTAAAACACTGATCGATTCAGTGCTTACTTGCGTCGGTGTAGGGCAATTTGTCAATCAGTTGCAATGAAAAGAAAAATTAATCACCTTGCTCTGTCTTTCTGTTGAGAAGATTTACAGAGAGGATTACACCTACGTACTGCAGTGTATAAAAATGGCTGCTCCTCCAAGAGGGTCACTGGAATTTGACAATATGAAATTCACTGTTTCCTTCAGTGAGTAGATGTTGGCACGGTAAGAAACCTCTAGGTGCTAAAGGGTTTAAAATAGCAAAGTTGGCAACAATCACCTTTGTACATTTATACTGACAACATATCTGGCAGGTGCAATCCAGCCATGCATTGATAATGATGAGACAGAGAGAGAAAGAAAAAAAAAATGGCACTATTGCTCTTCATGTAACAAGACACATAATTGCTTAATGATATCAGTATAGTTTGACAGAGGCTCTCGTTTCAAATCATCACCAGTGAGAAAAAAATTTCCGCAGATAAGTACTCACCTGGTCTTCTCTGCTGGACCCCTTCTTTGCTATACTCTTCTTCATGGCTTTAAACTTCTTCTTCTGCGCATGGAACTCTGACAGCTCATCTTGACCCTGGGACTTGTTTTCATCTTCTGCAGGAAATCCAAGAATTGCACACATACATATTTTGTTTGTTTGTTTGTTTGTTTGTTTTTTTGAGCCTCTGATTATTGTTGCATCAGTCCTGGCTTAACTAATCCTTGTGATATTAATGAAAAACTTACAATAGCCATAGTAGACCTAAATAATCCAGATGTTAAGATATCAATTTCCCTTGGGAGAGTCAGCTCAAAGAAAAGAGGAGACTTCAAGCTGCACATCTGTAGCTTCGATGTCTGAATCATGATAATATGATAAGAAAGACTTCAACGAATGTCTGCAAATCATTAAATGTGGCATTATGGCAGAACCACAAAAAAGTCATCATGGTCATGCAAGCAGGATGACGTTTAAATCCTAATTTTCATTAATTTGTCTGAAAAGGAAGACAATTTCGGTGAAATCAGAATACAAAAAAACTAAATGTTCTTAATCAGTCAAGATATCTTACATGTTGACTGACAAACATTTCTTTGGACTAGAATGTCTCTTTAGAGTAAATTTCTCATTAAAAAAAGTCAATTTAATACACTGCACAAAAGTAGATATTCAGTGTACTTTGGACTGGCATACGGGATATATTGAACAGTTGTGTTAAAAAAATAATACTCCATACCAAATGCACACAGGTATATATTTGATGGGTGACTGTTGGCTACAATGTATGTTATTTCCAAAATGACTTCTAAGAATATAATCAGATACCATTCTCCTCTTTGTCATTGTCTTCCTTCTCGCCATTTGCTTCTCTCTCCTTCCTCTTTTTCCCCTCCCTCAGCTCTTTCTGAAGTCTCCGGGATTCTTCTTTCAGCTCTTCTCTGTCAGTGAAATTGAGAAGAAAATAAATCAACTAAAACAGTCAAGTAAAAAGCAATGTACTCTTATTGATGAGCAAGCTAAAAGAGAGAGAAAAAAATGTCCAAGAAGAAAAGAGCCAAAGAAGAAGTTTGGAAAGCTGTAATGACAATGGTTACAATTCTAAAACAAAAGCTTCAACAGGTCGTAAAGTTATTAATTTTTTTTCTTTGTTCTTCTTCTAATTATCAACATTGCAATTATCATTATCATCATCAGCAGCATCACAAGCACTAGGGTCACATAATTTTCACTGCTATTATCAATTAATATCACAGCTTACACAGATAGTTCAAGATTTTGGTTTTGTACTTCTACTACATTGGTTATAGGGTATAGTGTCAACTTGAAAATAGTGACATCTACACATTACAGTGACTTTTCTTGAACCGTAGTCATACGATAATGTTTACATACCTAATGCTAGGTGGATAAGATATGCAGGTGGATACATAGGTACATAATCCACGTCATTATTAATTTATTTGCATAACTGGTGTCATCATCATCAGCAGAAGCAGCACCACCATCCCCAACATCATCATAGTCATCATCATCACATCACCATCATTATCATCATGTCACTGACATCACAGTAAAACAAAATCATTGAAAACACAGACACTGCAAAAACTATGAAGATTATCTAGCAAACCAAACCCACTTTCTAGACATCATCTGGTCCCTGGGTGTGGCAGATTCTTGCTCTTTTTTAGGGTCCTTCTTGTCTCCAGAGAGCCTGGCTCGGACCCTGTCTGCCATCTCCTTGGCCTCTTTTCTTCGCTCCTCCTTCTCCTCCTTCTCTTTATCTTCCTTTGGTTGGGATCTCCCTGCCTTCTTACTCTCTCTAAATGGCAATAAAAAAAAAAAAAAAAAAAAAAAACAGAAAAGAGGAAGTACAAATGTATGTTTCTCAAAGCACAAAGCACTTTTGGTAAAAGGGTTACTATCATCTGCAAAGTGACAGCACATTACAGACTATCGGTAAAAATCCTCCCCAAAACAGAGTATACATATATTCAAGTGTCAAGAAGTATGTATAAGTGCTGTTGACATATGTGACCGTGCATCACAAAACGAACAAAAAGTCGCACCCCTTGATTTCACGTGAGGACTCAAAAAAAGGTGAAATGGGTCAACAAAGTCAATATTTAGTTTTTCATATTTTCTTAAAGAGCTACCCTTCTTCTACATTATTCGTAAGTTTGAGGTCATAAAATAAATGGGAAAGTGCATTTTCAGTAGTTTTTCTACAACCCTGTTTTTGTAGAGTAGTGAGATCAGGTATGTCTTAGAGGCCCCTTTTCATTTCTTGATAACCCTTTGCACGCTCTTCACTTTCAAGTCTGATAACTTTTGAAGGGATAACGCTACTGCTTTGAAAGCTGGTATTAATCATGGACAGAATGTGTTAATAGAGCATGCTCAATTTCAATTTAATCTGATAATCCCTTCATTGTTGTTGCTCCAGTGGTTTACATCCTGTCTCTTGTCCCATTCATCGCACAGCTAGCACGGTTTGGTAAAGATTAAGTGCTTGAATAGACAGATAGACCCTGTACTTCAGAGCCTCTTTTCTCGGTTCACACTTTTCCAGAGTGTGCGCATTCTTTCCAATATTTGGATAGGCTAGGAGAGTCCATCTGAATTGAGTTATACATCATTTTTAAGCTTAGAGTCTGCTTTTTCAGAATCTGTCCTTAACTAAAAATCCATGTCTGGCAACTTTTTGTTTGTTTTGTGGTGCAGGGTCACATATGATGATGTACATGTGTACACCTAACTTAAAGGCATAATTTACCATTTGCAGATGAAACCAAAACCCAGCATTAGTGCTTTAAAATAGTTCTAAAATATGAGTTAGGGATAGAAACAACCACTGTAAAAAAATTGACTCAGTAAAATTGATGCTAAGTATTGTTAAATATACAAAATCTGAAAAACAGTTATAATTCTAAAAAAATCCAGACTAAACCATCTACAGTTACGGTTTATTGAGAAAAATACTGATATTTCCTTATATTTTAGGCTTTATTGCAAAAATTTTATATGTAAGGATGTTTTGTGGTACAACCAGGGAGGTGGAAGAAAGATGGAGTGTGCTCTTTCGAGTTTCCTTTGAAGTCATGCGTGGCCCCGACAGCGTTTTTTTCCCCCTCCCGTAATCCCATTACTCACGCTCGGCGCACTGCAAGTCGTAAATCTTGTGGCGGAAACTCACGACGCGAAATGCATTGTGGTCGGGGAATAAAATGGCGTCCTACGGTGTGAGCACAGAACACAGAACTCTGTAAGCAGTGGTGGTGGTTCTGGCGATCGTGATTTTGACGGAGACGAGTTTGTTGAGGAAGAATTGCTTCTTTAGCAAATTCAAAATCACATTGACACAGCAACTTAACGAAATTTGATTTACAATTGAAACTGAAACTCAGAAAGTTAGTTGGGTCTTGGCTTGGAATAAAGGGCAAGGCTCAGGACACTGTTTAATAGCGCAGCGTCACCTCAGGTATATTTATGCTGCCTAGCAAAAGCATACCTAACGTTAGTCCTAGCAGGGAGGTGGAAGAAAGATTCCACCTCCCTGGTCCTAGCTAGTAGACTCTAGTATTTCACAAACTAGAATCTAACCACTGTTAAACGTTAGATTCTACTAGCTCCAGAGGTGTACTCTACTACTATTTAATTCATTTTTTTGTAACGTTAGCATGGGGTAGAGTCAAGCCGATTACCGGTATTTACCGATGAATGATCGAGGGAGAGTGAGGTGAAACACTGTATACTAAGCTCCGTTTTCCCCCCTAAAATATACTTACAGCATCATACATCTAGGCTTTTATAGATATCATCTTTAATTCTCTACGGAAAATTATTATAATCAAGGCTGATATGTCTAATTTACACTTTTTAACACTCGACTTTCCATTCCAATATGTATTTACTAGTAAACTCAAATTCACCGAAACAACGGCAACGAACGCTGTCCCGACGCCTACGCGGCGGCCCTAACAACCCGACGAGTACGCTGGAAAGCCCCAGCTCGCTCGGGTGCATACGAAAAAAATCCCGCTTCGGTCTCTATGAAGCACTACTTTTACACTCGAACTGTTTGAAAACAC
This sequence comes from Diadema setosum, assembly GCA_033980235.1. Taxonomy (NCBI): domain Eukaryota; kingdom Metazoa; phylum Echinodermata; class Echinoidea; order Diadematoida; family Diadematidae; genus Diadema; species Diadema setosum. Next base: position 6,480,523 of record CM067072.1, on the reverse strand, counting down.
GCTCGAACACGCTCATGTAACTTATATCATTTTGAAGATCAAGGTAAGGCCTACCTCTCTAACTATAAAAAAATTGCGGAAATGTGCGGAATTTCTCATAATCGATACAGAAACAATATGATGACATCTCTAGCGCACAAAACTAACTGCTCAGTAACTCCGTTGTTTGTGTACCGATTTCGCTGGTTCAAACGGCAATCTCCTCAGCACAGTCTGCTGAACCAGCGAAAGGTATAGACATTCCACGCTACCCAATTTTTGAGCCATAAGTTGTAGCTTTCGAAGGGGGACGTCTTTCACTGAATGTAATAGACTGCCAAAATGTTGAATATGACGTCATTTTGTCGGTGCCACGCATCGCTTCAAAGCCCGATTTTTACGAGCGTGTGTTTATGGAAGGCCTGGAAAGGAGATCATGTTGCGTCACTCTAGTGCGCCGGAGGGTGATGGGTGGACCGATAAGGCCAGATTTTGACATATTTATCACAGAATGAGGGTTGGATTTCAAGACGTTAATCGGTGTAAGACCACTTGATTTTTTCTCTGAGGGAAGCTCTCAGAGTGCCATCTCCATCTTTCTTCCACCTCCCTGGTACAACAATCCTACGCATATGCATCAAATGTGATATCCTGAACATTTTTAAAATCACTGCTCCCAAAGGTAAACAGGACCTTTTATTGCGCCGAATGCGGTCACAGCTATGAATTTGTACTACTTCTTGTGCTCAGTTAGTATGAGACAGAGAAGGCATTGCAAAGACATACTAAATAAGTCTCTTAAAATGATTTTGTTTCACCGCCATCTTGCAAGGTCCGATTAAGTCTTCTATTCTCAAAGGTTTCCAACAACATCAACCCCCTGTCTGGAATAGAACTCACTGTTCCTGCTCCACGGCTGGCACCGAGCTGAGCCTGGGGTCATCCACCAGGTCATGCATACTCTTGCTCTTATTCTTCATGGCCTGGCTGGCCACAGAGATCTCTTCCTCATTCTCCTCCGCCTCCTCCCCAAAGGACAGCAGGCTGAAGTTCCTGGGTGGGTGGAGGATGGATTTCAGGAGGACTTATTACTACTTGCAATTTTCAGGCATGGGACAAAGTAATTATTGGAGGCATAACATATATAAATCAGAAATGACAGAGGTGAAACAGTGGGTAGCATTTAGATTCTGAAGTGAGAATATTCCTGTTACAAAATGTAAAAGGCTTGCATTGGGAGGTTACGGACTAGACAGTGTCCTCGTCTGTAAAATGAAGTGGCATCTGTGAGAGTTGGCTAGAGAGTGGAGTTAAAATCGGATATCCAAAAAGAAAATTGCATCCACTGAACTGTCTTTGCATCATCCAACACAAAATCCTTTGGTCACCTCGTAAGTGCCACATTAAGTATTAAATCATAAGACATACGTAACCTTTCAAGCACAATGAATAAACCACATCTGAGGCCTTCTCAGTCGTACACTGTGAGCTACAGAAAACAAGATTGAGCTGGTGACATTTCTTTCCAAGTTAGTGGTATTCTTCTTCTCAAACAACAATGACATAATTCTATTCACATTTTGTATTATATGTGCTGGGACTTACTTTGTGGCCTTCGACTTGCTCTTCGCTTTCTTCTCCTCCTTATCATTTTTTGATTTCTTCAGCTGACGAGGTTCAATATCATCAAAGGGGTTTGCTAGGACCTGGAAAGATAATTGGATGTGGTGAATCAATATGGGAATGTGGCACATTGACTTTGTCACACTTGGTGATGTCTAATTTCCTGTTAGAGTATGACACGACGATGTAATTTTATCCCGTTGAGGACGAGTCCCGAGTATACTCGGGCGAGTATCTATGGGTAATATGTGTTGTAGCGAAATCAGCCCATCCTCAATGGGTTAACTTCAACTGAAACAATATTTTAATGAAATCTGATGGCACTTAGACACATAAAAGTGACCTAAATTCTGAGCAACATTAGACACATAAAAGTGACCTAAATTCTGAGCAACAACTCTACATTATATGGCAAATTATTAATTTTGATAACAGCATTGTAGTTTCATAAATTTCACATTTGTCCAAAAGCATTACAGGGAATTAGGAGATTAAACTTACCTCCAGGGGTAAGGAGAAAAACTAGAGTTTAGGACTTTTTATTTGAATTCATATATCATTTGAGAAGGTGATGATTTTGGCATGAAATACTGGATGAAACAATACAAGACTGGTAGACTAACCTGGACCCTGTTTCATAAAGCTGTTCATAAAGTTATGCATGACTTTACTTTACAAACGACTGGACTATGAAGTGCCAATATGTGTGCCCAGTATTTTTTTTTCCTTACGTTTTTTCAAAATATGACTGTATGTCAATACTTCATCTAAATTGAGGCCAAAATACTTTTTCAACTAAAAATGTGTGTTAACATGTAAGAATAATCATTATTATCTGCAAATTTAAGCTTTAGCTATTGAAATTAAAAATGATTGGGAAACCCATTTGGCTTGTCATATTCAAGTTGTTCATAAAGTCATGCATAACTTCATCAACGGCTTTATGAAACAGGGCCCTGTACATTGAGTAAGAACAGAGAGGAAGGGAGGGGATGTGATTCACTTTACATACCTGTGCGGTTTTGATCTTTGGTGGATAGAGCGGCCTGTCATCTTCACCAATCTCAACCTCTCCAAGCTTCATGGCATTGAAGAGAGTGTCACCTGCAATCTGTACGTCATTGGTGTAAAGGCGTTTTAGTACACTGGGAATACACTACACTGAACACCATGCAAAACACCCTAGAAGTTACACTCTTCATCTGTACATCATCATAAGCACCTTGAGTACACTGGGAATTACACCACTGTGAATGTCATGTGCCACATCCTTAAGATATTCATGACTGTCTCATTCACATGGATATAGTCTTTGGGGTACTTTCATGGCAGAGGGGATATATGGGCATGAGAAAATTTGGAAATGGTAATCATTGTCTAAGTATACATTTATTATATACACATGACAGAGCTACATACAAACTTGTCTGCAATAAAAGCAATGAGACTGAACTACAAATGTAAGGAACTCAACATTCACAAGTAAAGTCTAAAAATTTATAGGCTATATAATATTTGTACACATATTGCAAGGCAGGCATGTTATCCTCCTGAAAGATAGTTAAATTGCAATTTGAGTTAAGTATTTATACACAGTCAGCCCTAAGTAAAATCTATAAACTGGTTACCTTGCCAAATATGGTGTGCTTGTTCCGCAGGTGTTCACAGGGACCAAGTGTGATGAAGAACTGGCTACCGTTGTCATGGGGACCAGCATTTGCCATAGCGATGAGGCCTCGCCTCACAAACCTCAGTCTGGAGTGGAACTCATCCTAACGGCGCACGGATTAAAGTGTGAGGATAAAGAGTTTACAATTTATGTGTCTTGTGGTTGCTACATGGAGTCCCAACACCACAGTGCACCAATGGCTACAGGGCTACCAACAACAACAAAGAAAAAGACATTTTGAAGGCAAAAATTATCTGTATAGTTGTAAAATTGTATACAATTGTTAACACCAAACATGCTATAATCCATATTTTTCATATCAAAATCTAATTTGCTGTTAATCTCTGATGAAGAAAAAAAAATATCACAGAAACATATAAGCTGGCAGCTTTCCAATTATCCAGTATCAGATGTGACTCAGTATGGAAGAAAGGACAGCAAGATACAGCTGTAGCTCAGTGGACAGCATGTCTACTTTATAATCAAGATGTTCAAGGCCTATTGAGGTTAGTTAGGACAGTATTGTGTATCATTACGGACATTAAATTTATTTGAGGCATATAACATAACATAACATAAATGCATATCATACACACACAGCCTCTTCTCTACAATAAATGGGTAGATAATGTCCAGGCCAAATCACATTCCATTTTTCTTCTTCTTCCCAAAATGTGAAGAAATTCTCTATGAAAGGTCCTCATCTTACATCCTATCTTGACAAAACTTCTACCATTCTGCTAATTTGCATACAATTACTCTGCTTGTTTGTTTGTTTGTTTTTTTTCAAAGGCAACTGAAATATCTGTCTGGTCTTTGAGGGATCCTGTTACATCTCATGCAAACAATTCAACAACTTTGTGTGAAGAGCAGGATGCAAACCAAGCATAGTGGTATTCCAATGCACAATAATAATAATAATAATAATTAGACAAATTTGTATAGCGCAGCTACTATGTAAATATACTCTACTGCGCTGTGATGCAACAGAGCTCCTGTCACTTATTAGACACACGAAAAATAAATAACAAATTAATCAAAGGCTTCTGAAAAATAAACGAGTGAACTATACGGCACTAACTTTTGGAGGCTCACCCAAGAAGGAAAAGAAGAAAAAGAGAGAGAAGAAAAAGAAAAAGAAGAAGATGATGATGAAGAAGGTACAAAAGCAGGAAAGAATATGTCATAAATGTTCAGTTACCAAAAACAAAAACAAAAACAAACAAACAAACAAACAAGAAAGAAGTTTTACTCTTTTACATCTGTGTTCTGTGGCTAAAACCATCCTTTGCTGTATAGTGTGATTTGATCTGCTTCCTATTATAGGATTTTATGAGCAATACCTTGAAAGGATGCCCATAGATAGACTCTCCTCCCTCTCCCGTCCCCGTAGGGTCTCCACACTGGGCCATAAAGTCCTTGATGATGCGGTGGAAGATGGTCCCATCGTAGTAACCCTCCATACACAGCTGCACAAAGTTCCTGCATGCCTTGGGAGTCTCCTTGGACCACAGCTCAATGTCAAGGTCACCACAGGTGGTCTTCAGCAGAACCTGGGTTCATAATGCAAAGTTCATGGGATGTTCATTCAAATGCAAGAATGATGATGATGATTTACATTGATTTGGTCACATCTGATACATTGTCTACTTCCCTCGATCCCCCTTTGCCAATGTTGATAATGCATTCATCTTCTCCGTACCACAATGTCCACATGAACTGATTACAGTGTATCTTGTTTGTGTGTATGTACATCTTTAGATTTCTCTGCTTCTTTTTCACTTGCTCTGTTTAACATTAACAAAAACAAACAATGATTTGATAAAGACCGAGTGCCTAAAGTGACACTCCATCATAAGTTCCAAACAATCACAAGTGGGAGTCCAGTCCTATGACTACACACGGATAGTAACCAGTTCTCGCAATACAAACTAGAAAAGCACTCTGAGAGTGCAGACCTCCGCCAAGCAGCTACTTTCCACCGATGATCTTGCTCTTCCCAAAGAGATTTTTTCCTTTCCACCACTGGGGAAAAGCGCTTTGGGAGCAGTGACTTCTACACCCATAGGTATACATGCTGAAAAATCGCCCGATTTCCCAATATAAAAGCCTTTTTGTTACGTCATAAACCCTCAGCTGCGCGGTGCGCCTTGCCCAGCTGCAAAAACTGGAGCATGCACCAAAGATGCTTATCTCTACTAATACTATCTTTGAGACTTTGGCACACACTTTAGTGCGCATTTGAAAACCTCAAAAATGCGCAGCTTGAACTCCCATTGAGTCCCAAGTTCATTGACCCTACCTGTCAAAATATCAAAAATCCTTCATAAATTCCCCCAAAATTCTCGGATCACTACCAAAATTTAATCGTTTGTTACTTGTGTCATTCTCAACCTTTCCTGTCAGTAAACTTTAAGTTTCATTCAAAACCGTTACGGTTGTACTTTTTGAGTTACTTTGGCTTTGCACACGGACAAACAAACAAACCAATGGTAACGAAAACATAACCTCGGAGGTAAATATAGTCACATAATAAATAGGTTTAGAATCTATGTAGATTCTACATTACAATGCACAGCTCTGCATTGCACTGTAACATTAGCTATAAAAATAAGAACTAGGAGCCTAGTGCCAGTCCCAGTGCCCAGTGGGGATACGATTCCTGTGCAGTCCAATCCAACACATATTTCAGCGTATGGGACAAGCTGTTAAAACTCCTCGTATCATAGGTCATTTTTTATGCTATTTTTCGAGCAATCAAGATAATACTAGGATGATTTGATATCGAACCTACCTTTCCATTAGTGGGAGGTTCTTGAATATAGATGTTACTCATGTTAAACTTGTTTACTTGAAGCAAACCTAGAGGACATCTACAACTTCTACTCCGTATGTAATTCAACAGTGCAATTTCCAACTAGGCACCAAATTCCGAACTGTGGAAGCACCAAAGAGATTTTTCTCCTCCCCACCACTGGGAGAAACTCTCTTTGGGAAGCACACAGAACATAAATCCTGCCCTGCTGACACTCAGTTTGAGCAGTTGACGTCATCTAATGAATATGCATGACCCTGCAGACGAGCAGTGTGAACGTGACAAGTAACTGAGCCGCTTGAAATAACATGCAAGAAATTATAGATCGGAACATAAACGCAAAAGCGAACGAAATAATAATTTTAAAAAAAGTACATGACTATTTTATACTAACCTAAAACTTTATAGATTTTACAGGAAGGGGAAAAGTTATAATTTTGCATGTTGCGATTCATCAAAATCTTCCAGACATATCTTTCTGTTTAACTGTCTATAATAATGTATTTCCAACATGATTTTGAAATGGTAAGAACACACCATTTTGGACTAAAAAGTTCAGAGGGGAAACACTTTCATATTTTTCCTAGTTAATGTATCATCAGCGATTATTGGCTATTTTACGCATATTTTTTTCTTCTTAGAATACAACAAACCTCATTAGTAAAGGCAAAAGTTGAAACAAAAATAATAAGAAGAATTTAGTCTCCATTGTGTCGATGCTGGTCAAACAGTTATCCAGTCACATCTTCAACATCGACTCAAATAACTTTAATCGAATAAAAAAATTGGCAATCATGGATAAGTAAATGTCACCTGCTTTAATTATCACTCTTGTTTAAAAAAAAAAAAAAAAAAAAAAAAAAAAAAACACCTGCCGTGTCACTGCCCGTGACTAGGATATCATGCATGATTGAATGAGAGATGATTATATGCTTTAGGCCCTATAGCTATTATTAGCCTATTATGTGAATTAAGAGAAAGATCTGAAGAAGAATCTGACATTTAGTACCTGACTTTTTCCTATGGAGAAAATGAAGTGATCGACTGATAATATAGGCCTAAAGGTCTTTTTATACTTCGCTGTTTGTTACAATCTATGCATAATACACATCCGGCTGCTGAAAGAATGGCTCAATAGGTTTAGGGAAAATTCAGGGCCAGTAAAAAGTCAGTCTGAAAAGAAAGTAAAATTTTACACTTACAAAAGTGAAAATTCAATCAAAATCGAGTAGAAATCATAGGGAAGTTATGAATTTTCCCGATTACTTTTTTTTTTTTTAAATAAAATCATTTCTTCAACAGTTAAAATGAATATGCAAATGACGTGATGATGTCATCACCTATAAACAACTTGTCATATTTCCGGTATATAAAATCTTGAAATTTCAGTTTTTGTTCTTGTTGTTTGTTCAACGCAATAATATTATATTGTGCCCCAGTCTCAAATCTGAATATGTTTTACTGATCATTATTTTGAAGTTATGAATGACAATAGGCATATGTTTTAATGACAGAAGAATTGAATTTTCGTCAGTATGCGATTTGTAAGCGATAGAAAAAAAATGCGAGGCAATGATGACATCAGCTTACTCATTATACTGTTTTAGATTTTTTTTTTGCATAAAAACACCTCATTTTAATCCGATTTTGACAAAATCTTCACCGCTGCAATATATGCATATTTATTAATCGAGTTAATTCTAGTCAAGAAGTGTCCTAAAAGATTGTAACTACATTGTATTTACTACCAAAATATACTTACAAGAAAAACGGCAAGAGAAAAATATATTCCCAATGTGTGAAGGGGAAGGTGCTTTGCAAAAGTTGTCTCCTGGATTTGTGATTTAGGCCTTTGAAATGAAAGTGATCATTCCTTTGGTTTCATACCCATTTCAGATTTCATTTGGCAACCAAGAGCCTTTCTTTCTGTCGATTTGTCTTTCTCTCTCTTCCTCTCCCTCTCTGTCTGTCTGTCTCTCTTCCTCTCTCTCTCTCCCTCCCTCTCTCCCCTGTGTCCCCAGAGCCCGCTTTACCTCCCATCAACTTATGTCTGAAATAAAAATGAGTTTTCGTCTTTGATTTGGGTTATGAAAGGGAAACAAAAAACAAACAAACTGGAGAAGAAGAGTGAGAAAAATTGAAGAAAAGAGAAGGAAGGAAGAAAGAAAAAGGGAGGAAGAAAAAATGAAAACTATAGATAAATGAAAAAAAATATGGGCAATCGTTTCTTCAAGTTTCTCTCCCTGAAAACAAAAAGAAGAAGAAGAAGAAGAAGAAAATTGAGGCAATTCTCACAGCTGGAGAAATGAATATTTAATAAATATTTAATGACGTCTCAACTCATTATGATTTTGCTCGTCAGGAACTACAGGATGCTACAGCCTGCAAGCATGTAACGCAACGACGAACGACCTGCGTGCCCACTCCGCGGGTAACACGTAAACTTTACTGCACTGGGCTAGATGCAGGAAACAAGGCGAGAGGGAACGTTCTCTCACCGCATTGGCACCGTTCTTTTTTATAGTTTGAAAACTATTAGTAGTTGAATCAGTGAGGAGAGGGTTTCTGATCACTTTCCTTCCGAATTCTGTGGTCTGTTTGTGTTATTTTACAAGCATAGACGTCATATGCTGGCCCTCCATCGAAAGAGTTAAGGTAAGTCCCACACATGTCAACTGGTGTAAGTCGACACCAAGCATTACATTGTCATTGCACATTTTCATTTCTGAATTAATTTTTCAGTAGGCCCTAACGAGTTAGGCCTACTCAGAGACAGACTAAATCCCAATTAATACATCCCAGTATGGCTTTGTAAGTGAGCTTAAGGGATTGGATTATGGGGCCGAAATCAATTTACTTCCTACCTGAACATTGCATTGTCAGTTCGGGCATGAAATTGCTTGTTGAAATTTTCTAAACAATTTAAATTAACAATTATTTTACAAAGGCTTCTCCTTTTCTTTTCTTTTTTAAAGAACAGAATGGATTTATGACCTAAATTTATTTGAATGTAAGATATTATTTAAGCAATTGTATTGATTTTACTCACCTTTTGTAGTTTTTTTTTTTTTTGAGGGGGGAATTGAATTAATTGAAGAAGCTAGAAGATGGGTGGATTGTTCTACTTTGTAGTACCGTAGTTTACTAGTAGTACAGACTGCATGTAACATTTCTCTTTGTAGGGCCTAAATGTTATTAGATTGTTATTTTCTCACAATAGAATGTAACTGTAATGTTGTTTTACAGAATGTAAATAAAAGCATATCCATTTTGAATCTCGGTTGCCCGATCAGTATCATCAGGCCACCAAAAGCTAAATTTGGTGGCCCGACACCAATTTTATTAGTAGTGACCTCTGCTAGAGTGTAGCCCCTGGGCAACCACTAATATTGAGCTCTATCTGGTGAGCTGATTATTGGAGTAATGTGACTCTTTTTCTTATTTAAATTCTGTATCCGTATTTTCTTCCATAGTGTCTGGTCATGATGACTCGAGCACGCACCCTCATCCTTGTCGTCTGTGTGGTTGGAGAATTCCTTGGCTTTGCCATCTTCCTGAAGGGCTTCTTCCCACTCACGACAGCCCGCTACGGACATGCCACATTCAGGCACCTCCCTCCCGAGCCAACCGCCAAAGCCGCAGATAACTGGTCAAGAAAGGAGCTTGACAGCAATGATATTGGGGATGACTTCCTGAGACCTGACGTCGACCTCAACGAGGATGAGCAGACTGATGCAGGGGCGGAGGAAAATGCCGAGATGGCCCCGCCCATTCCACCCAAGTTTGGCCAACTTGTCATCATGCTGATTGATGGTTTCAGAGCAGACTTTGTCCTCGGGGATAGAGGTCCAACCCTGATGCCTTATACCAGGGAGTTGATTGACAAAGGGGAGACCAAGAGCTTTGTAGCAAAAGCTCATGTTCCAACTGTGACAATGCCAAGGATAAAGGTTGGTATCTTGTTTGTTACATGGTGTAACTTATTTGAATACAAGTCTTCAGACAGGCAGCTTTAAATATGAAAAAGCTTTCTTGATAATTACTTGATATCTGTACAAGATGCTTCCTGCCACTGAATACCTGTTTTGCCTTTTTTTTTTTCTTCCATCAAAGTCAGTAATAAAACAGTCTTGCGTGGACTAGGAGATTGACTATTATATATTCATTATTTGGATAAGTATACTCTTACAAGATCCTTGTTTGGATCATGTTACCATACCATGTGCAACTGTACCGGTAACTATAACATGAGTCCATGAATACTCTTTTTTTCATCATCACCTTGAGTGCTCAAAGTGGTAGTCCTTTGTTGGTTCAATCAAATTGTGGCATTCTCATTTTGCTGCCAATTATGTCATGTGATATTCCTTCATTTCTTATTTTGATAAAATATACATATAAGTGTCAAAAGTCTGGCTAAAAGCATGTGATGCATAGTGAGTGAGATTGATTGGCTGGTATGGCATTTAGATAGAACTGTGCCGATAGGTGCTTGCAGAGCTGTTCTCAGTAGCCAGACATGTTTTCTGCTTCCAGTTTCATGTTGTTGTTGTTTTTTGTGTGTATTTGATTTGTTTGTTTGTCTGTTTTAACAAGGCCATTACAACAGGGACAGTGCCAGGTTTCATTGACTTTGTCATCAACTTGGACTCCAAGGCGATCCACGAGGACAACATCCTCCTCCAGATGTACCTCAGCCAGAAGAGGATCCATCTCTATGGCGATGACACCTGGCTGCGGATGTTCCCAGGTCACTTCCACAAGTCTGACGGCACAACATCATTCTTTGTTACAGACTACACTGAGGTAAGTTTGTCAGACTACACATTATGATCACATGCCAGAAATATGAATATAAAATTAAAGAAAATGCGCACATTCTTTCCATTGCCTTTGCTTTCATTTTCATATAGCAGAAAGTTAATTTGCTCCATGGATGCATACTAGACATTGTGGACATATTCAAGATCGAAGAGTGCATGTGAGAAATTGATTGATTGATTGATTGTTTGATTTCATGATTAAAAAAAAAAATAATAATTTCTGTACACTAGATACTGTCAACATGTTTAGAAGCCCGGGAGGGTAATGATAAGTAAAGAAAATTCTTGTTCTATCCAAACTCTCAAACTATTACAAGACTGCTACCTCACATCAAAAGATATCTGCAATGTTTCTGTCCTTTCACAATATGTAAAATTGTATATCTTTCTCTCATTTCACCCTGTTTATTTTCTGGATCCTTGAGGCATCTTCTTGTTATTATGGTATGCTGCCATGGCAGTTTTAATAGCAGGATGACAACAAGCCCAAATGTCACAGTACTTTACCCAGACAGTTACCTTGTACCAGACAAGTACCAACTACCCGGCAATATGAAATGATCTGTCCTCAACTTTTTTCTAATGTGAAGTGGGGGTGCTGTTTCATTGTGGGCGAGATTCTTGACCTTCAATTGGAGGTCCCAAGTTCAAATCCCATCAAGTGCCTATGCATCCCTGGACAAGAAGTTTTCACCAATAATGCTCTCTTGACCCAGGTGTTTAAAATTATACCCGGCAATGCTGGGATTATAATAACGGCAGGGTCCTCTGGAAGAACAGTGGCAACACTGAAGAAGCTATCCTGGATAAAGAAGACTTTATTTTTTATAATTATTATGAGTATTATTATGATGTATTTGCTCTGACCACAGGTTGACAACAATGTGACCAGGAATGTGGAACCAGCCCTGAAGAGTTCAGACTGGGACACCATCATCCTCCACTACCTTGGCCTGGACCATATCGGTCACCTGGGTGGACCTTACAGCCCACTTGTCCAGCCCAAGCTGAAGGAGATGGATCTGATGGTCAAGACCATCCACCAGACCCTTGTCCAGCAGGTTAGAAAATATGACCCATGTAAGCCCCAAATAGATTTATTGAATGAATGGTATGTTCGGTACCATTAGTAATAAACTAATAGTTGTCTGCACTCAGTTGCATTGCATTGTAGTAGTTTTTGTGCACAGTTCAGTTAACTTCGCTGACTTTGCTGTTAGCCATAGAATCTTGCAGAACTGGCTGCCACAGAATTAAAATCATGTTCTCATTTTCTAAAATAGATAATGTTTATTACTTGGTTGGACTTTTGTAGAATAATCCACCCACCTTATCTTTTGAATAGTCCATAACACATTCAGCATCATCTTAAGGATTTTAGACTGTTCTAAAATTATTGTGGGGTGGACAATTCTTACTGACGCCCTTCATAATTCATATTGTTTGTATGCTGATGTTTATCAGAGAGGAAATGTGAAGCAGTCTGTCCACTGCGTATGAATATGGCATTGAGGCAGCTACAAGCAGCTGTTGCTTAACCCCTCTGACTACTCTTGTATGTTTGGCAGGACTTGGAGAACACCCTCCCCTCCCTGCTGGTCCTGTGTGGTGACCATGGAATGAGTGAGGGGGGTAGTCATGGAGGGGCCTCACAGGGGGAGGTCCTTACCCCTCTAGTCTTCATCAGCTCTGCCTTCTCAGAGGGTCGAGGTATGATGCATTGGCCTTTGTTGTGACCTCCAGGAAAATTAGCTTTGAAGCAAACAAATAAACAAAAGGAAGAATTGCTTTAGTATAAAAGCTACATTGTTGACATTATAATCAAGAAATTAATCTTTCATCTCTGTGGCACAATAAAAAAAAAAGGGAGTCATATTTTTTCCCCTTACATGTACCTTGTTGAGAGTGAGCTGATTTTGCCAAAATGCACATTTCCAGTAGACACCTGCCTAAGTATACTCAGAACTAGTATTAAGTGGGTGAAACGCTGTACATTTATGGTGCCCTGCTCATCTGAAATTGTCTTTTTGTCTGCTTTTCTGAATAGGGACATTATTAGGTCACGGGCAATAATCTTCTGTACATAGCTAGTGAAATTTCGTATCAGACACAGTGATAATAAAACTGGCAATGTAGTGTCAATCATTCACACAGTGCATATACAGATTTCTGCGTCACCATACACATAAAAATAAGCTGAAAGCTGATTTGATGAAAGTACCACCATAGAAGGAGAGTTTACAAAAATAAGCATTCAAAGCGTAGCCACAAGTATTTGGCCGGGTGACATATCCTGCCTAAACATCTTCCACAATTTACCTCTGCCTTATATTATTTACTCATTTAATCACTTCTCCGTCATTTCAGGAATGCTTGAGACGAATCTCCAAGTGCAGCAGATTGACTTTGCCCCAACTATCTCTCTCCTCCTGGGCCATCCCATTCCCCAGAACAGCTTGGGGTGCGTCATTCCGCAAGCCCTCGATGGCAGCCTGGCGATGCAAGAACAGTTGAGGGCGCTGCAGCTGAATGGGTATCAGCTGATGGCCGTGCACCAGATAAATTCAGGCAGGGTTGATGAAGGTGAGAGGTTAATTGGCAAATGGACAAAATGAGATGAATAACAAAAAAAAAAACAAAACTTAAAAGTAGATGAAGTATTGAACATCAGTTGATAGTTTTGACAATTTTCCCCCTAAAACCACCACATCTTTTTAATGATGAATAAATGTGACCCGCTACAACAAAAAGGTCCTAAAGTCGCGCACGGTCGAAGCCGTGAAAATCGAGTTTGAAGTCAGAGCATTAAAATTCGTCAAAACTTACGATTTTCTGATTTTGATATATTATTGGAGTCTAACATGTCTTCTATCATCTGTGGAAATTTTGAAGCAAAATGATCAAAGGAAAGATTTAAAAATAGCGTTTTTCTGAGCCATGTTTTTTGGCGTTTCAACGAAGCAGAAACTGGTTCGAAAATTTGGATTGAGCGCCACAGACAAGTTCCGCCCCTAACAACGACCAGAGTGATCTCATTGGTCAGTTTGCTGCTTGCTGCTACCCGAAGCGTGAAGCTCGCACACTGCCCAGTCAACTGGTGCGTGCGGGCGGGGTGCGCTATGCTCAGCCGCTTCTCACATCCTGGTCACTGATTGGTTGGTGAGGAGACCGCCGACGCTGATGTGCTTGAATGAACTCTTCGGGGGTTGCTAGGGCTTACCTTCTATTGTCCAGAGGTGAAAGCTGACTGGCGTGTCCCTTGATCGCGATTGCGTCGAAAGGAAGACTTTTAGGGCGCTTTTCTCGAAACAGTGATTTTCCAGACGTCTCGACATGCTCTCTTCTAAACAATGATATCTCCGCAGCCGATTATTTTTATAAAATGTGTTATATATCAATTTAAAGCAGAAAGATTAGGAAATTACATCATGCAGTTTTCAAATAATCGACCTCGCCCGACTTTAGGATCATTTTGTTGTAGCGGGTCACAAATAGAATATACAAGTGTTGAGAAAAAAATGCTGCCACATTAGATTTTGACTTTTCATGTCTCTCAGACATTTAAACCAGCACATTGTGAGAATAAGAAAAGTATCCAAAATGTTATAATAAGTATAATGCAGAATGCTAGTTGCACTTGCTACCATGGTGTTATGTGTTTGTCAATCAACTCCCCAAGTATCAAAATATGAAATAACATTTTGCAGCAATGCTTTGCTTTAATACTATAGTGTAGTATTGACTTGTTTTGTCTACCACAGAGGGGAACAGTAGATGCAAAAACTTTGATAAGATACATGATAGCTTGATGAATATATATATTAAAAGCACATAATATTAATTTCCTCTCCCAAAGACGCCAAGCTGCAGCTGATGCAGGCTGTCCGTCTGCATGCCAAGTGGCTTCAAGTAGAGACTGGTGTCACATCTCAGGTCCACCGTGACCTCGGGGAGAGAGCCGTAGAGCAGTATATGAAAGCACTGCACACCATGCGAGATAGGATCATGGCATCACTCTCTCAGTATGACATGCATGCAATCATCTCTGGCATCCTATTACTGTGGGTGGTGAGTCCATTTTCTGATTCTTTAGAGCTTACGGTGAAGTCTGCAGACGATTAATTAGTTTGCATTTCTTCAACTGGGAACCTTTTAGGGACAACATTCTGTTTTTCTGGAAACAGCAAAGCTTTAAACAAAAACAAACATCATGGCTTGCAATCTTTGTAATTTTTTTTTTGTGTGTGTGTGTTGTGGGGGGGGGGGAAGCTACCTGATTTGTGATAGCTAGCAGGAACCATGGGCGCATAATTTGCCCCTTTGCTCCTTAAATTCCTAAAAGAAATAATTTTTACTTTCCTAGCCATTGCCCAACCTTGTTACAAAATTATGTGGAGTGGCTTCTGTTTATAGTTATGGCCAGAAAGATGCAATATCCCTCAACTTTGTAACCATCAAATTGAGTTTTTCTTGGAGGAGGAATGGAATAACAAATAAATGTACTTACCCTACATCTGTCAACTCCTCTTTCTTTTGCACAGAATTTTTCAAATTTTTGTTATGTAAACAATGATGCACATTTACATTTTTGATTTGGTAAAAAATGCATAATGTAGTCATTGAAAAGGAAAAAAGAACTCTTCTCTGATGTGAATGTGTATTAAAATCTCTTATTCTCATTTCAGTTTTTATGTATGATCTATAATTTCCTGTTGTTGTTTTTTTTGTCAGGTTTTCTTCATTTTGATCCTTGAGATGGCATCCACCCAGGCCAATAGACCCAGCTCTCACCTCACCAATATGGCCGCCGTCTTCACCGTTTGTTGCCTGGTAACCGGAGTCGTCCAGGTGGGGCTGTGTGGTGGTGTGGGGGGAACCCACAGGGACGTCCTGTGCTCGTCATCTGGAACATCCGTTCTTCTATTGGTCGGCTTTGTGGCAACGTTTAGTTTTGTAGCCTCACTTTTGGTGTCCTCCCCGCCCACTGTTTACACCCACCTTATTGCCATGTGCAAGGTTTGGCATTCTTCATCTTCTCATTTGTGTCTTTATCATTCTTAGAATTACATTAAAAGTAATTCAGGTATCTCTTCATTCTCAATGTGATGTAGATACCCGAAGATCAAAGCCAAGAGAAATTCACATGGTCTTTCATAGTCCGTTGCCTTTGTAGCTTTCCAATTTTCCTTAAATGTAGATATCTTTTTTTTTTTTTTTATGTGTATGTCGAGCCTTTACATTATATGTAAATGTAATTACAATTGAGATCCATTAACTTTCATATTACTCACAGCAACAAATTGTGGTAATTGTTGTGCATATTCCCAAGGAATAATGTAATAAGCATTTATGAAAACCTGTTGATACATTTAAGTGTGTACTGTGTTTGGGAAAGAAAATGTTTCTATAAATATTCATGTGTTTCAAATTTGATGTTTCACTAATACCTCAATCTCCATAGACTTAATACACAGACCACCATGTTCTTGTAAGGAATGGATTGATTTTTTTTTTCTTTTTGGGATATATCAATTAAAAACAACAGCCATATGTGTAAACCGCTGTTCCTTTATGTTTCAAAATCTTCTGTCAGCGCCCCACACAGACCGGCACGGAAATCTTTTTCATATTGGGGAGTGTGCTCCACACGTACAGCCTCGCATCCAGCAGTTTCGTGGAGGAGGAGCACCAGACATGGTACTTCCTGACTACTACCCTGATGCTTGGGGTGTGCGTGTCTGGCTGTGTCTCCTGGCAGCCGAGTCTAGCGGGAGGTGCCTTGGCTTGTGCTGTCCTGCTGAGGTTACTGAGGGGTTGGAACCAGACGGGGGTAGAGTGGATCAATGAACCAGACATAGGGGACTGGTTTGTCAGGTTGGTTTAACTTATTATACTTCATATATTTTATGGATTTTATTTTCACAAATTTTGTGATTTTGTTGACTTGCATTCATTAATTTATTATTTTCACAAATTGTATTATTTTGTTGTTGTTGTCTGATATTCATTGATTGTTTCATTGCAGTTGTGACAACTCAAGAAAATATTGCCCCCATAATTAAAATGTAATATATATCATCCTTAAGGTGGAAAATACCTAAACTTCTTTTGAAAAGAGACAAGACTGTTTTCAAATTTTGTTGCTGTCACAAGGTTGTTTGCAAATTCAGCCACTTGTGAAATTGTCTTATGAGTCTTGAAATGTTAGCTCGCAAACATAAATTGCGAACACATTTGCTTTTTTTCAAGCCACTGTGAACAGGAATCAGGCTTAGATGTTGGGATGTCATGGACGTGTGGTTTGTTAAATGTGCTTTCAAAAACTAAGGTCCTGGATTCAGTCCCTGACGTGGCACTGCTGACATGGCACTGCTGTTCTGGTACTGAAGACATTTGATTTACAATGCTTATTTCCGGCAAAGTGTATAACTAATGCAAATAGAAGAAAACTGACCAGAAATGAATATAATTTATTAGTGGAAAAATGAGCAAAGAAAATGGAATCCCATTTTCTTTGCTCATTTTTCCACTAATAGAGTGTGTAACTGGTAGGAAACTAAATTGTAATGGGGTTGGATCTAGCATGTGGCCACCTGACTGGAATGCTCCTACAGGAGTAGAGTGAGACATTGTTGATGTGTTGTAAGACATTCTGATCACTGCAATATGATAGGAAAATGTGACATGCTGTATAGGCTGTTAATTTCTTGTGGGTTTAATTTTCACAAATTTCGCGAAACACAGTCGGATCGCGAATCTAACAACATGCAAAAATGTTGCCATACACTAGGGTAACAATGCATTTAAGATAGCATTGGTGTCAATTTGCAAAAATGTTCTCAGGCATATTGGCCATGGTGTGATCATTTGAGACTGGCAGTTGTCCAGTCATTAGCCGTTCTTGCTATGTTATTGGGAGATGGGAATTCATTTTCTACAGAACGAGGTTATAGTGATTTTGACTCCTGTACTCACAGTATGTATTTTTTTTTTTAATTCCAGGCCAGAGAACAAGATGTACCTCACTGTCCTCGTGGTGATCTCACTGACCATCATCTACATGGTGACCGCACTGGACAGGGGGAGACAACAGCCATTCCTAGCAACATCACTGGTGGGAACGCTCCTCTACAGGAATGCTGTGGGCACAGTTGCCTTGCCCATCACTCTCCCATCATCGCCCAAGTAAGATTATGATTTTATATAACTCTGTCTATGAATGAGCAGTCCATTGGGATATAAAGAGAGTTTTTGTCCCCGCCGAACGAGTTCGAGCAGGGGACTATGAAACGGGCTCTGTACGTGTGTGTGTCCGTGTGTCCGTCCGTCCGTCCGTCCGTGTGTCCGTCCGTCCGTCCGTCCGTCCGTCCGTCCGTGTGTCCGTGTGTGCGTCCGTGTGTGATCAAAATCTTCAATTTGCTACTTCTCTGTCATTTATGAGCCAATTTTGATTCTGTTTGCTTTATATGATAGCACTACATGGGAGCTTTGAAACTTCTACACAGAATTTCAGTCGTGACCTTTGACCTTGACCTTTGACCTATATTGTACATTTTGCTACAAAATGCTACTCCTTCGCCATTTCTAACCCGATTTCGATTCCGTTTGCTTTATGTGATGGCACTAGGTGAGGGCTTCAAAACTTCTACACAGAATTTTGACCTTTGACTTCTTTGACCTTTGACCTTGATTTTTTTACCTATATTGTACATTTTGCTACAAAATGCTACTCCTTCGCCATTTCTAACCCGATTTCGATTCCGTTTGCTTTATGTGATGGCACTAGGTGAGGGCTTCAAAACTTCTACACAGAATTTTGACCTTTGACTTCTTTAACCTTTGACCTTGATTTTTGACCTATATTGTACATTTTGCTACGAAATGCTACTCCTTCGCCATTTTTAACCCGATTTCAATTCCGTTTGCTTTATATGATGGCACTAGTTGAGGGCTTCAAAAATTCTACACAGAATTTTGACCTTTGACTTCTTTGACCTTTGACCTTTATTTCTGACCTATATTGTGCATTTTGCTACAGAATGCTACTCCTTCGCCATTTCTAACCCGATTTCGATTCCGTTTACTTTATGTGATAGCACTAGGTGAGGGCTTCAAAACTTCTACACAGAATTTTGACCTTTGTCTTCTTTGACCTTTGACCTTGATTTTTGACCTATATTGTACATTGGCTACAAAATGCTACTCCTTCGCCATTTCTAACCCAATTTCGATTCCATTTGCTTTATGTGATGGCACTAGGTGAGGGCTTCAAAACTTCTACACAGAATTTTGACCTTTGACTTCTTTGACCTTTGACCTTGATTTTTTACCTATATTGCACATTTTGTTACAAAATGCTACTTCCGGCGGGGACATATGTTACGCACCGCGTAATTTCTACTTTTCCTTGTTAGTTGTTGTTTTTTCCCCAAAAGTTATCCCATATGATAAATCTCTCAGTTTACTAAAACAGTAAAGGAGTTAAATGCAAAAAACCATTGCATTTCTTTATTTGTGTGTTTGTGTATGAGTCACAGAACTTCTGTTCCGCATTCCAATTTTATGTGCAGAGTGGTAAAGAGTAGAATAAAGATATCGTAAAGTGTTCTTTACTATCCATGACTGCTAGTCCTTACCAGATTTTACCATAACTATGAGAGAAATACATGATCTTCATATATGATAACAAAAATTAAGTGATTAAGTAATAAACGTTAGCAGTAGATGTTGTGGTTGTATTCCAAAGAAACAAAAACTAGGTCCAGGGTCAGCAAACCCATAAACTCCTCAAAACTCAAAACAAGTAACAGGTGTTTCTGTGTCTAAATATATCTACGTCCATGAACTTACCCTTTTGTCCCTCTTCAAAATTGTAAGCAAACAACAGGGCCCTGTTGCATAAATAACCTGAGAAAAACTCGGGTTAGAGGCAGGTGCCTACCTGAGTTTCATGGTTAGTCAATTTCTCTGGTTAAAAAAACTAAGGTTACGGTATATCGGCTTTCTTTTATTCGAATAAACTTGGACGAGGATAAAATGCGGAAGTGCTAGTGATTTTCTCAGTTTTACGCTCCGCGCGCAGCTAGCGATCACCGCTACGCGCTGTCTGAATGTACAATGTACTGTATACATGACAGTATCGCGCTGCATGCTGTCGCTGCCACACAAACATGTAGTACGAGTAGCGGTACGTCCGCTAGCGAGCCTGCTACAAGCTTCCCGATAGCCAATCTGGTTCTAATAAGTTTTCGGAAATAAATTATGAGTTATAGGGATTTATCTGTGATTCTGGTGCAATACGGCATTATGGAAGCTGAGATATCGACATGGATACGAAAGTGCAAACGCCCTACACATCTACAGGCACAGTAAGTACAATACCTGTGTGTGGACCTAACTCCACTAGATCTAGTGTTAGTACGTTAGTAGGCCTACTATAGGCTACGTCTAAACAGTGTCTAAGGAGTAGATTCTAACTAACGACGTTAGGAAGTAAGAACCTAGCTGGATCTAACGACACGTTAGATCGATTAGTAGGCCTACATTGATAAAGGTGATACATGGAACTAATTCATAATTACAGAACTAAATCTAACTGCTAGATCTGAGTTTGCTACTAGTACTAGCTGTTCTACTGCGTTTCCGACTCTAGCTGCACCAAAATCTTCCCAGAAATGAATGAACAAACAGTGCGCAGTAGTTCTCCTAGTCCAATTCCCAGCTGAATTGTTTGCCAGAATGGCAGCCTTGGTAGCTCTGAGTCTAAGTGGGGCTAACCAGAGAAATTTACATTTAACCTTTGGTCAGAGAGCTAAGGTTAAATAACCTGAGTTTCTTGAACATTAACCTGAGAAAAAACTATGGTTAAGCTTTATGCAATAGAAAAACTCTGGTTAAAAATTCCTAACCAGAGTTTCTGGATTTAACCATGAAAATAACTCTGGTTAAGGCTTTATGCAACAGGGCCCAGGTGTCCTGTGTGTATGTGTTTGTGGAAAACAAAAGAAACAGATCTCCAGACCCTGCCATTGTTTCTTTTGATTTTTTTTCCCCTAATATAAAGGAAAAAATCCCCAAACAATAGAAGTCACAGGTGTCTTAATCTTTGTCTAGGATTATGACCACAATATTGTCATGCAGCTGCCAAAGAATCTACAGAAAATCAATACTTAACCTGTCCATCAAAGCCAACCACATTTAGATATTAGCCGGGTTCACACGTACATCAATTAGCGGGATACAAATCTCGAGATTTGCATCGCGATCGTCATCCCGAGTTTTTTGCACGTGTGGACAGAAAAAACCCGAAAATTAGCGGGATAAGCATCGCGATGCTAATCCCAAGAAATCTTGCGCTGGTTCGCCAATTAGCGGGATAATTGGCCCCGCGCTGGTACGTGTGAACGGTCGGGATTAGAATCTTGAGTTTTTACATCCCATCATGCAATGCGCACATCACAACAGCGAGGCCTCTGCGAGGAGGTCCTTCACCTCTTGGAGAACAATAACAACAGCGCGCGAACCACACCAATGACGCGTAAAAGACAATGGACAAAGGAAAGTGCGCACAGGTGGTGATAGAGAAGGGCGCTGTGTGACCCAGTTTGCAGGCTTTGCTGTTATCTCTATCGGCAATTAGCTGGATAATTCGGTACGTGTGGACGCTCGCCAAATTAGCGGGATACCGATCGCGATCGCTATCCCGCTAATTTGGTACGTGTGGACGCTCGCAAAAAAACTCGGGATGAGCATCGCGATCGTCATCCCGCTAATTTGTACGTGTGAACCCGGCTATCGATTTTCTTTTGTTTCTGCCAGTCAAACAGAGCTAAGAAATGAACATTGTTTTCTTGACATATTTGACAAACAAGTGTAAGCAGGCATGTTTTTGTTTTGTTCTTTTTTTGTTTGCTTTTACAAAGATGATTTACATCCATATAGGTTTCTGACAGACTTTCAAAACAAATCTACTAAGTTTATCAACCTTTTAACCTTTTCAAAAGCAGGATCTCTTAGCATGATCTCTTGAACTGATTCTTAAGCAATTTTGTTTTATGCATCATCTTCTCATGATTCTACCTTCTTTTGACACATTTTATTCATTTCTGTGCAGACATGTATGTGATCTATATATATGTCATGTCATACCATAATGATGATTATTCTCAGCACTTTCAAACTTATCCCTTTATTCCTCTGTGGTGTCAAGTATATGTAGAACATACACTACTCATTATTCTTTATTTATGATCACTATTAAAAGCAGTGAGTATTTGGCATTCATGATGCTATTTTTTCGGAATCCATCATATTTATATCCAAGTATTCTCACATTTTGGAGCTTCTGTCACTTTCCACAAATTGAACATTGCTATTATGAAATCATCCTTATTCTGTGTTTCTCACCTTTAATTTACCCTGCAGTGGAATCTTAGAAGCATGGTTTACCTACGCTGTGATCACATTATCACTGGTGGTCAGTCTTGTAAAGTGTGGAAGGATCTTTGTGTTGAGTCCCCTCCCTCCTCGGACACACGCTGACTACCTGAGAGGGTATCTCGACTCGGCGGCCCAGCCCCCATCAGACATTGCTAGTATTCCAGCACTTCTCCTTTGCGATTTCCACACGGCCCTGACAATGCTTGCTGCCCTCATACTGCGGCCGCACAACAGTGCAGTGCTAGCCATCCTGGTTCTGCTGCAGTACGCTGTCCATGGTTACCTGCTGCCACGGTTACAGTGGAAATTGTGGGTGGTGACACTGCTGCATGTCTGGATGGGGCAAGCTGCTTTTTATGGACAGGTATTGTTGCATATTTTTTGGCTTTTAGTAATCTTCAGTAGCTCTTGATGACAGTGTAGCTTTTGACAGTCAAGTAATTGCTGATTTCACAACTGTGTGTATGTCAACTGTGCATTACATGTATTTGGTAGTAGAATTGAAATGAAAGTGACTAGATACTTTGATTAAAGTGATTTTGCAGTTTGAGTAAGTATACAAAACAAGGATTGTAGTCAGCACCATTGACATCATTTTGAACATATGTAAGTACAGAGTACTGGTATTCAAAACAAGTAAAACAACTAGTGTTTTGCAGTAAGCTTTTTTAGACTTTTTTCCCTTGTTTTCCACACAAACTGAATAAATCTTCTGTGTTTTATTCCATGTTCCAAAATCTTACCAGGGCAACTCCAATAATGCAGCCACCATGGATATATCAGCTGGATATGTTGGTCTGGAAGGTTATAACCTGATGTTGGCCAGTGGTCTCACTTTTATTGCTACCTACTCTGGTCCTCTATTGTGGTTGACAAGGCTAGCTGTGTATGTGGTCACTCAACACTTAGATAGGTAAGGGTCACTCTCTATGTGTGTCTCAATAATAGTTCATTCCACTGCAGAAGTGTATCATTTTGTTTATTAAATGCTGCAGACAGCTTAACAATCTTTGAGTTGTGGCTATTAGTATCCAATATTTACATCAATTCTAGTTTTGTGGCCTCAAAACACTTAAAAACGTTTTTAATAATTGATTTCAGCATGTTGTTTGCAAGCTAGAGGTTGATTGTGTCTCATAACCTCTTATGTACCCATGCGTGAAACCCTAACTTGACACAGGTGTTTTGTTGGCATTTTCGTTTTAATTCCCTTTAAACCATGGCAGTAATACAATGTATAAGATAGACCATTAAGTCAAGTGAAAAAAAAAAATGCAGCAGTGCCCCCCCCCCCAAAAAAAAAAACAACAACAACAACAACAACCCACAATGATACAATATAATATAAAATATTACAAAGATAATTTTTCCCTAATCATTGAGTTAGATGTGAGAGATCTGTTCCTGACGTTTTACGGTGGTTTTATTATGTTTTGTTTTGTTTTGCTTTTTGTTTTTTGGGTTATTTTGCCAAATTAACAACATGCTAAAATATATTTCCTCCTACAATGCAAATGCAGTTTATGTCATTTCCAAGGTGGAATTTGTTATCTTTTCATTGTGAAAAAGGATAATGCTGATTGCTCATTCTTTTCTGGTTCTTGATTGCAAACATAACCACTTGTAAAATTGTCTTAAGTCCCCACATTACCATTGTATGCTTGTGTATATTATGCAACAAATATGGTGATAAACAAAGCAATGTATTTATGACCACACATCTTAATTTGTGGTGGCACACATGCTTGGTGGGATAGACCTACATTAAGGTCCTTTTTGTTTGTGTGTCCATCTACAGACTGTCCAGCGCCGTAGAGGAATCCTGTTTCACCATGGCTTTGAGTAGGGCCCTTCCCGTGGCCTCCTACACAGTCCTAGCAACCGTCCAGCGATACCACCTGTTCGTCTGGAGTGTATTCTCTCCAAAGCTCCTCTACGATGGCGTGCACACGAGCCTCGTGTGCATCTCAATATTGGTGTCCGTTCTCTTCTGTGTGCTACTTGAGAGAGTGGGGATACTGCGGACTTTCAAGAGCGACCTACATTCCAGATGAGAGAGACAGCAAAGATAGTTAAAAGCCAACCTTTAACCCGTTCCCTACAGGAACCTGATGGTCCATGTATTAAGTTAGTGAGGATCTCAGAAATCAGTAAGAAAAGGGATAAGTGTAAAATGGTGGTGGTTATATAAGAAAAAGAACATCAGTGTGTGTGTGTGTGTGTGTGTGTGTGTTTGTGTGTGTGTGTGTGTGTGTGTGTGTGTGTGTTTGTGAATATGTCTACAGTTGCAATATGCCAGAAGATGATCCTTGGACTTTCAGCGATTTCCTTCACTTCTTATTCTAAATATGACTACATTTGTTCTAAATACGAAGAGTAATGTTGCAATAGTTCCTCAAACTCATGCAGTTTAAATTTCAATCTTCTTTTATGGAATGATATATTAATGCTTTGGTATGTGTTTACTTCCACCATGGAGGAGAAGAACAGAAACTCTGCATGTTTTGTGTTTCCTTTACCTCTGGGGAATGCAATCAGTATCAATCAAAATCAATTTCTAGTTTGTAACTGTCTGAAATTGCAACAGTCTTGAAACCAAGACAGGATTTAATCACACAGAATCAGTAAGAATGATTTCACTCTCTTTCAGTGTTCATTTATTTATTTAATTTCTTTTTGTTTTACATCCGTTGCATGGAGTGTTGAGGTCAAACAGCATGATGTACACCTTGAAGAGAACCAGCTTGTGTTTCACTGCAACTCTTACAGTCCATAATATACATGTCCAGTGCACTCCCATTATAACAAATAAGGTTATAACAAAACTCTTGTTACAACGAAGTAAAAATTAAGGTCCCAAAATTATCATCTACAATGTTAATTATCTTTATGTATTATTTCTATTGTTCTTCTGTCAGAGGACAGAATTTTGTGTTGAGAAAGTGTATTACATTGCACAGGTTTGGTGTGCCTATAGGGTTTAATACAGAGTCCCACAGTACAGGGAAACAAACACTGTTGTTTTTAGAGAGAGATAAGAACTGGCTAGTGGCAGCACAGAGATCTGGGGCTGCCATCCCATGCTACTAATCCCCCAGCTAGTTTCACTTCACCACTTTGGGGCATGTGTACTTGCACATCTTGAAATATAGTTCTGTTGGTTGATCAATGTTGAAGTTGAGATGCTATGGGAGAGAAAGAAATGAGTATGTGCCTTATACAGTATATGAAAATAATAACCAGGAATATAATTTATACAGAAAGGAGGAGTGATACTTTTGTGAGTGATCAGTCACAGAAAGTGCTGAGCCAACCAGTTTTGGTGGTCTGGGGCATTGCACCTTGCTCTGCAGAGAGGGGGATTGAGAGGCAATCACAGGTCACTGGAGGAAATCTGCTGATAATTTCCGTTGTGTATCAGCAGTGAGGAGACAGCTTATCTTACGAGGCTGATAGCTGTTGTGACCTGTTTAGAAGACGAGTGGCGTTTGACTTTGGATCAACTAGTCCGCTCATTCATTTATGAGTACTCCCGGGTATCTAAACCAACCCACCCCTAGGGCACATCCAAGCCCCCCATCCCCCGACACTTCTACAATGAAATTTTGATGTAATGAAAGTAAACTACCGGTCCCAAAGACTTTCTTGTAATGAGAGTGCACTGTTATTGAAGCCACCATGAGATGGGACATTTGTGCAAATACAGCATTGCTGGTTGTACCATAACAAGGTCACACAACATTGAACATTCTAATGCCAGTTACATGATCAAGTGAATATTATGTGCAATTATGAAGAGAAATCAGTAGTCACACTTGTCTTTCAGCACACTGTAAGTGATCCGTGGAAATACCAGGAATGACGATACTGTGCATAATATTCAGATAAACTGCAACATAAAAGAAAGCAATTGTGAACCTTTAGTTTCTCTGTTTGCCCTACCAGAAAAATCAACTAAGTTGTATGGATGTGTTGCACACGCTTGGCTCAAATAATATATGTTTCAAGTTGATATTTAATACTTTGATTTCATGGGATAGTTTGCCATTTAAGCTGTACTTACAGAACTACTCTTTTTGTTTAACATCACTTTGATACACCACGACCTAACCCAAATACTACATGTATTTCGTTTTTCTTACAAGTCCTCTTACTTTACCACAAATAATTCACATGTAGACAGCTGTCTCACAAAAGCCAAGCTTTTGATATGTTCCTTGAATCTACTGAGAAAATTTGATGAAGTATGTAATTTCTGTATTCTGGGTAAAAATTTTAATTTTGGGTACACAGGATGCCAGTTGCCACACTAAGATGAATTGATTGAATGTCTTGTCTATGATTGAAAATGAAGTCAGAATGACAAATATATCTGTTGCAACAGCAATATAACTATTGACTTATTGATTTATCGTCATTATTTTACAGATGTGATGATTCAATGGGGGCAATCACAATTTGAACGGAGTCATAGTTGTTAACTATTGACCAAACAATGATTCTTGTACACAATAAACCAATGGGAGAGTTGCAAAACCAGGACATCATATATTTTAACCTAATCTGTATAATACCACCATCACATGATGGTGGTATATCACAGTTTCATACAAGCATATGAAAAGTTGTAATAATTGTGAACCTGTCTCATTCATTTGTTTCATTATAACTCTTTCTGCTATGTCCATTTAAGTTCACTTTTTGGAAGAGGAGATTGACATGCCATGGAGTTACCTTGTAGTGTCACAGTACACCACATTACTGCTCATCATACAGATGGAATAGCCTCTTTCCAGCCACAAAGCTAATTGATCTTCTGTCCAAACTAGCTTGCAGCTTTGTTTGTACATGTACAGTGCACTCCCGTTACAACGAACACGGTTATAACGAAGTAAATCTTCTGGTCCCAAAATTATCAGCATTAAAGTCTATGGTACAAAATTCGCTTATAATGAACACAGTTATAGCGAAATTTCCGTTATAACGAAGTCTTTTCCGAGCGCCACAGACAAAGAAAAACAAAAGAAATGTGCTCCGTTATAACGAAATGCGAATTGCTTTCGAAAATACGTAGCGGAACATGCATTTATAGCGTCTCTGCATGGGTGAACGCTTCACACCACTGTGTGTTCGCTCCTTGTGTCACGCACAGTTTCTGCGGGGAACTTGCGTTTATTATTGTAATACAGTTATCCCATCACATTTCACATAGCTTTCCAGTGTTTGATGAGTATTAAGCAAACATAATATGATATATATATACGTGGTTCCTTGTTTTCGTTATATATTGTATTTGTTCGGTTATAACGAAATTTCGTTATAACGAAAGAAAACTGCCGGTCCCGAGCATTTCGTTATAACGGGAGTGCACTGTACCACTCAATAGCCAGGATGTCATCTTGGTTCTGACTCGTATTATGTGATTGAGGGAATATTTGGACACATTCCAGTGTGCATTTCCTTTGAAATTTGATGTAATTCTGGGGACATGTGCACTTCAGAAATGGTGCTAGGCCAATTTAATATTTTATGTATATTTTTGTTGGATTTGCAGAGGTGCCTTGTAGAATATGATTTAAATGTTGCGCTTTATATAGTGAATTAAAGGCATAACTTCCAAATCATGAGTCTGTTTTAAAAGTTGCCCTTTGTGTTCTTCTGTACTTGATTTAAAAGAAAGGAGATAAATGATTGCACACTCCTGAGAACCAATCAATAAATTTTGTTTCGCTTTACTTTGCCCAATAATGTGTGTGAATAAAAGGTCATATTCAGGTAGATGATAGATACTTTGTATATCCAACAACTCATGATGTTTTCCAATAACCATTATGACAGAAGAGTTCCATGCTTAGTACTGATTTGGGCAATACACATGCATTTTGTTGCACATACACAATATCTAATTGCATTTTCATACAAAATTTGAAACTCATCATATAAGCACCAACAGATGTTCTATGGTCACAGGTGATATATCTATGTATTGACCGATTCGGGTTCGTTGAGGGCAGCAGACATTTTATGGCACTGGGCGCAGCCATGAGCTCAAATTGCGGTGTCTCAGCCGACCCCCCCTGCTCTCCCCCACCCCACGGGCAACATGTTTATCGCGCACTTGTAACAAAGGTTCGCGCACTAAGCAAGCATTCGCGCACTCAGTACGAGATGCCCATTGGCTAAAACAACCATGCATCAGTTTTTCATTCTGCGCGCGTAAGAGGGGTGGGGAGTTGGAAGGGGGGGTCGGATGATACACCGCAGTAATGGTGCTGCCCATGCCAAAAATACACATAGCGCGTCACAGAATCGGTCAATACTCTTACATTTTGACTTTTCTTTTTCCCACTGCTACAAAATCAAACATTGGAAAACTAGTTTAACTTGGCTGATGCTTGAACAAGGCAGAGTTCAGCTACTGCTTATAGTAACAACCTATCTACGGAAGCTACAAACTGTAGGAACATATCTTTGCCTTTGGTTGTTGCGATTGTGGCAAAAGGGAATAACACACCTTGATTAATACATTTTAGTTTACTCTGTATATGCACAGCATGCATTTTTCAGCCAGCTCAAGTACAAATCTAAATGAATGATGTCAATGCACCCTGTGCCAAACTAATCAACATCCAATCAGATCATTTCTCTCTTTATGCTTCTGGAACAGATGCATGGTTGAACTAAGCTTGTATCAAAGGGCTATGAGCTCAGAATTATAAAATGAAACCAAAGCAAACATACTACAATCGGTAATGATGCTTATGAATGCTAAAGTAAACCAAACAGACTATCTCAAATGCCACAGTGGGATATCTAGTGATTATGAGTTATGTGCCGCAATAAATCTTTAGCAGTCAAAACTGGAGCTCAGAAAATGAGAACAACATTTGCAATGACTGTCTACTGCTAGACATGCATGACCACTCATTGGTAGATGGAGTGCCATTCCTTGAAAATTGTACTAATTATGGCATGACATAAATTTAGACAAATAATTTCATAACTATGATGTGACATCATGAAATAGTATCACTCCGTAATATCACTTCTAAACAGAGGAACAGCAAATTTTAGAGAATTCAAATGCTTGGCCCTCCATAACTTTGTTAACTTATGCATGATAAGACAATTTTAAGCTGGTCCACTTCCAAGAACAAAAGCCACAACGTCTTTTGATTTTCATAGTACTAAAATGATTCGCATCATCCTCAAAATGCATCATCCTCAAGTCCTGCTGCGACTTGATTACAGTCTCTCACTATGTTCTGCTGCCCATTCATACAATATGAGGTCAATGTATCCGCATAGTTTTTTGAAGCAAATATCTGCCATCCATGCCACAGAGGCGTGTCACTACAATCCTCCAATCACAGAGAAGGTGGGCGGGGCTTCACTCATCCCATGGACTCATGTCAGTGTCAATGGCCACACAGTTGTAGGCAGCATACCGCAGCTTCTCCTCGGTTATCTTTGCACTGAAGACAGAAGGTGAAAAAAATACATTGCCAACATTAGACTTCAGATCCTGACACCCCTTGGGCAACAAATACTAAGATTTGAAAATACAGTAGATGAATATAAAATGTATCCCCTCACAAAAAACAACAACAAACAAACAAGACCCCCCCCCCCCAAAAAAAAAAAAAAAGAATGAACATACGCATTAATTTTCTTCGTAAAAAATTATCTTTGAATGATGTGATAGAGTTTACTATACTGCTAAAACTTGACTGCTTTTGAATATGTGTCACCACAATTTACTATTCTTTTCTCAAATATGGCTATTTAACCTGCTCTTCAAAATCTCAACAGAGCAGCAATTTCAAACTTGAAGACATAGATTACTGATGTACAGATCTGCCCATCTTACATCTTCATCCTTTTGAATACAGCAAGCAAATTGTATGAACCATTACCTTGAATATACTGGCAAGAATAAGGTGTTGGAGCAGGTTGAAGATTCCGGTAGGGCATCAACCTTATCCCTGCACAAGAGAGAGGGGGATGCAATTATTACATAACATTAATCAATTATCAAAGGATGTAATAATCCCACACCCATTTCAAATCTGGCATTCAAAATGAATAGACAGCACACAAACACATCCACCTAAACATAATTCTTGTCCTATCATTGTGACCTTTCACTTTTTACCTTTCCCTACCAGCAGAATACCCAGTGTTTAATACTTTCAAGATCATGAAATCAGAATGGCACAGACATTGCTATCATATTGATAGCTTCCTCATGGAAAAACACAAACAACTAGAAATGTCGCTAAGGCGACTGGTATGCCTCCGCCATAATGCACGATTCTCCTAATAGGTCTATAGTACATGTAGACAGTGTGTGATTACATTTTCACAAAATTGGCAAAATATTAAAATGACAAGTTTGTCACAAATGTGTTGAATGTTCACCTTAGTTGACCTAGGTTTAATTGGATGAATAGGAGAGCATGTACTTGGGGATTTAAGGACTTTAACTTGACTTTGACCCATTCATAAGTTTATGCATTGAGTAATTTTCAAGGTATGGAGAAAAAGTGCAATTTCTATAATGAAAAGTGCAATTTCTATAATGACGAGAAATGTCGCTTTGGCGACTGGTATGCCTCCGCCATAATGCATGATTTTTCCAATAGATCTAGATAGTACATGTGGACACTGCGTGATTACATTTTCACAAAATTGGCAAAATATTGGAATGACAAGTTTGTCACAAATGTGTTGAATGTTCACCTTCCTTGACGTAGTTTTAATTGGATGAATAGGAGAGCATGTATCTAGGGATTTAAGGACTTTAACTTGACTTTGACCCATTCATACATTTAGGCATTGAGTAATTTTCAAGGTACAGGTGTGGAGAAAAAGTGCAATTTCTGAATTGAATAGTAAATTGTTACCATTTTCATCTGGCCCTTGACCCTAAAATTCATAAGATAATTACTTTCAGGTAGAACATGCATAATATGTACTAAGTTTCAAGGTAACTTGAGCCACTTCCGAGATATGGAGGAAAAAGTTAGTTCAGCACTTTCACTTGATCTTTGACCTTTTGACCTTTGAGGCAAAAAGAGAAAAAAAAAACTTTCCAGAGAATTTCTATTAGGTTACACACGCATACACGAAGTGTAAAAAAATAACCCTGCTGGCATTGCATAAATATGAGGGTATTAGTAAAATTTTGAAGTCTTGCACTTGACCTTTGACCCCTGACCTCTGACCCCATGAACCCTACATTCTCTAGATAATCACTTCCAGTCAGTACATGTATATACTATGTTCCATGAAGATACCTTGAACAATTTTCCAAGGTACGGAGAAAAAAAAAGAAGTTTTAATATTTTTACTTAAACTTTTGACCTTTGACCTTTGACCTCATGACCCAAACTTTCACCAGAGAATCTTAATTGGGTAATACATGTATACACTAAGTTTCAAGAAAATATCTTCAGGCATTCAATAGATATGGTGGAAATAGTGAAATTTTATGTATTTGACCCTGACCTTTTGACCTTTGACCTTTGACCTCATGACCCAAACTTTCACCAGAGAATCTTAATTGGGTAATACATGTATACACTAAGTTTCAATAAAATCTCTTCAGGCATTCAATAGATATGGTGGAAATAGTGAAATTTTATGTATTTGACCTTGACCTTTTGACCTTTGACCTTGAGCATGTGCACCCAAAAGTTGATAGGCACAACTTCACCCCCTAATACACATACATGCCAAGTTTCATTAGGATACCTCAACAGGTTTTGATAGTTACCTTGTCCACAAAATTCATTACGGACGGAAGGAAGGACGGACGGACGGAAGGACGGACGGACGGACAACCCGAAAACATAATGCCTCCGGCACCACTTCGTGGCGGAGGCATAAAAAGTTCATTGTTACCATTTTCATCTGGCCTTTGACCCTAAAATTCATAGGATAATCACTGTCAGGCACAACATGCATAAATACTACGTAAGTTTCAAGATAACTTGAGCCACTTCTGAGATATGGAGGAAAAAGTTAGTTCAGCGGGTCAATCCACGTCAAATCATCCAATTTTCAGAAAAGTTGTCACCCGACCCCCTCCGATTTTCTTTAAAATCGCACCAAATGTTCCCCAAAGTGTCTGACGGGAAATCCCAAAATATTTTGCCCCAAGGTCAATTGGTTGCTAAGATACAGCCTCACATTTGTTGATAGCTTTCAGCTTTCATAATTCTTGAAATATTACTCTGTGAAATGTCTTTCAAAACACATATTTATATGCAGTGCAATGAGGAAAATGGAGCAATTTATTGTTTTTATCAAATTTTGGATTAAATTTCAAGGTCATTACTAAGTAATAAAAGTGTTTTGTGGTATATATTACTGAAATATGTATAACAGACTATGCCTACTGCAAATATCACAGGGCTAGTGCTTTTCATCTTGAAAGTGTGGACATTTGAAATGTCCTCTAAATCCAATATGTGATATTACATGGAAATTTGGCCGTTTACAACCATTTTCGGTGGGGTAAATTTGCCATTGAACATATCGGTAGCAAAATTTCTTTGGTAACCCAGGATAATATAGGTAAATGTCTATCAATACACAAAAATTGATGCCATTCCTAGGTGGGACGAAGGGTGATCCGTGACCTTGAATTTGGCACATTTTTCATTTTTGTCAACTTTGAGGGCGCTCTCCGTAAAAAACGGTGCGCATGAATGCGCTGATTTTTTTCAAAATTACTGAGCAAGTCAAAGCCTTCAACAGCATAATATTTTAGAACCTAAGGTGATGAAATGTGGAAGATATTAGCCTCTAAATATGCATTAAAATTTTCAAAATTAACATTTAACACCATTTTCGGTGACCTCGTGCACGTTAACGAAAAGTCAATTTCGCGTCACAGTAAGTTTTTCTTGCAAAGACTATAAAGTTCTCTCAATTTCCAGATAATGAACATTTTTGCATTAATTTCCATGCTAAAACAGTCAATCAAAAATGCCTTATTTCCTTTTAGCTAATATTTTGGAATGCGCACCGGTTGCTATGTGAGGCTGTATCTTAGCAACCAATTGACTTTGGGGCAAAATATTTTGGGATTTTCCGTCAGACACTTTGGGGAACATTTGGTGCGATTTTTAAGAAAATCGGAGGGGGTCGGGTGACAAGCACTGGATGATTTGACATGGATTGACCCCAGCACTTTCCCTTGATCTTTGACCTTTGACCTTTGAGGCAAACAAAAAAAAAAAGAAGAAAAAAGAAAGCTTCCAGAGAATTTCTATTAGGTTATACATGCATACACCAAGTGTAAAAAAAAAAAGATAATCCTGCTTGGCATTGCATAAATATGAGGGAAATAGTAAAATTTTGAAGTGTTGCCCTTGACCTTTGACCCATGAACCCTAAATTCTCTAAGATATTCACTGCCAGTCAGTACATGTATATATACTATGTTCCATGAAGATACCTTGAACAATTTCCAAGATACAGAGAAAAAAGTTAAGCTTTAATATTTTTACTTGACCTTTTGACCTTTGACCTTTGACCTCATGACCCCAAACTTTCAACAAAGAATCTTAATTGGGTAATACATGTACACTAAGTTTCAAGAAAATATCTTCAGGCATTGCATAGATATGGTGGAAATAGTGAAATTTTACGTATTTGACTTTGACCTTTTGACCTTTGACCTTGAGCATGTGCACCCAAAAGTTGATAGGCACAACTTCACCCCCTAATACACATACATGCCAAGTTTCATTAGGATTCCCCAAAAGGTTTTTTAGTTACGCTGTCCACAAAATTCATTACGGACGGAAGGACGGACGGAAGGACGGACGGAAGGACGGACGGACAGACGGACGGACGAACGGACGGACGGACAACCCGAAAACATAATGCCTCCGGCACCACTTCGTGGCGGAGGCATAAAAACAGAGTAAATGCTGGTGTGCTCTGCCAAACACTTCTCTATGGCTTTCAAGCCAGGCCTCGGTTCTGCATATATTACTGATAATGATACCGTTCAATATTTATAAAGCACAAATTTCAACAAAGTCTTTAACTGCTTAAGAGGAGGAAAGTGATACAAAGAAATGAAAGCTAAGAGTAGAGAAAGAACAGATTCGCAAAACATGTCATATGGCGTGAAAAGAAGAAAAGAAGAAATAGATATTGAACAAAAGAAAATGAACAATTGATTCAAGAATATCAATTTGCAGGTGTCTAACATGATTGTCAATTTTAGTACACAGTACAACCTAAATATGTACATTTGTCATTGCTTCCTAAAACTTTTTTTTTCTTGTATTGCTCTAATTTTTAAACGTCAGATTGTGACTTTTAACTAGAGCAAATATAAGAGCAGTAAATTGTCTGTCACAGGCCACAGATATACCTGACATTTGTGGTTTAATGTGATTATATTCACTGCTCCTAAAGCATTGTGAATGGCACATTTGGAAATATTAGACAAAATGATCACAAGATATACAGTATATCAACGTATACAGTTATATCGCAAGGAACATGAGCAGATACCCAAGTTTTCAGACAATGTGCATTGACCGTGGTCACATGTCCAAAATCTAATTAATTCACAAAAGGTTGTTTGTGTATGATTATTATCAGGCAGAGCCGGTGCTTATAAGCAATCATAAAAAGCAAGACGGATTATTAAGATTCTCAGGATGAGAAAGAAATGCCTCTACCAGTGCATTGAGATACTGAGATATTGCAAAGCAGAGAAAATCATACAGAGCTGATAGGAGCAAGAACTCACCCTCTGTCTGGGCAGATATAAAGAGGAGCTGGGAGACGTCTTCTTCCAGTGACAAATCTTAGGAAACGACTCCTGTCCTCTGTATGAAATACAGATAATGGCATTTTCAATTGTTTTTTCCACACATACAAAACCCCAAAATTATTTCGGTGTTTGCTTGCTTACCTGCTTCATTTGCACTTTTATTTTCTTTTACTCATTTATCTATTTCTTATCACAATAACATCCTCTGAAAAGAAAAATACTTATTTACGGTAGTGATAATTTGCATTGCTACAGAATAAAACAAAAGGAATCTTATCACGATACAAATTATCAAATAATGATGCCACAATGCTGATTTTCTGCTACATGTATGCCATTTACATAAGAATATACCTTTATGCAAAAATGCATCATCAACTCAATGACCCTGGTTGTTGTTGGTTTTTTTTTCTGCTGTCAAACTGGATATCTGTGTGAACCTTGGTCTAGAATGTATGAAATAGTGAGTTATCAAGCTTTTGCACGTCTGTTGCCGACAAATGAATAACATTTAATTATTCAGAGAATAAATGCATGCGCTGCTATTTTCCCACATTTGTACTATCTTCATTACTTAAACATTGACAAACAAAAAACTCACCGTGGGTGAAATTACCAAGAGCCTCCCACAGATACTGGACTCTGATATCTGACTCTTCAATGTCTTCATAGAAAGCTGCAAATAACAAATATGAAAAGAAAACATGCACACATTCAGCAATTGACAGTAATTGAATATCTTATTTCTCCTGGTGACTCCACCAATCAACTTTATATAACTATTGCATTTTCATCGCATCTACTTATCAATCAAAATTCGTCTGTTCCATTTGTGTATCCTTTGGTAATGCTACCATGTGCTTTGTCCACTTGGAGCCATTTCCTTTTACGGGGAAAGCTATAATCAGACATACTGTTAAATGCAGTATCTCTCCTATTCATGAAAAAGCTATTCAAACTGAAGTAAAAATACAGAACACAATACTTGTATGATATAAAATTATACCTTTTTCTCTCTCTAGTACTTGAGTGGCACTCCGTTACTATAAGTACATGAATTCTTGTGGTTTGGATAAAACTGTTGTTGTTGTTGTTGCTGTTGCTGCTGATAATGAGAAGTAGAGCCAATGATGGACTACAAACTCACTTGTCTTCTTGAGGTCCTCCACAGTGATCTCTGGGTCACCACATATCCTTCTCTCTAGCTCCTGCCAGGTCAAGAGGTCAAGGACTGCTTGAGGGATGACCTTGAGTAAACCCTGTCGCAGTGACTCTACCTGCGGTCAATACATGTGACGAGTACTGTTACAGAATCACATTAACAAATATCAATGTGTAGCTGATACTTCGAATGTAAGATGAATCAACGAGTGAATTACACGTCATTGACAGATAAGGACCTGTTTTGGTGGTCATTTTTTTATTGGGGGGGATAGGGGTGTAATAAGTTATTGCATGAGACCACTTTAAAAAAGACACTGAAATTTTGGTTTACAGATACTTTTGGGGAACTGCTACTTGTCAGACATTTTCGCATGTTATTAATTCCACAGTTGCGAGGGTTTGATCATTACTTCACCTTTCACAAAATAGATAAGAATGAGTATCAAGTGACATTTCTACTAATGAATATTTTTCAATACTCAGCAATTTCCTGTACATAAACAAGTGGGAAAATAATGAGCTCAGCATTTGAAATATTGGTATGATGTTATGCCCCATATATGCCCTAGATACATCATGCTCATGCAGCACGCTATATGTATACCTTCAGTAGTTACTAGATGTGCATGATCCAGCAGAAGCGTGGCTTAATCTTAAATCATTCATTTCTCTTTTTTTTAAAGCACCGCTATTTTTGTGGTTCGAAGGCAATTTGCAAAATTCACAAAAATAAAACCACCACAAGAACTTCGGCTCATACAGTATCTAGCACTTTGCAAGGCAGGGAAATGTAATCAGCCACTGGATATTCAGACAATGAGTGTACCTGCTCCATGCACTCTGACATCCTAGCCTCCTTCACCAGCCTGCAGTACTCCAGCCTGTCCTCATACTGCACGTGGGTGTCAGTGCAGCCATCCTTGAGGGGTACAATGGTCTGGTCACTGAGACTAGTTGTGTAGGTCAGCTCACCAGCAAATGAAGCTTCAAACGTCTCCCTGTCCATTGATTCTATCAGCTCTATCATCTTGACCTGAGGAATATATTAAATGTGGTGTGTCATCACTTTACCAGTATTAAGTCAGAGATCATTAGGATGAAAAATGTGTGTAAGGCGGACTTTGGCAATATAACCTTTACGGTTATGTAACTATTAAAAATATTTTCCTTGCAAAGACATACACCAATTACCTATCGATTTAATGCTTAACATCTGGCAACTTCACTTCTGCCAAAAACCAAAAAATTATTTTCCCAACATCATATGACTTTTGTGACTCATTTGCTTTTGCATACATTCTCTTTTCCTTACTGATGTAGAGAAAATTAACCTGTTCCTCCAAAAATCCTCTGAGAGCGTTCAATGCCCTATAAGAAGAACCTATTTACAGGTTGATGGAGAATGGACAGGTTGGTAATCCGTCTGCAAAAGCAGTCAGGCAATACATGTATCCCCTTTGCACGGTCAACTAGATTTACCATCAAACAATGAAAATATTGATCACTCACTAGGTATGACTAGAGTGTGCACTGATGGGCTCAAAAACTCTTTTGTTCTACACAAAGTAGGCACCTGAATGGGGTCAGCGAAAGTAAATTTCTACTGAGCTCAGCCATAATTGCTATGAACATCTTCATATGAATTTTACATCAAATACTCGCACATTAAATTATCAAAAAGGCAATAATACTGCAATACACGCAGTTTCCATACAGAAAGAAAACTGATATCAATAGAAGAAACTCTAACCTTTCTATCAACGCCATATTACTGGGCAGCATAACACACACATAAATTAAGGTCACCAATGCAGGCACTCTTGTCTACATTTTGGGAACCTGGTACACCAAGGTTCCCGCAAGGAACAGGTTAATATCAGAAACATCACTGCAAGTTTATGGAAGACATATGGCTACTCACAGCTGCGGCATCGACTGTCTTGTAATCTCTGGACCACGTCACATGTTCTCGCCCTAGCAACTTCCACATGAACGCTGGGAGGGAGAGCACCTTAAAGGGAAGGTAAACCCAAAGAGCAATGTGGATTGAGTGAAAGCAGCAACATTAGTAGAACACATCAGTGAAAGTTTGAGGAAAATCGGACAATCGATGCAAAAGTTATGAATTTTTAAAGTTTTGGTAATGGAACCGCTGGATGAGGAGACTACTAGAGGATATGACGTATGAGTGGACAACAATACAAAGAAAATATAAAGGAAATTCAACAAAAAATCACTTTTCTAGAATTATGAAAGAGCAATGGACCAACCGCTTTCAGAAAGCAGGGGGAATAATTGCTACCCTTAGCATATGTCAATATCAAGTTGATGGAATTTGTAATTTTCATGGAAAATTGATTTTTGTAGAATTTTCTTTATATTTTCTAGGTATTGTTGTCCACTCATACGTCATAACCTCTAGTAGTCTCCTCATCCAGTGGTTCCAACACCAAAACTTTAAAAAATTCATAACTTTTGCATCGATTGTCCGATTTTCTTCAAACTTTCACTGATGTGTTCTACTAATGTTGCTGCTTTCACTCAATCCACATTGCTCTTGGGGTTTATCTTCCCTTTAAGATAAAGATGAAATAAATATTCAGTTTTACATCAAATGTAAGGTCTAGCTCAATTGTGAAAATATCATTTCAAGGACAAAATTTTGTCCAGTCAAAAAAGGAGGCCCAGACTTTGGCCTAAACAAGTCATGAACACACACACACACACACACAAAAGAGGCATATACATATAACAAAGCGAATGGTTTGCAATATCAACAACTTTTATAATGGTGGAGGTCCGCATAGAGTGACAGAATTCATAGTCGTACAATAAACAGAAGACTTTATGGGACTAGTACAAAAAAGAAATTGTGGAAAAATTCAAAATGAAAAAAACATTACTAGCAAGTAATGTAATCATAACTCATATATCCTTAGGTAGTACTGTTTTCACTGTGTCGTTATTGAACTATGTACACAAAAATATGACAATCATTCAAATAATCTATCACAAACATCAACATTTCAGGATAGGGTACTTGAAGATTGTTTGGAAAAAACATGGCTCCAACTATGCTATCTCACCTTCTTTATGAATACAAACTCTATAAATCTCTACAAACACACTACCCCATCTCTTACCAGATGTTCCCTGCTCCTGAGACATGCACCCATCAGCATTCCGATCCACTCGTACTTGGCAAACTGCCGACATGACGGGTTGGGAAGGTACACATCCCGGTTGATGTTCGAGTCATCATTGTTCTACAGCCCAAGAAGAAATGAAAGAGACGTGTATCCAGTTGCTTTCTTTGCCCTACAGTCCTTAAAATGATGGGTTCAAAGCCAACATGACACAATGATTGTATCTTCTTCCAACATGCTTCATTAGAATGTCGTTCCAATCCTTGTACCACATAGGGGTAGAGTTAGGTTTCCTGACTTCTGATTCCTGTCTTTTTTGCTAGTTGTAGGAGACCAATTCCAGATTTAGCACATAAATTGTATCATTAGCAATACTGGACTTCCCCTTTGACCTTCACTAGATGTATGTAACCTCAAATAATTCATTGTGTTATAGACTATCCTTCTGTAAAATCTGATTTGACCAAGAAATTCTTATGCTTCCACACAAGTAATGCATCTTCAGTGTTTGACCTTCCTTGTGACCTTTACCCTTACAGTCCCATAACCCAATCATTTCATGTTTGTATGGCTTGTCATCTCGAAGTTACAGTCTTCAAAGAGGATCGATGATAATGGCAAAAAACAACAGCATCAATATTAAAATGATAAACAACGTTCATTATTTCATGACATACTGGTTTGTCTATTTTTCTATATTTCTATACTTTCCTTCCTTCAATGTGCATTGAGTCTATAATTTATTCCTTGTGACAGTTGCTCTATAAAAATGGTTTCACATTATTACAATTATCACGCTAGCGACAAACACCACCTGCTTTTGCCTATCCAAACACACACGCCATGCTTGGTGGGTAGACTACAGTGGAGTGCCCTCACCTGGTTTGGGGACCTGATGAAGAAGGGAAGAGGGATGGGGTCGTCTCCTCCTGTGGGACAAAGCTCCTCTGCGATGTCTGCCAGACTGTCCCTGAATCCACCTCCTTCATGTCAATTGATTAACAGGACCGAGGAACAATTAATTCATATTACTGAATTATTGCTTTGAGTTGTTTTATTGCAACTGACTGACAAATTGCCCTTCATCAACATAAATTAGCAGTGTTTTAGTAGTAGCCATGATAGAGAACTATGTGCATACATACCGTGGGCTGGATTTGAGCTAACAATCTCCTCACTACCAGACAGGTGTCGTATCCTCTAGACTACAGAGCTGCAGCCTTACAGCTAGTGCTGGGTTTAATCCCTACATATTCAATCAAACCACTATAACACAAGTCATAATGCAGTACCCACTGTGCTGCATGCTTATGTACTGTACTTACATATCTCAATGAAGGGCAAAATGTCTTTCAGTGGAAATGAACAGTTATTCTATTTACTGCTTTGTTTACTTGCAAAAAAAAAATGCCATCCTAAAAGTGTGTATGAATTTTTTCCATTTTTAATGAAAACTAAAAACATATTGTATATTCGAAACTAAGGAAAAAATCTTCAGAGGCACATATGGTTCTCAAGTCAATATGCAGTGAATGTAATTTCATGTAATATCCAATGCTTCCAAACACATAGTCAATAACTTGTTTGACCATTGTAATTAATCTGTTAAATTCATCCACCCAACACACTCACCGACATCTTCATTTTGCAACTACCTTTAATTCTTTAACCAACAAAACATTTGTGTAATGCCCCAACAGAAACACATCGTAATGTGTTCTTTCAGTTATTCTAAAGACATGTGCACTGTCTCAAACAAGTCAAATGAGGCATGGATGTTTCTTTCTAAAAACCTCACCCTGGTCGATGATTCCTTCGGATAGAAACTTGCATTCCCACCACTGGTCGTACTGCTGCGGCCACCTGAAGTCCAGTGGCTTCTCATACTTATCCTTGGGTTTCAGTCCCTCATACATCTTTAGCAGTGATACGAGAAGTAAAGGAGAGGTGTTAAGCAAATAGTTATGTTTACCCATGTGTCCGAGGCATTTACAATATAAACAAGAGTATTGTTCATGCAAAGACACTTGCAAAATGATTTACATGTTTTTATCAAAGAAAGAATGGGCACATACACTGTATCTTTTAATCTAATCATTCATAAATTTTGTTTTAATGTACTGATACACTGCACCAGGGGTAAAACAAAAATTTTGAAGCAGACGCTCGCAAGAACATTATTGTGAAAAATCTTCATTTTCACAGCAACAAAAAATACTATCATCTACATGGGCAAGTATGTTACCTAACTATTCCTCTCAAGTACCTTTAAGCAAAAATTCATTTTATAAATCAGATATTTAAACTGAAGCCCTTTTAAAGGTATTAGCCCACATTTGTAAACCTGCAGCAATTGGTCTCATAGTTAGCATGGAGTTTAGGTATGATTGTAGTAACACCTGTGCAAAATTTCGTTCCAATTAGTCCATTACTTTCATAAAAATAAGTGAAAATGCACCGTATTATGCATGCGTATAAAAACGCTCGCTGGCTCCGGTCCACGCACGTACTACATGCATGCGATACATGTGTAAGTTAATGTGTGTAGCTAGCCCGCGCTCGTAATTCGATTTTGGGTCGGGTTGACCCGGTTTGAAAATTGATTTTAAAACGATGATTTTCTCTCTTTTATCGTATGGTATAGACAAAGAGCAACAGGTGAGGTTTGTTACTGTTATAACTTGTACTTGAAGTCATATTGGACCTGTTTTATGCAGTTTTGATTTTCGTGGGTTTGCAAATGTGGGCTAGTACCTTTAAGGTGCTCTGCGCTCTGTTACCAAAAAGAATTCATACAACCATAACTTTGTACATGCATAAAAAGAGATTATATACAATAACATCAACATCAATAAAACAGAACAGAACTTCACATATCCCTGTTTTCACCTGTGAGAAGATAGCATTCTTGGCTGAGGGGTCCTTAGATGGGTCTACCCTGTGATCAGCTGCACTTCTTCGATTGATATACAGCTTGGGCATTCTAGAGGGCCTCCTACAACAAATAAACAATGCAATAACATTGAAAGTATGCTACCACACCATATTTCCTCTGCACTGGATTTGCATTTTTTAATTATACCTCTTATCAAGGATTACCTATTGAGAATGAAAAACAATGATAATTGCATATCATTTAAGAATTTTTTTTTTCCAACTAAATGCTCACTAGGTCTTACAATCATTACACCAAGGCACCATTGCCATTCAGCCGTGATGATGCCAGCATAGGACTTACAAAATTTGTTTGAATGCATCAAGTTAAAAAAAATTTGTGAAAATCAGAAAAACTAACCTTACCAACACTCTTATTTCCATCTAGATGAAGGAAAAGTGTCAGTTTATTGAATCCTTACCCAGTCTCAGACTGACTCAGGAAATGGTAGATGAGACCATTCCTCTTCTTAGACAGTGGCAAGAACTGACGGACCACCTCCAGTGAGCGGAATGAACCCACCGAGTACTCCCAGGCCGGCACGATGAAATGGATGACGCTGTCCAGCAGCTTGATGAATCTGTGAATAATGACCATCACATGCAACAAGGGTCAGCTATGTCCTTCATTTAGGAACAAAAAAGGGCGAAGCTTCCATAAACATTCAGTCATTCTTTCCTACTTTTGACTGGTGAAAAATAGCAATATTTACAGGCAAACAGGAGAATGACAGATTACATTAGAAAAGCAATCTATTTTCCTTCAAATGGGAAATTACATTTCCAGTTTATCACATGACTGAAAATACTGATCACTGTGATAGTTATGATGATAATCATTCTAATAATCATCATCATTATCATCATCAACATCATCATCATCATCATCATTATCATCAATTAATGTTTACACTATAAGATGACAACAGATGTCATAAATCATTATCAACAAAACCTATCAAAATGAACACTTGTGATCATCATAAACGGTTTCACAATAACAGATGTACCTTTGCAATACTAGTGCTCTTCTGTATAGCTTCTCCTTGTCCACAAGCTCTAATCTTGGATACCTGTGCGAATCACAATTGGAAGAGGGAAAGTGTGATGACATTCCATCAAGGAATACAACATGGGTGAAATAAATAGATGACTGGATCATTTCCAGCAAAGACTGAGGTTTCTGGTTTTCTGAAATTGACTGCATGCCACTAATACCTAATGACAGTGAGACATTATCCTGATATTATTGTTACTGGCAGCATGTAATAACTGGTAATAAAAATCAAAAGAAAACTTTTCTTGCCACTAATCACTAACCTCACAAGCTCTTTCTTGTCAAAGAGATCAATGTTAAGACCAAGATCTCTCTCCTTCAGTGACTTTATCTTGATGCCGTGTATCCTCGTATCCACACCATCATCTGTGGCAGAAAGAATGCATACATCATAAAGGATTTGTTGGGGTTCTATACACAATCACAATTGTTCATATAATAGTATTACATTACTTACATCATTGCATTATCATCCTACTTCGATTGATATTGTCATCCCATTATCAGAAGAAATTGCAAAAGATGACAGAGGATGCAGTGTGATAAACATAGAAGGATGTTGTGTTTCAAATGACACATTGTGATGGTCATACA
Organism: Diadema setosum; assembly: GCA_033980235.1. Classification (NCBI taxonomy): domain Eukaryota; kingdom Metazoa; phylum Echinodermata; class Echinoidea; order Diadematoida; family Diadematidae; genus Diadema; species Diadema setosum. The sequence continues at coordinate 6,436,475 of CM067072.1, read as the reverse complement.
ACCAATACACAAAATGATGATACTGATGATAGTGACTATCAAAATGATGATAACGACATTAAAACATCATTGACATCTTCATCATCGTCATCATCATCATCATCATCATCATCATCATCATCATCGTCATCATCATCATCATCATCAATGTTTTCAATCATGTTTTCAAGTCTGTTGAGTGTGTGCTTTAATTGAACACTGATGTCTGGCTGCAATAACTGCTACGTCAATTATGACAAAATCTGCTCTTACCTCAGTGCAGACTACAAAAGGGCCCTCTGCTTGTAGTTCAAATACTATGATAAGTTCTGCTCTTCCTCTCTCCACCTTTCTCTTTCCTTGTTTTGCACCAACTGTGCTTGCCACAAATTACTGATTCTGGCAAGTGTCCATATCTGGTCGCTACTGCTCTACACCTTATGCAGTTGGAAGGCTGTGAAAAACACTTGACCGCTATTTCCCCCCCCCCCCCCCTTCTCAACTGTGAATGGAAGCTGATAGTTTATACAGCTAAAATTGAGCCATTGTCTTGCTGTCTTACCTTTGCATGCCTTTATTCTGATTTCAATCGTAGAGTAGAACTGTGTCATGTCTTCTAGTATACACATGTCACCAGAGAAGGTCCTGCATAGGGTGAGATTAGATGCCACAGGGAGAGTGACTACATGCCATCAAAACTCCTTCAATCTTAAATTTCCTACCATCACTCGATCTTTTGTCTAAAGCAATTCTGCCAACTTAGTCCCACCCCACCAACCCCCCCCCCCCCAAAAAAAAAAAAAAAGAGAGAGATTCTACATTTTCTGTTAGGAGAACAATATCTTATTCATTCAAGTATGGTCATCCTCAAACTATTCTCTGATAAGTACTGTAAGATAGTGAATTCATCTCTGGACATTTATGATGGGTTGAACAATAATGGTGAAAGTCATTGCCATCACACAGTGTTTTTGAGTACCAGTACTAGTACTAATGCCAGGGTGTCCAACTAGAAATTTTCACTAGTTAGTGAATATCTTTTCTGTCTACACACTATGAATACATGAAGTAACAATATCAATGATACTGATGATTATTGACAAAAATAATAACATCAAAAACAATAATCATCATCATTGACACCATTATCAGAATCACAACAATAATAATAACTGCAGTCACAATTTGTATCAATTATCATAGTTTCTTCCACTACATCTACCCTCCAATAGTACTATATGTGACCCGCGACAACGGTTTCAGGCAAAAGTCGCAAGAGCAAATTTCCTCCTAGGCGGGGTACAAAGATCTTTACCATTATTTTTGTCGATTTGGGTTTTTTGCAGAAATCAAATCTTTGATATGTTTTCTACATCTACACTAAATTTCATAGCATAAGACTACGTTTTTCCTATCGAAAATGGATTTTTAAGCACCCTATGTTGGATCGCACTCGTCAGTTTCGAGCTTCTTTCGAACGCCGCGCCAATATCCCCAGCGTTGCTACGGCGCAAGGTCTCGCATGCGATTGGCTGGTGCGTCGCAAACATTTACATAATTTGGCTTTTGGAGACACCAGTTGCAGCGTTTGGGGACTGCTTTGTCCACGCATGCATGATTACATGCTCCATTGTTCTTGCTTAAGTGGTTTATACGCTGTAGTGCGTGCTCTTCGTTTGGCTTTCTATCCAAACTATTCTACCGCAATGTTCGACAACGGAAGTGAAACAAATATCATTTAGCACGACATAATGGCGTGAAAAGAAAAAAACAATAGTCTACTTGTACATGTAGTAAAAATTATGACAGCAGACTGACTCAAGGGAAGGTAGATGAGAGGAAAGGAGAGGTCACATGAAACCAGTTATATTAAAATACTACACATCAAGATCGCACGAAACTAACGAGTCATGTTTGTTTGTTTGTTTTGATATAATTAACACTAACGAACAAGGCAACATATGCACGGCTTGTAAAAGCAAAACAGGAAGCGTGACCTTTGCCAGCACTGGCATTTTTCTGCCTACAAAAGGGTCGCCAATGATAAAGTCAAATCAACAACAATGAAAACGCGATTTGTAAATGTGTGGATTCGCCACCCGCTCCTGTTACATGCACATGGTCATGGCGTGTGGATGCCATTGCGTAATGCGTGCGCCCATACACATGTACACCATACGTGCAATTATCGTATCCGCCATCTTGAAAGACGTAATGATAAAACAAACCCGAGCGAACCGTATTGTTTTTCGGCTCCATACGCTGAGCTCCTAGGAAGGGTGCCCAGGAAATTTGACTCTCTCAGTGAGCCAATCAGAAGGCGATGTGGTTGCTAAAGGCGGAGCTTAAAATCGATTGGCACCATCGTACGGATGGGTGATTCTCACCTCGCATCGCCACTCGGACACTGTCTTTGAGAAAGAGGTGAATCTTCAAAGCCCGTTTTCTCGCAATTTTGTCAGGCTAACAACTTAAAAAGTGCACTTTATTTCGCTTTCCATGCCCACTTATGGTGCCAAAGAATGCAAGTGTTTTATATCAATGCAAAGCTTAGGAAATGGGCAATGTGATTCAGTGAAAAAATGAATTTTCAAAATGCCCGACTTTTGCCTGAAACCGTTGTCGCCGGTCATACTACTGCTATATTATCAAACACAATTCAGTTGATATTTTCTATTGTGCTCTGCAACAATGAGGGGAGACCCTTACTGTTCTATGGTGATGTCGCTCAGCTTCATTAGATTTTCCACCTCACCCGCCATCACCACCACGTGGGTCGGCATGTAATTATCGTCGTGGGCGTTTACCGTGATGTACAGCTTCCTGTGTTCAGATGAATAATGAAGAAGTCAAACAAAGGCAATGCAGACTTCATTCAGAAGATAAGGTTTTGGCTTTGGTCAGTCAAGAAGCCATTTCAAATGCTGCTTTTTATGCAGCGAACTGATGCTGCTGGTAGGAGCACAATCTGCTCTATCTCTTCTGGCAAAACTAGACTTTGCAGAATTGAACACAGTTTGTGTCAATAACAGTTTACTACATGTATTTGTTTTAAAAAAGGCTTTAAAAAAAATCCTCTTTTGGATCATGAAGACCAGCAAGACTTTAAACAGACTGACAAAGCTTTAACTGTTTAGGTCATCGATACTGCTATTGCTCTAGTACAAAATACCAAGTCAAAAACAACAAATGAAAACCTCTAGCAATCTTCATTGAACATCAACATTGTTTCAGGGTCCAGGAGAAATGCTTAAGAATAGAAGAAAATGCATCGTGTTGATGCATATTGCGCAAATGAAGTGGAGAAACTATGCATTGTTATATCAGGTAAAGCGCAGCTCTGTGATTCTTCAACTGTTTTGGATTGAGAATCCCACTTGAGAGACTCACTTGATGATGGTTCCTCTTCTCATCCTGAGTCGTATCCAGTGCTGGCCTTGCCTCCCGTCGCTCTCCCAGTACGTCGTCGGCTCTCCATCTGTCAGACATGATGCACTCTCATCATCCTGTTGTCAAGGTAACAGAGGTACAGTCAGCTAGGTGTGTCATGAGTCAACCTTTCATAACTCTACTGCACAGCTAACTTAGAGGTCCCATCAACAACAAATGAACAAGGACAGATATGCATATAAAACTCTCCCATATTTTGGATTAATAGTCGACTTGTGCACTGTCAACAGGAAGCCTATTGTAGTATTGATTTGGTCCTGCTACATTTGACTTTGGCAACATCATCCACAGAACATGCAAATGAAGCTGGGCAAAAGCAAGGCCTGTATAGGCACCTACAGTGCCTATTAACAGTGCAAAGCCCAGAAAAGTTACACAATATTGTCAATTATTATACATACAAGCCACTCTTTCGATTCAATAAAACCATGTATCAATATTCCTGCAAGGGGTTTGCTTAATGACATACAATATTGTTAGCATAATACCTGTCCTATGCATTTTACATTACCCGTATCAATGGAGAAAAAGAGTACAATGTTGTTTCCAATATTGTACTCTGCTGTCAATATCGCACTCAAATATTTCTTTATACGCATGCGCAGTATCGCTTGCAAAGAAAGCAAAGTCCAGTGGCATTGCGCGATGAGGTTGAGAAATGCGCGATGAGGTTGAGAAATGCGCAATGAGGTTGAGAAATGCCATAGGAGTACACGTAAATCGTCTGTGCTGTCTGCGGCAGTCGCTCGCTTTATATGCTCTGTACTGTACTGTACTGTGTGTAGATACACGTCCGCATACAAGTTGAAAGGTTAGATTTTGTAAACAATATAATGGTGAGTGAAACCCTTTTTCATTTTTTTTTTTTTGGGGGGGGGGAATTGAATGTGGTGTTGTCGTGGAAAGTGGTTTGTATGTATAATAATAATAATACTGGATTTCTTTCGTGGTATATCAGATATATTGCATTCATCAACATGAATATTGCACTCGTCTTCGACTCGTGCAATATTCATGTTGATGAATGCAATATATCTGATATACCACTCAAGTGCATTCAATATTATATAAATATCCTTCACCTGTTTAGTAAAATCTACTTGTATGTAATGTACAGCTTCAAATTCAATGAAACATTTTCTTCTTCATGTGGCATGGTTTATAAAATCAGTAGCATGATGCACCAGAACACCTGTCTCACTACAGATGAGAGTCCATGTAAAAACATAACATAGTCTATATTACATCTACTTGTCATGGAATTACTGCAATTTGTCAAACAGTTTTTTTTAATACATTAGCAATGTGTGTGTCCCACTCAATTACAGCAAATAGAATTGTATATCAGCCACCATTTTGGAAGTTGAGAGTGAGAGATGTGGTAATCATGTCAGTGACACATGCCAAATTCCTCCAGGAACTGTTATACGAACCCAGCTAGACGATACATCCACAGCCTCCACGTACTGCTTGACGCTTCCCAGCTTCTCATTCTCGTGGTCTGTGTGTTCCCCGAGGAAGCGTGCCAGCTCCTCGTCACACTCCAAGCTCCAGTTTGGTGGCACTGCCCTGAGATCCTCCACACCAACCTTATAGACCGGCCTGATCTCTGGCAGCTTGCCGATGCGGAGGCTGTAGCTCACCTCGATTACTTCTTCCCAACTGAGATGGGTGGAAAACGTAAGGGTAATGGGAAACAAGAAGGAAAATCACTGCTGTAATGAATCAACCTCTTTTTTTTTTCTTCAATGCATTTAAAATGCAAAAATGGGAAAACTTCTGTAATCATCTAATGATTTCAGAGCACATCAGACCACACAAGAACAAAACATAGGGATTTTAATTAACTATTGAGAACTTGTTTATTCTGAACTTCAGTTCATTTCATTCACTTTGTTTAATGCTTTCAACAAGCTATAATACTCTGCCCTACTTTGGCAAAAGGAAGCAAGTGACAAAAGTGACATTTCTTGTAAAAGAGCAAAATGTGTCTGTCCTTTGCACTGACGTCAATGGAATATCTTGATGTATTACCTTACATATCTCTAAGCAGGTTGAGTGTTTATGCATAAAATTTGGTCTGGAAGAACACATTAGGTGAAATATGAAAACATCAATAAGTCAAATTTGGATGGTATGTCACTTGCTTCCTTTTGCCAAAGTAGAGCAGTACTATCTAGTACAGTGTGTGAAAGGTGAAAAGACATCATGCTACCTCAAAATGGTGTCAGCAAAATACATGACTTTGAGTTTCATGTTCAATGTGGTTCAAACCATCAGTCTGTCAGATTAATGACTAACATTTCTTAAATATCACTATTCCCACTAAAAATAAAAACCAAACAAATCTCAGTCAAGATAGCCCATTGTTTATGGGATCAAGGTGAGAATAGTGTTATCCCCACTGATAATTCCAAATTTACATTTTAATGGGTTAATTGTTGGCAAAGATTTCTGACACTTGTAAAGACACCACACTCACTCATCGATAGGTTTTGCTCTCTTCCCAAAGAGCAGCTGGGCTGCTTCACTCGTTGGATCAGGTTCCACTGCCTGCAGCGATGGTGGGTCTTCTTGACTGGCTTTGCTGTCATACAACAGCACCCAGCCTTCCACAGGACTCTGGAGAGTGCATATCCATTCCATGAAAGTTAAATTTCAGCTGAGTCATGTATACTCAACTGGAAACATTTCTAGGTTTGGGTATTTCCTACTGTACCTGTACATCTATTCATTTTTTTTTTTTCTACTGTGCTGTTCTCTTTCATCCTAACATTTCTTTCTATATCAAATATATTCTCTTTCCTATTACTCATATTTTTGTTTGGGATCACAGTTCAAGCAGTGCCAGTAGTGTAAGGTTGTTTACTTGTATCAAAATCCTTACACACAACCTCAACTTAGGTTGGTTGTTAACTATGGTCTACATGCATTTAGTTCCTGCCAAATTTGTAAACTGTTCAAAATGAGTATCCAAGACTAAGATAGTTGGCCAATTTAACCATAAATACAACCCTACCTAACCCTAACCTAGCTACGTGTACCTTACTTGCTATTAAACGCACGGGTGCACGTGCACTGCGGTGGGGCCGATCTCACTATTGTGCCGTAGAATTCACAAGAATTTGAGCTATCTTACAAATTTAAATAATCTAGCCAGGGACAGGGTCTATCTTCAATGATCTACTATCTAGGTAGGCACTATGTTTACGTTTTGTAAATTACATGGTATGTATGGTACATTTGTATATGGATACACAAGGACGTTGGTCGTACTCGTAGTCATTACCATGATTTTAGGCTTAGCGCCATGCACGCCACAATTGTGAAGAGATTTGATGTAGGTTATACAAAACGTTGGAGTATCAATCAATGCTAAGCTAGGAAACAGCTCCTACATGCAAAGGCGATGACATAGCACATTACTTTAAGCAGTAAGTTTAGCCACTGGCCACTGTGGTTTGGTGGTATCGAATTGGGTGTGTGTTGGTTGGGCGCGTCGAGAATAATGTAGTCCCACCTATTCATTGTCATGATCTGCCACCGCGTTATCGAATAATTTACAATTAGGGCCAAGATTCTACGACTTGTGTCACTGTTTGTAGATTGGGGATAAATTTACATTACCTCAAGCTTCAGCCATTGTCCTTGGGTATTGCACATCGACACTCCTGACGCAAGAACTATACTGTCCTTGTAATTTGCCGCCAACAAATTCGCAATGCATTCTGCATGTTTATCTGGTTGGGTGTACACGTTCAAAGTCAACGAGGGAGATGTAGCCTCCTGCGAGTGACGAGGTGGGGGAACGCGAAGCTCGGCGGCGGCAGCGGCGGGGGCAGCCCAGGTTCCAACAACATGGGACAGAGGTAATCCCTGCTGCTGCTGCTGATCCTGCGATGGTGTTATCGTGTATTCCAACTTACTTGGTACATAACAGAGGGCTTTCGGTAAATGTTTCGCATCCCGGAAGCATTCCACACATTCTTGTAGACATCTTATTCGGGCTAAAGTTGCCCTTGTTGGAGTATAAACCGGAGAAAACATGATCATTCGACGATATCTCTCCTCCCACGACTCAAGTTTGCGTAATGTAATTTCGTCACTTGACCACCTGTCGTTCATGCGTCGAGAGAGGGCGGAGTACCACATGGTTAGCTTGTTGTCATTGTGCATGAGCTGTCCAGCAAAAAGAGGTCAACACTGAAAAAAAAAAAAAAATGTTGAATCTAACGTCACATCTTCAGATTCTCTGTTTGCTTGTTTGTTCGTTTGTTTGTGTGTGTGTTTGTTTGTTTGTTCGTTTGTTTGTTTTCGGGAAGGGGTAACATATCTGGTAATGTTGTACACAATAAGCCCTAATAATATGATCCATTCTTGCAGGGAATGAAGACACATCTTTCCGTAATATTACACGCCAACTGTTTTTATGATTAATGCGATGATTATTACAGACCGATATGGACAAAAACTCAAATAGGTCATTTGCCTACGGGATACATAGACTAGTAGGCCTACTGAACAATGCTGACAGTGTGGTATCAGGGGAAATTACCGCCTCTTTGAGAGAAATGCATTATAATTTTAGTTTCATAGACAATGTGCGATATAATAGTCTGGGTGGAAAATCATATTTGGGGCCTAACCGGGTTTTATCGGCCAGATGATGTTTTTTTTTTTTTTTTTTTATGGTTTTACCTTGATTTCGAGGATAGGGTCCTACTATAATTCATACATAATATATTTCCTTACAAATGGTGGAAAAAAAATGACGATCCACTTCCTCTATTCCGACTTGCTGAATCTGAATCTAGCTGATTCAGATTCAGAATGTTTTTACCCTTGAAATGTTGAGAATATTGAAAATGGTCACCAAGATAATTCAATTCAATTCAAAATAATTCAATTTCCATATAAAGTAATACAAAGTAATGTACATATCGCTTACATGAGTACATAATATTTAAAGGAACTTTGAATCACGTAAGTTTCAACAAAACATGAATTCAATCATTATAATGATATCAACTCTGGTTTGGATAAAGCAATACAAAATTTATAACTCCACACGGAAAAGAGGAATTCACAAGAAAAGCATACCTTGTAAAATTTGTAAATTACTCTAGAAGGTGAGGGCATCTCAAGATCCGTCGAGGACCCCATGTATCCCCTCCCACACCCTCGCCGAGGATCTCACACCGTCACATAATGTGCCCCCGCTGCCCTTGTAGGAAACATGCTATGTGTGTGTGTGTGTGTGTGTGTGTGTGTGTGTGTGTGCGTGTGCGTGTGTGTGTGTGTGTGTGTGTGTGTGTGTGTGTATGTGTGTGTTTAAGTAATTCGTGGGTTCACATGTTGGTCAATGTAAAATGTTTTGTTTTGTGAATGTGAATGTGAATTTTGTGGCACTGAACGAAATTCGAATAAAGAATATACATTAATATAAAAAAAAGTGTTGGTCAAAAAATCATATTATCAATATTAGAACAAAACACCAGAAATGGGCATGAATCATATTGTCAATACCAACAGTAAAGTTATTTAAGAAGACACAAATAATGTTTGGGCTACCTGCCGTTTGTTAAGTGATTACATTTCTGAGAGAACAATCATTTCAGTCATTAACAATTGGGATTTTTTTTTTTTTGGTTTAAACAAAAATACTTATGATTGGAGATTTATGATTGTAGAAGCCATTTTGGATACCATTTTTGTTGATTTGACAAATTCGCTCAACTGAACTATTGTGAATGAAATGCTAATTATTCAGGTTCCACGACTCGAATCACTTTAAAGGAAAAGATTTTTGCAGCAGCTATCTTGAGGATCTCAAAACCTTAGGCAAGGATACATCATGGGTTAATTCAAATTGAATCATCCAGATTTAGATTGAGCTTCCTCGAAAAAAGGGTTAAGAATAATCATAAATTTGTTCTAGTTTTCAACATTTACAAATATGAAGGAATTTCAAATATTAGCGCCACATTTCACGGGTAATCAGAGTCGCCGGTCATCTTGATGAGTATCTAAAAATATTTAAGGATGAAAGAGCTATAGCTGCATCATCCAGATTGCTTTAAATTTTCACCAATTAGGCCTATAAGGAAATATTATGGGAATTTCGGTTTTTGACAGTTTTTGACAACATTGAGCCTTTAACCATTTTTTTTTTTGTGAGATATCAAGAAAACACATACGTGTATATGAAATGTTTGAGAGCATAGGCCTACAATTCTGAGAGAAAAACAAATTTTGAAATGGCTGCTATCCAAAAACGAAGTAAAAGAAAGTGGTCCTGTAAGGTGGGCCCGAATACCTTTCATTAGGATAAAGTTTATCTTGGATATCACAGTCATTTCAAAACCAGTTTTCATCAAATAAACTTTGAATCCAGCTTGGAGTTACGTGTACTTTCATTTTTCATATGGGGTTTCTCGATCATTATCTAAAAAAAGTTGGAAACCTGAAGCCCCAACTCAACCCATATGCCCTACTGTCCCTTTAATTTTTCTTCCAAACATGCCGAGCATCGTTATTAACATCGCAGCATACAAGGATGACGCAGGTCCTCAACTCCATTTTCTATTTAAAAAAAAAATGAATAGATATTTCACCGTATATACCCTCCATTACTGCCCCAAGAAAATCAAACAAACATAATCAATTTTGAATTTATGGGAAGATTAAGATGAAGGGCAATTTATTGAACGCAACTATCTGACACAACTGTGTTGCTAACAAGTATTTAATAGTACACTGTTTACTTACACGTGTGAGTCTGTTATCCCACGTATTATTGCTGTAAATTTTGTATTCCTCAATCTCCGCCCCGGCCCCGCCCATCTCTGTTTGATTTAAACAAGAGCATCAATTAACGGAAGAGTACAATAATGAACATGTACTCGGAAATCGAGAATGGGGTGTTCCACCATACACCTAGGTTACTGGCAGTACCCAAGGAGCTATTGTGCACACAATTCAACATTTCATGTGAAAAAAACAAAGTGATCCTTCAACATCAACCAAACGCACCATTGATAGTCCTCTCAAAATAGTTTGATAATTAGGATCTTCTGCCGATAGTATCGATGTACAGTCAGGGAGGTGGAAGAGAGAGAACTTCCACCTCCCTGGTACAATGTATCTATCGTGGGTTCGCTGTGTGTTACACGTCAGTAGGGTGGGCTTCGGCGATCGCTAGCGCTACGAACCGACCGGTGTCCACTTGTCTGCCGCCACCCTTCCAGCCAGGACGTTCAGCAGGTCAGGTGCTCCGCTCGCCGGTTACCCTCCACATTTTAGTGCACCAGAAATCCGTGCCTTTTCTCCTTCATTATCAGCTTATACTACAGACTCAGCTCTACAATGGCGTCTGATCGTCAGCGAGTTTTTGTTGTCGGTGTTGGTATGACCAAGGTGAAAACTCATCCTTTGCATTGCATGTAGGCCTAGACTAGATTGGTTTTCTCCGTTTCTAACGTTAGACGCGAGCAACCACTCCACTAGTATGGTTGAGGGGTCTAGATATCGCGCACGAAAATTTGAAATGCTCTTATAATAGAAGTTATTCCATAATCGTACCTGAATTTCTCAATGAATATCACGAAAATGCAGAAAAATCACCTCCCAGAATCTCCTGATAATACGATCACGGAGTAGTGCGCTGTCGCCGTTTGCATGTCGGACTTTTTTTTATGCGTTCAATTTCTCGGGGTATGTAAAGATCGCGCAGCTGCCCTCTGTAGTTTCATGCGTGAAAGTGTCTGCCCCTCTGCGGCTGTAACGTGCTCCGGCTTTCGTAGAATATTTTTTCACTTGATATTAAATTTGTCCCTGTTAAGCAACAGCAGTTTTACCTAACTTGTGTATATTATTGTTATTATTATTATACAAATGTATGTGTTATTATTAGTATTATTATTATCATTATTATTATTATATGTCTTATTATTATTATTATTATTATTATTATTATTATTATCATTATTACTATTATCACCACCACCATCATCGATCATCATAATCATCATCATCATCATTATCATTTTTATTATTATTATTATTATTATCACTTCCACCACCATCATCTCATTTTATCATTCTTATTATCATTATTTTTATCATTGATATTTTCATAAATCGTTAATGATTTTCATTTATAAAGTTTTCTTACAATATTTCTAATCACTTTAACCAATAATATACATGTAATATAAAATGGAAAAAAGTAGAATATGAACATATATTTTGTGTGTGTGTGTGTTTGTGTGTGTGCTTACCCATTCGTCACCCTCTCATTTTCGTCACCCTCTCATTTTCGTCACCCATTTGTCACACTCTCATCTAAGTTGTTTTCTTCAGTATCATTATGGCCCTCCCCTGTCACAAATATATCACAAGTTAGCGCAAGAAATCACAAGCAAATTCAAATTGAAATCACACTTCAACTTCGATAGACTGAAATATTTATTCCTTTGTAACATTATAATCGTTGTGTTAAAATTTGACTTAAAACAACATTTATTAATAGTATTTTAGCGTAGCTGGCAGCATACATTGTTCTTGTGTATGATGACGTCACGTGGTAAACGATCGATCGAACAAATTACGAATTCTATTGACTACGAACGAGACAAGCGAGACGACACGTCTAGGCTACAACATCCTTAGAACAGATTTTAAGGGAAGGTAGGTTTGTACAAGGTAAAAAATTGGAAATTTAGTGGAAAATTTGTTGGAAATCAAAATTTCTTAGCTGCTTCCTTCTCATGTTGAGCGGTAGGTCAGGTATGTTTATTCCATGGGCGTATTGGCAAATTTTGCGCTTACAACTACGCGTAATATCGCTTGCTATACGCAGTTGCACTATGCGCGATCATTACGTCCCTGCGCGAGACCTAGTACCCTTACTATACTACTAACTAGTCTAGTCCAATATGTTCAATTATGTGTTGGTAAAATGTTTTTACTCTAAACAAGGGTTCCTGTGTAGCTGCAAACATACAGCGTAATTTGCAGGAGTTCCTTACATAAATAATACTTGATACTTTGCCCTGGATTCCACTCTAATACAAGTCCACCTTCATATACATTTGGATTGAGTGAATGCAGCAATATTGGTAAAACACATCAGTGAACATTGGTGAAAGTTTGAGGAAAATTGGGCAATCTTTAGTTTTGAGTGCTCTGTGTGGTGTGGTTGTGCATGGGGCTGGGGGTGCGAGGGTGTGGGTGTGTGTGTGTGTTAGTGTGTTTATGGTCTCCTTTTTTATGTAGATTTATCTGTTGCCATTGTATATACATTATGATTGTTCTGATATATATGGTTGAGGGGTCTAGATATCGCGCACGAAAATTTGTGATGCTCTTATAATAAAAATTATTCCACAATCGTACCTGAATTTCTCAATAAATATCACAAAAATGCAGAAAAATCACCTCCCAGAATCTCCTGATGATACGATGACGGAGTAGTGCGCTGTCGCCGTTTGTATGTCGGACTTAATTTCATGCATTCAATTTCTCGGGGTATGTAAAGGTCGCGCAGCTGCCCTATGTAGTTTCATGCGTGAAAGTGTCTGCCCCTCTCTGCGGCTGAACGTGCTTCGGCTTTCGTAGAATATTATAAACGATCGATCGAACAAAATATGAATTCTATCGGCTACAATCATACGAACGAGACAAGCGAGACGACACGTCTTGGCTACAACATCCTTAAAAAAGATTTTAAGCTAAGGTAGGTAAATTATAACGTAAAAAATGGGAAATTTAGTGAAAAATTTGTTTGAAATCTAAATTTCTTACCTGCTTCCTTCTCATTTTTAGCGGTTGTCAGGTATGTTTATTCCATGGGCGTATCGGCAAATTTTGCGCTTAGTCTTATGCGTATTAATGCTTGCTATACGCAGTTACGCTATGCGCGATCATTACGTCCCTGCGCGAGACCTAGTACCCTTACTATACTTGCCAGGCATACTCGTGAAATAGGCCCCACCACTGCGTGTCCGTACAAATACTACGGCAGCTCGCCTGTTCATACTCGTGAATTCAGCCCCACCGTGTGGCGTTCATCGGTAGATAAGCACGGCGGTGGGGCTTTCTTCCACAGTATAATACTCGTGAATGCGGCCCCACCAAACGGCGTTTACGCGAGATGCATACGGCGGTGGGGCCGATTTCCACAGCATAGCATCTTTCGTCCTCCCTTTCTCCCGTTTTTTTTCTTTGGTTTTCTACTTTTTATTCTCGGAAGGACTCCCTAATGTCCCTTGACTAATTTAATGGCCAATTTAACCATAAATACAGGCTACCTAACCCTAAACCCTACCCCTAACCTAACCTTGCTTGCTAACGCACGGGTGCACGCGCACTGCGGTGGGGCCTATTTCACGATTTTGCCCTTGCCATGTCTTAGTGCTAGTGTGTGAACTTAATGGTACCTTGGTCTGCTGTCGGTGGTTTCAGTGACTGATCTGAATGTTCTCTCAACTGATTATTATGATGGGGAATGCGAATGTCACTTTACATCATTGGCTGTTGGCCTTTGTGCTGCCGAGTCCCAACTTACATGTGTACCTTGCATAGGGCTTGGCCTTTGTGCTGCTGAGTCCCAACTTATGTGTACCTTGCATAGGGCCCCACTCACAAGCCTTGCTTCTTTCGGGGTCCTAAAAAGCATGTAAATTTTTGTATCAGCGATTTGTGTTATCTTGTTATTTATGTTTGGTTTTTGAATAAACTGACATTCATTCATTCATTCATTCAATCTGTTCAAAAGTAATGAATTTTTAAAGCATCTGCCAGTCGCTCCTGGATGAAAAGATGCGTGCAACAGGAAATATAAAGAGAATTATACAATTTTTTTTTTCCCCGAAAAAAGTGCACATTTCCTTGACTTGAAACTGACTTACATTGTATGTTAAGGGTAATATAATTCAACCTGCTTTCTTTAAGAGGCAAGTCAAGTGTTCTTTTATTATGCAAGAAAATCGTCTTTATATTTTCTTTGATAGTTGTACGCATGTGATATCACAAGCTGTTAGTAAACTTTAGTCTTCTCATCTAGCAGTGACTGACCAGAAACTTCAAAAATTCATAACTTTTGAACGGATTGTCTGATTTTCCTCAAACTCTCACTGATGTGTTCTACTAGTATTGCTGCATTCACTCAATCCACATGTCTATGAAGGTGGACTTGTCCTTTAAATATGCAAGGCAAATCTAATAGGTCTCTAATTTACTTGAAGTATGTACATTGTCACAACTGTTTATTTTATGATGGCTATAGACTACCTACTTGTAGCATTCAAGAGTTTTGCTGCTCCATGTGCTAAAATCCAGCCTGAATATTTTATTGTTAAACAGTTCTTCAAGCCAGGCAAGGCAGATGGGGACTACTACGAGCTAGCCACACAGGCTGGGAATGCAGCGCTGAAAGATGCTGGGCTCTCCTTTGGTGCAGTGGAACAGGCTGTGTGTGGCTACGTGTATGGAGACACCACCTCTGGCCAGAGAGCAATCTACGAGCTGGGTATGACTGGTATACCCATCTACAACGTGAGTGATTTGGATCCTTCAATTGTGCTCATAGTACTTTTCCTTGAGTGACCATTTCAAAACTGATGCGCTTTTCTGCCCTTTGTACATTAAAGTGAAAAGTTTACCACTAGGTTTCACTTTTGGTCATCTTTCTGATAATGAATATGGGCATGTATGAATGGCCTGTACTGAACTCTGTACATAGCTAATTTTTTTACAATTACTACAGGACAGTTATTCGTGCTAAGGTGAGAGAATTCTTCTTCCTTTTTAATATGCTGTAGTCCCTTTGATTCAGGTCGCACTAGATGTCACATTTGTTGGATGTGTGATCATTCAAAAATCTTTGAAAATCATTTTTCAGATTAGTATTGTGATGACAGTATTATGGCAATTGTGTGAAAAAATATTAAAAAAAACATATAACATGTTTATCCTCTATGTGACAGGGTTTATGACTGGGTCCTAGAATTAAATTATAGTTGTATGTAATGAAATTGTGGGAATAGCTTCATTATAGTGCCACTACAAAAACATGTACACTTGCAGTCAGTCAGAACTTAAGTTTTGCAGGTTATTCTGAGTGGCATCTACAGCTGAAATTTCTGTAAATTTGGAAGGCTAAATAGAGAAAAGCTGCATTCTATTATTCAAGAGATATCTCACTGTCATTATATTGGTAAGAAGAATGTCAAGTGCATGTTCATAATGTTCAAAAGATCTGCTTCAATACGTCATTTTATATTATGAAAAAAGAAAAATCAATCTAAATCAACTGATGTGCAGCTACTGTATTCATTCCCAAACTAAATCTGCTGTAATGAAGACTTCACTGAAAGATAAAGCATGAGATTTTTAGGCTTATATGAAAACCCGATAGTGCAAATTTACTTATGTGGCAGTGCCTGAACTCCACGATGCAGACAAAATACATGTAGATGAAATAAAGAGTACCGGGTATGTATCAAAATCAAATTGCCTTTTTCTATTGTCATAGGTGAATAATGCCTGTGCTACTGGATCTACAGCACTCTTCCTAGCCAAGCAGCTGATAGAAGGTGGAAGAGCCAACTGTGTGCTTGCCCTTGGCTTTGAAAAGATGCAGCGAGGATCTCTCTCATCCACTGTAAGCAAATGCCTCTCATATACTGTAAAACCACATATTTTTTGCATGCGTGAAACTTTTGCAAATTTTACGAGGAGCCAAGATTTGTGAAAAGAAAATGCACAGAAAAAGCTCTTGTCTACACAATGCATTGAATCCCAGCAGCAATTCTCAAAAACTTTCATGCTGCAAAAAAGACTTTTGGCTCCAATTATTCCCCCAAGTTTAGTGCTGCGAATGTATGTGGTTTTTACAGTAATTGTCATGTATTTTTATGTTGGATTGCAAATTCAAAATAATAATAATGATAATAATAATAATAATAATAATAATAATAATAATAATAATAATAATAATAATAATAATAATAATAATAATAATAATAATAATAATAATAATAATAATAATAATAATAATAATAATAATAATAATAATAATAATAATAATAATAATAATACAGACAATTATAATGCACAACATATCCACTCAAAGGTGCTCAAGGCGCTCACAATTAATGTTCATAACCAAATACACAGTCCGATGGTGTGTACAATTAAAGTTCCTACAGGTGCAACATGTTCCTCCTCGAAGAAAAGTAGACCAAATGTGCATTTTTAGTTTTCTCTTGAAGTCATTGATAGTGTCACAGTCCTTCATGGAAAATGCTATAATCACAATAGTGTTGGATTTAGAAGCATGGTTGTATTTCCTGTGCATACAATATAAATATGTTTTGCTGATGACAGATCTCTGGATGATTGATATGACAGGAATGCTTGCAATGGGATTCTCATTAGTAACATTTCCTTCATGTGTGAAAGTGCCTTGCATGAATGCCTCCCAGTTTAACATTGTTACCATCAGAAATCAAAGGTATATATGCACCATATTAAGTGAACTATTTGTAATGAAGTTCATGAAGAAATGTGGAATGATACGTAGATATAAAGTGGAAAAATATATATTTTCTCCTGCAATTGTCTTCAAAACACAGAAAGAGTGAAATCATAAAGTAACAGTTCTGATGAATTTTCATTTGAGCTATTCCTGTAGGTAACCAGCCAATGTAAATGAATACTGTAAATGCATATCCAATACTGGCCCCAAGAAATTTACAGCAGATGGATGTTTAAACAAGTTTGTGTCTGCCTGATTTTGTCATTTGTTGCCGAAACTCTCTTCCCATTCACAGACTACCTACACTCGCATATACACACTGACATGCACACAAAAGCATTCCTCCAGTTGTAGATAGTTAAAGTTTGCAAGTTTTTATCACGTAATCATATCAGCAGATCACACAGTCTTGTTCTGGGTACAACATTTAATCCCCTAACAATGCACCATTTGTGTTTGTTTATTCTATATATATTTTTTTCTTTCTTCTTCTTTTGGCGGGGGGAGGGGTGAAGGATTTCATAAAGCATGGTGTAAAAGTATGATTATTTCATCATTTCTTGTGAACAGTTTACGGATCGCTCCAACCCCATGGAGAAATTTATTGAAGTGATGTCGGAGACCCACGAGATCACAGCATCCCCATTGACAGCCCAGATGTTTGGGAATGCAGGGAGGGAACACATGGAGAAATATGGTATGACCATACTCTCCCAAGCATGATGTGACATATTTCCTGTCTTATTCTCTATCAGTCTCGCTCTCTCCCCCTGTGTCTCAACATGTGTGTTTGTCTGTTCATCTCCCTCCTCTGTCTCTTGGTGATGGAGTGAAAAAAAATAGATTGATACACATTTTTCCTAAGCTTGTTAAAGGTACTAGCCCACATTTGCAAACCCACGAAAATCAAAACTGCATAAAACAGGTCCAATATGACTTCAAGTACAAGTTATAACAGTAACATACCTCACCTGTTGCTCTTTGTCTATACCATTCGATAAAAGAGAGAAAATCATCGTTTTAAAATCAATTTTCAAACCGGGTCAACCCGACCCAAAATCGAATTGCGAGTGCGGGCTAGCTACGTACATTAACTTACACATGTATCGCATGCATGTAGTATGCGCGTGGACAGGAGCTAGCGAGCGTTTTTATATGCATGCATACGGTGCATTTTCATTTATTTTTATGAAAGAAATGGACTAATTGGAACGAAATTTTGCACAGGTGTTACTGCACTCATACCCAAACTCCATGCTAACTATGAGACCAATTGCTGCAGGATTACAAATGTGGGCTAATACCTTTAAAGTTTGTGATTTGGGTTGATTTGATTTGGATTGTGATTTGGGTTCGTAAGCATTAGATAAACTATGAAATAGGATGCTAAATAGAGGACTTTATTGGCAAGGTTTGCAAAAGAAAACACAAAATATGTTATGTGCTGCAAAATTAACTAGGAAATACCTGGAACTATAGGGATATTTGGTTGGGTCAATGTAACTTTACCCCTCTTCCCCTCTCTGTTCCTATCATCTCTTCTGCAATCTACAAGAATTTTATTTCTAATTTCTTCTAAAATGAAACAGAACTTGACAAAAAAGTGATTTAGTGTGGCTTGCAGTGTCAAAGGTTAGTTTGGCTCACAGTGTTAAAGGGGGCTTATCCATGCTTCGTATAATGCACTTTGCTCAGGAAACCATTGCTCTTCCTGTATGGGATGCCATCATGTCAAAGGGGAAGGATTAGCCCATCACTTTGACTAGAATGCAACTACAACTGGCTTGACTTATAACATTTTGAAGAAAAAAAAATTGTGGAAATGTGATGTTGAGAACATAATATGTGATCAGACCCAGACCATAAGGACACACTGTTACATTAAAGGACAAGTTCACCTTCATAGACTTGTGGGTTGAGTGAATACAGCAATATTAGTAGAACACATCAGTGAGAGTTTGAGGAAAATCAAACAATCCGTTTAACTTCGGACAACTTCCTTTTAAGTTTAACACCTCGCAGTCAATAGGCCAACATGCTCCTTTTTTACCCCTGGTCTTTACCTGTCATTGCAATGATTGCAGGGCATACCAGTAAAATGTACTTATCAAGGTGTAAGTTTAGCACTTAGATATGCATAAAGAGTCATGGCTGTTTGGCATGACTGTGTCCAGATGTCCTGGTATATTGTGCTTTTATCTTTGCCTCCATACTAGTGCATTAATTCAAATCCTCTTGCCCAGACTCTTTTGGCTCAACCTCTCATGCCTCATTGTTTGTCTGTTTGTTAGTTTGTTGTAAACTTGTATTTGCCAAATGTGTAAACCAATACATATTGCACAGATGAAATTCGTCACACTAATGCATAATTATTATATACCACTGAAGTTTCAAACTACTGCCAGCTTGGCACGGAATAGCAGGCTTGCAAACTCTTTAATTTCACCTTCTTCAGAAATCGTTGGGTTAGCTTCTTGCCAGCTCTAAAATTACTTATGACAAGTCTTTTACCAAGGCATTTAATCCGCTCTGCTGCTGTTCATCCTGGAGTGAATACACGTAATACGTTTGCGGAAAATAAAGCAGTCAAAGTGCAAAACAGAGTGCAGGGTATTAATGGGTCATGACATCTTTGTTATGTTTCTAAATGGCGCAACATTGTATATTGGCAGGCAAGCTTAATAGACTGTACATGAGTGAGAAAAAATGTTGTTCTTATATGCAATTGTTCTGTAATCAGTTTATCATGCTCTGTTGACTTTATTACCTACATGCTTGTACTTGAAGGGTCAAGTATCACGTGCCTACATATCTAGTACACTCTAAGTGGGCAAAGTGCATGTACAGATGGATAAGGTGTACTGAAATATATGCCATATCGAAGATATCCAAGATAACTATCCAAGATAATGTTTACAATCCAGTGGATGGGTCTCAAAGATTGTTATTGTGTGGTGATCATCGCCAAGTAGTTTATAAAGTATACATGTATAATTGAAACATAGACTGCTGTTATGCTTTGTCTTTAAACCTCTTTCATTTGTTACTCTTACTGAATTAAATGCTGACCGTAGATTGCAGCTGGAAGATTTATGCTTCCACTCCTCTTCAAGCCTGAATATCTCTGCCAGATAAGAGCGGTAAAACAATCAATACAATAGTTCTCAAAATAGAAGCAAAAAAGGGCAGTGTGGATGAAAACAGACAACAGACAAAAGTTGCCTGACCTCAAAGGCCAACTAGACACACCTCATTTAATATAGGAGCCACCTAGTTTTGTTGATTACATACATTTTGTAGGACTAAGTACCATGTGACACAAGCTGGTATTCTGAAATACATTGTACAAATGTCTGTGATTCTATTTTTTTTTTTTTAATGACTGCTTGTCTCCATAGACATTCTTGTCTTGAGACAATTCATATCATGTGGAAGAATCCCACGTGAACATATAAAATGTAAACATCTTGAAATTTTATTTGTTGTGTTCTAAACAAACATTTCTGTAGCATCCTCATTCACTGTCCCTCCGATGCATGATACTAGTACATTTTCTAGTTACTTTTAATTATGTTCTTATAAGGAATGTGATATTTGATCCAGACACTACTCCTTAGAACCATGTTTTAGTAGCAGGAATTCAAGTGGTTGTCAGGTTGTATCAGATTCACAACCCTATTTCTTTTATGGCCAAATTATAAAGATTCAGGTTTCCATGAATATATTCGAATATTTCATGATATGAACACCAGAGAACTTTATTGTCTTGGATACAAGGTGTATGTTATTCTGTCTTAATTTCAAGTTGATATGCAATCTTCCTTCTCCAGTACAGACATATACAGAGACATGTAACTTTTTTGTTTAAAAAATATTGAAATCCCTACAACCTGTCTTTGACTTGTATGAAAATTTTTCTTGATTTCTTGATTTCTTTTTCTCATTGAATAGGAACCAAGCCAGAGCACTTTGCCAAGATTGCGTACAAGAATCACAAGCACTCAACCAACAACCCGTAAGTTGCTTCTCCTCAAACAGCGATGACCATAAGATGTGCATCAGATAGCCCTAAGCAATTTAAAGTGTACTTGTATGATTCAGCCTAAAGAAAAAGATTAAAAGAAATCAATATTCGTCTAGTATTTAACCTGTTGAGGACGAGTCCCAAATATACTCGGGCAGGTGTCTATGGGAAATGCATGTTGAAGCAAAATCAGTCCGTCGTCAACGGGTTAAAAAAACTTTCAAAAAGTCTCAGTCTTCCCATCATAGTTATTCATCATATTGACAAAATGAAAACAGATTGGAAGGGAGAATTACAGGAGGAAATTGTATTGTCCATCCTTCCGTATACATACAATGGGCAGAGCAGATGTTTACTGACAAGTGAAGTTATAGTGTTACACTTACAATTTGGAGTAATAAATTCTGTGGAATTATGGTATCAATTCCTTTATGCTGTATATTAAAATTCTGAGACTTAACTAATTTTCTGACAACAAGTTTGATATGCCACACAATATTGCACAATATATTACCTAATATCACACAATACTACCTCTGAATAGAATTAAATTGAATTGAATTAAAGTGGTATATGATATATTGCTTCTGCATCCAACAAAATGTCTGCAAGATCATGTGGATTTTGCTGTAATATTACATTTCACAAGGCTAGTGCAGATGGAATTACCTTATGCAACAGTGCATGCTTTATGACGGAAGTATGACAACCAGATTGCTAGGAAAGCTTACCTTCTCTTTTTTGATATGTTGTGATCACTTTTTTTACTAAAGTTACGTGACCAAAGTTTTAGCAAATGGATATTTTATTTGCTACATGCCAAATGAGTTAAAGCTGATACATGTACATATTGCCAAATAATGATGCATGTTTAACTACTGTAATGTGTACTGTTTGCTGACAGTCCCAACATCGCAAGGCCAATATTTTAATAATGTCACTTGTCTCTCTTCTTCTTCTTTTTTTAATTTCAGGAACTCCCAATTCCAGAAAGAGTACAGCATGGATGAAATCCTGAATTCTCCCCAAATCTACGAGCCTTTGACCAAGCTCCAGTGTTGGTAAATCCTGCGAACATGAAATATTTAGCAGTGTGGTACTTTTGCCATTTTCGCACCTCACTGAACTAGCATGATGATATGAACAAGCAAATATTTTGGCAATATGAGTAAGATATGTGCTGAAATACCCTTTCCTATGGATTAGTAGGTACATGTATTATAAAGCACTTTAATAAGGTCGCTGTAATTGGCTCAACATGAAAAATAAATCATGTAAAAGTTTCCTCATGTATAGTAGAAATGCAGGACATGAATTTAATTTTTTTAGCCCACCACTACTATTTCATCATTCAGGGACTATTCATGTATATGTCATTCAAGCAAACTTCTGACACTTATTCTGTGCAGAGCCATTACAAATTGTCATCAGTGAGTGTAAATGTAGGTTTTGAAGCCTCCCATGTAATTCATTTTGAGACTTGTGGGGCATGCGTTTACAATCTGACAAAGGGAAAAGGAAGGGGGGGGGATAAGATTCGAGGATAAACAGAAAGTGTCCTTGAATATTGATTGTCAGTGTAGAGGAAAATGGAACGTTATGACATACAGTCTAGAATACAGTGTAATTCAAGAATTATGATCGAACTTGTGTGAAACAAAGGTGATTTTTAAAATTATTATTTATTGCCAGTACTGTGGTGATTTGCCACAATGTAAGTGTATTTCTGCATTCATTCTGTTGTTTGATTTAAAAGCTGCATTTTCAGTATACAAATATGTTTTAGTGAATGCTTACCATCTTTCCTTTCAATGCACAACTGGTCATCTTACCACCATGACTGCTCATCATTAGCCCCACATCTGATGGGTCAGCAGCAGCCATCCTGTGCAACGAAGACTTTGTCATCCAACACGGTTTGCAGAGCAGGGCAGTGGAGATCGTCGGCATGTCGATGATGACCGACAAGCCCAACACCTTTGATGAGAAGAGCTCCATGAAGTTGGTACATGCAGCTTGATTATTGAAATTCTTCTAACTTTTCGAACATACTTTATTTCCCATGTAGCGAAAAGGTAATTCATGATGCAAAGTATACATTTGACAAATGTAACAATTTGTAAGTAGTGTAGTACAAGTCAAAGTATAAAACAAAATATAATACATGTATTTACGAATGAATATATGAGAGACACCAACTGAATGAATAGTTGTGCCCCCTTTTTTTTTTATTCAAGACTTTCTTCTTCTCCTTCCCCTCCCCCCCATCAATCCCTACCTGCAAGGTTTTTGTACAAGTTACTGCAGATAGTTTCACGAGACTGAACTTCAGTGTAGAGGTACTAATGCCCATCAATGAGTATATAGATTGATTAAATATATTTGAGAGCTACTGACGTAGGTTCTTAAATCATTACTTTCTCATGTCACATGAGGGTTTGCTTGTGAAGGTGATGATCCTTGAGAATTATTTAAATCAAATCCATTTATGTGTTCAGTTAGAATAACTTAATGCCAGCTGGGGCTTGATTTTTCTAAACAATGTGATAATTGTGTATTCACTAATTTATTCATTCATTCAAACATATGGCACAATATGCCTGGTTGATTCCGTTTGCTGTCTATAGCTAGTCACCTGAGGCAAACCACTAGGGGTGATGATACATACTGTAGTATAATTTATGGTGTGGTTTTAGGAATAGCTTATAAATGTGAAAAATTTGTAACTCCTCCATAACTTAACCCGTTGAGGATGGACTGAGTATGCTACAACACGCATTTCCCATAGACGCCTGCCCGAATATACTTGGGACTCATCCTCAACGGGTTAACCTGTGGAAGACTAGTCCCCAAGTATACTCAGGCAGGTGTCTATCATGGGAAATGCATGCTAAAGCTAAATCAGCCTGTCCTCAGTGGGTAAAGTAGGCATACCCCTTTTCCTGTATCTTCCAAGTCCCTCAAAGCAAGTCAAAATAATATGACCCCCAAAAGAGAGCAAAAAGGAAACAACTCCAAGATATTTACTTCTCCGTATTGCAGGTTGGCTACGACATGACCAAGAGGGCTGCTGACGCCCTTTTTGGCAAGACTGGTGTCAAGGTTGAGAACGTGGATGTTGTCGAACTCCACGACTGTTTTGCTGCCAATGAGCTTATCACCTACGAAGCTCTGGGACTTTGTTCTCCCGGTGAGTACTGTTCGGATTTCTGGATGAGGTGACCCATTAGTTGTTATGGAACAAGTGGATGCTATTTAGATTAAATTAATTGCATTGGGCAGTCTTTCTGTAAGAACGCATGTATCTGTTTCCTTCGTTATTCTGAAATTCACAACGACTCTACGTAAGAACCCACCAGTTTCCTATAGGCAGTGGGATCAGAAATGTATTTAGCTATTTTGTATTCATTTTATATAAAATGCTTTTAATTGTTATTTGTGTGTGTGTGTGTGTGTCAAAGCCTTCCATACTAATCCTAATCCTTCACCATTTTGTTTTTATTCTCCTCATCCCCTGTTAAGATTTTGTTTTTGTCTGTTTGATTTATTTATACATGTATGTCAATTCATTTATAAATTTGTTTATCTATTCCTTTTTTTTTTTTTGTATTGGGACTTTGGTCATGATTTTCATTACATTTTAATACAGCACTTATTTCCAGAGAGATTTCATGTCTTCATAGACTATCAATAGACTTGCTGTCTGTGATGTGATGGGCGTACACTTCACAGGCACAATATTCTTTATTGATATATTTTGATTTTGATTTTATTTTCAGGCCAGGCAGGCAACTTCATTGACAGGGGAGATAACACTTACGGAGGGAAGTTTGTTGTGAATCCCAGTGGTGGACTCATCTCCAAAGGCCATCCACTAGGAGCTACAGGTGGGACTAAGACTTTATCAGTTAATTCTCCAGGGAGGTCTATGTCATTCAGAGATGAATTATTACTGCCTGTGTTTGTTTGTTTGTTTCATTTCCATCTGAGAAGATGGCTGGATAGCCCACATTCAGCTGCAATAGCTGGTCTTCCATGGGGTCCAGTTGGATGTAAGGCGGGACCACTTCACTGAGTTAAGCACCGTGCTCTTTGCAATGAATAAATGAAGCAGGATCTTTTACTTGTATGAGTTGTGACTCTCTCTCACACACACATGTAACTGAAAAATGTAATTAATTCATGTATTCCAAATGAAAGTACCTGCTTGTTTTGGCTGGATTGTTGTGGACATTGAAATCCCTCTTAATTCTGATATGTCATGAACCATCCCATGAATTCACTATGCTGCTTCTGTCAGTATTGAAATGTAGTACTGTAAAAGTGGATATTTTCATGCATATACCACTAAAATTTTTAGTCTTTTTGGAACAATTATATGTGACCCTGCACCTCAAAACAAACAAAAAGTCGCCAGACATGAATTTTTAGTTAAGACCAGATTCTGAAAGAGCAGACTTTAAGCTTTAAAATGATGTATAACTCAAATGGACTCTCCTAACCTATCTAAATATTGGAAAGAAAGCACAAACTCAGGAAAAGTGTGAACTGAGAAAAGAGGCTCTGAAGTACAGTGTCTATTCAAGTGCTTAACCTTTACCAAACCATGCTGGCTGTGCGATGAATGGGACAAAAAACAGGAAGTAAACCACCAGAGTAACAACAATGAAGGGATTATCATATTAAACTGAAATTAAGTATGCCTCATTAACACATTCCGTCCCTAATTAATGCCAACTTTCAAAGCAGTAGCACTATCCTTTCAAAAGTTATTAGAGTTAAAAGTGAAGAGTGTGGACAAGGTTTTTCAGAAATGAAAAAGGGATTCTAAAGACACACCTAATCACACTATTCTACCAAAAAAGTTCGAGATAAACTGCTAAAAAAACACACTTTCCTGCCTGTTTTATGATACCAAATTTTAGCATAATGTAAGAGAAGACCCGCTCTTTCGGAAAATATGAAAAAGTCAAGTTTGGCTAGGTTGACCCATTTCACTTATTTTCAGTCCTCACGCAAAATCAGTGTGAGCGACTTTATGTTCGTTTTGAGGTGCACGGTCACATATTCTAGGTACTAATAACTTATTCTTACGTTTAGAATGCAAGGAAGGAACAAAAATACATTTGGGTGCCCGTACATACCCACCCACACATCATGTCTCCACTTTATCCAATCAACTTGGCTTGGTTCTTCATCAGCATGGTTCAAGCCAGAGATTGTTAGCAATTTCTGCTGATTATCCATGCCAATATCAAAATTTTGGTTACTCCTTGCCCTTGCAAGATCATTACCCTAATTTTCTCTTTCCTTGCTCTCATCTCACCCTTACCCTCCCAACTTTCACAACCTTTCCTTCATCACACATCCACACCCGCCTTTCTTCTCCCTTTCACATCCTTTACGTCAGCAATACACACCCTTGCTCTGTCCTGTCACACCTGTACTGATGCCTTCTGAAACCTCAACTGAAGCTGTTTAACACCCATTTTCTCCTCCTTGAAAGGGGCATTCCAGATGATTTTAATAATTTCATGTCATGTAGTACATAACTCAACAGCTCCATGTTTAGATTTGTGGAATTTATTGTGGTTCTTGAGCAGAGAACAACACTTTGAAAAACCTTAAAACAAATTACATGTACACTGAACAAGGATGATGACACAGGAGGCTCACATATTTCAGAAATGTAGCAGTGTAATTCCATTACAATACCACTGCTTACGAGTTCACCTGTGTATAATCTATACATGCCTTCTTCTTTTGTTCTGCTTCCTTGAGCCCCAACTCTTACATTCTTATGGTGACCCTGCCATGTCATCATCCTTGTTCATTTCAATTTGTTATAAATTTTGAAAACATTCTTCATCCCAATTATCATAAATTCTGACACTCTGTCCTCAGTATAACTCATTTATAGTTCTTCAAATGTAAGAATCTGAAAATCATCCGGTGGTCTTTTTTAAGGTCTTCAATCTGACATAGTGTTCCTCTCCCACTCTCTCATCTCTCCATCCCCCATACCATTCCTCTGTCTTTCTCTTTTGCACCCCCTCGCGCTCTTCTTCATCTTCTCGTGCCCACTTTCTTGCACCCTTTTTTTTTCCTCCTCTGCCCTCAAAACTTACTTTCCAACCTAGAAAACTTAACCCCTTCCCTGCATCTATGCTCCACATCTCTACCAGCACCTAGCATACCCCTTTTTCACACACTTCAACTTTCACTCTTTCCTGACACTCCCTCTTCCTTCATGAGTCCCCCTCATCTCAAACAATAGTCTCCTCCCTTTTCACACCCTCATTCTACCCCTTCATGCTTTCTCACTTACCTTCACACTCCTCTCCTATAGTGGGTTCAATCACAGATTTCACTATTGATCTATGGTTAATAATCAACCTCTATCGTTGGTTTACACACTTTGTTCTTGATTAGATTAAGGACTTGTAGGGTCCATACAGCCAACAAGAACTTTTTGGGGTTTGCTGCAACACAAAATTTGATGTGTTATTTTCAGCCTTTTGTGCATTAACACGTTTAATAACATACTGTCATGCAAAAGGTTGTGGAACAATAAGTATTTTCAACACCACACACAGATAATATTCAATTATCTGGTACAAATTATATATAAAAGTATTGCACTATTTCAGGCTAGTCCAAAAGGCAATGCCCTGCTTTGATACCAAGTGCCTATTCCATGGCACCTTTTGGGTACTGAGGGATTATCTGCTCAGTTATCAAGGGATTTCATGTAGCTTCCTAAAGATCAAAGGTCATGCCCAATTGTTTGCTAAGACGAGGTTTTGGATATTGAGCCACTCAATGAAGCTCAAGTTTGAAAAGTTCATGTGGTAGCACCTCCTGTAACCGATACTAGCTGTAGACTGTTGTTCACCTCTTATGAGTTTGAATTTGCCGAGGTGAGTGAGAAGTAACCAAAATACTTTGCAATTCTTGTGTGCTTACCAGTGTACTGTGTCTTGTTTTGTTCTTCTTTCATGTATATCAAATTATGTACGTTTCTGCTGCATGTTGTCTTCTGTGATTATAACCACCTTGATAGCCCAAAGTATAATGGAAGTGTTGTTTGTGAGATGGCATTTAGCAGGGTAAGAGGTGTTAAACTGTTGAGGATGAGTCCCAAGTATACTCAGGCAAGTTTCTATGGGAAATGCATGTTGTAGTAAAATCAGCCCATCCTCAATGGGTTAAAAGCCCATTTCAAAGTGTCCAGACATAAATCAATCCTCCAATGAAAGCATTCCACATAAAACATTGCATTTTATTTGAATGCGTAGGGTATTTTTAGATCACCAGTGGATCTAGAATAGTAGATATTGGGTTACATTACCTGATGAATGCTACATCATGGCTGTGTACTGTAAATATCATTGCAACACAGATTACAATGTAGGCCCTATCATTTGAAGTCTTCATAAACTCATTTTCAGTCAAGACTCTCATGACTGTTTAATAGCAGAGGAGAGTTACTACCTTTGACTCTTTCCGTGTGTTTAGCAAGTAGGTGCTTCAGATAAAATTTTTGCTTTCTTGAGGTTCAATCCACGAGCAAGCCTGTAGTTGCATTGATAGATAATGTTTGTGGCAATTAAACTATTTTGATGAGAAATATTGGCTGACATTCAAAGCAATGTGTGTGTGAAATGAGAGCCAAATCAACCACATCATTGATAACAACAACAACAACATAACAGCAACAACAACAACAACAACAAAAATGATTACAAAAGGTGGAAAGAATCCAAGCACTTCTATCAACCAAGAAATCGTGTGTGTAGGTGCTTTTTTTGATGTTGTTGGTGCTGTTTTTGTTGTTGTTGTTGCCCTTTGCTCATCTATTTTCTTCTCAACTTACATCTGTCCTTCACCAAGGAAGTTTGGTAATGTAAAATTTATGGAAGCTTTTCTGAGGTGATGAGAGTAAATTGGAATTCCTTCACCCATTTTGTACCTTTTATGAATCTTGTTGAAAACTGTCTGAACCGATTTATAGTCACTACTGTGAGTAGTTGTTACTAGGGAGAACAACAACATTTTTCCTTTTTACTGAAGAACATCTGTTGTTTTCAGATTGTGTGTAAAATATGAATGCATTGCACTGCAGACTTCCTTAGTCTGAAGATCCATGCAGTGTCTGTGCATTTTAGATTGCATTGTGACCCTGTGCCAGTGTACCTTGGTCTCACCCTTCACCTTCTACTGTGGATTCTTGTTTAAAGGGTTTGTTGGTATAGCATTCATGATGGGTATCCATGCGTGTAGAATGATAATGTTCCATTGATTCTGAATACCAACTATTCAGCAGCGGTGCAGTTCAGTCTTTTGCATTTTTAATGTTTCTCACAACACTGTGTGTAACAATACTGACTATTATTGTTGCACCATGCTTATCATCTGCATTTTCATGTCTGTGTCCGCACCTTCCAGGCTTGGCCCAGTGTGCAGAGCTGTGTTGGCAGGTTCGTGGTGAGGCAGGCAAGCGACAGGTCCCGGGAGCCAAGCTAGCCCTTCAGCATAACATTGGTCTTGGTGGAGCAGTGGTCTGTGCACTGTACAGAATGGGCTTCCCACAGCACAATCAGCCTAGGTACAGTCTAGATTATTTAAAGCCCCCCCCCCCCCCCCCCCCCCCCCCCCCGGCTATAGAAATAAAAAGAGAAACAAAACAAACTATTAAAACTGTTACAATATCAAAGATTTGCATGTATTGATGCTACAGTGAGTAACTATCATGAAACTGTTTCATTGTTCCATATGGGAAGTGGACATATTTTGTATGAAATATGAGCAATTACTCTGTCATGGAGGCAATGGTTTAAAGGGATGGTACAGTATTGGTGGAGATGAGAATTGGGCTTTTAACTTTTTGCGAGATACCAAGAAAACACTTATGAAATAGTACAGAGCATACCATTTAAAGAGGCATTCAAAGTTTGTTTGATGAAAATTGGGCTTAGCATGACTGAAACATCCAAAAACAAAGTAAAACAAAGCGATCGTAAAAAAGTGTGTGTCCCACACTTATTAGAATTGCTCTGTTTTGGATATCTCAGCCATTTAAAAAAACAATTTTCATCAAATGTTGAATTCATCATGGAATTACATGATCCTATTGTTATATTATTATTTCATTATTATATTATTATATAATTACAAGATCCTATAGGGGCCTTTGCAGTGTAGAAGAATTTGGACGGGTCAGTCATTCCCCAGCCGTAATTTTAGTAAAAACAGACCTATGCATATGGTACCATATATAATGATATGATCCAAAAGAGATTGACAAGGTTGATTTTTTCCTCCTTGTTAATAATAGCTTTCAGGATCATCTGTGCCAATCCACAAAGAAACATGAGCATTTTAAATGATGTACAAATCAGCAGGGAAAAATAGCACTGTGAGGGTTTATCAATAGGATCCCATATCCATGCAATGTTCTCATATTAGTCACCTTGTTTGCATCATTGGTAAAAACATAATTATGTTGTTTGGGTACCAGCTTTCCAAAGGGTGTTGGTTACTTTTGGAGTATCCTGTTTGGTCTGACTATGAGAAAGGGGATAAACATAAGTTTTAAAGGTCTGTATTCTCAATCTATGAGGTCTGAAGGGAATTCCAATACATGTTGCTATGATGCAGGTACAACCTCCAGGCTAACCTGACGGCTGCAGAAGAGTTCAAGAGTGAAGCAGTCTTCAGGGAGATCGAGAATGCCCTCAAAGACGTGAGTTCTAATGAAGTGGAAGCAAAAAGTCATATCAAGCTATTTGCATGCATCTGGGCTGAACCTGAAGTGGGGAATAAATATATCGATTTAAAAGAAAGATATTATTCAGAGGGGGTGAAGGTTCAGTTGTGAGTTTCTTCAATTTGTCTCCCTCTACAAATTAAATTTGTTCAGATAGCAACTGCTAATCTGTAAATTAACAAACATGTCGGAAAAAAGGAACCAGTGGGACTCGAACCTGTCATCTACTGCTTTCAGGGCAGCGACACTACCACCAGGCTGTCCCTGGTTGCTGGCAGTGACACGATGAACATGGAACAAATACCCAAGCTCCGAAATTCCGACATTGTTATGTTAAGTATTCCAAGGTGGACAAGGCTAAATGAAAGAAAGATATTGTTCAGAGGGGTGAAGGTTCAGTTGTGAGTTTCTTCAATGGGTCTCCCTCTACTGATCTGTAAATTAACAAACATGTTGGAAAAAAGGAACCAGTGGGACTCGAACCTGTCATCTACATCTGAACCTTCATGCGGGGTCAATGAACTCCTGGGAGTTAGAAAAACATTAATTTCTTCTACGCGAATGGGCGAGACACATTTTGGCACTTGCCTTGTTAAGATATTGCAAACTCCATCTGGCAGTCTTGGGTTACAGCACACAGCAAGCCACGAGTGTGGTATCCCTCCTGAGCAGAGCTTGTGTTGCAAATAGCAAATAAAAGGTGTAGTAGCATCTTATTTTAAAGAAGTGACTCATCAAAAATGGGGTATCAATGTTTCACAAGCACTCGGCAAATCGTCACATCAGATATTGGCATGTCCACATTAATATCGGCTGAGGGACACAAATACAAAGCTTTTCCACATATGAATTAAAATGCCACTTGAGAGGGTTAGTAAAATAAAAATTGTATGCTTCCATAATGCTTCTTATGTGTAACTGACTTTTTGTTGCTTCTCTTAGCTATAAAGTGGAAGTTATAATGAGACCATTGCAAACAATGTGTCAGTCATAAAACTCATGAAAAAACAAACAAATAGAAACAACAAAACTTGGGTAACAATGGCACCTGTTTTTGGATAGGTAGATAGATAGATAGATAGATAGATAGATAGATAGATAGATAGATAGATAGATAGATAGATAGATAGATAGATAGATAGATAGATAGATAGATAGATAGATAAATAAATAAATAGAGAGATGAGTAATAGATGGATAGATAGATGAATAGAGAGATGGGTAATAGATAGATTGAAGATGGATCGATGGATAAATAGATAGATAGATAGATAGATAGATAGATAGGGGGATAGATAGATAGATAGATAGATAGAGATAGATAGATAGATAGATAGATAGATAGAGATAGATTGATATATAGAAAATAGAGAGATGGGCAGTATATAAATATAGAAGATGGATAGATAGATAGATAGATAGATAGATAGGTTGATAGGGTCAAAGAGAGAGAGAGAGAGAAATAGATGCATCACTGTATTTGAGATAATATTATATGTTATGTTTCCCTGACAGCAAGGGCCTGAGATGGTAAAGAAGATCAAGGCTGTGTATGGCTTCAAGGTGTCTGGAGGACCAGGGGGAAAGTCTTGCTCCTGGATTGTGGACGTCAAGAATGGCAACGGCAGCGTGGAGAAGAATTCCTCAAGTATGTCCCCCAGAATTTTGTTCACTTACCCATGATAGGATGCTTGTCTAATGTATGTGCTATGGTATACAAATGACGCACAGGTCTGAGTGCGTCAGTCGGAATTGTGTGCAGAATGTAACGATGGAATGCTTAACCCACGAGGCGAAGCCGAGTGGGTTGAGGCTAAATTCCATAGTTAAAGCAAGCACACTATATTCTGCCTGACCCACAAAAAGACGTGTGCGTCATCTGTGTAATAGAATGGGTAATTTTCTTGCAAAAACCCTAAGAATCTATTGTGTTACCCGATGACAAATTTACTGGATGCATTTCCTTTTGGTTGCCATAGACGAGAGCCCGAAAATCATGCATCAGTTTTTACTGGATGCATGGAATTTCTTCAGAACCATGCATCCAGTAAAAACTGATGCATGATTTTTTTAGCCAATAGGCGTCTCATAATGAGTGCCCGAATGCTTGCTTTGTGCACGAACCTTTGTTACAAGTGCGCATACTCTTACTACAAGTGCGCGATAACATGTTTACCACTGTGACTCAGCGTGTGGCCAGTACAAAATCAACACATAGCTCTCAACCAATGAGGTCGCAGGATTCTCGCTACCCTTTCCATAATACATTTTGTCTTGAGTCTTGTGTATTGCAAATGCGGGAAATTTCCCAAGTACGTTTTAGAGAAGCTTTCACCTGGCTGAGGGGTTATCCAATGTGATACAAGTGTTCATGACATTAAGACCCCGTTTACAGTGCGAGGCTCGGCCCAGCCCCGCTTCAGTGTAAACGCGAGGCCACAATTGGCCTCGCATTTGGCCTCGCTCTGGAGGTGGTCTCAGCCGCGGCCGAGCCGCGGCCGAGCCGGCCTTTTCTCAGTGTAAACATAAACTGGGCCAAATGCGCGGCCAATTTTAGTCTGAATTCCAAACCCTCTGCCTGTGCTATTTCGCTGTTCAGGATATTAACCCCCTCAACGTCGAAAACTAGTATAGTTTAAGGTGGTTTTGTCCTGCAAAGGATTTTTTCCTTCGGCAAAGGCCTTTGCCCGAACGGTGACTTCGTCGCCACGGAATTCATTTGGCAAAGGGTCTGAAAACCAGACAATACCAAATTGCATTTGTTTACAAGCAGAGCGCCACTACGACAACATATTGAAAGGTTTGAATCAAAAGCGCGGCCGAGCCCGGCAGTGTAAACGGACAAAATTGCGGGGCCCGGCCTCGCAATTCAGGCTGGACTCGGCCGCGGCTCGGCCGCGGCTCGGCCCAGCCCCGCACTGTAAACGGTGTCTAGGACCTTTTTCTGGGGGCTAAAGCATTTACAGCAGGGAGAAAACTTCCTCAAAGTGTTTCATACAGAATCTTTCACATGCACAAGATTAATGGTCTGTAATCACACTTCCAACTCTTTTTCAGTCTTCCATTATCAGTATGAAGAGGACTTCCTCGATTACACCTCACACAGATTGTAAAGGGCCCAGTATGACATGAGATTACAGCGTGACTCTTAGTTTTTCAGTGTCCATTGCTAGTATAATATAATCTAAATTTGGATTTTGCCTCAGATATCTATCTGCTCCTACTTAAGGAGCCCTTTATAACATCTGTTCTCTTCTCAGCTCATGATAGAGCTGAACTTTGCTAAGATATTTTCTTTATCACAGTAATTTTCATTAATGCGAATACCACGTCTCTACTGATAAGACAAGACAGGAGTGATGCGTGAGTCAACTTCCATAGGTCTGCTGCTCAGTGTGACTTCATCTGCACTGAAAATGATTGTATGCAAAGAAATGAAATGCTCAATTATTAGTAGTATTGTGAAAACATAGGAATGTTTTAACTTCTGGATTTACTGTCAACTTTCTTTGCACTTTTTGGGAAGATTTTTTTTTTTTTTTTTTTGTAAACCACAATATTTTCATATTAATTGGGCAAAACAGTGAAATACAAGGAAATTTTCTTTCTCAGGACAAAGGTTTTAAAGATACTTTGTCGAAGCAAGATTTTGCCATATCAGTGTTATAAGATCCTGCTTTATATCAGGGTTTATCCTGAATCATAACATTTCTTTTTTTATTTGGGGGGGGGGGGGGTGGGTATTCATTAATTATTTTGCAACAAAAGAGATGTTGTGTTTGTATTTTCTTGCACACTTCAATATCCCTTTCTCCCCTTCCCCCCCCCCCCCCAAAAAAAAAAAAAAAAAAAAAATGGGAAAAAAAACCCAGTGAAAATCTTCTGAATGAATGTGCCCTACCCACTTTCCTCCCCCCCCACCTCCCCCAAAACAAACAAATAAACAAATTTTACAGTGTATAAGAAAAGAAATGTTCAGTTCCTATGCACTGCAGGATTATTATGTACATGCAGTTATGGTGAATGAAAGGCAGTTGCCTCCTTTGATTTTAACTGTTTTCTTTTTCCTAAACTTACCTCATATCATCAACAGAGAAGGCTGACTGCACATTTACCATGAAGGACGCTGACCTGGTTGACTTAATGATGGGGAAGCTGAACCCTCAGAATGTAAGTGGTGAAAGTGGACCATTAAAAGAGCATGGCCAAGTTTACCACAGTGTTATCTTTTCATTGTTTTGTTTCGTTTTGCTTTTACATAATTTTGCAGAGGTAATACATTTGAGATGTGTGCCAAGTTGAAAGGTTTGAAGTTGTTTGTTGTTAACTAGAGAGACTATGGCATCAACTTAGAGGATTGTAGACAGGGTTTAAACCATAATGGCTTTAGCCCATCAAATTCTGATAAATGGCTTTTAATCTGACCTCTGATTCTACTGAGACCTCTGTTTTGATTGTTTGGTCAGAGTGTGAAATACAGGGTGCGAGACAAGGGAAAATAATTCATCTGTATTTAGCACAGTATGAATTTTGTTCACTGATAATTTGTTAGTACATTATAGATTAATGTTGCAATAGTGTTTTCATCAAGTCTTTTTGAAACATATGTTGTGTAAGATGATAACTGTTTCCTTCTCCCCCCAATTCCTTCCCTATCCCCATGGATCTCTGTTTGAACCCTCAGGCCTTCTTCTCCGGCAAGTTGAAGATCACAGGCAACATGGGCCTTGCCATGAAGTTGCAGCAACTGAAGCCACCCACACCCAAGGCAAAGCTATAAAGAGTGGCAGCAACACCCCTCCTTGCCACCCGACCATTCCAAGATGTCACACTTCAAACATCTGTTCCCTTGAAACACTAACTTTTTCCTAATATGAAATGAAGAGAATACTTTAAAAAAATGTTTTTGATAAGAAAAACAGTATTGGAGTGAAAGGAATCTCATTTTATTTTCTTTTGTATGCAAGGGAATTTCCAAACTGGATTGCTCAAGGAAAAATTGCAACTGTAGATTGTGACCAGCAAAAATACAGTGGCAATACCAGTATGTCTATTAAGACAATGTAAAGAATAGCATTCTCCATGTATTCACTCTACTGAAACTGCAAAGGAACTGGGAAAAGTATAGAACATTGCCCACTGTTGTGATGGGAGTTTAGTTGAATTGTTGTGCAATCTGCCAATGAAGCTTCAACTCCGAGTTGTACAATATCTATTTCAAGTCCACTCGAAAGACTTAATGGACTTCAGAGCGATGGTAACTTGCACACAAACATAGTGGGTCCTCAGATTTTATGCAATAATTATGACTATGCTAAATGTGATTATAATGGTAACCAACATCCATTGGACTATTATTGATGCTATGCCTTTACAGAGGTTGGCATTAATAATCTCGTCAGTTAAGAGTAGGACTTCTATGTGATAATCACCAAATGCTCATTCGGGAAGCCTTGTTTCTTTGAAAGTCTTTGTCGCTACTGAGTTGCTATTGTGTTGTAATTGTTATCGTTTCTAACTGTTTCTGTTATGTGTAAGATTTACTTATTAATTATTTTATCTGTCATCACTCCACAATGGAATATGATGTTGAAGGAGTGATGTT
Organism: Diadema setosum; assembly: GCA_033980235.1. Lineage (NCBI taxonomy): Eukaryota > Metazoa > Echinodermata > Echinoidea > Diadematoida > Diadematidae > Diadema > Diadema setosum. The sequence goes on along the minus strand of CM067072.1, from coordinate 6,400,108 downwards.
GAGTGTCCTTTGTTACTCAGTCATTTTTGGTTAGTAAAAATAAGGTGCCTGAATACACTTTTCATTATATCTCATGTTTTCACCAATAAGAATGTTTATGAATTGATGATAAATGATAAGAACTTATTACATTTTGATCATGCATCGCATATTTCAAAAGAAATAAAATCAAGAACACACCTTCAGATTTATTTACATGTTCTTTCTCTTCCTACTTTTCTTCATGTATACCTTAATTCACCACACATTTTTCTTTCTGTAAACAGTAAAGTGTGAAATATGTTTTGCATTTGAAAATTTTTGCCACATACATTTGATTGATATATGTTCAAACTAGATATATCGCTACGGCGACTGATATGCCTCCGCCATCATGCATGGTTCTCCTAATAGGTCTATAGTACAATGTCTTGACAATGTGTGATGACAGTTTCACACAATTGGCAAAATATTAAAATGACAGGTTGCCACAAATGTGCTGAATGTTCACTTTCCTAGAACTAGGTTCAATTGGATGAATTATTCAAATGTCAGAGTGCAGGTATTTGGGGAACTAATGATTTCTACTTGACTTTTGACCCTTTTATAAGTTTATGCTTTGAGTAATTTTCAAGGTATTGAGAAAAAGTATAATTTCAGTATCAAATGGGAAAACAGCATTATCTAAACCTGGTCTTTGACCGTTGACCTCACAGTTCCACAGAGAATCACTGTTAGGTAGAACATGCATAAATATGTAAGTTTCATGATGATACCTTGAGTTACTTTCGAGATATGGAGGAAAAAGTGCAATTTAGCACTTTCACTTGACCTTTGACCTTTGACCTTTTGGCAAGAAACTTCCCAAAAAATGTATATTGGGTAATACATGCCATACATCCAGTTAAAAAAAAAAAAAAAAAACCTTCAGGCATATTGCATTTTAAGGAAAGTAGTGATATTTTGAGGAGTTGACCTTGACCTTTGACCCCCCCTGACCTTTGACCCATGACCCCCAACTTCCCTAGATAATCACTGCCCATCGGTACAAGCATATATACTAAGTTCTATGAAGATACCTTGAACCATCTGCGAGATATGGAGAAATATGTGGAATTTCAATTTTTTTTTTCACAAAATAACCTGTGACCTTTGACCTTTGACCCTGTGACCCTAAAATCCACACAAAGTATTATCCCCCAAGGATATACCCTCATACCAAGTTTGATGTAAAACCCCCACACGGTTCTTGAGATATCGACAAAAACAAAACGGGACGGACGGACGTACGGACGGACGTACGGACGGACGGACGGACGGACGGACGGACGGACGGACGGACGGACGGACGGACGGACGGACGGACGGACGGACGGACGGACGACCCGAAAACATAATGCCTCCGGCCACTTCGTTGCGGAGGCATAAAAAAAAAAAAAAAAGAGAGAAGAGTGTAAAGAAAATTCTAGAAACACTTGGTCTTTAGCCAGGGCAGGGATTTATCTATCTTGCATACAGTCATACATGTTTTGAAGAGGAAAAGTGCTTGTGTGTTGTAATTATTTGAAAGCATATGGTTGCATTTTTCATAAACTGTCTTAATGTCGGTGGGAAAAGTTATGTTTCACGTAATCTGAAATATGTGTATTGCTGGATCATTAAAAAAGTTCCATTTAACACTGCTTTCAGGGGAGAGCAAGTATGATTGAATATATGATATAATCAGAAATGAATGAAAGTAGTGAAAAACAAAGCTGGATTATACAATATTGCTGCATTCTCAGAAGAAAATAATCATATTATAATCATGGCATGCTTGCACACTTCATTTTTAACCAAAACGTAACTTAACTTTAGTGTTACTTCTTTACAGTATTAAAGTCTTTATTGTTTTATTATGATATAAAGTTACTATAGTGAGAGAATGCCTGAATTTTGATTCACAGTATCCATGAATTATTGCATAATTCATTACAGTATTTCGGAGGTTGTATCAAGCACGATCAAATTTCTGGCACTTGTTGATTTGTAATGCTTCTTGTTGCAGCTGTTGATTGACATTAATGGTGATGACCAGAAAACTTTCAGCCTCTCATAATGCCAAGCTTTGTAAAATTGTTTAATTGTGGCTTTCATATACAAAAGGTCTTGAGTCTTAATTTAAAGGACTTTGTAAGTTGCTGTTCAGATACATGTACTATATCACCCCTTGAAATAATGACATGATCTTTGTATTCCTGGACCTTTCTTTTCATAAGTTTGATTTTTTTTTTTGGTAAACTTTAGATCATGATCACCTTCTACATTTAGGAAGATCATCACCAAAATAAGTGCTTCCATTTTCATGTGTTGGAAGTGAAACTCTCTGACTGTTATGCATAGCAATTCATCACACGAGTGGAAAGCCATGAGTTCCAGAAATTTGATGCCTTCATTATTCATTTTTTTTTTCAACTGACTTTCTCAGTATAGGCGGGGGCGGAGTGACGTCACTTCCGCATAGCGACGAACTCGCTGCCCTTAGTGCGATGAAAACAATTGACCGATTCTGTGACGCGCTATGTGTATTTTTGGCATGGGCGCAGCCATAGTGGGTGTATCAGCCGACCCCCCCCCCCCCCCCCCCCTCCGCACTCCCCCACCCCTCTCCCTACATTAGCACGCGCGCAGAATGAAAAACTGCTTTAGCCAATAGGCGTCTCGTACTGAGTGCGCGAATGCTTGCTTAGTGCGCGAACCTTTGTTACAAGTGCGTGTAAACATGTTGCCCCGGGGTGGGGGAGAGCAGGGGGGGTCGGCTGATACACCCACTATGGCTGCGCCCTGTGCCGTAAAATGTCTGCTGCCCTCAACGAACCCGAATCGGTCAATAGCCGTCAAACGAGCGTGTCATACAATACGCGAATTGCAATATATGGGACCGTTCATTAGCACACATAAACGGGAGTTTACGTGGATCTACAGTGGAGCTGTCAGTTCACGCTGTGTTACTACTGTCGCGTTTAATGCTGTTCATTTCACTTTTATTTACCGCTGAATCTAGTTCATTGTTTCAGTTAAAATATGCTTTCATAGATTATAAGATGTCTTTCGATTACTGTGATAAACTTTCACGGGAAGCAAAGGAGAGATACGAGACTAAACTGTCCTCCATCGGCCTTGCAGTTTGTCCCTACCGTGTACCTAACTATACACAGCCCAGTCGCCGCTGTACATACGTATTCGCGTAGCGTATTAACAGCGTATGGTCGGGCTACCGTGTACCCGCAGACTCGCGGATCAATGACCCTACGTCGTGGCCAGACATTCAGTTCGCCGATGTGTACATGTACCTAACGAGTACACCTGGTTAGTAGTCGGTTATCATTTACTTCCAGCAATTTGAATTCAGAGCATATCGTCCTTGACTTCACTGGACTCCAGTGGGATCCGTCTTCATTCTCCCGGCTGATAGCAGCTAACCACCGGTTCCTTCTTTCTGGACTGCGATCACGTTTTGGAAGTTCAAAGAAAGATCGTTTTTTGTCCAACATTAGACTATGATTATGGCAGCCAAACACAACACAACTTCGAGGCATTGTGAGGATGTGAAACAAACGATGAAATGATGTACGAATCTGCAGTAAAAATATCAGAAAGCTGTGCAAAAATAACCGATAATAGCACACTAGCGTATACCGTTCATTCAGTGCAGTGCATTATGCATGTACCGTGCGTGTATTATGCATGCGATGCATTGCTGAGCGCTGCACTAAGGTACGGTCGCTACGCATTTGTTTTCATCGGCCGGGTCGGTTACTAGGGCTCCATGTTGAAAATGCCCGGATGTTCGCCCCCGCCTATAGAACATAATGGATTTTGTATCATATTCATACCTGAGTAAGATAAACAGAAAAAGCAGACAAACAAAAAACAAAGGTGAATCGAGATGGCTAAGAATGGTTAAAAACATCACGACTTAAATCTAATACATGTACAGTGACAGAATCCTTTTGTTTATTTGAAGAAAAAGAATCTAACTTTCAACTTGTTTGTCTAGGTACACTCCTGTACGAAGCACATTGTGTCTTGAGTGTTTTCTTTAAAACAGCACTTAATGTAATAAGACATTTTATATGTTCCATGAACCTCAGAGGTTATTATCATGTTTTACCCATGGGTGCAAATTACTGTGAAATGCAATGATATACATCTTTACATGATTTGAAATGATGTAAGATTTCAATAAAATATTGAAATTGATAACTAGTGGGTGTATGACTTATGCATTGGTACTGCATATCGAGTCTTACTAGCGTTACAATGGAAATGCTTTAAATATTGCTGACATGCGTGTAGTAAAAAGATGTAGGGTTTTAATACATGTACTGGGAACTATAAAAAGACAGGAAACGACTCGCAACAACTGTGACGCATTGTTGCAACCAGTCTAAAACAAGTACTATTATATTAATGCAGTTACCTGTTAACAAATACACGTACATGTAAGCAACTTAAGTGTCTAAAGGGTAGTACCTACGAGCAGAGTAAAATGTACCCCACTACCAAAAACAAAAAAAAAAAAAAAAGAAAGAAAAGGAAAGAAAAGAAAATCACAAAACGGACAAACAAAACAAAACTAAATCCACGAGTTTTAGCAATCTTGGGTTTGGGACCAAACCACAGAACTCTACACTCGGTGTGTGTGTGTGTGTGTGTAATACTGTAGTTATGTTCACCAAACACTGGACCCTCCGTGTAGCGCCCTCTCTCACCCCAAAACGACGCAGGTCCGATACGAGCGAGCCCTGTCTTGCCTGTGGCGGCGCCACCGATCTCGTGGGTGTAGGTAGAATCGTATAGAAAACAATACAATGTATCCTATATGCACCGCTGAGAGGATCTAATTGAAATTATGGATTCTGATTATGTAGGAATAGCAAAACAATGTATTTTTTGTCAGCGATGAGTCCATAATGTCACCTGTGGCTCGAAACTGCATGATGTTCTTGTTTTAGATAGCTCCATTGCCGCACATCTTCCCGGCACATCTTAAAAGGAATGAAAAAAAAAATCTTCCTTTTTTTTTTTCACAAAGTCATTGTACCGCGTTAGATGCAATTCAAGTATTACGTGGTCTATGGGACTGATATACATAGCACCTCATACAGATCAATAGCATGTTATAGTACACTATACCACGGCCGGCGCCACGTTTTCAAAAGTGTGTGTGTGTGGTGGGGGGGGGGGGGGGGCGTTTTATGATCGAAGGTCAGTGCTTTCACGGCCTTTCCCTGATTCTAACTCTGGAGAGAATCGAACCTATGATCTGCAGCCGAGCTTGAGTTTTGGCTCGGTTGCAGTTCGCTCTGTTTCTCTGCTCAAATTTACTTGCAATTACTCCAGCAATATTTGGGGCATTGACAGACACTAGTACACTATGTTCACTAAAGTTCAGTTCAGTTCAGTTCAAGGTTATTATTCTTTATTTCTCCATTTCCACCATAAACAGTAGCACATATTTACACAACATACGCATAATACACATGTAACTTCGTTATTATGTGTAACCTCCACCCCCCCCCCCCCCCTCTCTCTCTCTCCCTTATGTTCGACACCTGGTTCTGGGCAGTCAAAAAAGCAAACATCATTATCTCGGTTTAGTAGGCCTACTTGGTTTAGTCGGTCATACAGAGGCCAGTGACAGATTATTAGAGTTATCTTCATTTGTTTTCGGTTTATGTAAATAACAAAGACCCTTATCTAAATGACTATACAGTGTATTTTTATGACGAAATACTCATGATTTTATTGAGGGCTGGCGAAGAAGTATATTTTCCTCTCTCTTTCGTATTCATTGAGCTGAAGCCATTGCAAACTATAGCAACATAAACCTTGATGATACAATGCCCGCTACACGTTTTTATCTATACTGATGGGGTTAAGTTTGTCTATATTCTTTGTTTTTCTGTCTGTACATGCGTTTTGTTTTCTGTAGTCTTCTCTAAGTATTACGTTGTGCTACTGTCGTTACCATGCATGACATTGTGCATGGTATATACGCTACCATTTGGCGCACTGCACGCCAATCATGGTATAGTAAAAATATTGATATAACCAAGCAGTTTTGACAGAGCCTTAAAAAGAAACAAATTAGGTTTCAATTTACCACTAGGCCTATAATGTTGTAATTTATGTCTGTAATTCACGGTCACCTAACATGTTTCTAATGACAAAACAAAAAAGACAAATGTTAACAATGCTATTAATTTGGGATATACAGTAGTTTGGAAAGTAAAAAACAGCAAACAAACAAACAAACAAACGAAAACAAACCCAATCAAACAATGAAAGTGACACGCACAAAGACGTCACAAAATGACTTCTAAAGGATCAGCAACAGGAAACACCTTTACTGCAAAAAAACAACAACAAAAACAAAAACAAAAACACCACCATTCACAATAACAACGAAATCACTACTTCAGCATTCTTCGTAGCGCACGCAACACGGAAACAGACATAAAAGAAACGAATTAATGGATACATTCTATCCATTAAATTCACTTTATTTTCCTTTTTCTTTCAGGGAACATGAAATAAAAATTATAAAAATGGTCTATTAGTTTCTTCCTTCAATGTGCATAGAGACATTAATATATTTTTTTTTTGTGTGTGTGTGTGATATGCGCTATACAAATATTGTTTATTATCATTATTATCAATATACATTGGGTCGACTGCAGGATGAAAATGAGTGGTAATTATTTCATGAAAAACAGGTATACAGAGTTTCAAACCAAACTTATTGCATTAGCTACGTTCTGAGAAACAAAACGAGGGGTCCATTAAAGAGCGGTGCTTTTATATTGTAGACAACTTAAACAATCGATGCAAAAACTTGGACTTTTCGCTTTTCCCTTTTCAATATCTAGCAACAAATCGTAGTGCCTCATCTTTGCTGTGCATGCCTTAAAAAGAATAACCTACGTTCGGTCTCCTCTATTCTCTTTATTTTGACGCGTTGTTTTGTTTTAATTTGCTTTGTTTTGCTGTGATTCAATCACATCTTTTGGCATTACTCTAGGCACGTCAGTCAGGTGGGTTTATGTTTGTCGATGTTATCATATCCGGCCCGATAAGTAATTATATCAGAAAATTACGGAATGTAATTTATTAACCCAGCATGAGATAAGGTTAACAGTATGAGTGCACTGTATCATTGCTTATCAGGTATGATATTTCCCCACAAAATCCTTTGTTTTGTTACACATGTATCCAAGATAAGCTTGAATGATAAAACCTTCGAATATTTTACTTCTGAATAAACATTGAAGAATTCAGTGCTCGGTGTGAGTATGAAATGTCAAATTCTTACGCGCTTTGACGCACTGCACATCGAATCGAAAATGACATAATAATCATATTAAAGTCTCTTCCATAAAACATACATACACCGACTCCTCTCTTGCTTTCTATTAGTATCATGTTATGCTATATTATAATTATTATGTCATATAATATTATATTATATTATATTATATTATGTTATATTATATTATATTATATTATATTATATTATATTATATTGCATTATATCATATTATATTATATTATATTATACTGTATTGTATTATATTGTATTATATTATATATATATTATAATTATTGTGTCATATTATATCATAGATTATAATATATTATATTACATTATTTTTATTATGCTATATTAAATTGTATTTACACTCAACCACAAAAAAAGAAGAAAGTAAACATTTTTTCAAGCTCATATTTCTCATTGAATATTTGGCTAAATATTAATGTTTATATATACCATGTAAAAGTGTAATTTAATTGGCTATCAACCTGGTATATAGGTCATTAAAAGGGAAACTTAACGCATGAGTGAACACATGCGTTTTTCTCTTCCAAGGCACAAAAGTAAAAATTGCAATGATGGACAAGTTCTCATTCATCTGTTTATGCGAATGTGCTTTTTCATACAACAATGAGAACAAAAGACAAACTTAACACAATAAAAACACTCATTAATTGGCGAAATTCACCCACTGATCACTATAATGTCTTTCTAGCCCCCAAAGATAAAGAAAGGCAAAAAATAACGGAGAAAATGAAGAATCTTCTGTCAAACTCAAATTCAAATGACTACAGAGACATAAGAGAAGAGGCAATATTATCAAAAATATATATAAGAGGCAATATTAACAAAAATATATATAAGAGGCAATATTAACAAAAATGGTAGAAATTTGAAATTTTCTTTCAAATTAAGAAAATTTAACATGATATTTGGTTGATGAATTTGTGTCATGAATTCTAAAATTTCCAAATTAAAAGAATGATTAATACAGAAATACTTTCCATTTCATCACCTTTGCAGCTTACTCCCTATGTTTTTGAATTTGAAGTGACAAAATTCTTATTTTCCCCCTTTTGTTCCCCACTTTGATTTTGTTTGAGGATATAAAGAGATACAAGGGAATAAAAACTTAGTTTTGCTATTCATTCATGTCTCTCATTGTGTTAAACTGATCTATTGTTATGAATGCTATCGTGAAGGGCATTTGCAAATTAGTGACAAATGTCAATTTCTGCAATTTTTGCTTCTGTGCCCTGGAAGACAAAAACGAATGTGTACTCATTTGTAAAAATTCCGTTTGTTCTAACCTACTGGGTTGATGGCCAATTAAATAACCTTTTATATGGTATATGACACAAAGATTTTTACCAAAATCTTCTATGAAAATATGTAATGGAAAAAGTATTTACTTTTTTTTTTTGGTGAGTGTATATCCATACCTGTCTATCAATCCATCTATCCATATACATTCTCCTTGCATACTTACACACATGCGCGCGCGCACACACAGACACACAGACACACACACACACACACACACACATCTCACTGAATGATTTCCATCAATACGCTTGCTAGGCAACAATGACCTTCCTCAAGTACGATGCAAGCCCCCCTTCCCTCACACAACCTGATCCGCCTCCGGTGTATAATAGACATCTTTTAAGCACAACGAAGATTCAGACGACCGAGGCATGTTCTTGCTATTTTTACTCTATCTCTGGGCAGGTGATCTGGATTCACTGAGTATACACAGTCCTTTATAATACTCTGTTTTCTCAGTTATGTGTATTGAAACGAGCTCGGGCGACCATTTACTTTGCATTTTGCTCAATAGCAACAATAATGAAACGGAAGAAGAGTCAATAACGAATAGTGGGTTCACCTATGAAAATTGTAATTGTCTTCTTTTACGTCTTGCCCGCTCTTAACACTTTCCTACAGCAAGAAATAAAATTTTGAGAAATACAATAAGTCGAAATATTATTGTGCATACTGAACGAAAAGTTACTTTCCAACATTTTCTTTTTAACGATCACCGGCATGGAGTTTTGCGATGAACCTGTGTCTGATTTGAGAATAGGATCAAGATTTTTCAAAGAACAAAGTCAGGAGCATCCCCTTTGAACAGACAACGGCGCGGCGCTTTGAACAAATTTCTTCACGACTAAAATGCACGGTTCATCACCGTTTACTATATGGTGACGTTTACAACAACGTAAATGTTTTATATAAGACCTACGTACAGTCATAATGTAATTTAATTAGTTTGTAGTCCTTCTGTACAAGGCATTCCGGGATCTGTACATATTATTGCCGATGTAATCTAGAATTTCAAGGAAAACAAAGACAGTTAATCAATTCAAGGTCCGGTTTTATGATTTCCTTAATTTAGATGCCTTCAAAATTAACGTAGGCATGCAGAAGCGATATTAAAGTTCTATGTAATGTCAGGAAAAATAACCCAGATCGATATTTGGGCATTTCTATACCACTTATTGTGTCGATCAATCAAATTTCAAGTAGCTGACTTCCTTTTGACACCACGTTTAATTTCTTCGCAAACAAGGGTTACAGCTTTTGACAAGTGACAGAAATTGCTGACATACATGTATTGTAAATCATCTTCCTAACAAATTTTCACATATAGCCATTTATTATTTAATGATCAGACACTGGTGTCTAAAATAGATATACCTTTCTCAGTGCCCCAATATTACTAGTGGAGTGTGCCAATTTACCAGCAAAACTGTACATCCTGTTATCACCAGTGCTGTTTGCACTGTCCGAGGGAGAATCTGAACTTTGAACGGTGTACTTATCATTCTACCTGAGGACAGACACGCCCCTAAAGTTGCTTGATGAGTTCGGCGTGGTGTGTAATGTCGATGCATGGTTTGATGACACCATAAACCTCTGATCGTTTGCCACGACAGACCTTTTTTCACTAATCAAGCCATAAAACATGGAGCTTCCACCTCCCTGCATGGACTTTGCACAACTTTTTAAACAACAAGAACAAAGTCGTCTGATATACCAATCGAGTATGAACTGTCATTATTTTGGAGGTTACTTATGCAGTGGTCAGGTCACACAATAATAATGGTTGTTGCTGACGCAGTTGTAACTGGTCAACAGAAGAGCAATAAGACATTTGCAAGAGATAGCTGATCTCTTCAAGTAGGTGTTCGTGTTATAATTAAAAATTTATGTTTTTATCATTTTCCATTTGCGTGGATCATGACTGTTGACCTCAATTCACGCCGATCTTCGCTCATTCCACTTAAAGATTTAGGTTAATTCTCATTGGTATAATCTTATATCGTCTTGTAAAAAAGACACACCGCTCTGCCCAACGAAAAGACCTTCAATAAAATGCACCTTGCTGAAGAGAAAGAAGCATAGAAGTCGTGGAATCTGGCCACCCATACACCTGTCCTAATCATCCTCTTTAATCTCTTTATTTCCATCAACCATTTCCATCGTTGCCAACACCAGAGGTACCATCATTCTAACCAATATTCTCATGCATCCTCATCAACATCCTCTTTCTCCTCCTACTCCTCGTCATCATCGCAATAATCGTCATACTTTCTTCAACAATATTTCTTAAGTCGATTTATAGTGACATTCATCAGTCGCTTTATTCTTCGATAACACTATAAGGTGTACTGTTTCATCCATTCAGTCCTTTTTCATTTTCATTTCCAAACGATGTGCATGAATATCACAAGCGTTAGATAAGTTTTTTTTTTGTAATTACCATATCAAACATCAGTTTTTAATCAACATATTCTCCAATTACTATTATCATCAAAATCATCATCGAAATCATCATCATCACCGACATATTTCTCATCAACATTCTCCTTCAATTTCTTCTCCTTGTTATCACTATCTTATTGTGATTTTTATAGTTTCTTCAACATAGCTGGTCACCTACATTTTTCAAGTCGATAATAACAGTGACAATCATTCATGTCTTTTTTTCCTTCTTTGCTATCACCATGATCTACTGTTTATGTTTCATGTAATAAGGATTTGCCACACAGTTTTTATCAATAGAATCCTCACTCCCTGTCATCATAAAAATAATTATCGAAATCATCGTCATCACCACCATCTTCTTCGCTTCCGTCGTTATGAAAATTTGTGACATTTTTGCTCATGACTTCAGGAAATCCTCCCCTAGTTTCGCTTTTCATTCATGTTGATTTTCGGCTGCTGTATTTCAATCCTTGAAGTATTTACTGGAAGCGTTTGGGATTTATTCTTTTATCTTTTTCAAAGCTTGCTTGGTTCATGTACATATAGCCACCATCATAACCAACCCTCAATCTACGATTTTCCTATTCATTTTCTCTCCATATTCCTCCTCTTTCTCAGCTTCCTGTCTGTTTCTCTCCGATATGGCTATCATTTACATCGGGGCCCTGTTTTATGAAGAGTTAAAAAATTGATTATAGAGTTAATTTCAACTGTAAGTCTATGGCAGCCTGTGTGGTAAGGAAATTTAGAATCTTTTGATAAAACGGGGCCCAGTTCAACAAACGATAACAGAATGCGTGTCACATTCGACATGAATAACCATTTTATTTACATATAATTATATATAATACAATTCGAAGATATGACCACAGTCAACCATACAACCATGCAGTTTGTCTAGATATCTCATTGCCTTCACACTTCAACAAAACACATTGGCTGGAACAGCTGCGCAGAGAAATTAACATAGGTAATGCTTGGTCCATTCAAAAGGCGCGGGAACAAAAACCCTAACTGGGGAACGCACACGGATACAAATTGTACTATCTGTCTCAAAGTGCTGAAAAAGAACAATTAAGAAATAATAACGATGATACCTATTCAAAGCTGTGCGGATATCAAAGAATATTTATAGTCCTGCACAGCCATATGATCTCAGTTTCGTCTTCAGTCTTCTGAAATTTTATCAAATAGATACAGTCATCATTTTTTTTTTTGGGGGGGGGATGTTATCAGTAGTAAACAGAGAGAATTGCTTCTTTTTGCCTCTGGGAAAATATCAATCAACTGGAAGTTTGAAAGTAATTTGTTTTAAACTGGTGCAGCATTCATTCAACCACAGCAAGTATTGGGGGAGGGGCAGTCTGGATGCAATGACCATCTGATATTGTACGCATTTCAGACATGTTTCTGCTTTTTCAAGAAGACATTGGAGCTAAAACCTTATGTTGTATAAACTATTGTCATGATTGTATAAATGTGACGATTCCTCTATATTCCTTATAGGCAATTTCCCAGATAGAAGAGATGATATGCCACCTTCATTGTACTCAATAACATTTTGCATGTGTCAACTGTACGCTCCTTTGGCATCCAGTGGATATTTCAACAAATTCCAGTAATATATTATGAGATTTATATCATCGCATTTAAAGGGAAAATGTGACAATGCAATGAATGGTGTAAGGTTTAAAATTGGGCCGACCGCTGAAATGCGAAATATGTAATTTGATAACGATTTAACATGAGCGTTATATTAACGTCCCAATATTGTCGGTTCTAATGAAGGGGGGAGGACCATTACTGGTCCCTCATACACTAAGATAGTTAAAGGGTAACAAACAACTTAAAGATATTTACGAGTGGAACAAAATAGAGGAAGAAAGAAAAGACAACTAATAAATGTTGTGCTTATTGTTAGTAAGTGTACTATGTGGCAGTAGGCCTATATACAATGGAAATGTATTTACACATGAAAAAGCCGCTGCACCGCAGTATTCGAAAAACCGCTAGAAGCAGATCAGTACCAAAGATCAGCACTAAAAATTTTATAGTCGCTGAGAAAAGGCATTTCACAGTGGTGGGTAATTAAGTAGAAAAGCTGTGTCAACGACCTGGGCTTTTGACATTTATTTTGTAGTAGATCTAGGTAATCAAAACTTTAGGGTTAAGTATTTGAAATTGCAGCTTCTCAAAATCACCTTAATTTGACAAACACCCTTTTAGCAGCAGCCCATTTCCCCATTTGCACATTACAGGGGAGCTTCGTCCCGTGATTGAGTACGGACGTGATCCAGAGTACACTCCTGCTAAACCGACAGTGTAGAATACATAATTCTTAAAGTGGGTGTAGTACTTCTCTTATTAACAGGACGAACCATTAGAAAATTACTGTAAATGTGTAACGTCACAGCAGTGAGTCTGAGTATACATTATATCAAACAACAGCAACTAAACGTTTTATTGATAGTGAGTTGCTTGAGATTCAAAAAGTGCACTGTACCGCTGAACTGAAATTGTATCAAAGTTACCGGTTGTTACTAGTAGACAGTTTGTTGCGATGTAAGACAGAGAGAAGATCTTCTGTCTCTTTTTTCTCTCTCCCGAAAAAGAAAAAAAATGTATAGATTTATTGAATTGTTGCAAAAAAAAAAAATCACGTTGAGATTTTGGCCTTCCGTTTGAGCCAACCATTGCTCCTGCTAATCTTGAGAAACAAATTATACTCGTGACAATAGTGACCCTTGCCCCCGAGTGTTCCAGATGCCACTTCAACAGCAATGACAGTTTGCTCCACAATGACAAATTATTACTAATTCTTATCTTCGTTTGTGACAGATAAAGACATCGACAGATAAGGTATTTAACAACTTATGGGAGTAAGACTGACAGAGAAGCAAAAAGTAATCATGGAAAAGACGCGAATCTGTCTACTTATTGTCAACTATAGTATGAGTCAAATTAGTATGGCAATGCATGGGCACAGACTTGTTATCTGTGGTTGTCCTATAATTACAATCACTCGGCACGTATATGTGAAGATGTGTGAGCTCATGAGCTCAATGTCAACTATAACTGAACAATATAGGAACACACCATTGTTATCTGTGCAGAACATGTATATACGTCTTAATCACGTTGATAATTCGATAATATATCGCTCATGAGTTTTTGTGGAGCTCTTTTTTTTTTAGATCTTTCAGTTCGTTGCAATACAAATTGTGTCTGTGCAGTTTGAACACGTTACGTTGAACATATAAGTTCAATATAATATTAGAAGATTCTAGCATTGTTATTGAACGATCGTCGGGGAAGGGGTTGTTTTTAAGACAGCTAATCAAATTGAAATGTATAAGCTCTAATGACGGCATTGACATTTTGTTGGAAGCTCGGCCAAAATACATGTCTCTCATGACTTTCAGCCTGGTACAGTGTGAGGGAGAGAAAAGAAGAAGAACAACAACAACAACCAATAAACGAAATAAAAAACAAAAGCAATAAAATAAACAAAAACCATTGACGAAAACACGACAAAAATAAATACTTCACCATATTCGGGCTTCGTCAACGGCTTGTTAACTTTACACCTGCGCAATAACACGCGAAGCATTAAGTAAATGGAGGGAAAATATGATTTCGTGTGAATGAAAAATATGACCCATATTGATAACATAATTTTCTCGCTGATACAAGACTGTCGATCAAAAAGGAAAGTGAATTCATCAATTAAGTCCAGATTTTTGAAGAAGAAGTGGAAAAATAAAATCTTTATAATCATTTATGTATATATAATGATGCATACACCTATATTGCATTGATAGGCAATTTTTGATCTGGCCTTGTAACCTCTAAATACTTCTCTTTCTTAAAATGACGACTTGAACTGACGACTTCCCTGTGCTCATCACTTGATCAGTTTTCCAGACGGTGTAAAGTGGTCATTTTAATCTATTTACTGGCAGACGTCAGATTAGACATTCAGGTTGCATTGTAACGCACATTTTACAAACGGTATAACTGTATTTGTGCATTGTATGATAAACAGACCGACGAACACAAATCTTGGTCAATAGATTTACGACGCCATGACGCTCTAGTTACGAAAGCGTGGTCAAAATGTCTCAAATGTATCGTGCATGGTGTGATAAACGGCAAAATCATGGCCAAAAACGACATCACGCATGCCGACAACTTTCGACGGCCGTTCTCATCGAACCACATGCGTGTTTCCTAACATGCTTTCTCCTTGTACACCTGCAAGTTGCAACTCATCAATCAGCCGGGCTGAGGTGTCTTTGAGTTATTGATGGAAAAGCGTGGATGAACATGATGGAGGTACGAGCATCGCTGTGGGGACGAATGATAATAGCTTAAGTTTTCTGATCTTTCCCGTTCTTCTCCTCAACCAGCAGGCCTGATCACGCCACGTGTTATTTCGTTAGCCATCAGCTGATTGGATTTCGTCAACTTTCACTGTCCGCCCCTCCTCCTGAGCATCATAGAGGTTCATACAGTCAGTGGGTGTGTCGTGTACTTTCGTACAAACTTGTCATCCGCGGACTAGCTATCTCATGAGCGGCGCGCACGATGTTTTCACGCTTTCCCCTTTTTCGACACGCGCTAAATGTCCGACCTCTCAAAGTCACCTTCTTTCATTCGCCATATTTCATAAATTTGCAGGGTTTATTTTCTTTTTGTTGGTAGTAGTTGATCATAGAGTCACACATGGCTTTATAACATGTAACATGCCACAAAGTGCGATGGTGTAACAGCCGCATAATAGAATGAATGATATCTCGTAACTCGTTCGTGATTTTCTCTTATCCTGTCCTTGTGCATGGGACAATGCTAAAGGTGATGAGATCGTCTTTAAGTTGATCACAAAATAAAAGAAAGGAAACAATCTACACGAGGAGCAAATTTATAACGGCGTGTTTATCTCCTCATTTGGAGTGTAGACGCCGTTTGTATAGGCGTATATACCGCCTTCGTCGTCGGTGATTTCGTACTTTTTGCCGTTCATCGTCGGTACGTTGCCGTTCGAGTGCGGTTTTCCGTACGCCTCTTCTCGGTCCAGTTCATCTTGCTTCTCGAGGTCCTTCTTGGACAGCTTGGCCACGATACCCGCACCAACAGAGTCGCCCTCAACATTCACCATGGTTCGGAAACGGTCCCTATGGAATTTCAGATAGAAATACAGAAAAATCCAAATCAAACTCGACGTATGATCCCAATTCATTCTGAGACACCAACATCTGCAAATGAGTGTCCCGTATGTGGATGATAAGACTACAAAAGTTCGTGTCGTCAGTGCAGGGCAACGACGTAAAGAAAATATCAAAAGAACAGCTGTTCATTTTTTTTTAATGAAAAGTACACATTCCCTCTACTGGGTCCTGATATATTCATATTAAGAAGCTAAGGGTAATATCATTCTCATTGCTTTAAGAGGCAAGCCAAGTGCTCTTTTCTTATAGTAAAAAAGAAATGAAAGCTGTTGAAATTTCTTAATATTGTATTTATATCGTTATCCTGCAGTCATGGACAGTGGAGGTGCCGAATCATTAAAAAGCCCATAACTTTTGAATGGACTGTCCGATTTTCCTCGAACTTAGCTGATGTGTTCTACTAATATTGCTGCATTCACTCAATTCACATAAATGTGTATCATTTCCTTTTAAAAAGAATAAGAGTGATTTTAGAATGTCGCCAGAAACCAGTAAAATTGATTATGCCAATTGAAGAGAAAACCGCACAACAGTTGACGAAAATGTTATTTTTTTTTTAACTCGAGCTCACTGTCGGGTTGCGTTCTATACAGGTACATCAAAAGATTAAAACAACGATATCTTGCAGATAGCGATGTACAGAGAAATAAAAGAGGGAAAATAATTACAGAATGAAATCGACGGCGAGAATGAGTGCGACGTCGTCGGTTGGAAGACCCACGGCGGTAAGGACTATGACGAGGGTGACGAGACCGGCCTGTGGAATGCCCGCAGCGCCAATACTAGCAAAGGTAGCCGTCAAGCTACATCGGAAAAAAATAGGAAGACATCGACTCTTTGTAATTACAATAACGTCGAATAACAAACCCCTATTCCCCATGTTCTTCAACTCCTTTTCACATAAAAAGCGATCTCTTTAATTGTTTCTCAGTATTCTACTTTGCTGAGTGGTTGAAACAGATGTAATAATCTAATTAAACACGAAAACTTTCGTTTCATTATTAGGCAACCTAACCATGGCAAAAGAACCACTATTATCTTTTAATGAGGTGTGGCGAACTATAACAGAACACAGACACACAGACACACACACACCCACACACACACACGCACACACACATACACACATACACATGCACCCACACACAAGACACTCACACAAAAGACCATTAGCTACATGTACACATAGGCCGAGAGTGGCAGTAAACACCTACAAAAGATACACTGGGAGAGCAAGGGAAGATAACAGCATAGATCGACACAATTCAAACAGAAATTGATCAAGGACGCCAGCAAAATCAGATAATGTATCCTAAAAGGGTGAATCATGATTATTGCAGAACATCAACATGTGTTGGTATGGACATTTTTATATGAGTATAGCATAATAAACGAAAAGCATCAATGATTACAAATGCCGTTCACATGACAGATATGAAGGACAAGATAATTACGTTTGGTACATCCACAATTCAAATTCAAGTTTTAACGAAGAACATGATTGCGAGAAGTCCGGGAATCCATTGCTTCCCACCTGATCGTTACGATGTCGGCGAAGCTGAGAGGAACGTCGTTGATTTGGGCGATGAAGATGGCTGCCACGGCCTCGTAGAGGGCGGTGCCGTCCATGTTGATGGTGGCGCCAACGGGTAGGACGAAGCGAACAACACGGGGGTCGACATCGAGTCCTTCTTCCAGACACCGGGTAGTCACGGGGAGAGTGGCGGAACTAGGAATGGGAAGTGTTTTGATCCGATTCAATTGAATGATTCATTTATAGATTCAATAACTGATTCAGTCAGATTCAATAAATGAATCAATTAGATTCAATTCAACGATTCAATTAGATTCAATTAAATGATTCAATAAGATTCAAGTCACTATTCATTTTACTTATATTCCATTTCATACACTTGGAAGGTAATTCATATTGGTTTGATATAATATTGATCCTTCATCCGACGCTGTTTGAACAAAGGATTTCACAAGCAAATATAAGAACAAAATGACAGATACGTATTTCATCACACTACTGTTAAGGAACACCTCATATTCATGTTCTCCATCTTTTGGTTGGTGATAAAAGCTGCTTTAGGGATTTCAGGAGTGGGTTCTGTTTATATCATTTTCAGGGGCTAAACGAGTCGCATTTGGAGAGAGAACTTGGCAGTTTAACAAGATAGGCCACCTTTCTTAACGATGAGATTAACTCTGTTCTCATCGTTTCTCTTTGAAATATGCTGCGTATTGGTTTTTGGTTTACACACTCAGTAAAACTGGTAAAATGGTCACACACACCTTCTGTCTCATAAAGCGTAAAATAAACGCTTTTTGTTCTTTTGAGATATAAGCTCATTCTCTGGTAAGTAAACGTTAAAAAATGCACTGATCTTTATTGGAACTAAATTGCAAAACACGTATCTTCCCAATTATTTTATGACAAAGACAATTCTGTAATGCTCCTTTCAAGAAGGATACGAATATTTGCAAAATTCGACAGAAAGCGCGCTACAACTAGATACAAATTAACTTTCAAAGTAATGAACAATAATTTCGCCTCAAACAAACAGCATCACCATCGAGTGCACCGACTTTACTGTCCTGCATACAAACACACACACGCACAAACAAACACACAAACATGATCGCAGTCAATGTTATCACTACCACTACATGATTAGCCTTTTGCAAAGGCAGCTCGCAATGGACAAGGATGGACTTGCCAGCGGGCAGTGGACTCGCACGCACACAGCGATCGGAGCGAGCTCTCGCAGCTCACCGGTCGCGCGCTGTGTGTGCGAGTCCATTGCTTTCTGTGCTTGTGCTGAAATTTTACCGAGCTGCCTTTGTAAAAGGCTACTACATGATCATCTTCACCAGTATCATTATCATCACTGTCATCATCAACATAGGAGGCATCATCATTATCATCGACCTCATCGTCATCATCACCGCTTACCTGGACGAGGTGCCTAGAGCAGTGAACAGAGCCTGTGTCACTCCGGCCAGGTACTTGTACGGGTTTCTCCTGACGATCAGCAAGTAGAGGAGGGGCAGGATGATGATTCCGTGAATGGCCAGGCCCGAGAGCACGGTGGCCATGTAGAGACCGAGCTGGGCGAAGATCTCCTCCCAGTTCTCGACGCCGACCATACTTCCGGTAATAAGAAAGAGGATACCGATCGGAGCGTACCTGCACAAGCGAAGGAGTAAGAATAATTGGGTGAGTAAAAGAGACGTCGAACCACAGAACACTTATTTGATATCGATATGCGTTTTCGACAGAATGATTTGTTTCACCATGACGATAATGATCCATGTATCAAACACTTGAATTATCACTATCAAGAATACAGACAGGTTAAACCCCCCCCCCCCCCCCAAAAAAAAAAAAAGGACGACAAACACTAAATAATGTTAACACAGTTTCCTACATTTGATTCACTGGAACGATGTAATATGATGTCCTGTTGTGAGTTTTAGTGTTGGGTAACAGTGAAACGGTGCATTGCGCTAGGATGATGAATCAAAGAGATGAATCAAGATTACCATATGTGACATTAACACAAAGAATTTAGCGGAATAAGATACACGGAGAATTGATACTAAGCCTATGAGTTCACAGATCAATATTAACGACTGCATGGAAAAAAACAGAATGTTATAGATTACTTCAGTAACTACATGTACAAAGAGAAGGAGAAAAGATGGAAAACAATAACAATTGATGTAAATTTTGACTCGAAAATAAGAAAGAGCACTCACCACATGATAATCATGACGAGCTTCATGACAGCCTCGTTGGTCGCAGAGAAGAACTTCAACACAACTTCGCCGTCTTCGCCCATGCGACCGATGACGATGCCGAAAGCAATGGAGAAGACCACCAGTCCAAGGATGTTCATGCTGTAGTCGTAAGTGCCCTCCCACGTGGTCACGACGATGTCCGAAGTGTTTCCACGGTAGAACACGGCGTAGTCGGTGGTCTCCACGATGATCTCGGTCATGGAAGCCGTGACGGCATTCATCTCAGCTACTATCTCATTCAACTGCAAGAGCGCATCGAACTTGAGCGTGCGAGGCGTGTACAGGAGGGTGGAGAGGTCTTGAAGTGCGCTCGTCATACGGTGCAGGAGAGCGATGAGCTGGTTGAGTACATCCAGGGTGTAGACGTCTTCGGAGGTGTCCATCAAATAGACAAGATTGGTTGACAGCTGCTGCATAGAGGCAGAGAGGTGGTTGAGCTCAAGGCGATCGCTGCCTTGCATGTCCTGCATGGTCGCCAGCAAGAGGTTGATCAAGTTCACATTCATGACGTGGACGGTACGCGTCAGCTCAACGTCTTCCGGTTCAAAGCGTGCGATGAGGTCAACCATGGTCACGACCTGTCCGTTGGTTGTATGAAGAAGTCCACTGAACTGCAGAGGTTCCACCATGTACACGACGTCATTCATGGACGATATGATCAAGCTCAAGGCTAGAGAAGTTGCGTTTAGGATGTCCGTGCCGACATTTTGCTGAGATGGTATCTCCTGCAAGAGCGCACCTTGTGCTTCGCTCGCCGAGTCGAGAACCATACCAGTCATGTTTCCAAGTTGCTCCATGTTCATCTTGCTGAGTTGTCCAGTCTGCGGTAGTGTGTCCACGAAGTCCGAGAGTGACAAGAGGGCGTCGTTGAACCCACTAAGGTCCAGGCTCGAGGAAGCTTCCAACATGTAATCAGAGCTCATCCGCATGTCGCCTAGGAAGAAATCCATGTCTTGGACCACCGTATCCGCTGCCAGCGACGTCGTCCTGAACTCGCTCGTCTTCTGTCCGATCGCCAACAAGCTTGTGTTGACGAAGCCGAGGGACTGGCCGACGGTCAGACCGGTCATCATGGTCAGGTTCAGATAGTCCTCCGAGGTCAAAGATGGAGGGGTGACCACCGTCTTGACAGCTGCTGTTTTGTACTGTCGAGTCACAAAATGTGGACAAAGAAAGAGATTGTGCAGTTTCTACACATAACACTGCATAACGTGCCTTCACATCACGCCAAAACAATCATGTTGAATTCTGTAAATTGAGTATTGTAGTGAACAAGGAAACCAAAAATGAGAGAACGAGGTTGATATGCTCGGAGTTAACAGCGATAATCTTACGATCACCGTCGATTCTTTGTCTCTTTCCCCCGATGATAATAATTTCAACATTTCAAAATTATGAAAACTTACAATAATAAGGCTTACTGTAAAAAGAGAAATGAAGATTTCGAAAAGTAATTTGTATATTCTCCTGAAAGACTGACAATACGACCTGAAAGATTTGCAAATAATGGAACTAAGACCTCACGTTATCACCCAGACACAGTCGCGAGAACACACACAAACACGCACACTCACACACTCATACACACACACACACACACACACGCACACATACATACAAACACACAGTCATTCACATGTATTATCCAGACGCAACCAAATGTTTCGACTCGCTGTTACCACCTGATCATATCCGGCCACAAATTTACACAAGCACAAGTTCACACAATCATCGAACAATAAACAAAGAGAATTGTCAAAGAAAAAAGAACATAATGTCTACAAACTATAGACAAGAAATTTTCCCTTCAGATAGGCTTCAGATCTTGCATAACTTCCTCGACGACTATATATTTTAGAAAAAAAGTGCCAAAATATCCTAGATTTGAGGTACGGTTTCTGCAGAGTTATGGACACACATTTCATCACATATCGGCAGTTTGGTACTCTCACCTTCAAATGTAAAAATACGTTTCAGTGTTCTATTGATAACTTTGAAGAAAAGCAATGTAAGAAAAACCAGATCACAAAATATACTTGTGATTGAAATCTACGTAGATGGATGATGCGACCACATCTTCCAGATTCTAAGCGAAACCATGAGACCATTTCTTGAAAATTAGGGTCATATTACGAACTGGAAATAGTACACATGGTCACTGACAATAGTAAGTGCCACAACTTAGTGCCACAAAGTGGCAAAATTCATGGCAATCTGAATTATGTCGTTTTGGTTGTAAAGGTAACTCTGGTTTGTTTGTTTGTTTGTTTTTTAAGTAGGGCCTATCTATTACAGCGTGTCCTATGCGCAAGAGACCAATGCTATATGTGCTTATAACTGTGCAGAGACCATCCCACTCCATGGCTGATTTTCTCTGTGAATAAGTGAGTTTTAGGAAATAGGCCAATATCTGCAATCGAAGACAGTGTAACGTCCTGCTAAGACGACAGTATCCGGTATTACACCGTCCCTGTATCCGCAGCCAGTATTGGTCAATCTCCTTGCGTTTTGAAGACACGGGTTGAATAATTACCGTTCTAAAGCACGCCTCCACGATATTTGCTGGGAACATATTCCTGTGAACGAAATTTTGTCGAACAAAAGTCACATTAGTACAGATCTATAGAGAATCAGTCATAAAAGAAGAAAACCCACAATAGACCGGTTTACTAACATTATCAATATTCTATACACGACTTCATGTCAAAGGTTGGGTGCCTATCAATCAGGGGAAAAAAAGCTAGGTATAAAACATATCCAAAATGGACTCCAGGTGCAAAGGATCTAGTTTCCAGTTCCTGAGGGGAAAAGAAAAAGAAATCCAACGAGCTGTCGACATCAGTAAACCGGTCTACTACGACTTTTCGGTAACTTTTGGGGGTTCTGTAAATTACTAGCATCAGGCGACACCCCTAGTAACAATCATCACTTCATAAGATAAATGATAACAAATAAGAATAAATGCACAATGCATAAAGCGAATAAACTAATGAATGTAAGGCATGCTGTACTACTACTACTACTACTACTACTACTACTACTACTACTACTACTACTACAACTAGCAATACAACAGAAACAGCTGATATTACAACTGGAATACATTTGTGATGATAATGTAAGAGATAGATAAGTGATAAGATAATGAAAACAAGGGATTATTAAGCAGGAGGTGAAAATATGATGTATGAGTTTTCCTCAATTTGTCTGCCCTCTGAACAAATGGAATTTGTGCCGAGGTTAGACAAACTTAATAAAATTCGCACCTCAAAAGTAGTTCTACGAAAGAAACTCAAATAGCCCCCCAAAAATCGATATTCGTGATCACACGGTTACAATAAAAATAAATTTCATGCATCTGTCTAGGTTCAGACTTCACCCCTCATTGCTTAAGAACGCGCACATTCACACATTTACACAGACACACACACACACACAGACACACACACACACACTCACACACAAACACGCACACACACACACACACACACCAAGAAATGCACATGTGTGTAGATGTTCAGGAAGCACACTAACATAGCAAGACAAATAAATCTTTTACAGAACAACAAAGAAATGAGTCATTAAAGAAATTGTTTAGAACTTGTCAAATTGCGCATTCGAATGTGTAGATTATTTTTGTTAGCCATAAAACGCCCAGTCAAGGGACCTGCTGACGTTCAAATAAAATGTTCACACAATTTAAATCCCCTTGTTTACTTCGATTACTGAGTAAAAGTTTTGTTTTTATGTTATCGGGAAGTTTAGGTTATTACTTTCCTATAACAGTGTACATTTACTGAATAAATCACCTTTATTCGACGCAGAAAGTTTCATCACAAAAGTAAAATGAAAAATGTATTCATCAGAAATTACAGATATTGATTAATATTCTATTTGGTCTTAAATACTAGTCTTTGTTACAGAGTTTATACAATCAACATAAACGCATAAGGAAGAAATGACAGAAATCGATTCAGTGTGAACGGACTAATCAAATTAAACCTGTCATCTATTTCTGAAATTGTAACATGCGTGTAGCTTCTTGCTTTATATCAAACGTGTTCAATGTTTTCAGGCCCCTAATTGGAACAGCTAGGTACGCGACGTTTGCCTTTTAAAATCTGCGAGGGAAAATAAGGTTGGATGTCAGCTGTGTTTACATACAACTTCGATATCATGGCGATTGACGTAAATTGAGGAAACGGCTCAAATATGGGCTGATAGCTAAGTGGATTGCAAAGATAGCAACACCTCTCTTTCATCAATCTATGGCAGCTTTTAACCCGGTTTTCTTTTTTTTTTTTCTTCTTCTCTCAGTCATCATCATCGCAATCATAAATATTTACCGATATCATGAATGTTCGATCATTTGCATAAGCGTCCCATATTAGGTGTTAGTACTGAACAGAACACAACAAGTTTCGATGTCAAATGAAAACAATTCGGTTGTGTCATATATGTCATCGTTCTTTCTTGTTTCGTATCTTTTATCATTGATTTCCTAGTACAAAAATGTGTCCGGGATACGTCAAAACGTTTATCCAATCTCTTTGTGGTATTTGACTAACCCACATGATAGTATTGAATGGCTGATATATTCAAGACCCATGAATTCGTCCCTGGTAAATATCGATTCTAAGTTTAGTTGAACATATTGAAAGAAGAAAGAGAGAGAGAGAGGGGGGGGGGCAAGCACAAAATCTTTATACTAAACCATTTGGAACTCGAGAAATGCTTTAGTTCAGATCTAGTTGTTTGTGCGTGTTTTTCATCATCAAAATGTTAATCTTTTCATGTGACAGGAAGGAATTGTATAACATAGCTAGGGGCTTGCATGGTCTGTATATAATGGCATCAAATTCGATTCAATACATCAGTGGAAAAACGAGACTGAAATATTTCCAAGCTTTGCATTTGTCTCTCCTTGGCAATTAATCAAAGCTTTTTGTTGACTTTTACGTCTCATAATGACGCCCTAGAGCACGATTGAACGTGTTCAAGTTCCATTTCAGAGCTACTGTGCAGTGCGTGTTTGAGCAAAACTTGTAAAAAAACACTAGTAAGAACATAATGTCATAATATTTCTGTATATTGATTTTGTCTCTATATATGCCAGGGAATATCATACAGTTCTTCATGCCTTTGATTGAGTGCGACTACACAAGGATCACTGTATAGGGTTCTCGAGGATCACATTTCTGGAGAGGTTTGTTCAGACGTGACTACGAATGTAACTTGATAAAAGAAAGAGAAGGATCAAAGAAAAACAAGCTTATAACGTTTTCTCAGATAGTGGATGCTGAACATCTTCATTATGCTGCTCTTCCCCTAAAGAGAGTAACTAAACACAAAGAGAGGCTTTGTTGCAGCGATAAGTGATACGAGAAAGAGAGAAAGAAAGAAAGAAAGAAAGATAGATAGATAGATAGATAGATAGAAAGAGACATGAAGATAGGGGATGGAGGAAGATAGCAAGGGAAATAGAGGAATATATCCAAAAAAAAAATATATCAGCGACAGAAAAAAACCTCAACAAATATATTGGCACTGGAATAAAGAGGAAGTTACGAACGCAGAATGCAACATCGCAGCGATTGGAAGATTTATGCGTTGCAGCTATATAAAAGATGCTTTGAATTCAAAACTTGTCACTTCAAACGACAAATCCGGATCTTGCTCTGAATGGACAACATATCTCAGGATTCTCCGTAATCTAACTATACGTTGTTTTTTTTTTTTGGTTCATCTCTATCTCCCCCTCTCTCCTTAAGTGTCCCGTCCGTGCAAGACACTCCTGAGCCGAGGATGTGTGTCAACATAAATATCCTCCTTCCCTTAGATGGGGGAATGCGTAGTCTGCGCCCTTCTACTCATTTTTTATCTCACACAGTCACAAGAGTTGATTCCGACAAAGATTGCACACAACAAAGGTGTATGTGCCCTATCTCTCTTTCTCCCTCATGTATATATAACGTCTACCATATATAACATTACATATGATTACATAAGACAACAATAACGAGCTCCCAATGTGTTTTTTTTAAACCTGAAATGACTAGAGCTATAAGAACAAAGGGCTAAACCCGAGGATGAATCTGCAAAACACTAGTGGTCCAAGAGTCATGAAAAACCATGAGTGTCATCTCCTCACACACACACACACACATGAACACGCACACACATACAGATACACGCACACGCACGCACACACACACACACACACACACACATGCGTGCGCACACATACACACACACACACACACTATCACAAGTCAATGTTGATATGGAATAAAAACGTAACTCAGTCTTTGGCGGTAGTCTTTGACCCACGTGACGCATCTAGCGCGCGTCAGCAAACAATCCAGAAGGGGCGCCACGTATTCAGCAAAGAGTCTTATCTTATGAAGATCTCACACCCATGATTAGTGGTAAGGCGTTGATATACCGCGTTACATAAGGCGCGTAGAACTTACTCATTGTTTTTGTTTGGGTGTGTCGTCTCGAAATGGCGTAATAGCTAACTACGTAGGAATTTTCCAATTCATTCGTTACGACTGAAATAATTTGACCAAATACGCGTCTGAAATATCTGAATGAAGGGCATAGAGAAGCAGCGACTGATAATCTGTCCGTATATAGAATATGAACTTGTTTTTTTTTTTTTGTAACAGCGTAGGTAAATCATTCTTGTTTTCAAAACAAAGATGTTGCGCTTGCAAGCAAACACATTCTCCTATCCATATGTGACGCTGTTAAGCGTGCCATCTTCAAAACAATCAGTGACGCATAAATTATACTATTATATAAACAAACACATGCACAAACGCATGCCGGTATATATGCGAATAGATATCCAACCTTCACGAAAGTTCAGGCTAAATGGACTTGAATATAAACATAAGATGTGATTATGTCTTCGAGAAGATTTACCTCTGACTTTTTTACGAACAATTTTCTTTAATATCTGCCTATATTGTTAATTTATTAGTTATCTTTTTTTGTTATTGTTCAAACGCTGATCCGCACATGCAGTCATATTGTGTAAGTGTATTATGAAGAAGAATTTTATCACACCTCTTTGCAAAAATTTCTCTGAATTATTTATTGTAACGTGTATACACGCACTTTGTTATACAACTTTGTAAACAACATATATGCATGCTTATGCCCCTATATGTGTACTGTCAACAATGTGAACGTGTGCAATAATAATTCAGAAACCAATCAATCAAATCAAATAAAATGATACTTCTTGAGCTGAGTTACGGATAGGAATTTCAGTGAACTCTGATTCTACTGCCAGCTGACTGCGCTTGTACTGGTGTCTTTATGTTCTTATGGATAACTGTTATTTAAATTATGGATTACTTTTTACAGATCACCCAGTAGTTAGCAAAGAATTATTGGGTCCAATAAACACTGTATATTTAAGCATAAAAATGCAGCAGAACCTCGCCATGCGCGCAGTCATCATGGTCATACCGAATTTAGATTGTACTATATACTTATTGTGTTGTTTGTGTGTGTGTTTGTTTCCCTTGGTTTCGATCAAACTACGACCAATTACTATTTTAACAGAGAAGAGGAATTGGGAAGGTTAACTACGAAAGTAAAACGGAGCAATATTTCTATATTCGCACACATTTTATGTTCCAAACAAACACAAAACGGACTTGCAACAAGTGCTCGAAGCTTTGCCCATGTGATAATCTGGGCACCCATAACACTGGTCAAAGGAAAACGCGATAATGCCGTAGTTGAGGTTCTTTGATTCGACATTTGCATTCAAAATGAGAAAAGTGAAGAGCATGTATAGTATGGTATATACTCTCTTCCATTTGGAAAAAAGTAACGAAACATTTAAACTCACAGAATGAGGTCCATGAAGGCATACGCAGTGTTCACTTCCTCCTCCGTACCGTCTTCATCGTCGGCCGCAGAGCCTCGGTTGCCCGGCTGGATGGTGGTTACCAGCACGATGCCGAGAATGACGGCGATCAGCGTGGTGGCGAGATAGTAGCACACTGCGCGGAGCCCCAGCTTGCCGGACATCGCGGAGTCGAGCGAGGCCAGGCTGTTGATGAGACTCGACACGATCAGGGGCACGATCATCATCTTCAGCATGTTCATGAAGAGCGTGCCGGGGAAGGTCAGGTAGTTGATTTCGTCTTGCGTGAACTCGAAGTTGGCGCCGAGCAGGTAGCCGAGGACAAAGCCCATGATGACGGAGAAGATGAGGAGGAAGAGGAGGACATTCTC
The DNA here is from genome assembly GCA_033980235.1 of Diadema setosum. Lineage (NCBI taxonomy): Eukaryota > Metazoa > Echinodermata > Echinoidea > Diadematoida > Diadematidae > Diadema > Diadema setosum. Next base: position 6,371,707 of record CM067072.1, on the reverse strand, counting down.
CGGGTTGACCCATGACGGGCAACGCCCTTTCGACTTCCCATCATCGCTTCGATCGTCTAACTCCAAAGTGCCGTTCTCCAAGGCTGCGTTGTCGGCATCGTGTACGACGTCTCCGTTCATTGTTTTCTGGAAAATATCCCCAATCTCTTGAGCGACTTGTTTCAGAGTGGTAGTTGTTGACTCAATGGCGTTCTTGTCCAATCTGTCCCACTGGTCCATGCCCGGGGGTATGATAAAGCTGGCGGGAAGGGATGGTGGCGCTGGGGTCGTAGAAACTAAATCCAAACAAACCAGCTAAGCAATCTGTTAGCCTCTCACGGGTTTCGTTTGTTTGGTCGACGCGGTACAAAGTTCCTTCCCCCTGAGCAAACCTTACAAAGCTGTAGAGTCGTGCGGGTATAAACCAACACTTGAGCGATTTTTTATCGCAAAATTTTCCATTGCTGTAATATCAGAAAGAGCAAATGTAGGTTAGGTTTGCAGCCAGCAACTATCGGAGGCACACATATTCCGTAAGACCTCAAACCCATCAGCTACAAAGAGGAAGCCATTTTGATTTTTTTTTTGACAGTTGCAACATTTCGCAAATGGTGCACCTTTAAAATTTAAATTTATGTTTCTTCTTTGACAGTTTTCATGTCTATAGTCGATACTAAAATGCTTTTAGGTTCACAATAATTAACTTAATTTCCAGGGAAATACAAAACGTATATTTCTCCTTCCACTCGTCCTTTAAAACATAGAGGGAAAACTGTATTCATAACTTGGACATAACTAAAGCAATTGAATTACTCAGTTTTGAACTGAAATTTTCTAAGAAACCGAACGATATTGTTCCGGACGGGATATTTAGAAACCATATTCCTGTGCTAAATGCTTCATTCATCACAGGCAAAATTTGTTAAATCCAAATTACAGCTTTTCGAGAATCTTCCAGAGAGATGATATTATCATTAACGTCTATGCCTTGAGAATTATCTGTTAAACTGCAGCTCTTTGCAGAAAGTGCCATCTTGTTCAAGGTCAAGAAGATTGTGCAACAATTATAGACAATTAATGTTGTAATCATTACTTCTACTTTTTTTTCATTGCAGAAATTGTCATCTTGTTCAAGGTCAAGAAGATTGTAGTTTGTGTCACCATGTGTTCAAATTTCTTCTCGTTCTATTTATCAGGTATGGAGTTAAAAGGGACCTAAGCTTTAGATCCCAGGAAAATCTTGTCAGAGGCGTTACCTTTTAATTTATCTGATTTCTGTATATGCAACAATATAGACAATTAATGTTGTAATCATCACTTCTACATTTTTCTTTTTCTGTTTGTTTGTTTGTTTGTGTAGGAGACGCAAACCGAATGCCGGCACAAAGTGACATTGCTTCAATGACACGTTCAAGATAAGAATTTGAAATAAGAAACAAAGCAAAGCTTGAAAAACTAGAAGCACCATGTACTTATTCGAATTTTGAGCATCTGTATTTAGGTTTCTCGCAACGGAAATATTATTTTCAGGTCATGAAGTTAGCACATATTCTTTAATCATTCTGTATGAATGTCGGGCAACGTACGCGCACGCTATGCGCCGCCACCTTGTAAAATTTAGCTTCAATCAAATCGATGGTGCAGACAAATCAATGATTCAGAAAAATGTTAAACCAACTGTTTGACGAGGTGTGAAAATTTTCATTGCGGGGCTGCCAAATATTTGTATTACTTGTCACTCTTTTGACATCTGAAATTCATGACTTCACATTTTTTTTTTTGCATGCCGTGTATGTCTTTATCACCGACCTTTACCACTCGCACAGGGTAGGTTATCGGTGCAATAGGCACACCCATTGTTCTGCGCCATCTCGTGTCGCTGAGTACCAATGCGTCAACAAATCTTTGATAATCACGAAGTAACGTCTGGTTTCTGTTCAGCATTGAGTCTTTGCTTCTTATGTGTTGTGTCCTTGATCACACACACACACACACACACACACACACACACACACACACACACACACGTACATAATTAAATATATGTATATAATTATATCATGCATATAATTATATGTAATTATATATATATATATATATATATATGAGCTTACTTCCAAAAAGCGCTAAATCCATTGAAAAATGATGGATTAAGCGCCTCTAGGAAGCAAGCTGTTCATTTATAAATTATATATATATATATATATATATATATATATATATATATATATATATTATTATTATTATTAAACAATATATGCAAACATATACATAATAGCAACACACAAGCATACATGCATAAAATCCAATTAAAAAGTAGACCCAAATACTGCTCGCAATATACGTCTATAAAACAACAACACCTGCATGACGAAAAGTGAGAAATGAAACAACTGCCAACTGACCTTAAATGCAATTATATAATTACCTGCTGATTATACGTGTGTATCAAATTTTTGTATGTGTGAGGAACGCAATGGTTTTGTCTGTAGTTATTGCACAAGGATATCATTCTACAGTGTGTCCGACACTTATAGAGGAAATTTGCCCCATGTTGACTCAACGAATGCAAATGTATCATACCAGGAAAAAATGAGCAAAATCGCACAATCAATTCATTTTTTAAAGCTTTGGCCTCATCCATGTCGCGTCATCTCCAGATAAAAAGTTACAATAGTCCATGATATCACAATCATAATAGTAGGGTAAAAATACATATAAAATACAAGATATAAAGGGAATTCGTCAAAATTTCATTCTTTCCTTTAATGAAAGTTTCCTCGACTTACTGACGTTCCTAACGACTTACTGAATTTATATTAAGGGTATTATCATTCCCCGCATTCTGAAGGAGGCAAGTCATGGGGTCTCTCCTCTTTGTAATAAAATGAAATATGTCGGGGATCTTCCACTATATTATAAAACCTTATAATTTTTGAAGGCTTTTGTAGCCCTCTTATCAAGCGATGACGGCTCATGGTTTTAACCAAAATAAAAAATGCATAACTGCTTGATTTAGTTATCTCCTTTTTTTAAAATAAATCTTTATTGATGTATTTTATGATAGAAATATGATATAAATATGATAGACACACACAATATAGGCCTACTTTGGGTTTTATTTTCTTTTAATGGCGTGCGACAACACGGCATGAAATCACTTTGAGAAAACGACATGTATGCATCCGACCAGGGAGGTGAGACTCTCACCTCCCTGATCCGACGAATGACCTCACTCAAGAATTGAGACACGTGAGATTGTGACACGTGAGGAAGATGTCCAGTGGACGTCAACCATTTTTTTTTATTTACGCTTCTTGTATGCGCATTGTCATCAATATGACCATGTGATATTACACAAAGGTGAGAGCGCGTTGGTACTTTTTAGCGCTTAGGTCATCATATTCGTCAGTTGCTTGAAAAACCTGCTTTATGGTTTGTTTGTTCATTTCCATCTGAGGAAATGGCTAGATAGCCCATATTCAGCTACGTTAAGCTGGTCTTCCATGGGGTCAAGTTGGATGTGAGGTGGTATAACCACTTCACCGGGTTAAACACCCTGCAATTAATTAATTAACTGATTGATTAATTATGGAGAATGCACAATTATGCAATGACGATGTCAAAACTAGCGACCACTGAACAGTTTACGAGGAATGTCTGTTTCATGACAATCACCGGAATTATGAGTAATTTGATTAATTAATTAATTATTGTTAGTGTTATTGATCTGCATTACTTCAAATGTCAGATTAATATTAGGAAGAGGAAGAGAGAGAGAGAGAGAGATGGGGGAGTGTGTGTGTGCGTGTGTATGTGTGTGACAGAGAAAATGGAAAGGGAAAAAGAAGCAGAGAAAAGCATGGGATTTAGAACATTAGCACACATGTAAACGCAATGATTGGCCCTGCAGAAGCACACAAACCTTAATGTATCGAAGGCGATCTGTAAGTCTACGTCATTTAAGCCAGTGTAGAGACTCTTGTAAGTATGGAAATGACAAATTTCAGTTATGATTTTAAAACCACTTCACTTATCTAATTATTCAACAGGTATTGTGAAATCATTGCTGTCGCTGACTATATAGCCTATGTACGCAAACAAAGTTCACCACTAATTACGGGAAAGCTATCGCACTAATCATCTCCCACAAGATAACAAGCAGATCACAGCAACCCCGGAGTCCTCTGGGGTTATAAATGTACACAGGTTACTGTGCTCAACGGGGCCAAGAATTATCGTATTCAACCTGTCTTCAAGCTAGATAGACGCGGAACTGCGGAGAAAAATACAAACACGATCACATTCCTAGGTGAATGCAGTCCTTCAACATTACCTGATTACACTCATTTGTACACAGAACAAACCGACCAATGTTACTGATAATGATAAACACAGATCTACGGTATTACCGAGGCGGCCATATAATAGCAGGTGTATAATATAGCATACATGTTCAAGTTCAAGTTCAAGTTCAACTTTATTTTCATTTCCATTAAATAAACAGGAGAAATTATGTTCAATGCATAAACAAAACAAATTTGTAGTAATTTCGATAAACGTACATCAACAAGATACATGTGATGATGATTAACGATATAATTGCATTTATAAGGTATATACATGTGCATATTACACGGATGGGAATGGAAATGGAGGGTCCCACTAAAAAGCCAAGCTTGTACGATATGGGACCCTCAGAAATACATAAAAAGCAAATAATGGCTTCATGAAACGACAAACAAATGTATGAAACAAAATCAAAGAAAACAATGTCAACTGACATGAAATGAAATAACAGGAAAGAACAAAAAAAAAAGGAGAAAAGGGAAACAAAAGAAAATGAAACTGCAACACACGCCATCGTGGACACAAGCAAACAGATTTCCAGGATGTATAGGAGTAATAAGACGCACCCTTGAATGATATTGTGAATATAATGATTGAGTACATATACCCGAAAAAACTACAAAAGAGCGGACATATTAAAAACAAAGAAAACAAAGAATAGACACAATGATGCATTGTTCAATGACTGTCGTATTTGAGGAGAACTTATAACAGTCTGCTTTTTTTTTAATACAGAACTGGCAATCCCCCGTATTTTATCCTATTCCTTTCACACACAGTACCATAGTGAACATTATACCTTGTGCAATCATACTTCTCATATAGAAAGAGAGAGCGCAACGTTAGGGAATTCTTTTTTCAATTCCTATCAAGTTTGTATATGAAGAGTTTGTTTGCAAAAACCGATAAGTCCATATTTGCCAAATGGAGATATTTGCGATTAAAGGTCAAGAAAAATAAAGAGAATAATAAGAAAATTTTTGCTTCTTTTGACCATAACTTAAAAAATATACCTGTATATGTAATTACTAATATATCATTTAAAAGGTATTATTTTGTACTTTCTGACAGTGATCGTATTTCAAAATCTTCAAAAATGGACTTATCGGTTTTTGCAAACAAACCCTTCATATATTTATCAAGCATTATGTACATATCATAATTTGCCATTGTCAATGCATTATTGGCGGAAAACGCGGAGAGGACATACAATTTCAATCTACTTAAAGCAAGTCTCTTCAATTGTTCTCCTTACCATCTGCATTCATATAGGATTTCCTGCCAGATTTTGAGTGTGACAGCTGATTGTTAAGACCATAAACTATTCGGCAAGTTATGCACATGAACAGAAAATGGTGGGCCGAAGAAAATGTGACCTTAAATACCCCTATTTTGTCTACCTTTAAGCTTTCCCGGAGCTCATCTTTTAGAAAATAGAAAAAAAAAAGAAAAAGAAAATAGGGAGAAAAGAAATTAACATTATGACATAGGTGACTTTAAATACTCCTATTTTGTATATCTTTATAGGCTTTCCGGGAACTTAACTCTTTCAGTATAATTAGCTTATTGTAATAGATTGGAAGACCAAAATACAGAATGGCGCCATCGTTATTAGAAATAGACAATGGTGCATTTTACACTTCGTTATGCAAGTAGGCACAGCTACATTTTCAAAGTTTATTCAATGTACCGGTTTGTACCAGGACGCACACAGACATCAGAACCCGCGAAGAATAAACCAGAATATATATATATATATATATATATATATATATATATATATATATTTATATATATATTTATATATATAAATTTCTTCATGTCCTTTCATATTGTGTTTGTAATTCTCATTTTACATCTTTATCGTCATTATGATCATCAAACAGTTGCACACTTATGTTTCATCATCACGTGTAATCTACATGTAGAAGCTCTTAACATTTGATTTAAAATACAGTACAAGAAATGTACTTTTTCAATGGACACGTTACAGATTAAATTGGAATTATTGTGAACTTGTTTGCCTGTATGTGAATTTGAATATTCGGAATAAGCTGGCGACAAGTTCAAACACAGTGGAAAAACCAATGCCGAATTTACATGCACATTCATTGAATTAGAATGTGCAAATGCGAAATCAGTTTCCGCATTAGTTAATTTGAACGACGAAAAATGATTTTGAATGACGATATATCGATGCAAGAGAGTGTTTCACGAAAACGAATGCTTCTAACATGAAATTGAATGACAAAATAGTGAAATTGGCCGGGAAAACCTGTGTATGTACACACACTCACACTCACACATATTTTTTAATGATATTCTTTATCTGAGTTTCATTCAATATCAGGTTTATGTTGACACTCAAATTAAAATGAACAACAACAACAAAAACAACAAAACAGCTGTATTCTTCTTTCTTGTGCTGCTAAATCATTAAATTTCCAGCATTCAGTACAATATATATATATATTTTTTTTATATCATACCATGTTTATTATAAGAGAAATGACATAAATTTCTGCATATCTCTCAGAAAAAGCTATATTGATTAACCTAATTAAGTCAATATATATATCTGCCTTATTACACACACACACACACACACAAAATGTGCTGCTAAATCACCTTTTTTTAACATACCTTTTTTTTTTTTGCAAAAATTATGTCAAATTAAGCATAACTCTTAAAGAAAAAAAAAACTATCTTGATCAACTTGATCAAATTAACCAATATCCGCCTCATTACAAAAACTCCCTTACACTCCCTTGAGAATACAGCATTTCCCAAAACTTGCCATAAACTGAAAAAAAAATCATGCTTAAATTGAAAGAACAATAGTCATCATCATCATTTTTTAACTTATCAACCTACCCCCTGTACACACACACACACACACACACACACACACACACACACCCATACACACACAGTGAAGAAGAAAAATTGATAGGAATATATGTTTCCATGGTCATAAAACCACTCTTGAAGGAACCTGCAGCACGGTATCAATGTAGGCCTATATGACCGTATGATATGGTTACGTGAAAAATCTGACCTATGGACAACCAGATATCATGACAATAACACAGACCATAAATCGATAAGAGAATGTTGTCAGCACAGTCATCATGTTCTTGTAACATTGTTTATTCCTGATCCTTCTTTGTTTGCAGATTTAACAGCTTGAGATAGAGGAACTCAATCTCTGTAAAGCTTTACACTTTGAACTTTTAAATGAATAATTTGTATCTGTGTATCGAAGTATCAACTATTTAAATGGTGACACGGGACCCTTACCATAAACGCATTAGAGAAATAACCAAAGTGACGATACGAGTAGTTACACGACGTCGGGACATTCGCAAAGTTTTGATATACGTCTAGTGCACGTAGGAAATCCACTCAAGTGATAAAACATACACAATCCAGTGCCATTCCGTCTTTGAACGCTTGCTTCTATTTGTTCCCGTCCGTATTATTTTGAGACATTGGCTGTGTCGTTATGCCTTAAAATTCATGTTTTACAAGTATTTCGTGGTCGTATGGTAAAAATAATGTCTTGCCATCGCGTTCCTGTGGTAAGAATGGCTTTTGTATGATATTATCATTATGTCTTCTATACTTTGCTGTTATATAATTGGCAGAGAAAAAACACCAAATGGTATAACTAACTTTGTTTATGTGTGTTTTAAAGACAGGATTTCTATGCGTAATTCTAAAACTGCAGTCGTGAAGCAGTCAATTAGCACGACAATGGAATCAAACCACGTCTTGTAGTTCATCAGGCATTTGTGGCGTCATGAGCATTTCATACGTCTAAGAAATCTACGTCAGTTGTTATGTGGGATATGTGTTATAAGGGATACCGCAAATCTATAATGCTACGGTGTTTTGTTTTGTTTTTTAACTCTAAGTACATCCCCTTCAAAAATTCAATGTATATGTAACCTTTGCCTTTTATCAATTTAGGCTCCCTTGGCCGTGTTTCATAAAGTTGTTCGTAAAGTTACGCATGACTTTACGAAAGACTGAAATATGAAGTGCCATATTATGTGTGCTCAGTTTTTTTCTTACGTTGTATCAAAGTATGACTGTATGTCAATATTTCATTTACATTGGGACAAACAACTTCCAAATAAAAACGGGTGTTAATATGTAAGATTAATCATTACCATCTGCGAATTTTAATCTTTAGCTATTGAAATTAACAATGATTAGGAAACCCACTTGGCTTGCCATATTTTAGTCGTTCGTAAAGTCGTGCGTAACTTTACGAATAGCATTATGATGCAACAGGGCCCTGGCCCATCACCGATCTCCGAGCATTTTTACTCAAGCCGACTTAAGATGGCGCCATAAAGGCGACTCTTTGTTGAGGATTGATTTTAGTAGAGATCATATTTCCTAATTGAGTTTTTAACCTCATAATGGTATTTGCCCCTACATCATGAGAAATTGTACATTGGAGGGTTGTAAAGCTTCTGAAAGGGATTAACTTTTTGTATTTGAGCTGTTTCAGTGGTACCCCAAATAAAGAAATACATTAAAATGCCACAATCATTCTAATTTGTTTGATACTGATGACTACTATGTACTAAGATCTAGTACCACAAGAACATAATAAGAAAACAAATTATAATTAAGCAGAGTTAGAGGGGGTAGAGGGAAGAAGGGGGGGGGGTAGGGGGATTTGACAGAATAGATAACATAAACCAGCAGAGCTTGTATAGGATGTATACTTCCCTTTGACTTGTGTGCACTGCGTGCATTCTCTAAAGGGCTCACACTACGTGTGTTAAAATTCACAATTCAAAAAATTCTGTAAAATAGCTAGGAGAATTAATATGTTTCATCTTTACTAACCTGGATAAGTGAGCTATACCCTTTCATCCATCAGATTTCCAGGGCAGGTTCTTCGGCTCAAACTCTGTTCAAGGGTCCGCAAAGCCAGACAACGAGTTCTTTTCACTCAAAAAATCACCTATTTTCTGTACATGCACCCAATGAAATATAGTCCCTTCAAAATCCATGAGAAAAGCTTTCATCTTCAAACCCAAATGCAGTTTGTAGAAGAAGTTATACTCAATAACTGCAGCTATTCAGATTTGTGCAGGCGTCTGGGACATTCCATTTTATTTACAGGTGTGAGCCCCTTTATACTCATGCTAAAGTTTGTGCAAACTTACAATATGTAAGTTAACACTTTCTTGTTACTTGTAGTAAACAAAAGTGATTTAGCAAACGTCATTATTTCCTGACCACATAAAGTGAGGAGAAAAGTACTGCTCTAAAACCAGTCAAGCCGTGCATGATAACTTTGTGTTTTATGTGTTGTGAAAGCAGGATACAGTGTTTATCACATTATTATTATGACGTCATAAGGTAAATACTCAGGTTGGAGCATGTGCGGATGTGTGCGCGTGTGGAGGTGTGTGCGTGTGTGTGTGTGTGTGCGTTAGTTTCCCCATTTTTTTTTTCATTGAGATGGCGCTCAAAATTTAAATAAGGCTGACTGATTGATTGCTTGTTTGATATCACACACAAACAAATAAGCAAACAATTATTCTACTGCAGGAGACAGAATACAACAAAACAAAGTGTGCTTGACATTCTGAGTAAATACATGCAGATTATAATTTCATCTCACATTTATTGATATGATGTAACAGACTATGGACTAAAATGTACAAAACAATCTGAGTAAACTTCAATCGAAATGAATAATGTACAACCTATAGTTATTGGATTAATTTCAAGGGATCACTGGCTTTAGGTAAATATCTTACGTCGAAATAATTTTCTGGAGTGATACTTACAAGAGTGTGGAAAAGTGTACTTGATTTCTCTCATTCGATCCCGCTTTGAGGACTACATTTATAATAATATTCACTAAACAAATTTACTACTCATTCCTATGTAGAAATACCTCTGGAAAAGCCAGTATGGAGACTTATACTTTGTGGTATAGCTATCTTCCATTGTATTGTTCATAGAAACTCTAAAGAAATACAATCATAGTGTGAAGTGACTAGTATCACATGTTGCCATTCAAGTGGGCTTGGAACGTATTGGAATCCCACGCCCAGTAAAGTTTACTTCCATGCAGCAAATTGTATGACGCATTTGGTTCCCCAAACCATGCAAACAATAGAACAAAACAAAACATAGCTTCGAAACAAAGAAACATATAAACAAAAACAAAAACAAAATCTTCATAGGATAAGTTGACATGCAGCTGCAAGCGGGCTCTATTCATGTATAATGTACACGCAGTTTGTGAATGTTTTATGACTTGACTTCCTTGATAACATTATAAAGCAAAATGAGACTTCAAATCGCTACCAATGTTTTTATTGCAGTGAATTATGCTGAAATAATCTATACCGGTACTTGAGAAGTAAAATACTTGTAGTTGTTTTTACCTTCGCTAAAAACCTAAAGAAACCAAAACTTAGCTTTATTATTCACTTGGAAAGCATGTGCATGGAAATGTTGACAAAATGAATTAGAATTGTATCCGCTGGTTTCGTGTTGAACAGTAGTTATGGAAGCTCACATGATTGCATTTTATTTATATTGTAACTCTTATGGTTTGCTGAGAACAACCTGTTTTTCTTCCTCCGGTTATTATCCTTTAGATACTGCGCGTTTTATAATATGCACATAAGTGGACGCACTCATAAACACATATTCGCACTCACACGCACGTATACACATAAACAAACCAACACGTACCGCACGTATACAATGGTATAGTATGCGACAATTACAAACCAGAAACCCATTAATTTATTTCTTTCCTCATTTCTGTGCCATTCAGTTTGAATTTGGTTCTGTATACGGCTCAACACATATTAAACATGCATGCTCGTGCAAATCAAGACAAAAATCTGTGTAACGAGAGTAAATCTAGAAACACTCAGCATATTGCGAAATCTTCTTTACAAGTTTGTTTGTTTGTTTGTTTGTTTGTTTTTTTCCGGCAGCAAAACAGCTGTGTTTACAAACTGCGTACGACGACTTAAAACAGTGCAATACAAAACTTTATGACTTTTTTTTTTAAATCCCTGAAACCGACTATACTGCAACATGAAACTTTTTAATATAATGAAGTAAGATATCAAATGATTCCGACGGTTAATGGACATGCATACTCTTGAGTACTGTACAAAAAGGTAGAAAAAGAACAAATAGACGTACATATTGCATAGATTTCGTCGTTATCATGCAATACATAATGTTTAGCAATTATTTTTCTTTTGTTCGTATATATACATAACATTTCCTCATTTAAACATACATTTCAGAAGTCAGCTACCTCCAGAGTCGAATTATGATAGATTATAACTGTAATCAGATTTCACTCTATAAGTACATTTTTATTTGTTTTTATAAAAGAAACTGAAAATATCAATGTAAATGAAAGACCATTGGATACTTAAATGAATAGAGAGAATGTCAGCAAATAGTTTTAAAATACATACAAATAAATTCTACTTCTTTGAAGAAAATAAAAGAGAAAACAATGTACGATAAGTACGGAACGCCGCTCATCTTTTGTGCTCTCAACATTGTCATATAATGTAATTGAAAAACAACACAGAACTAGAGTAAGCTGCCAGGGAATAAGCTGAGTAAGTTTAAGGTGAGAATCAACCTGTTTTGAACCGAATTTTGCGTGAACACGAATATTACAGTAAAATAAGAAAAATGAATACAAACTTGATATTTCGTCGCTCAACTTGTGTGTTTAAAGGATAAGACAAACTTATTAGGGAATAATTTGAAATAGAATAGGCCAAAAGCGAAAGAATGATAGTACTGGGGACTGACTTTATGCACATGTTTATAACTGTGCATCTCCCCCCTCCCCCCCCCCCCAAAAAAAAAAAATCATTTCGTCCAACCCAAGCATTGAAAACTTTTTGATGGAGATGATTAAGTATTCCTAGTGAAGTAACCGTGATTCTTCTTCTTCTTCTTTTTTTTTTAAATGCCATAAGGTAAATAGGGGGAAAACTGATAACGGGATAAAGCAATGCGGTTTTGGAACTAGGATCTAGTTAATCTACCCGATCCAAACAACAACAACAACAACAACAACAACAACAACAACAACAACAACAACAACAACAACAACAACAACAACAACTAATCAACCTTCTTTGTTGAATCAAATATAAACAAAAAAGAAAAACTCATGTGAATAAACTTTCTTCAATGGTAATGCCTGCTTCAGTTGCCATTTGTTGCTTTCCAAGTAAGTGATTTGTGAGTTAAATATCCCCCTGCTTAAAAGACATTGATACTTCAAAATATCTCTTCGACTTTTTATTTCCTTTACAAAGGGAAAACACGGAAACAAGAACAACAATCTGTCATAAAGAGATGCATAGTGCAAAAAAGTATAGAAAAAATATACGTTGAAAGCCCAGACACCTTAAAAGGGGGATGATAACAACATTCAGAAATGACAATACGAAACCCCACATGACCTCGCGATAATCAGAATAGGCCTTTGTATCGTATTTACGAAATCCAGTCAGTCTAGCGTCACTAGAAGCCGAGTACTGTAACAGGCCTAGAAGCGAGTGTCGAAGTCCGAATCCATGCCGTCGTTGACAAAGCTCATCGGTTCTTGCTTCAGGCCGTTGCTGTGTTTGTAGTCGTTGGCGAGGGCGTTTTCACGGTCGATGCGATCAAAGTCGGGCTTGCTGAACTTGTAGATGATGCCGCAACCGAATGAGTCGCCCTCAACGTTGACAGTCGTTCGCACGCGATCACTGTCAAGCCATAATAACGCGTATACCCAAAAAATGACAGATACGTATAATTATATTTTTCTATAATGCTCACAGAACCAAAAACAATCGAGCAAAATAAACAACAAGCAAATAAACAAACAAATGAAAAAAACTTTTGATTATCTAGGGCTTCCCTAGGCATGACAGAATCATAATTTGGACGCCGCTGTAAGTATTAAGAATAACCCTATAGGCCCTACTTTTTCTGGAAGAATGATTTGCTAAATCTGGGTGGTACCTGTCATAACTTGATTTTTGTTATGGTTAATAGATAAACATATTCAGAATGTCTCTACCAGTGTCAAAATCTTGCACTTTTGTTTTCATGATTTTTATTTAAAGACTTCTTACAATCAGAAGAGCACCTGAAGCAAACCATGGAGGTTGTATGTGTCGACTTTTTGAAGACACTGAAGAAAAAAAAAAACCCAAAAAACCTAAACAAAACTGGGAGACACTAATCATGAGTGGAAAAAAAAAAGAATTACGACAGAAAAAAAGTAAGCATTGACAGTAGAGGGCGTGCCGCTTGCTCTTGAGAATAGGTGCTCATTTGCACACCCTCCTATAACCTATTGAAAAATTATTCTTTCGTAAAATCATATCAATCATGATAATTATGTACATGGCAAAGATTGGCGCTCATACTCACAGGAACCAATCGATGACGAGGATGAGTGTGATGTCATCAGCTGGCAGACCAACTGCATTGAGAACAATCACCAAGGTTACGAGCCCGGCCTGGGGCACGCCCGCTGCTCCAACGCTTGCAAGAGTGGCCGTGATGCTAGAAAAGGGAGAAAAGAGATCTAAATCAGGGTATGTGGCAAACAGCAAATGATAACGGAGCAGAAGAAAAAAGAAGAGAAGGAGGAGGATGAGCATGATGAGTAGGAGGAGGAGGAGGATGAGTAGGAGGAGGAGGAGGAGGAGGAGGAGGAGGAGAAGAAGAAGAAGAAGAAGAAGAAGAAAGATGTAATTTCCAATATTACGTTTTTGCTATTAAAGTTGACACGTCGCATCTAACACACGCTAAGCACCTAAATGTAGTTTAGGCCCATTTGTGAGATGAAATCTCTAGCAACTTAGTTCGTTATGAAACTGCACGTTCCTCAGAGCTCCCTGCCGTGGCAAAGATGAGGATAATGCTTTTTATAACGTTTTGAGAGAGGGGGAAATAAGATGACGTTCAAACTGTTTCAGTAAGATTTAGCAGGTTGTCCAATTACCTGATCACGATAACGTCGGCCGCGTCGAGAGGGATGTCGTTGACCTGGGCGATGAAGATAGCCGCCACGGCTTCGTAGAGAGCGGTGCCGTCCATGTTGATGGTGGCTCCGATGGGGAGGACGAAGCGGGTAACGCGGCTGTCGATCTTGTTGTTGTCTTCCAGACTACGAATGGTGACTGGCAGGGTGGCCGAGCTGTATGTCAACAGAACACGTTATTCGATATTCAATTCTCGAAGCCACGAAGATTTTATACTAACTACAGATTGGTGATGATGATGATGATGGTGATAATGATAATATCAATACTATCGATGTTTTTGCTATTACTCTTTCTATCGTCTTCATTATAAAGGTTATTGATTACTGTGAAGGAAACATTGTTACATTTTATACATTGATGACGATACAACTGGCCACCCGCAAACAGTTGGATATGAATGAATATCATGTCTACAAATTAAGTTTTAGTTGTATTTCAGGTACGAGTTTGAGAAAAAGGTGTTACTGATAATGTGTGCAACTGTTAAGATTACACACATTGGAGCTGTAATGGCTGTAATAGGGCGGGGAAACTCCCCAAGGACTCTGGCATAGTCTTATTCAAGAACCTGATTGCACCGCATTGTAAGCATTGCATTTAGTAATCTTTATCAAAAAGAACACACTGTCTGGATAATGATACAATAGTGATTTCAAATAAATTTCCAAAATTTTCTGATCTTCAAATCTCCCAACTGACGCACCTTGAGGCCGTGGCGAAAGCGGTCACCATGGCAGGGGCCACGCCCTTCAGGAACCTGTACGGATTGGAGCGCGTGAAGATGAGGTAGAGGAGCGGCAGGATGATGAAGCCGTGAATGAGGAGGCCGACGATCACGGTGGCCGAGTAGAGACCGATCTGCTGGAAGACCAAGGCCCAGTCATCCATGCTGAGGATCTTACCCAGTATGAGGAAGAAGACACCGATGGGTGACAACCTGGCGAATTCAAAACGGCAACGTGAGTATACTCCGTGACGTCATCATGTGAAGTACTAGTATGTATTTTCTATTTCAAACTGATCAATATGGCGTAATGTATACTTTATATTTTGGTGTACATTTTGCTGGTTGTCGGATGGAAAATAAGTGAAACTAAAATGAACTGAACTGAAGCAAAGAAATATGGCACGGAAGAATAATGATTTTGTTTGGACATTTTGTCTTTACATTCATTTGTAACCATTTTCTTATACAACACCCCATTACTCGTTTCATGAGAGGTGTAGTCGTGCTTCATACGCACTTGTCTATCTCAGTATTAGGACGGTAAAACTTTATGAATCATTACAAATGAAATTCACGTGATCAGGATGTAGAGTGCCACCTAGTGCAACACATTCCCATCAAAATACCAATGTCTATCCATCCATCCCTCGATGTATTTTTCTATCCGTATATTCCTCCATCTATCTATTCACCCACTGTTCTACCTATCCATCTGTCATGTCTGTATAGCTATCTACCTATCTGACAATCCACATGGCGTCATGTAGCAAATTAATCGTATAGAGCCCACCCTCAGAATATTGTAGCGAGTACATTGTTTGAATACGGAATATACTGTAGCTATTTCCCAGAATCTTGTCAAGTATAATTATTTACACCATAGTATAATCATATTGTTTGTTTGTTTTCATTTTCCATCAGACAAGAGGACTCAATGGCCAATATTCCGCTACACTAGCCGGTAAAGTTCCAAAGTGTCCAGTTGTTTGTTCGGGGGGGGGGGGGGGGGGGGAGTGGGGCACTTTACCGGGTCCTACACTCTTTTATTTGTATGTTACAGTATAGACAAATTGATTTCATTCATCTATTTCGTGTCTTTTTATATCACATTCAAGATAATAACAGTAGCATAACTGACCAAATGATATAGCCGACCATGATCATGACACATTCCATCAGGGAGTTGATCACGTTACGAAGCGGCAAGCCCTGCTCGCCCATGCGTCCGAGCACGCCACCGAAGACGCACGAAAAGACGACCAGTCCAAGAATGTTGGGCTTGTACTCGTAGCCGCCTTGCGACACCAAGATCGTCATCGGGCCCGACGTCGTATTGGGCATCATGGCCGTGATCGTGGTCTCCGTCACCATCAGTCCAGTGGCTTCAGTCATCGTCACCATCGAGTCCGTGGTCATCTCGACAACCTCGGTGACCTGACGGGTCTTGTACTATAGTCGTGACGAAGACGACCGGCGAAAAAACGAGAAAGAAATACGAGAGGCAGGTAAAAATAAAGTTTAAAGAATAAAAGTAACGAATGACGTTCACCAGGATCATATGACTTTACGTGAAACAGGCGCATCATGGATTATTAAAACCATGATGGCTTGAATTTCATACATGACGCAAAAAAAAAAAGTGTTGAAGTCAATGCGTCATCTTAATATACACTGAGGATTTCCCTTTTTTCCCGCTATTTCTATTTTTCGCATAAAGTGGATCAGAAGAATTGTGAGATGTTGAATAATGAAAAGGGCATTTAGGCAATATCATTTATTCAAAGTTTAGTGCATCAGCTAACACAGTCATAGCATCTTAATGAGAAAAAACCTAATACGCAAACCACAAAGTGGCTATAAAAATTTGTCGCGAAACTGTATTTAGTGTGTAATATATATGTACATGTTATAAGTATGTAAATAATATATGAAATAAAATCCTCATAATTCGTACGCGTGAAACGAACCTTTGGAATAGTTAGCTGTTTAGTACCCATTTATTTATAAACTGCCTGTCTAACGTAATACAATTAACGCTTCCTCTCCTTCTTCATGTTTCTTTTTTTTTAAGACAACAAAAAGTTGCACATTTGTTGCTTTTTTTTTCTATCTTAATAAAAACCACCAATGCTATCAACGAATTATTTGTTTCCCGTCTAAAAGATTGGCTGATTTAAGGGAAAACCCGAATAATTCTCTGAAATTTCGTTTGAAGGTCAGTTTTGCAGCTATTGTTTCAGTAGTAGTTTTATTGATTTCCACAAAATGTTGTTTGGAGTTTGAAAAAAAGAAAAGAAATAGTGCCAATGTTGTTGGCAATTGAAAAATCATGCAGTCGTAACCTACAGCTTGTAGTTTCACTATTTTAGAAAAGGAAGTACGTCATATTCCGCTCTAGACAATGTTTCATTTTCCTAAAATCGAAAAAAAAGTGAAACATCCGCCGTGATTCGGGAGGATTGTACTTTTTTATTATACGATATTCATTTCCTCGTTATTCATCATGTACGATACGTTGTGGGTAAACATGTGGAATATCATGATATGGTATATTTTATTATAGCAAGCATCTGGTTGTTGTAGTTTGTTTGCATTTGCATCATTCTGCATCTGTTATCGGAAATTCTAACCTGCACAGTTTTGTTAACCCATTAATCAATCAGTCAATCAAACTATTTCTCTTTCTATTGTCATCCCTCTCCCTTAAAGCGCATAGAGACACAATATACGGTAGTGATATGCGCTATATAAGCACTTAGTTTCATATATATATATATATATATATATATATCATATATATATATATATATATATATATATATATTATATACATATTTCTGATCAAAATATGAATGGAAATTTTTGCTCGTACACGACATAGTGGTTAAGTCTTTGGACGTTTAGGTCTCGAGTTCGAGTCCTGTCAGGAGTGCGTTCATCCTTGGACAAGATTTTTTTTTTTTTTTTTTTTTTTTGGTTACCTAGATATCTCTCTTAACCCAAAAGGAAAATAAAAAAAATCATAAAATGATATTGACTACAAGAGTGTTTAAGAAATACCCCACACTGAATGGTAAAAGAGAGATTATGAAATAACAAGACATTTTTTACTAGGAAAGATGTGAATTTCATTCTCGATGCACAATAATTTTTTAACACAATGTTTCTATTTTTTCTTTTGACATCATGATGTCCTGCATACTATGCGTTATGACATAATGTATTGTATGATTGCGATTATATCATTGTATCATCCCGATTGACAACAGATGATTTTAATCCGAAAACGAAAATGAATTAATCAATCCGAACATTTGTGACACTATTCCGAAGGGTTTTTATTCTGAAGGTTCGTAATTCCGCAGGTTCTTTAGGCTCGTAATTCCAAAGGTTTGTGTGTTTAAGAAATACCCCACACTGAATGGTAAAAGAGAGATTATGAAATAACAGGACACTTTTTACTAGGAAATATGTGAATTTCATTCTCGATGCACAATGATTTTTTAACACAATGTCGGCTCAACGACCTCTACTGCAGTTTCGGATTAACGAGTCTTCGGAATAATGACCCTTTTCTTTCCTTGCGGAATTATTGAACACTGCAAATAACGAACCTTATTTCATTTACGGAATCACTGAACACTCAGAATAACGAACCTTATGTCATTTTCGGAATCACTGAACACTCAGAATAACGAACCTTATTTCATTTTCGGAATAATGAAACTTCGGAATAACGTCACAAATGCTCAGATGGACGAACTGTTTGAATTTTTGGATTACACGTAATAATTATAATCCTTTGTCACTGGGGGCAAGGAATTCCTCTATCAATATCACAGACAGAAATTATTCCCTCGCGTGCTTATACGGGGCAATCGATCGATAGGTGTATATTTTACATACTAGGACACAGATTCACACGCCTGTTCTCACTGCTACGAGTCTTTGCAAACATCAGCGCCATTGACTTAACCTTGATAGACGCCAGCGGCCCATTTCTCATCTATCATTATGCTTACGGAGGGCCGTTTCACATGAGTGGCCAGGATTGATTTTTGCCTTGCAGCTGGGTAGGAGATGGGTAAATAGTGACATGTACCCAGCAATAAAATGTCAAATATCTCTCTAGAGTGAACCATCATCCAATATTCTCGATATCAACAGATTAATCAGTTCTTTCAAGATAACTGGTAGTTTCATGGTATTACAGTA
The DNA here is from genome assembly GCA_033980235.1 of Diadema setosum. Classification (NCBI taxonomy): domain Eukaryota; kingdom Metazoa; phylum Echinodermata; class Echinoidea; order Diadematoida; family Diadematidae; genus Diadema; species Diadema setosum. Next base: position 6,352,357 of record CM067072.1, on the reverse strand, counting down.
TTACTATTAGAGACACCTTCTTTGATGACCAATTACTCGTGATAGATATAGAAGTAATTATACAAAGTTATAAAGAAATTTACAAGCTCATGCCAATTGGAGAGAAACAGGAACTGCAATATCTTAAAAATGTGTTCCCATAGTTTACAAAATCTGTCGTAAATTTAGCAATAAGAAGCTTTCGAAAATTCTGTTGCTATACAATAATCCCCAATAACTAAACATTAGTTTCTATTCAATTATTGATGAAAGAATCATATGTGTCTGAACAGTTATGATGGAGGTAAATGAACTTTTGCCTGAACCATTATGTTTTAGATTTTCAACAGCAGTCACACCCCCACACACATACACACCTTCACATGCACATACAAAATGAATATGCACAACCCTCCATCGTATACGTACCAATACACAGGGCATAATCGTGTTTTTAAATTTATTGGTCTATCAAGACAAGCATTGCCACTTGAATTATTAATAGTTATGACTCTTGTGTAATAACGAGCATGACAATATAACATGGCAATGTCAACAACAGAAAATTCACACTTTATATTCTTTCAAAATGGACTTTGACATCGTCACGTTGACTTCAAGTTCATTTTGAGCAGCGTCGCTCAGGTTTTTACTGATTTAAGTAAGCAATTCTGATGGCTCATGCCAGTCAGATTGACCAGAGACAAGACGCAATATTAAGTTATCATTTCCCTTTTCTAGTTTATTGATGAAAATGCTATTCCATCGCCAGTAAGGGACAAACAAAAGCTTAGAGAGCACCAAAAGGAAATACAGTGTGTCAAAAACGATGAGCACTGCCTTAAGATTACTATTAATGGATAAAATGTTTGTAATGCAACATGAACAAGTACAACAACAAAAAGAATAGTGCTTCCAAAAGGCGCTAAATCCATCATTTTTTTTTCAACGGATTTAGCGCCTTTTGGTTGAAAGCTCTTCATGTATATTATATATATATATATATATATATATATATATATCACGTATTTTATGTAACACGTTTGTGTGTGTGTGTGTATATATATATAATGTATATGGATATATCCACGATACATTCTCTTCTTATGCATGCCCTCACTCATGATTTTCATTTGTGAAAGTTTGGCAGCACTGTTGTGATCAGAATTTTGTAGCTGCCAGAAAAGAATGCGATGTAGGCTAAGTATATACAGGCTAATATGACAGTTTGATTAGTGTGCAGGATCATGAGTTGGGAAACAATGTGATAATGGGATTAACAATGGTGTCACCAACAATATATTCTTACTACCTAAGTGAATATGTTTCCTTTCAGTTGCAGGCCTTTAAAGATTAATACCACAATGAAAGACGATTTGTAATTTTTTCTTTTTTTTTAATGGAATAGGGTAATAGTAAAATTGGTTCTGTACAAAACCAAGTTTCATGCTGCGTGTATGTCCAGTTTTGTTGAGAATAATGAGTAAAAGGGTATACAACTTCATCCTGATATGTGATATCAACAAAATAGTTGAGGAAATCCGTCAAATAAGCGATTTCCTTTATCCTCGAACCTTCACCACATTTTATTGATAAAATTCTACTAATCCGGAAAAAAGAGAAAGAAAGAAAAGAATGATATGCCAGACCGACAGGTTACAGAGAAGCTATTAGCCTTTCATGTGAGAGAAGCCAAAAGGGTTTTACGAACACTACACTGAATTTTAATTTTTACAATTGAAAATTCGAGCTGATTTCACTTTTATTTCATTTTTCCTCACACTTTCAATGATGTCGAGTTATCGGAGTAGACATCTTAATATCAAAGGAGGCACGACGAATTCAAATTTAGTACCCACTGTGACATAAAAAAAAAGGTGCAGCAAAATGGGGAAAAAAAAAGTATGTGACAATTTGTATGAGTGGGCTGAAGCTGAGATTCCAGACAGAAAAAAAAGAAGAGACATTATGAAAATCGTCAGTGTTGTTTATTTTCCCTTCCTACATAAATAAATGTTAATGTTTGTTATTTGATATGCAATCATATCACATATTACTAACAAAACATGCAAGCACTATCATGTCTGAACTCATCAACACGTCAATGTACGTGCTATACAGGCAGCTAATTTTAAAGTCGTTGATCACATCGGATATTTTGGACGCGTCTCTGGCTTGCTTGAAAAAGAAGTGTTGAGATCCTCAACGGTATATTCCATCAGTCGGCGCTAAACGACAACAAATCTAAATCGACTATTTCTTAAGTAAACATTTCGAGATGCAGAGATATAAGGGCGGTGAATGAAAGACAATTGATAACAAAAATATCGATAACAAAAATCTGTTATTGGAAAATGAATTTCATTTGAATTGAACTGAATTAAAAAAGACGGCCTACCAAAGGTAAAACTTGAAAATATGTATCGATAGCAAAAATGTGTTCTTGGAAATCAAATTTCATTTGAATTGAATTAAATTGAAAAAGACGGCCTGCCAAATGCTCGATGCCCCCGACCGGATTGGACTTCTTCCCCTAAATAGATGAGGAATATCCTTATCTCGCCCATTTACTGCCTTACCATAAAAGATGTTTTTAAGTTTTTTTTTTATCGACGCTGTTTTGTTTATTATACCACTAGTATCATCATTGTTTTCTTCTCTCTCTTTTTTTTTTTTAATTGTTTAATGAAAAATTATGCTGCATACAATCAACCATTACTCGGGAATCGGCAGAAAATACAATATCATTACTGAAGCCCCCCCCCCCCCCCTCCCAAACCCCACAGAAAACAAACCAAAACATTTCAACACTGCGCGCAGCAGTTTACCAGCCAGGACTAAAACCGCTTTCTGGGTGGGATTTCACGGAGCACGCGAACGATTTGAGAAGGACGCGAATGGCAAAATCCAGCATTCGTATTTTAGTCTGCAAAAGATCGCCAAACGAACGTGAGGGTTCGGAAGCGTCGTCAATTGTTCGCGAATGTCGTTTTTACTTCGGTGAGAATTTCAAAAAAGTTTGAAATTTTTTGCGAACCTTTTCCGCACACTTGGTCGTGATTTGCTCGTGAATTGTTCTCGAAAGTGTCTTTAAAGCCTCGTCATATGCGCAAGACCTTCGCAAGACACGCGCGATGTTCGCAAAATGTTCGTGAAACCCCAAACAGACTCCGAAACTTTGGAGAATGTCTCGCGTATGTTACGCGAAATCTGCGAAGTTTTTTCCGATCATTTTACGACGTAATCGGAAACTGTTTGCGTACCTTTTGAGACATTCTCGCGAACGTTTATCGCACTTTTGGGGGATGTATGACCTATACGTTTTCTACAAATAAAAATCTTAGCATACATCTAAACATCAAACAATTATTAAAAACTACAGTAACAAAAGAAATTAAAGACTAACAAAGAGAAAGATGTTTGATATACAAAAAAATCGCAGAATACACTTAATGTTAATCTAAAGTATGCAAAATTTCATTTGAACTATAGAGATTATGTGCTGGAGGAACTGAAAAAAAAAATCAAATGCTTTACTAGTGGAGATAGGTCCTAGGAAAAAAAAAATGTAGGCAAGCACACGATAGACAAATGAGAGAACAAGAAAGGAGAAATAGAGGAAAGAAAACAAAAATCAACTCAAGACAGCTTCCACCTCTCCTCTGGTACATTTTCTCCCATGATTATTGAACATTTTTCGTTGTTCGCATTTCCGTCGCGTGTTCTTCGTGTACGTAACATGCTGTACTTTAGCAATGGTACACACGACATTCGCACATACGTCGTGGAAACTTCGCACAAATTGCGCAAGAATAGTTTTCGGCTTCATTGTCGGAAAATATTCGGAGAAAAACTTTTCCGAATGTTGGATTTTGTCATTCGCGTCCTTCGCAAATCATTCGCGTGCTCCGTGAAATCACACCCTTATGAATGTTCATTACGCCGTAATACAAACACGCTTAATTGGGGGTTTTATACTTACAGTTCGGAAACATGCTTCGATAATATTCTCTGGGAACATCGCCCTGCAAAAGAAAGAAAAAAAAGAAAAAAAAATCACAAAAGAGGTCAAACAAGAAAGGAAATTAATTTTGGAATACTTGGACACAAGTAGCAAGTGCAAAGTAACGATAGTGGATAGACAGTTATATGCAATAAAAGTGTTGCAATGGATTTTATCGGACAATTCATAATAAGGTATTCCTTATTCAAAGTTGTTGTTGTTGTTGTTGTTGTTGTTGTTGTTTTTAATAAGGACCATCACTCTATTACAAAGAACCGAGGAAGGCTTACCTAAGACGTTTTTACTATCAATATATCTTAAGCTCTTGCAATTTTAACTTCTTACATTTTTCTTACAACATTTCCAGAATTTGTAAACCAGAAACTGAAATAATCAAAGTTGGTTGGTTGTTTCCTGTTGTTTCCATGGCAACTGCAATGACTTCAACTGACAATCATTGCAAACGTGTTTATGCAGTGTTTACTAGCTTCGCAAATCTATCTTATCTACGTGTGATTTTCCTGTAGCAGCTGTATCATCATTGTATGGGAGAGTTTGTTTAGTCGCATGTTTGCAAGGTTATAAATGGAGTGTATTTCTATGGAGTTTGACACAAATTTCACGCCAAATATGATATCTCTCGCGAACAGTAGCCCTTCCCAGCCCATCTTGTTTACATGTTTTTTCCAGGAGGGTTCAAAAGTACACCATTTCTGGGTGTCATCGCTGCACGTACTTTATGGTTAATGCGATATGCTCTATGTTGTAAAATAGAACCATGCGTGAAAGCGTTTAAGGAGGTCGAATATGAAGTAACGTACAGAGTTATGATCGCAGCCCCTTATTTCATGATTTAAACGCGTTTCTCATCGATATACGCCGATCTCTCCCTCTCAACTGTGTGTGTGTATGTGTGCGTGTGTGTGTGTGTGTAGCCTTGTAGCATCACAAAACCCACAAAAATGTTCCCCAGATGGATTTTTGCAGAACACAAGAAAATAAGAGTCATTTTCGTTTTATTCCAAATCAGCCAATCTTTTATTAAATGTATTTTCTGACAAAGTTACGTTTTTTTTTTTCGAACAAAATATATAAGCTCGAAACGTTATATACTTTTTTTTTTTTTGCAAGCAGTGCTAGTAATCCATTTTCAAACGCATTTGTTTTTCATTTGGTGTGAGAGGTGTCTGAAAGTATAACAAAGCATGGAAACGCAGCAGAAGCTTGGCAAACAGTCAGTACTGGTATTTGGTATTTTTTGCATACTTGACATAATCTGAACAGAATGCTGCCGATTCATGTGCGAACCAAGATTTGGGTTAATCTGACAATTCATTCACAATGGTTGCCATGGACCTTTCAAAAAAAAAAAAAATCCTCCGTTTGTTCCACACAATAAAGTGTATCCCGATGCACTTGAGTGGACTCCTCGCTTCAGTGCCCCATTTTTCTCAGATGTATAGCATTCCTGCATTCCTGCATGTTCGACTTTCGTCACCTATTTCGGTAGGCAATTACAGAACTCAAAGTTCAAAGTTCAAATCTATTTTCATTTCCATCAAAATAAACAGAGAAAATTAGACTTATGCCTTGTATAAGCAGAACATAGCCCGCACCAATCCGCTTTTTTATCAGATAAAAATACTGAATATATATGATATAAATACATTTAATTCTTTGCTTTTCATGTTTAAGTATTTGAACAACCAACTTCCAAACACTTTTCACGATTTCTTTAAACTAAATTATACTGTCCATTCGTATCCAACTAGTAATTCGCAAAATTTTCATTTACTAAATCCCAAATTATTAATTGCACAAAAATCTATAAGACATGATGGACCAAATCTTTGGAACACACTCCCAGATTATATTCAGTTCAGTTCAGTTTTTATTTCTGCATTTCAAAATCAATACAAATCAACAAGTCAACAAAATACTTATATGGTCATTTACACAGCTAATATTCGTAACGTTTGGATCTTACATACATTTTCTTTTTTTTTTTCAAGAACGAATATCATATATGAAAGGAAGCAATAGGAAATGATAAAAAATGAAATGCAGGGGATCATCATCATAAGCTAAGCTTGACGAGGAAGATGGCCCCAGGTAAAGAGATACATAAAGAAAATCTTGCCACTCACTGAGTGGGGGGTAATTGTGCAAAGGGCACAATAAAGAGATACACAAAGAAAATCTTGCCACTCACTGAGTGGGAAGTAATTGTGCGAAGGACGTGCGGTGCAGTGCGGTGTGCATTGTGTTGGGATGAATCTTGGTTTGCACGTTGAGTGTTATTTTGTGTATCAGTGTGATGAGGTGAATGTTACTTCAATTATGGCCTTGAACTCATTGTTTAGGGTGTTTGTTGACCAGGGGGTATGAATATTTATGTGTCAGAAGTATACTGGATTATGAGGGTGTTTTTTTAGTTCTCGTTTGAAAATGTTCAACGACGTACATTGTTTTAAATGAGGGGGTAAAGAATTCCAAATATCTGGTCCATTATGTTTTAACGATTTTTGAGCTAAAATGATTCTGGGGTTTTCGAGATGGTAATCGGACGACTGACGTGTTGGATATGAATGAACGGTGGAATTTGGAGTGAAGAAGCCATCAAAAATTTTTGGAAGACAATTAAATGTATATTTATACATAAAAACAGCAGTTTGAAAGGTGTGAAGATCCTCAATTTTCAATGTTTTTAGTTGACGAAATAGTAGGGGATTGGATGGGGATAAGTAACGGGAATTTGTAATCAAACGTACAGCACGTTTTTGGAGGGTAAAAATTGGATTAATTTTAGTTGAGCCACAGTTTCCCCAAACGATATTGCAGTATGTGATATGTGGAAAGATCAATGCATTGTATAGAATAGTCAGGGAATTTTGAGAAATGAAGTTTTTCAGTCGATATAAAATTCCTACAGTTCTCGAGACAGACGTGTGGATATTATGAATGTGATCGTTCCAAGTTAAACTCGAGTCAATTGTGATTCCTAAAAATTTAGTAGATCTTACTTCAGTTAAGGATAATCCATCAATATTAATATTATAACTGCTGTTAATGTTCTGTGAAGCAGTACGTTTGAAACGTATAAAATTTGTTTTAGAGACATTAAGGGATAATTTATTACATATAAACCATTGGGAGACTTTGTCTATTTCCGTGTTCAGAGTATCAAACAGTGTTTCGAGGTTCTCATGGGAGTAAAAAATATTAGTATCATCCGCAAAAAGTATAAATTTAAGAGTTTTTGATGTATTTATAATATCATTGATATATACAAGGAACAGTAGGGGGCCAAGAATTGATCCCTGGGGAACACCACATACAATATTATATGGTATTATAATTCGGAGATTTAGATGACTTAAATAGTACATATTGCTTTCTGTTGGATAAATAATCAATAATCCAAGAAAGTGCTAAACCACGAATACCATATCTTTTTAATTTGTAAATTAATATATCATGATCTATGGTATCAAAAGCCTTTGATAAATCCATGAAAATTCCTATAAAATGTTTTTTATTTGCAAAAGATTCAGTAATCTTATCTAACAATTGAATTATAGCTAAATCGGTGGAATGGCCCTTTCTAAATCCAAACTGATTAGGTATAAGTAGGTCATTTACATGAAGAAAAATGTACAGGCGTTTATGAATAATTTTTTCCAGAATTTAGAAATACTAGGTAATAACGATATTGGTCTATAATTTGTTAAAAGAGAAGGGTCGTCTTTTCTTTTGAAAATTGGAACTACTTTCGCAATTTTTAATGAGTTTGGGCATATTCCAGAAGACAGTGAAAGATTGAAAATGTAAGATGAAGGTGTGGTTATTTGTTTGATGATTTTCTTCAGTATATAAACACTTATTTCATCGTGGCCACTAGATCTACTTGGCTTTAATCTGTTAACAATCTCCAGTATTTCTTCCCCATCTGTTGGGGGTAAAGAAAAGGGATTTGTCGCAGTTTGGTGGGAGAAATTCAGTAAAGTTTGAATGGACATGTTTGTTTTTTATTTTTGAAGCTAATTGGGGGCCAATATTTACGAAGTATGAGTTAAAAGCATCAGATATTTCATCAGGGTTTGTGAGTTCTTTGTTGTCATTATAAAAAACGGACGATGTTTCCTTATTATTTTTACCTGTTATTTCATAATAGTTTCCCATAAGCCATTTACGTTATCCTTTTGATTATCAAACTTATCGGAATAATACATTTTACGAGAAATACGAATCAAATTACTGAGTATATTTCTATACTTTTTGTAATCTGTAAAATGTTTTGTATTGTGGGTAGTAATCGCCAATTTATACAATTTATTACGGGTTTTTATGGAATTGATGATTCCCGTTAAATCACGTAAAACGTCATATTCTTTTAAGGCTAGATTGAAAACTACGTTACTGTCAGATTACTCTCTAAAAAAAAATCGAGTGAAATTTTTCACTCTTTAAGGAGTGAATACAAAAAAGAGTGAAATTGGAGTGACTTTTGAGTGAAAATGTTCATTTTCACTCGTTTGAGAGTGACGTCAGGGATCACTCCAAAATCTTCGAGTGATCCCCGAGGTCACTCCAAAATGAGTGAATATGAAAATTTTCACTCGAAATTCACTCCAACTTCACTCTAAATTCACTCTTTTTTGTATTCACTCCTTTAAGAGTGACTATTTTCACTCGATTTCTTTTAGAGATTACAATTTATGAACATAGCATCTGAATATAAGATTTTGTTTTGTTTGATCACATTTCTTTTCCTGTAAATTGGATTTAAAACTACAACAAATATACGCAATGTTTCTGTGTCTATCATTTCATTTCATTCACACTATCTTCAGCATCACCAACATCACTTTCATCTTCATTATCACATTTTTTCCTCATCATTACCCTGTCATCATCATCATCATCATCATCATCATTCACTTTACTTTCATTCGTACATATGCACTATAATATAAAACATAATGCATTTACATGTATAGTGTATCATATTTTGTAGTATTTCCCCATTCCGCAAACAATATGATACACTATGTGTATTATGTAGATAGGTCCCTGGGCTGCCACGTGTTCAAGCTTTTGCTTATAGTGGCAGTCCTTCCGCATAATTTCTCAGGTAATTATTTGGAAATTTGGTAATACGAGTTATATTTTGTTAACGTAATTAATTTACACATCACTTTTCCTTCTTTGAATCATGTACTAGTAATCTGCTTACTGATATTCCATGTGATATTACTGAAAAGAATCTTGATTTATGTATGAAATTGTGTTGGAAGAAAAATAAAACAAACAAACAAACAAACAAACATATTTGTAATAAGAGTTGCAAAAAGTAAGTTTACAAATAACTCCAACTTTCATGAGTTTCAATCTTGTCATCTCATAGGCTGAGAATCTTCATTTCCTGTTTCCGAACTTGACTTCACTATTACACGACTAAAGATATTTGTATCTTGTGACTTTGTGTGTGTGTATTTTCTCACTAACGTGCATTTATGTTTACTCATTCAGTCATTTATCAAGGCTCGACGTTGCACTTGTAGCAGTTGCCAGGTGGCTTTGGGCCACCAGAAATACTAGTATAAATGACGTCCGGCCACCACTTTCTGAAAAATGATATGTTTTGGTGGCCCGATTTGGCAGGTCGAAGGGCAATCGACATTGATAATTAAGAGCAGCGCTTACGATCCTCCGCATATATGTTATTTTTTAACTTGAATCCGAACATAGACATGTTCCTATGACAAGTTGCGCTTGCTGGTGTTTATTGTATGAGAAGTTAGGACATGATTTCAGTGCAACGTCTTCCATAAATTTATATAGAGGTGGAACCGAAACAGAAAGGAGGTTAAAGGCATAATCTACCATTTGCAGATTAAAAAAAAACCACCCAGCATTAATGCTTCAAAATAGTTCCAACCACTGTAAAAATTTGAATCCGTATAATCAATGTTAAGTATCGTTAATAGACAAAATGTGAACAATAGTTGTATTATAATAAGAATGTTGCCAGACTAAACCGTCTACAGTTATGGTTTAATGAGAAAAATACTGATATCTCCTTATGTTTTAGGCTTTATTGCGAAAATTTTATATGGTATGTAGGATGTTTTGTGATACAACAGATCTAAACATATGCATCATATGTGATATCTTGAACATTTTTAAATCACTGTTCCCAAAGGTAAACAGGACCTTTAAAAAGGGTATACACTGATTTTTATAGGTAAGCGAAATATACACTGTAAATATTAACTATGACTTGATTATCACATGCTCCGAGGAAGAGAGATGAAACACCATAGAAGGGAAATGATTGTTTGCGGTGTACTGAGTAATCTCTAAACCTCCACGAGAGATTGGCGTATATAGTCAGTTTACTTCAGGAGGGAAATTTCCTCTGTTCTTCTGGTATCTCAGGACCAATCAAATATTTGACGAAATCCCCTTTTGTTTGGGAAGGTACAATGCGCTTGCTCTTTGTAATTGAATGAAGCTATACTTTTCGCGCTCATATTGTTTTGCCTGTGAACTAAATGCCTCCTGAACGAAATTTTAGCTGAGCCAGTTAGTCTCGACTGTTGTAGCAAAACCATTCTCAATTTCGTCGAGTTGAACATACAATTGTAAAAGGCTCTGAGCCTATCCGAGCTGGTGTGCCGAGGGACAGAATGTTTCTGTGTTCGGGAACTCTAACCCAAGCCGTTTCATCTAAAGGCAGATGCGCCACCGACCGGGCTTTCTCACCATCCTAATACTTTTACCAGGACACTGTCGAATGCATTTGAATCATCGCTTTATTTAACTATAATGTTGCAGGAAGGTTGAAGGGTGTTCCTCTTCCTTGTCTGTTCGTATCTTTTATGTTTATTTTATATTTCCATACTTACAAGGCGTACAATGTGAGAAATGCAAACACAGACGGTGGCACCTTTGTTATATGCAGTGTAAATAATAATGAAGGTTTTTTTTTTTTTCATATGGCGAAAAAAGACTGAAGGCGGTCGTAGAGTTCAATATTGTCGATTTTGTTTCCGTTTTCCGTTTCTACAGGTTGGATTTCTCCGTTTAATTCATATTAACTGGCACTACGTTGACCAACGATTGTTTGTAGAATGATGCTGTGTAAAGTCGCAGAGAAATATTGTTGGTTGGCAGGTTCATGGTCTCATGAATATCAAAGCGATGGGTCTACAGTATAGATACCGCATAGGACTGTACAATGTCATGATCCAAGCAAATGCAAACTGTAATGCAAGGACATGACTTTGAAGTCTCTTTTTTTTAAGGTGTGGAAGGACATCGTTTTCAGTGCCAGTGTTCGTACACATCATCTCAAGGATTGGCTACTAGCCACCTCATTCCATTGCTAGCAGGAATCCGATATTTATTTTATATTTAGCAATAAACATCTCGCCAAGGTGATGACCATGCACAGTCCACATCCGCTTTTCACAGCAAGGAGAAGGGCGAAGAAATAAACTCTTTGAGGACCTCACTTCCGCAACCGCACAGACGACAATGACAGAGCATCATTAACTCCCACAAGCTCCAAAAGTCAATAACATTGCTTTTGAGAAAAAAAAAAGAAAAAAAAAGCTCACAAGAATTTGTGTAATAGCTAGATATTTTGTCCTTTTTATCGTTGATATCGAAAATTGAAAGCTGTATGGCATAAAGAAAGCAATTGTTGTTGATTCAAATTGATGACGACTCAAGAAGTAGCAGCAGCAGATGTTCAGACTTAAAGAATCACGTGATACCATCCAGAGCAAACAGATATTTCAGTCGCATATAAAAATGACCAGTTTATTTTCAGGAAATTTAGACGTAGTTCGCATCACTTGACTTCATCGTATGCCAGCAAAAAAAAAACAAACAAACAAACAAAAAACAAAAAACAAAAACCCACACAAAACAAAACAACAAAAAACAAACAAACAAAAAACACACAAAACAAAACAACAACAAAACAAAAACAACAACAACAGCACATATCTTGTAAATAGATATTTTATGTAAAATATAAGAACCCACCCCTAACCATTAATGATTTGAATACCCGTCTTTGGCAGAGTTCAGTAGAGCAAGGACGGCTCAGAAGAAAGGCTGCAGCATTCACTGACGAGCGAGTGCTGAAAGTTCAGGGTTTTACGTCTCTAGTTTGTTTTCTTTTGTTTCTGGAGAGAAAAGCGAAGGGGCGGTTTTATTTACCCCATATTATACGCCTGGAGCATTCAATCCTGAATATCAACAGCAGTAAATCTTTCATTCTATATTTGCTCATTGCCTTAGCTGCTATATAGCGTTGTCAACAGAATCTTCCATCGACTACTTTCGATAATAATGATACATTACAAGTACGATTATTAGCCAGCTAGAGCGACCAAGGAAAGCAAAACCCAAAGAGCAACATTAGTAGAATACATCAGGGAAAGTTTGAGGAAAATCGGACAATCAATGCAAAAGTTATGAATTTTTAAAGTTTTGGTGTAGTAATGACTGGATAAGGAGACTACTTCAGTTTATGACATCATTGTGTGGACAACAACTACTTTATTATACAAAAAAAAAAAAATCAACATACTTTCACTTTTCTAGCTTCATGAAAGAGCCCTTGATTAAGCTATTTCAGAAAGCAAGGGGAATAATATTAAAGAGGTCGGTCAAGGGCTCTTTCATTATGCTAGAAAAGTGAAAGCATGTTGAATTTTCTTTACATTTTCTTTATAACACTGTTGTTCACGAGTGATGTCATAAACTCAAGCAGTCTCCTCACCAAGCGGTTCCAACACCAAAACTTTAAAAATTCATAATTTTGCATCGACTGTACGAATTTCCTCAAACTTTCAGTGATATGTTCTACTAAGGTTGCTACTTTGACCCAATTCATAATTCTATTTGGTTTTGGTTTCCTTTAACACCCACAGCACATCCCGCATCACACTATAATCACTAGCAGTTCCCGCACAACATGGAATGCTAAGTGTCTTCCAAGACGCCACTTTATCCAAAGTGTTGCTTTAAAAAAAAGTCACCCACAATTGCTATTACTGCTTATAGCCTTTGTAGCTAAAATTGTTTGCAAATTAAGTGTTATTTGTTATAACACTAAGAATATAAATGCAACCACATTTATGTAGGCGTATCACATTAATCTATAAAATATGCATGGACTCAAAATAAGAAATGACAAGTGCAGATCGACGAAAACAAATCTACATTGAGTTCTCATCAACAGTTGTTCGAGTTGTTGAGTCGTTGCAATAATGAGAGTATGAGTAACATGAATGAGAACGTGTGACAAGGCGGCCAGCAGAATTTTGAATTCTTTGTTTGAGATTAAGCTGGTTTGCTGAAAAAAAAAATATACCAGCGATTGTTTCCGTTATCAACATAACACTTTAATACCAATACACTAATACCAAAGAGACTTTCTGTCAATTTCTGCCATTCTTCAAATAATCTGTCCAAATATTGTCTCATTTGCCTGATCTTGCAAAGAGCTAGAGAGGCAATACGACAAAAGGTTTGTTAATCGGAAAATGAAAAACGGTTCGTTATTTCGAAACACACAAATTATCTATACCTATATAATATTTTCGTTAATCCTAATATTTGTGGGTGCTGTTCGTTATTCCGAAGGCTCGATATTCCGAAGGTTCGTTAATCCGAAACACGCAAATTCCCTATACCTAGAGGTTCGTTAATCCGAAAATGGAAAAGGGTTCGTAATCCGAAAATTTGTGGCGTTATTCCGAAGGTTCGTAATTCTGAAGAATTGTTCATCCGAAAATGAAATTCGGAAAAACGAACCTTCGGAATAAGGAATCTTCGGACTGAAGAGCCTTCGGAATAACGAACCTTCGGAATAACGAGCTGTAACCATATTTGTGACGTTATTGCGAAAGCTCGTTCTTCTGAGGTTTGTTAGACCAAAAATGAAAATAAGGTTATTGTTCGATAATCCTAAAATAAAAAAAAGAGCGTACTAACGAACCTAAATTCGTGTTTTGATTTACGAACTTTCGGAATAGCAAACCTTGTTTCATTTTCGGTATCATAAACCTTTGGAATAAAGAACCTCCAGGGTAATGAACTGTGACCCAACAGATTAGTCTCATGTGTATAGGAACCTTATAAGACAGGTAATCAAAAACTATACTACATATATTTATAAAACCCCGTATTGCGTTTGCGATACACCGCGATTTTGCTTTTGTGACATGATTATCAATAACAGTTGATGTCGCATCTTCATCTTCACAAAATACGCGATATTATATTATGATCATTGTCTCTAAACTGCTAAAAGCTGGACAAAAGAGGGACAGGAACATAATAATACAGACTAGAGGTTCAAGCAAACGCAAGTCACCAGATGAATCAACAATGAAAAAGGCATATATCTATTTAATATTCTTGCGTTCTTGAGTACAAGCCGCTGCGCGAGAACCTACAAATTTGCTAAGAGATCTCAAACCTACAATCACCGTGTTCCACCGGCAATAGAGCACAAAGAGATACACCTATACCATATAACGTTATTTACGCTTATACAGTTTAACATGATAGATGAGAAAAAAAAATCTCTGGGAATTTAGGGTTTAGGTCTTGGCTAGGTCATTGTATCTGTGGGATTGCCTGAAGCCATGCTATCGATGCATTTATATATCGCAACAATGAATTTTTATTATGAACTTTTGTTAAGGTAGCCCCCCTAAAAAAAACCCACAACAACAAACAAACAGCCTATCAGATTCAGGCATTATGGTTAATTTTCCATACTCCAACACATATTGACTCACGTAAACAATCTATAGCAACCTTAACAACATTAACTTTATCGTTTGATGCCAAAACTAGCACAATTCAACTCAGTACAAGTTCAAGTTACACAAAGCTGAGAAACCCGTCGAAAAAGATATAATGGAATCAAAAGGTAATAAAAAAAGAAGTTATTCCGAAAAATCAAAAGTTCAAGAATTTACGGAGCAGACAAGTGAGAGAGAATTCCACGCAACACAATGGAAAATATGCATGTCGTAGATGTTTGCGACCAAGAGTGAAATGTAAGCTCGACATAAAACGCGCGACTGGTTGGGGATACACTAGCTCTTTCAAACCTGCCTCTGGTTGAGTGTGAAACTAAATAATAGATATCAGTCTTATGTTCAAGTTCGTGTGTCCCTTTTGCAACCCCGAACGTGAGATTCCTTTCCTAAACTGATATATTGTGGAGGTATAATAGTTGGCAACTCAGACTTTTCCTTGGAATCATCATCATCAACAACAACAACAACAACAACAACAACAACAACAACAACAACAACAACAACAACAACAACAACCACCACAACAACGAGGACAACAACAACAACAACAACAACGACGACGACGACGACAACAACAACAACAACAACAACAAAATGGAAACTTCGTTCTGATATAGGTAGACACAATATCATAGATTTCCAATGAATTTATTTGGACCCGAAAAAAAAAAAATCCAACCGTTATTCTCGTTACTTCTAAGAGAGACATAATGTGCTCCCTCGTGGATATATTTCTTAGCATTTCCCACAGTTTGTATATTGAATGGTGATGTTTGATTTGTTTATAATGCATTATGGTCTGATTTGATGTCAATACTGTCTGGGGCAAATCATTTTTAAAAAGGGTCACTTTTTGTAAACACAACAACAACAACAACAACAACAACAAAAAGGGAGCGTATTCCCGTGTGACATCGGGTCAGTTATTAATGTCTTCTTCTGAAATTCAAAGCTCTGAGGCATACACGATGTTGGGAGACAATATTCTTCAAGCATGCAAAATTTCATACCAAAAATTGCAAAATTTGCAAAAGGGATATACGACCTTTGTTTAGAGCACGCTTTCCAAAACTTATTATGCGCTCAACATTCTGATCAAAGCGACCATAGAGGCAGAGAGTCTCAAACGATCATATACCAGTCGTACGACCGTCGTTCTTTCACTCGTAACAGATCGTAAGAGAGTGCAACATTACCAGTGGCTGAGCATCATGATGTTTGCAGCTCGTCTTATGACCGATTGTTATTTCTTCCTGTATACCGATAACGACCAGCCACGACCAATGACAATTTCTTGTTACCTATAGTCTCAATAGTACAAATTGCTTACCAACAATGGTTTATTTCTAAATATTACATGTTAAAAACTATAACCTTTTATAGGGCACTAGCATATCATCGACATGGAATTCAGGACAGATGATCGAACGCGTTGTTTTTGCTTGTGTGCGTTTGTTTTCTTGATTGTCACAATACTTTTCTTTGACTTTCTATGGAATAAAGGCTTTTTAATTTGAACATAATTGTGTTACCATAATTTTATCCCTTAACATTGCTAATCAGCGATCTGGGCGTGTAAAGGTGATCATATAGATTGCATAATCTCACGTCGACTTTGGACTTTGTGTCTTCTCTCCACATAAAATGAAATCAGTCATATAAAATCAACCGAACCAGAAAGAGATATTTCATCAATAAATACCTTCTTTTTTTTTTGGGGGGGGGGGGGGGGGGGAGGAGATTGGGTTGGTATTTCTACGGTACAAACATCGGTATATAGGTTGTAAAATAAGTACATCGTCTCATAGTCTTTGACCCATATCGCTCTTTCGAGAAAATGATGCGAAGCTGTACGAATGTTCTGTCAGGGTTTTTTTTTCCCAATTTTTTGCTACGCTTTCATTTTTCTGTTATTCCACGCATATCAGCGCTTAGAAACTATAGTAATAAGCGCTTTATAAATGATATGTATTATTATTATCATTATTATTATTATTATCATATCAGGGCAGAGTTTCCCTTTGAGACTACCAGCACTATGATTTTACATTACTGAGGTAAGAGATGGAAAATATTTCGAGCATTAACTGATGTCTGATGCGTTGTTGTAAAACAAGAGACGCTGAAATGTTTTGTTTTGATTTATCTCGTCTGGTCTTTCGATATTTTCTTTTTTTACAGTGGTTGGATTTTCATCACCTTGTATCACAGCAAAGGTTCAGTTTGACCGGGGAATGGATATCGAAAATGGACACAGGTGTGACTATACTTGCAAAACTCTCGGGGAAATGATGAAAAAAAAAGTAAAAACGACAGTAGTCCTACTGACAATAACTACGAACAAGAGCGTATCCTCTCGTCTTCTTTTGCTCTTTGCAATGCACACCATTTTGCTGTCCCAGAACTTGGAATATGTAAATACTGTTTTGCTTTACTAGGTATGCATAATCTTAATACAAAGCAACAGTGACGTATGATGACCTATAGGCCGAACGGATCGCGTGTATGTATTCGTGTGTGTTTCTAATAGTAACGTCCCTGGCGGTTGGGGCTGTGAACATTGCATAGCCCGATTAATGTAGACCTACATTGTGAATTCATGTAGACCCGCCCAAGTACATACAGACAGATCCCAACTCTCAATAGAAGTAGGGCGCTTCCTTCGCCCTTTGCCGCGCTTTGTTTACTTTTTGACTTGAAGTAATATGTCGACGCTGATTATCAGCCCTCATCACACTCTTGCAATGGATAAAGCCTTCTTAAGAATGAAAGTCCTCGCTATTTCTCCTCAACTCCTCATTTCCAAGCTATATTTGTGTAGCGGAAAAGAATGATAATTTTGATAACACTAATGATAGTAATGATAATATGCCTAATCAGCATCATAATCACGTTAACGGGCCGTGAACGATCGCCCCGTTACTGTACAGACGTCATGCTAACCTGGAAACATTAAACTGCACATTACTTGAATATGAGACCATTCTGAAGCAAATAATTTTCACACAACAATAGACATAGTGTACTCTTAAATGAATCCCAGAAGGATTGGAATAATCATCCACCAGCATTCTCACTGATTCCCACTGATCAGTTACTAGCCATCCCCTTTGGTACTACTAATACTATTTCTGCTGTACTTTTGCTTTAATACTACCATTGTAGTTGTTGATATTACCATCGTTATTGTCATCAGCACTATGACTATACTCACCGCAGAAGATCGAGGAAGGCGTCGGCCGTGTTGACCTGCTCTACGGACCCGGAACTGTCGATGTTGTCTCGACTCTGTCTCGACCCCGGCCTGATCGACATCACGAGGATGATGCCGAGGACGACGGCGATGAAGGTGGTGGTGAAGTAGTAGAGGACAGCCCGGAGGCCGAGCTTGCCGGACGCCTGCTGGTCCAGCGACGACATGCCGGCGATCAGGCTGGACACGATCAGGGGGATGATCATGACCTTGGGTAGGGGAAAAGGTGACGCAACAAAAACATCTCAAACCTGCAAACCCTCGTATATATATAACATACTTTATTTCAATTGCAAATTAAAGCATGTGATGAATATTCCTAGGATACTACCTGCCGACAGGCAGGTAAGTACAAGGAATAATAATAATAATTGTTTTGGATATAAACTCCAAATTGTATTGTCCAAGAAAGGAAATTCTTTTTGCCCAATTGATCGTGGGCCCGGCAGCCACTGAGCAGCGCCAGATCGACGTTGCTCTAACCTTTTCAACTGTTGAACGGCAAACAAGGTAGCAGCAACTCCCATCTTTTAACGTCTTTTGGTATGACGCGGCCGGGGTTTGAACCCACGACCTCCCGATTGTGAGGGCAGCCGCTCTACTCACTGAGCCAACACATCGGTCAATGTATGTGTCACATTATGCTGGACTTCGAAATGAAAGTGCAGCAAAACATCGACTGTTAATTCAGTCGGGAAAAGGGACTTTTTGGAAGAATTTGCTGCAGCTATAATTACGAATACAACGAAAACTTATTTCATGGCCATCACGACTGTCGTGTCATTCACAAAGTTTTGTTATTACGATTGACAGCAGATTCTTTTTGCAATTTTACTACTACTACTACTACTACTACTACTACTACTACTACTACTACTACTACTACTACTACTACTACTACTACTACTACTTCGGCTACTATACCACTACCACTACCACTACTGCTGCTACTAGTTCTACTTCTACTGCTACTACAACTACTTACTACTACTACACCTACTACTACTACTACTACTACTACTACTACTACTACTACTACTACTACTACTACTACTACTTCGGCTACTATACCACGGGCCCCGTTGCAAGAAAGTTGCAATCAATTGCAAATAATTGCTAATTTTGAAACAACCATTCTGATTGGCTCAGGGTCTGCCCTATTAAGAAGACATGCATGCAACAATGATTTTGATTGGCCAGTGACAATCAGTTGCAAGTTGCGTTTAAACGCAAAGTTTCTAGCAACGGGGCCCACTACTACTACTGCTGCTACTACTTCTACTTCTACTACTATTAATGCTGATACTACTTCTACTACTACTACTACTACTACTACGACGACGACGACGACAACAACAACAACACAAAACAACAAAAACTACTACTACTACTGCTGTTGCTGCTGCTGCTGCTGCGGCTACTACTACTAGCTCTACTACTACTTCTACTGCGACTGCATCTACTGCGTTTGCTGTCACACTCCTTGCAATAATACTTTCACTACCTCAACTATTACGGTAACTTTCAACGAACATTGGTGTTATCGTCAACATTCATCTGTTGCGTTTAAGCCCCTTTAAGGTTATACAGAAATAGATGCCAACAATAACCACAGAGTAGATCCTACAGTAAAACGAGACTTTACAAATTATGAAAAAACGACGGAAAACATACACAATAAAGCAAATGGGAGACAAAACTGAAACGCAACAATGGGACATGTACACAAAAAAAGAAAGAAAGAAAGAAAGAAACAAACAATCGAATGAGCAAGCAAGTAAGCAAGCAAACAAACAAATAAAAAAAAATCAAACACATCGATCAGGATAATACTATGGCACACTATTTTGTTGTCATACCTTCAGCATGTTGAGGAAGAGAGTGCCGGGAAAGCTGATGTACTTGATCTCGTCGTCAGTGAAATCGCTGTCGGTGCCGAGCTTGATCCCGAACCCGATGGCGCAGCCGAGCACGAGCGCCAGGAGCATGAGGATGAGGAGAAGATTTTGGAGCAGGAAACCCCGGAGGCCCGACCCCTCCGAGTCCCGCGAGCTCTCGCTACTTCGCTCCTCCTCCAGCTTCGCCTCCATGTCTTTGCCCATCGTGATGTCGCCTCGAAGTTTACGAAAGTTTGCTCCCTCTGCCGAGAAGCGTCTGATGAAACCAAAGTCTAATCCGCCAAAAACAAGTCCACTTGAATTGTAATGTTAGTATTTTAAACTCTGGAAACTTGCGACTGGTTACAAGATGCTTGTAATAGATGCTAGGATTGTATTCGGTGTCACAATACTCCGTGTCTTTGTTGGCGTGGCTCAGGTAACCAGTCCCTCTGGCAGGTGCCGTGATGCAGACTCTGCCCTATACCCAAACACACTGCGCGATATTTTGAGGTTTTTTTTTTTTTGTTGTTGCTTGGTACTCGATAGTTTGTGACGAAGGATGTGTATTTTGTCCGTTTACACACGAGTGCGTAAGCGTGCAAATTATGAGAAGACAGGGGAAGAGAGGGAGAGAGTAGGAGAGAGAGAGAGAGTGTGTGTATGTGTGTGTGTGTGTGTGTGTGTGTGTTTGTATGTTGAGATCACATAATGAATGGTTGTGAAAAAGTTGGACATGATTATAAGGAGTAGAAAGGAAGGGAGGGAGGGGATTGGGAAGGCTGGGGGGATTGTTAAGAAATATCGCGTGTGAAAGACAGAAAGGTTGAAGGAAAAGATTTGAAATTGGGAAGGGGGAGGGGTGGGTAGGAAACTTACCGAAATGACAAAGAAAATAGGCGATCTGAATGGATTGTTGTCCTTCGTGAAAACCACGCCTCCTTCAGTATTTGCCTTTCAAGAGCTGCAAATATTGGACGATATGCGAACTGAACAAAAACTCAATCATGTGAATGATCATAAGCTTTACTTCCTAATTCTTAACCCCTTGCTGTACTCGACGCGAGCTGTCGTGCTTTTTTTTTTTCGGCGACTGGCACAGATTTTTTGAAACTAAGTTCTTGTAAAAGAATAGATATAACCCCCCCCCCATCACTACCATGCATTTGTCATGGTCTTCCTGTTAGACTTTGTGAGGCACATGTCTATACACATCTTTACCTCAGTGTGCTTGCCAATCAACGACTACGTCAAGTTTGGATAGAATATAGGGCCTACTAAGTGCTAGTGTAAAAGCTGAACTACGTGTTTACACAAGTGTTTGAGCTGAGTGCCTATAGGCACATTAAGGGTTAAGATCATAAAAAATATGAAACACGGAAGTTCTGCAGCGTTAAAAAAATGGAATGAGAGAGGACTATTAAACACAGAACAGATAATGTAACATCTGCCTTGCCGATGTGATGATGATGAATACACGTCCCGTTCTTTTCACACAGGGAAATCACCAACTGCACATGGCTCTTAACTATGCGCTGAATGGCTTCCCGTTAGTCACATTTCTTAGTTCAGTCTCAAAACGAAAACAACCCCTAAAGTAATTAAATTCAACTCAATTCAAAATGATTTTATTTCCATGTAAAATAATACAAAGTAAGATGCAAAACGCTAGTATTTTTAAGGAACTTTGAATCACGTAAGTTTCAACAATACATGAATACAATAAAATGATATCAACCTTGGTTTAGATAAATAAACAAGTAAACAATACAATCTTAATTTGTAACTCTACATGGAAAAGAGGAATTCACAAGAAAAGCATAGCTTGTAAAATTTGTGAATTACTCTAGAAGGTGAGGGCATTGGAGGAGATCCCTTAATCACAACGAAACTTGAACACGAAACGGGGTCTCGATGATCAATGGAAATATGGAACACATTGTTTAGGTGTGTCGTGTTTGTCGAGAGCGCGCTGTGGGATTAAGAGACATTCCCAAAAGATTGTTTTTTTTTTTTTTTCGAGAGAAGATAATTAAAGTCACTTTAACAGGTGGCTGAGACTCATAATTTCAATTTAATGCAATGTAGTTATGCTCACTTTTGATGACAAGAAAATTACAGACTAATAAAAACAGGAACACATACAATTCATCGACTATAAACTCCTAACAATCCAGTGGAGGGTCCAGAGGGTTGGGGGGGGGGGGGGCGTGCCCCCCTGCTTTAATTTTGCAAAGGCGCCTCCCCATTACGGAATTCCTGGATCGGCCCCGGCAATCACTTAGTTTTCATGTAGTACTCCATATAAGAGACTTCACTGACCAAAACGCTATCTGTTACCAGCACCCTCCTAAACCAATGCAGAACTCAGCAACTCATTTTGTTTGCATTTCACACGATACATACCTCGGCTTTATTTAAATCTTGACCACAGAATTATAGAATGCAGCACACAAGCAAACACTCACAAATAGAAATTGATTTGCAGTTGAAAAGAGTCAGTTTTGAAATCAAAACATGCTGCATTTAAACAAAGGCGTCATCATGCGATCTAATTTACATAATTGTAGAGTTTTATCGCAAAACGAGCTAACTCCATTCTTGTCAAGTTGAGATATTTGTGATAAAAGCTGCTAAAAAACAAAGAAAATAGGAAAATACAGGATATTTTTAATCATGCTTCTAGAATATTCCTTGTTACGTCACAAGTGAGGTATTACTGGAAAGGTTTAATAATTGCTCTATCTGATGATGGACTTCCTTTGAAATGTTTAAAAATGGCGTTTAGCTCAATTTGCAATGAAACTTCATTTGAAACTCTTCTCATGTGGTTCGTATGTGCAGGAATAAACCGTTTTGCTATAGCGCATTGATACGGTAAAATTTCACAGCCTTAATCACCTCAACGTTCGATTTTGTTTAAACTTTTTTTTTTTTTTAAAGGCAAGTCAAACAACATGAGAAATGTAGCACACACACACAAAAAAAAAAACCCACACACAAGATGTTATTTGCACTCTATGTTCTGAGTGACTGAGTTTCGTGCTAGATAAATAATAAGGTTTGACGACTATATTCACGGGGTACATTAATTTTTTGATGTCACCACGCGAGACACAGATTTCTTATTTTCTTTGTTTCATTGTCTGCTTTATTTTTTATCGTTTTTGGTCTTTCAAGCATGCAATACAGAAAGCAGCGATAAAGGTCGCATGGATGTTTATCTGCTCTGCTGGGTATAAGAAATGGGCTGAACTATAATAAGAGCCAACCACATTCTTCAGACTTGGAACTTTGATGATGAGGAAAAAAAAAAGATGACACAAAACGATTCCCACCATTCCACTCCCCCCCCCCCCCCAACATCCACAAGATCGAATCACTTGTGCATAGAACCACTATCTGAAAAGAAAGACCTATTACAGCAATAGAAAATGTGATAACGGTCAAAAGAATGAGCGAAACTAGATGGAGAGGATGCTCGTAATTGCAGGATGGAGATTTTTGTCACCACCATGAAAGATGATACCGTTCTTCCTGTTGTCAGTGTCGAAAATAGTAACGAGACTGAATTAAGAATGACAGTGGTATGATATAAAATGATTATAGTGCTGGTAATTAAACGGCGACGATAGTAGAAATCGTTAAAGGGATGGTACAGATTTGGTTGAAATGGGGCTTGAGGTTTCCAACGTTTTTTATGATTTTTTTTTTTTAGATAATGAAAAAGATCTTATGAAATATGAAAGAGCATATAATTCTGAGGGAAATTCAAAGTCACTTGATGAAAATTGGTTTTGAACTTGCTATGACATTCAAAATAAAGCGATCCTAATAAAAGGTGGAAACACCTTTTATTAGGATTACTTTATTTTACTTCGTTTGTAGATATCTCAGCCATTTCAAAACTTAATTTCATCAAATAAACTTAGAACCCCTCTTAGAATATGCATTCTAACATTAGATATGCAGTGGTTTCTAAGTATCTCGCAAAAAGTCAAGAGCTGAATATTCTCACCTCAACCAATACTATACCATCCCTTTAACATGAGAAACAACAACAGTCAACTCATCATCAGTTCCACAAATCTTATTAAAGAAGAAAGCCACTCAAGAATCTTAACAATTTCCCAAGAAAGAAAAAAAAAAAAAACCCTGCAGAACATTGCTAAAATCATCAAATTTGGATAAGAAACAAGGAAGTTATGACATTCCGAGATTTCAAAATTTTTACCTATACCGTTATGAATATTCAAATCAGCAAGTTGATGATGACATGCCCTCACAATTTCTCAATCAATTAATATACAGAAATGACAAAAATCTCATATTTCAGCTGTGCAGATATAAAAACTTGCCTTAAAACCACCCCAAAAATAAAAGGAACAAATTTAAGTGATGTCTTTGGTATGTGAATATGCTTTTAATAATAAAAATAATAATAATAATAATAATAATAATAATAATGTTAATAATAATAATAATAATAATAATAATGATAATAAATAATAATAATAATGAATATCATTTCATCTGTATTACCTACAAATATATATTTTTTTTCAGACATTCATGCGTAACATACATGAAAAAAAGTATATATTTGTATATTCAGCTGCACTAGCTGATCTAGCTTCCATTGGGCCCGATTGGATGTGAGCCGGGGCCACTAAATCGAGTTATGCACTCGACAAGTTGGTGAGATAATCAACAGCAATAATAATAATAACAATAATGATAATAAAAATGAATATAATAATAAAAAAAAATAGAGAAAGAAATACACAATGAAAATATGATTCACTAACAATATCCTAGTGTTGACGTATTATGGGTGGAGTGAAGTAGGCCATGAATTTTAAGAAAGAAATAACCAATGTAGTAAGTGTATGCTGAGAAAATAGAACGTGATAAGAAAATAAGACACACAATATCAGTTTCACTGACACCGTCACGCCGTATTGACAAAACATAAATCCCTTTGAAATGAATAGATACTCCTTTAACTGACTCAATCTATCTCCTACCCCTTCTTGTAATCTGGCTAGTATTTTGTGTGTGTGTGTGTGTGTGTCTGTGTGTGTGACGCTTTTTCGCATAATTATCATACAACACAGTGAAAAGTTTGCAAGTCTTGCGTGGTGTTCTGTGCATGCGCGAGACAGCCGTTTCCATCGATCAGCCCGGGGGTGGGGGAGGGGGAGGGGGTGGGGGCTGCGTCGTCCTTTTAATGGCGTTCGCGTCGCAGATCTCAAGCTCGCTACGATTTACAGAGGGCGGTAGACAACAATCTCATGAGTTGACGTGAGAGACAGTGAGTCTCGTTGAGAGAAATATTTACGTTCTCTATGGTCTCTTCCAGGATGACTGCGGTTATTTAACGGCCAGTTTTGATACCTGATACCATAGTAGAAATATACCGTAAACTGCTATTACATTTGCGTCAATGACATACACTAGCAGACATAATTGTATTGTGAGATAAACATGTAAATGAACACCACAATAACACAGAACATAATTACAAAATATGGTACGCTTCATGTTTGGCTTCTTGCGAAGCTGTGAATTTTTTTTGTTTGTTGTTTCAATAACAATATAATTACGTGGGCTTCTTTTAAACCCAACTCCCCCTCTCTCTAAATACAGAAGATGGAGAAACCAAAAATATATTTTCAAGGCGAAAGTATAAAAAAAAAAAATGCCAGCAATTTGGGGGGGGGGGGGGTTACTTGAACATTATCTCTTGTCAAAGGTTTGTCACCTCCAGGCCTTTGATATGTACTCCTATCTCATCGGGATTATGACGGATACTAAGTATTCATTCAAGACACTGTAAGGGTTGTTGGGAAGAAGCAATGATACCTAATAATTATTCCGTCATTGCTTATTTGCCCCCGATAAAAGCGTAAGCAACTACAGGTAGTTGTTTTACAAAATAAAATAAAACCAGCAAAATTACAAATCATCCCATCACAAAAAAAAAAACCAACAACAACATTAACTACAGAACGTTGATATGTTATTCTACATTCTTAATCACGGTAGCAATTACCCGTGCATTTAGCATATACGATGTTGATATCTAGATCATCATCTCTTTGGATGATGAGCTAGTGGATGTCTAACTGAATCCTTAACGACAGAGGGCGCAAGACAACGGACTGCTACAGGCTCAACATGTCGTTAACAGCATAGGAATGAACGCAGTTTACATTTCCTACATTTCGGTGTAAAGGTGAAATCAGGAATATTTTTTTTTTGTTTTTTGTTAATGCAATAATGTTGTTGTTCATCCGTGTGAAGTACAAATGTAGTACCAATACAAATAAGGAGTGATCAGGGGAGAGATGTAGAACCATTAAGATTTAAAATGATATTGTAGTTGTACAGTTCCAGAATTCATTGACGGTGACACAAAGTGCCTAATCATTGACATACGAATTCAAATTAAATGTGTCATTCATTATCCTTCCTCATATCGCCTTATGAACTCATTATTCAATATTTCTTTTGTCCTATTTTTTTTATATCTTTTAACATTCAACTGTGCATTTGCGTTTTTACGTGCTTGCGTCCTAACGTGTTTGTATATTTCGGTGTTACGTAAGAGTGTGAATTTGGTAAGAAAACATTTTCTTTAAACACGTGTTAGCCTTAACTCTAAACATTGCTAAAGACAGTTTGGTAAGTATCACATATTATTTTCAAATCATCGTGGACAACTTAAAAGAAGTCCTATCCTCATGTCATTTCTTGAATATCTAAATTCAAGTCTGATTAGAACGATCAGGAAATCGAACATTATTGACCCCTCCTACAACAAATCCTTTCTCTCCCACTCTTTTTTTTATTCTCTCTCTGTCAATATGTCTTTATATCTCCCTTTGTCTCTCTCTCTCTCTCTCTCTCTCTCTCTCTCTTCATAGGCCTACATTACGCAAAAAACCCAAACACACACTCACATCCCCCCACACACATAAACTTCTTGAGCGCTTTATCTCATTTACAACGTCAGTTTACATAAGAAGCAAGCATACAGATGTTGTGATATCTGACGGTAATTTACTAATCGTTTATTAGTCTGATGAACAGTGCGATGCTTTGTAACAAAAAGAAAATTGCACAAAATATGCGAGGATTTTGATTAACACACACATAATTAATCACATCGATTTTTAGAAATCTCCGGATATAGACACACACGAGTTTTACAAAAATCTCATGTAAAAGTACTTTATACTTTTGTATCTATATTCACACCACTAAGAAGAACATCTTGTGGAATGCAAAGTGCGGATGCAATAATTCAAGTACGAGCAAAAACCACAAACATGACAAATGGAGGCAGCCTATACCAAAGCAAGTTTGTAACTGAAAAAAGAAATATATAAACGTATATACCTGAAGATTAATCAGTTAATTGCACTAAGGATATCATAAACATGACAGCATAAAACACATCAGTACACGAATAAGCTATCAAATAAGGTAGAAATTCGTTAATTTGAATTCGAAATTCGAAAAACGACATATACATAATGTACCAAAGCGCATTTCATCGCAACATTTACCCGTTGAATATTGTCATAATTTTAGTGGTATGTAGTATACGAGAATGACGACAATGTCTCGAATATAAGTAATTTATGATAATTTGCTAACTGCATTGATAGATCAGACAGAATAGATATAATGAATAGATAAAATACCTATGTTTGTATTCAACAAATATTATGAAAATAAGACCAAGATAATTCTGTATATACGCTGTGTTTGTATTCAATAAATGATATGAAAATACGATTTAGATATTTCTGAAGTCTACAATAAACAATAAATATCGTCACTAACAACTTCGCATAGACTCCCAATCAGCGAATTTGTCCATCTATTATCATTAGACGCAAAATTTTATAGGCACTTCTGTAGAAAATTCCTTGATACGAATATACAAAACTCTGGTAAGTGAAACTCAAGATAGGGTTGCTGGAAAACGTCAAGATGGGGAATAATGCATTAAGTTGCTGTAGATATTTAAAAGACAAAAACACACAAGTGTATTACAATAAGTAGCAGCATGTCTGCTTAGAATCCCAACCTGGATTTTGATCGTGCATAGTTGAAGCTCGTCACCTTCACGAAGGATGAGACTGCAGATAAAGTCAAGCACCAGTTTTTCAGTAGCATCAGTGGTGTATCCAGATGTATTGCAAAAACAAAACAAAACAATAACAAGCAGACAACAACAAACATTAAATGGCGGAATACGTCAACCCGATGAGATTATTCTGATAACAAGCACAACGTTGACATAAACAGCGCAAGTTCGATGTATTAATGAACGGTGTATCTGTATAGAATGAAAGACGTTAGTCTGTTGATAAAGCAAAATTTCAATCCTTGAGTGCATTATCATCAGCACCCTCGCGGCCCTACAAGTTAAGCCGTCGACAGATGGCGCTATTTGTAAGAGTTCAAGAGAGCAAAAGGGATTCTAATCAATTGATGTATTTGTCACGTGACGCATCATGTAAATGTCTCTCAGTCAGTCCGTAAAATGACAAATATTTAATTCAAAATCTGGTTTCCGAATGTCAAAGCCGATTATCCGTAGTGCCGATCTGGTGGCCTTTAATTATTCATTTTCTACTCAAGGGAAATAAAATGATGAAACATGCACATCTTCGAAAAGGAGTCTGCAAACTTTAAATGCGAACCTCAGAAAATCAATAGTCGGAGATTTCATCAGGCTTCTGTACTCACGGGTCACATGTCAGGCTTGTACTGTCTTCTTTTACTCTAATGCCAACGACAATAATTCTATTTAACAATGAATAAAGAGATGAAATGCATAACTTTAATAATGTTACTAAACCTCCAAGTCAACGAGAAAAAGCATTGTGCGATGTATCATATATCTTAAAATGTCATCACTATTCTCCTATGCTTGTTGGTAACATTGCGCCAAAATTATATTCCAAATTCTTCTCATACTTTGCTTCCAGAACGGACTAGTACCATGTCCGCACAAAACGATAGCAGGATTCATAAGTATACAAATTAGCGGGATTCCAATCTCTAGATTTGCATCGCGATTGCAGTCTCGAGGTTTTTGCACATTTTGATATAAAAATCCCTCAAATTGGTGCGATAGCGTCGCGATGCTAATACCAAGAAATTTTGCGCTTATTCTACATTAGCGCGCTAATTTGCCCCGCAGTGACGATGTGAACACTGGACCAAAAATCGAAATTTTGTATCCCATCATTCAACGCGCACATCACACCAGCGTCCGCACCACCCCACTGTTAGGAATCACGAACAATAATTTTTATTTAATTAGCTGGCACGTGAAGGCTAGCAAAAAATCTCGGGATTTGGAGCACGATCGCTATCCCGGTATTGTATTTCTGAACGTGTAAACGCTTGATTAAAAAAAAAAAAAAAAAAATCTTGAGATTTGGAGCGCGATTGTCATCCCGCTATTTTGTACGTGTGAATGCAACTATTTTGTCAAGTACAATCATAAGTCGATTAATACTGATGGAAACGCATAATCACTAATGACAATTGCACAGTACTCTTGGTTGCACTGAATCGTCGATTGCCACATTTTTACAGTTTTCAAAATGCTGAACTCGGGGTGAACTATTGCAACTTGTTTGCAAATTGCCCTTCATCGACGTGAATAAACGCCGATTATTCAGTGTTTTAGTAATAGCCATGATAAAAAGATTAATCATAGGCATATAACACTCTGGTGGGATTCGAACCCATAACCTCCTGATCGCTAGATAGGAATCACACCCACTAGTCTTCTCTCTAGGTATATAAGAAACGAAATTCAGGGGGAGGGGAAGTAATCAAAATTTTCAGAAACATTGTCATTCTCATCAAATACAAAAATCATATACCTATGTTTTCCTATCCGCTCAATACCTTTTCTTTGTATTTCTTTTTTCAACCTCTACGGAGTCAAGAATCACGTTTCTGCATAAAATCATAACAGATTCTCCTGCATCCAAAAGACGACTGGATGAAGTCGACAGAGTAACAGACGTAAAGCGAGATGGCAATTTGCCAAATTTGCCTTTTTTCGTCTGAATGAGGTGAGCAGGTAAAACCCAACGGAAAGCTTTTATCTCAAATAAAGCGCCTGCCTGCCCTGGGCGAGTTTTACAAAGTTTTCTCGCCCTGAATAAGACTCCGGTAAGCGAGTTCTAACAACTAGCTTTTCTCGCCCTCAACAAGGAACCTAGACATGTTTTAACCCGTTTCCTACGGGAACCTGGTGGCCTATGCATTAAGTCTATGGGGACTTCAAAATTCAGTATGGAATAGGTTAATAAGTCGCCTCCTCAACTTTTCGCTCAATACAAGGCGCCTAGAGACCAGAGCGTCAACAAGTCGCATTCTTTCAGCATTTACAAGCCACTAACAAGTAATGACTTACGTACAGTAGTTTGTCGGGGAGACCTGTCACGGTCGATTCTGCGTCATTGACTATATCTGTCATGCAGCTCAAAGCTCCCATAAGATCATACTGCCGTGCCCGTCACATCTTCACTAAGAGGTAGATGGTGGTCTTTCTTGGCCAGCGTCACGTGCGAGCCCTTCTTGTTCGACTTGATGGCGCAGCTCAGGGGCATGTGCGCCACCACCGACGAGAAGCAGGCAACGGCTGCCATCAGAAAAGCTGCTTTGTAGTCGCCTTGGAGGTCCCGACATAGCCCTTTAAAAAGGAAACCAATGAAATGTATGTAGGTATAAGATACATGAAAAACAAATCATATCAAGTGACAGTCCATCGAATAGAATTATATTCTATGTCTTTTCCCCATGATATCACTGTATATATTGTTATCAGTATTAAAGTAGCAATAATTAAAGCAATTAAAGTAGCAGTAATCGTTGCAGTATCCCAAATTCTTATTATCATCACAACAGTCATACTTTTCATTGTCATCATTATCATCATCATAGATATCAAAATTTAATACATAAACGTCGTCTCCTGGAAAGCCAAACTGGATAGAACTTTACAAGAACA
Organism: Diadema setosum; assembly: GCA_033980235.1. Taxonomy (NCBI): domain Eukaryota; kingdom Metazoa; phylum Echinodermata; class Echinoidea; order Diadematoida; family Diadematidae; genus Diadema; species Diadema setosum. Next base: position 6,321,336 of record CM067072.1, on the reverse strand, counting down.
TCAATTTCAACATGTTTTTTTTTTTTTTTTTTTTTTTTTTTTTGTAAGCTCACTATCATACTTTCTTTTCAAACCCAGATTATCGATTTTCAATGATTTTGACTTGAAGCTTTCAAACTCCCATAAATCCTCGGTTTATTACAATCATATTATAACCATCATTATATAGCGTCTACATGCTGTTTTGTGTCATGTTTACCGATGCGATGCATTTTTTATGGCGACACTTCTTTATAACATTGCAGATGCTGACAGTGACAGGAAAATACATACATACATACATACATACATACACACATTGATACATACGCTCACATGCGAGTACACACTCACACACAACAGAGCCCTAGTTATTCAGAGTAAAATCTCGCGAACTTTGATCTGTATTACCACATATATACGCTGTATATAGGTCATTGGGCTTTAGTTGATAGACCGATTCTGTTAATGTGTTCTGATTTCATGCTTGCTTTGTTCACAAAAGTTGCCCTTAGCAACCACAAAACTTGCCTTAGGCTTGCCATAACTAGTAACAACAAAGTGAATTCTTGCCTATGGAACTTAATGGGGGGGGGGGGGTTAGGAGTATAAAGTGCTTCCTTACTAAAGGTTTTAAGAACAGAGACATCCATGAATTGTAGTTATTGTGAGCGACTTGGTTCGATAGTCACTCACTCAGTCCATTCATCATTGGATTGCTAATGTTACCTGCGATAGGTGGGCTCGACAGCATCGCAATGCCAACAGCGAGTATCACCGCGGGGTATGTGTACTTCATCTGACCTTTGCCGAAGAGGGAGACACACATGACCGTCTGTAACGTCGCGCATGCGCCCGTCGTGTAGCCTGCCAGGGTGCAGAACGCGATCTGACCTGTGAGCAATGCGATTAGGAAATGATGATAATAATAACGTGTCAAAGACAGGGTTTAAGTACATTAAGTCAGTGATACGTGATGAAGCGCTCGGCTCATGCGGCGTGTTGAATGGTGTGGATGTAAACGTAGACCACAATAACATCAGTTTATCACCATGACACTGTAATCATCACGATAAATACCATCGTTATATTCCTTAATTATGGCTTCAGTGATGTTAGAATTGATCAGGAAGTGATTGAAAGGCATGTGACTTGGTAAACTGTCGTTCATAATTCTATCAATCCCCTGTAATCTAATGTGGTTAAAACAATAATTATGGAGGGGCATTTGCACAATATCATACACGTATGGTCTGCCTGGTATCAACTCGAACGATTGTCACGTAGGACCTATGTGACAAGCTTCTCTCGTATAGACGCATCTGTCACCATGCCCTCCAATCCCTCCCTCCTCCCCCCCCCCCCCCCCCCCCCCCGGCACGCCCGACTGATCAGAAACCCGGACTTCGACTATAGACTACGTCGGCTCGTTAATACACGCATGCAGACACACGTGCACGCGGGAGGACATAGACAGGAAATAGTCACGTCAACTTTACATCGTCGAGTAATACCTGTACAATATTTTACGATTAAAAGATCTATCCAAGCTCCATACAAACAACCAAGCAGTCGTTTCTATAAAATTTACATTATGTTCTCCATGTCACAATGAAATCCATGGAAGTCTCTTTGTCAAGGACTACAATATGTGTGTTGTGGCGGTTCTGTGTGGCACTACAAGACAGTACGCCCTTTGTCATTGTCTTTTGATGGCGCTACTTAATAATACCTAGATAAAATTTGCTATGGCTCCATTTCACAAATTATATGAATTTGTGATGACGGCAATCAAATCTGTTAAGTGCAGTTTAAAGATCCAGAGTTTACGTTAAGGTTAATTTTAGTCGGTCTGAAGAACGCTAATGCGGTCCACCTTATAGGCACGGGCAAATATCAACTGAGAGTATAATAATACAGGGTGTTATGATGGTCTGGTGATTATATCATCATTACTATATCGAATCAGATTCATGATCGGACTTTGCGCTCGTCATATCGACCCACCGTGCAATATAATGAAATGTAAACATCATTATGACAAGTTGTCTCTGCTAGGGCAAATAATGGTGCAGACTGCGTAATCATGTCGGTTCCTAATCGATTCAAATCAGATTGTTTTTTTGAGATACAGGGAGAAACAGATTTTACGATACTATACTATGATTGACCTGAATAAGGTCACCAGGCAAATGCATATATCATTTTCTATCTCCCTCTCGTCTATTTCTCTCTCCCTCTCTCTTTAAAATCAGTCACAGAAATTCATTACAGATCCACTAGAAAGTTACAAGCGTGTGCGTGCATTTGTGATATAAATGAAATAGATAATATCCCCGATCTTATATACAGATTGCACTTTTTTTTAATAGTCCAGATCGAGAGAGCCGCAAACGAACTGAACACATTCAAATAATATGTGATGCTCTCCATTTTTTTTTATCGAAAAGACAAAATAATGCAGGACAAAATGAATAACGGGACTTAACCATCATAAGAAGTTTGATCGGAGAACGGGATTAGTTCCATGCTTTTAACATTTTAAAGTAAGTCCATTATGAGAAAGAGCAAAATTAACCTTTAACAATGTCTAAAGTGATACCTAGATCACTTATACGTTACAATATTCTTGACTTTACGATTAAGAATATCACTTGAATTATGATCAGGAATATAATTTTCTTATTGTTTTATATGATTATTAGGAGTTTAGATTGAAAGATATCTCAAACTAAGAAGAAGAAAGTTAAGTTATTTTGAAATCAAACTCTTCATATTATCATGACATCACGTGCGGACGAGCTCTGATCTCCCAACGGGCCCTGCCAGTTTTTCCTATCCAGAGCATTAAGCCAGGTCCTCATTTATACACACAGGTCAAGAAGGACCAGGGAGGTGAGAGCTCACCTCCCTGGAAGGACGCAGCGGGCAAATCATCTTGTCCAAAGGTGAACACAGCGTGAGGGATATGAACTACTTGTATTTACAAATCCAGAGTCCTATCCACTATAAATCGTTCACGGTGCTTCCTTTTAGGTAAAGTAGGACAGTGCGGTCTTTAACCATTGTCAACAAAATTGAGTGACTTTCAACAAACTTTCAAGTGGCAACAACGTCCGTTATTCTTCTGTCCGGACGTCCTCAATTGGCATAAGGCGTGTTCCCACTCAATGTTCTCTGGCCATATTTTGTTTTGTTTTGCTTTTGTTTTCTTGCCATTTTCTCGGCTGCAGCTGTCGAAAATCGTGTGAAAGCCTACACCCACAGGATGCGCAAGCGATGCAACAAGCGAGAATACTATACGGAGGGCAACTGAACTTTGGAGGGAATACACGGAAATACGAATATTTTCTCACAACAAATTCGATCTTGTCCGGTAGGGAAACCCATTGTTCTCAAAGCGAGACAAAACTGTTTAGGAATAATTTGAGATCACGTGGTCCTCGTATACTCTTCCGAACGTGCGATCCAACACATAGTTTCAAATACATAAGCTACTGCAACAGAATTCGTCTTGCTTGTAGATTAAAAAAAAAACAACAACAAACAAACAATTGTGCCTGTCCCATATACAGTTGTACTCATATCCGTATGATAATACATTGCATGCGAATGTGTTTCCCCGCTTTTCATTTCGACATTGCAGGTCTACACGGTCAAGGACGGTAGAAAATAAAGGAATTAATAAAACAATGTATACTGAATCCTTGTTAGTGCCAAACAACTATCATACCTCTTTAAGAAGAGTGAAATCGACATGATACTGTATAATAAAATCAATCTATTGAAGAACTCAAAAGCACAAATACGAGATATGTATCGCCATTTGTGTTTAGTATCTTACCATTAATATGCCCTTTGCTTCTTGCATCTGTTGAAAGGGTAGGATTAATATGATGATATCATATGATTGTAATGTAATCAAATATGATATGCTATCCATCACGTGTTCATTGCCAATTTAAGAATGAAAATGTATCATTACAGGAAATCTTTTCTGACCATCACCATCAGGAGTATGCATTTTTTTTTTGCTTGAATATAACATCAAATCTTACCACCGTATGGTGATTTGTGTGTTTATGTGTGTTTCTTGATCGTGCCTCTTCACGAAATAAAGCACAAAATTTGCAGGTGAATAATTGCTTAAATAACTCTATAATGATAACACGGTCTTATTTACCCTGGGTAGCCTCTTATCCGGGTAGACATCAATTGTCTTAAACAAAGATAAAAAAAGGCATACGCCAAGCGATCTCTCGTCTGCACACATATCGAAATTTGTAATTACTAGAGTAGCGATTGTCAAAGTAGGTTCGTTGTCCTTTTGACCTTTGACTCTGTCCGACTTGACCAATATTCGAACTCGACCGGCTTCTTTAGGTGATGTACCTGTGGTGTGAGTTTTGTGGCCATACAGCTCACAGCTGATAAAAGTTATTGAGAGCACACATGTATGCCGCTTATATAAAGGAATAAAGGTCATTGACATTTTGACCTTTGACCTTGTTAGAATTCACCAAAACACGTATTCGAATTTAACGGGTATCTTTAGGTGAGTTACCTGTGGTGTGAATTTGAAGGATGGAAAGTTATTGATAATACACCACAATGCAATCTGTACAAGCCTATCAGGTAAAGTTCATTGACCATTTGACCTCTGAGGAATTCACCCATATTAGAACTTGACCAGCATTTCACGGTTATGTACCTGCGCATGGTCATAACTAAAATCTGTGAAACCTTGTTGAGAGTACATCAAACTACTGTGAGTATGGTACTTATCAGGTAAAGTTCATTGACTTCTGACCTTTCACCTTGTTGGACTTCACCCAAATTTGAGCTTGACCTGCAGTTTTAGGTTATGTATCTGTGGTGTGAGTTTGGACGTCATAGCTCAAAGCCATAGAAAGTTATTCAGAGTATATCAAAATTGTTGACAACAACGACAACGACGACGACGATGTCGCCTACGTCTCGCTTCCACTACGCGGGAGAGACAAAAATTAACAAACCACGTTACTTATCTAACTTTTCTTTTTTTTCTTTCTGATGACGCTCCTCCTCATTATTACCATCACTCGTTCGTGACTGCATCTACTTCTTCAGGTCCCTCGAACACGCACACCTTTTGGTGATCGTTGTCTTAATTTCACTCCTACTCTGGAATCGTCTCTTGGCAGAGTTATATACTTTATGGATGTAATCAACAGTTGGAAGCTTCTCAAATACTATCTGTTACAGTAAATATTTTGATTTGTCTTCTGTTAACGTCAACTCTATATTTCCATTTTTCTCATTTATGTTGCGTGTATGTTATGTTTGTGCACGTATATGTTACAGCGCTATGTAACAAGAGAAAAAAAAATGAGTTCTGTAATAGAATAGTACAGTTTTTTTTTTTTATTCCGAAGGTTCGTAAATCCGAAAATAAAATAAGGTTCGGCATTCCGATAGTTCGTTAGTACACAAATTTTCTGATTAACGAACCTTCAGAGTTACGAACTTATTTCATTTTCGGAATTACAAACCTTTCGAATAATGAATCTTTGGAATATTACACCACAAATGTTGGGATTAACGGACCTCTTTTCATTTTACGATTAACGGACTTCTTAAGTGTATAGATTTTGTGTGTTTCGGAATAACGATTAACCTTCGGAATAACGAACATTACCCGTTTTGTCATGATACACTGCGTTACATTGAACGTCAAGCTATAATTATGTCATGATACGTATTATATGCTGCGTCATGTTATTTTAATAGTAAGATGCACAGTAATGATATCAGCCATTGTTCTGTTCACCCCTGAAATGTTGGGGTCTTCATCATAGCGACGAGTATTTGAGTACGTATGACAATTTCACTTTTATACCATAACCTCCCGACAGCAGCCTCCTGCGGAACAGGTAGATTCTACATACCAGCCAAAATGTTGATTAGCGACCAATTAATGTGTACGTAACAGTGAAAGCATGGAGGCACGATTAACGGCCGTTTGATTTTCAAATTAAACATGCTTCAAAGATCTTCACACAATAGTCCAGGCTAGGCTCATAGAAAGTGCACCTAACCTTGTTTTTTGATATATACAATGTTTTTTGATGGTTTCTTGTCAATTCGAGGGTGCTAATTCCAAATCCGATTGATGCCACTCGCGTAACCTTGAGCATTTTCGGCAAAATGCAAAAATCCAAAATGGCCGCCAGATATGCTAATTTGGCCATGATAATCCCAGTTATGTCAATTTTATGACCAATTATTCCATCAAAGTTTTTTAAATTTTTGTTCCTTGAGTAATTCTACTTGCACATGCAAGAAACTTTTCATTTGAAGAGGTACATTTAGTATTTTAAGCTTATTTTCAATTCAAAATGGCCGCCACTCCTATACTCATGTACTATATGAATGGCAAAAAATATGCATAGGAATAGAAGACGAATTTTCAGTCACATACCTACGCTTTTATCAAATTTTGCATGTGCCATGCAAATCTAATGAGTGCCACTAGCAAAACAAGCAAACAAACAAGCAAACAAACAGAAAATGTATTGTTTTTAGACTTCTTCATACAAAACTTCAAAATGAATGCCACTCATATACCCCTGCACAATATGAACGGCAAAGTGTTCATGGAAAAAACAAATATTCTTTCTTTTTTCTGTCACCCAGGTACACTGTTTCTCAATTTGTGTGCTGATTACAAATCAGAGGATTGTAACTAACGAAAGCTGTTTTATTCTTTGATGCAAACATCCAAATTTGCTTCCTCAATCTGAATTTTTCCCCAGAATTTTGGTAAAACCCACCAAAGCTTAAATTGACGCCAACATCAACATCGTTTATCAGGAATTATTAGACATGAACAATTTGATAAAAGGCTGAATCCTAGATGATGACACAACTGAAATTTCCAATTACCTTTCCTGTTCTACATTATCTAAAGCGATATTATACAAACTTTTCAGTCCCCTCACCCGAGAAAGAACATGAGGAAGGGGAAAGTGGAAAAAAGGGACCACCTCACTTCCTGTTGTCAAATCTCTGAAATGAAAACAAGGCCCAAAAGTTTTTCATGTTAACCTAGATGAACTATATGGAAGATGAATTCTACCATTTTTTTTTTGTTCTGAGTGAATGTGTTTGCGTATATGATGTCAAGAGAGACAAGAGAGACTCTGAGATCTGTACAGTGCTGCCTCATTCTGAAAGCAGTGTTATAACAACTTCACACTGCTTGTCCTTAATCTTCAGCACTCAGAGACTCCAACTCTCCAGCTTTCGACGGGAGATCTCCCGCCGAAAGCCCGTTTTGCAAAATATCCCGTTCTCCCGCTTGAGATTTACTTTCTCTTGCCCTGGCTCTGTGTCTCCCACTTGAAATGATTTCTTACTTTGTGTGTTCGTATGTTCAAAAACAAGCCTTAGATAGCACAAAAGAACATTAAGAACCCTATAAGAGCTTCCAGAGCTCAAGCGGGCCCTGGACCCCGGCCGCAGGGAACTTCGCGCTCTTGATAATTTATGCGCTTCGCGCATATCAAGTTGGAGTCTCCCGTTTGCTAGGGGTTTCAGGCGGGAGAATCTCCAGATCAGAAGGTACTTGGGGTTGGAGTCTTTGAGCACTTGCAAATTCAGGATTGCTCTAGGTAACCAGACCAGCCGTGTTCGGACTCTGAATGATGGCCTCCTTAATGGTGGCTGTAAACTAACTCCACTAGAGCTCTTTTTACCATATACATGGTGACATAACATTCCCTTCACGTAAGAAGTTTGCAAATGATCTTGCTTTTACGTCTCATAGACAGTCCTTGGATGACATGAGCCGAGTACTGACCCATCTCAAGACAATAGAGGAGTTCTTCACTTTCTGGAGACTTTGCTCCAACCTTTATAAGATTATCATCCGACCCATGCCTTCCATCTTAGTAACCATCTTGCCAATGCTGTGTTCAAGGTAGCCCTCTATGGCAAGCCTTCCAAGCATAGGCTAAGGAAGTCTACCTTCCTTCACTGGCACTCGATCACTCTCCCTCACGCTGGATGGAAAGGATGGCAAGTGTCACCAGTCAACGTGCTGTCAACGCATACCCTGACCTTCCAAACACGATAGCATGGGGGCATTTCATGAAGCGTTTCGTCTGAAAAATTTGTCTGACAAATTTGCTCTCAGCCAATCAGATGCAAGGATTTTAGTAGCTTATAACAGTTAGTCAAAAAGAGAAGATGTGACAAAACGCTTCATGAAATGCCCCCTTGAACAACCTGCCATCAATGCGTCTGAAATCCCACAAGCCTAGATTTCCCTCCCGTAACTTGAAAGCTTTGACCCCAAAACCGGTTGGTGAAGATGCTGGTCAGATGTCATCTCTGACACCACCTAAGTTACCTACAACACTGTCTCTGGCCTGGCAACAAAGCCATAGGGCTTCAACGGGTGGTGATCAAGCAAGTCTTCATGTCTTCATTCTGTTTCTATGGCAAATAATCGCCCTCTGACCCCTGAGGAAGTGCTGAACATCACCAGATGTGGTTTCCATTAAAGCAATTGTAAGACTAATATGCATCTAAATAGCCTGAGATTTCTGCAAATTTGGGGCTGATGTCACCTGTTGCCAAACATCCAATTAAAGGGTTCTTTAAAGACAATAAAAATTACAGTTTTAGTTTTAAGACAAGACTGAATGAGATCATGATGTCAAAGTGTATAATTATTATCAACACCTGGGAACTGTGAGAGAACTGAAAGAGGTATCTCACTGCTCCTTTGTTGATGTTTAATGAATAGTTTGTACGGTATTGCGTTTAGACAGTTTCGTTTATGCCTTCAGTTTTTGTCGTTGTTTTAAGTCAAGAAGAAAATCAAGTTTACTCTATAGCCTAATATCAAGGCGGTACTTTAAATTATATCATATCAAAGTGATGGAGGTTATGATCCATTTCAAACTCGCCTCCCTCCCCCGCCCCATCTCCTTGCTAGAAAAAAAAGATAATCTATAATGTAAAGGGTTTTTAGTTGTGTCATTAACGTCCGGTATGTTTTTGTCTGCAACCATGTATCTCTGCACTTACTGTATAGGATTTTCTGTACTTTGTTAATATGGTTATAGGGGAATGTATATTAGAAGCTTTGTTTTCTAGATTCCCCTCCATTTTCAACATTATTTGATAAATACAATGCATCTAGGCTTCTTAATATATTGTGTTAGTATTACATTTTTATATTCAACCTGCGTGTAGAATATGATATTATATTGATTTCTTCCGAGACGTTTAGTGAACTTATATTCGTTGTTGAGACAAAATGAAATAGATAAGATATTGTGTTAAACATAGTAAGGTTTATGAATATTAAATGCTGAAATATACATGTAGGCCCTCTATATTGTAAGTGACACCCAACATATTTGTATTACACATGCAACACTTTATCATAGCGTAGGTACGGGACTGGAAATACAGTAATTTGTTCTATATTCCCATGCATTATGTTTTGCCATTCATATAGTACATAAGCATAAGAATGGCGGCCATTTTGAATAAAAATAAGCTTTAAATACTAAATGAACCTATATGAAATGAAAATTCTCTTGCAAATGCAGATGGAGTAACTCTAGGAACAGAAATGTACAAAGATTGGTGGAATAATTTGTCATATAATGCGCATTATTATGTTTATCACGGCCGAATTAGCATATCTGGCGGCCATTTTGGATTTTTGCATTTTGCCGAAAATGCTCAAGGTTACGCGAGTGGCATCAATCGGATTTAGAATCAGCACCCTCGAATTGACAAGAAACCATCAAAAAAACATTGTATATATCCAAAAACAAGGTTGGGTGCCTTCTAGCCTGGACTACAATCAGTTTATGCAAAAGCAACATTAAAGGGCATTCCGGACGATTTTCATAATTTCACATCATGTAGGACATAAATCAACAGCTCCATGTGTAGATTTGTGGGATTTATTGTGGTCCTTGAGCAGAGAAACCAGTAAATTGAAAATATTAAACAAATTACACTGAACAGTATTGATGACATCAGAGCCTCATATATTTCAGAAATGTAGCAGTGTAATTCCATTACAATACCGCTTGCTCAACAATTTCACCTGTGAAAAATCTATGCATGCCTTCTTCTTTTGTTCTGCTTCCTTGAGCCCCAACTCCTGCATTCTTATGGTGAGGCTGCTATGTCATCATCCTTGTTCATTACAATTTGTTATGAATTTTGAAAACATTCTCATTCCTCATCCCGATCACTAAAAATTCTGAAACTCTGTATTCAGTTTAACTAATTTATAGTTGTTCAAATGTGAAAGTTTGAAAATCACCCGGAGGTTCCCTTTAAGCCCAAATCTCTCACGTATTCTCTGGTTCTGTAAAGCCCTTATCAACATTTTGGCAAATCCTCCTCAGCTACCTCTGGCTGACGTTTTAATGTGAGAAAAGCTAAATATTTGAGGAGTAAACGGACAAGGCGAGGGTATTTGAATAAAATCACAAATAAGTAGAAGAGAAGGGAAGACACAGAGAGAGAGAAAGAGAGGGAGAGAGAGAGGGGGGGGGGGGGTGAGGTTATCAAGGTTATGCACAGGTCATTGTCTGGTCACAGCGGTCATGAGCCCCAAAGTATACGGTTGATATCTATTATTTACTGTAAATTTGTCTCCACATATTGAATCGTTACATCCTGTATCAAATAAATCGCATTAGTCCACGATATGTACAAGACATGACAATAATTTTATCGATCCCACAAGAATTTCATTTGACCAAAGTGTGTTAAACCACCGGCTACTGACTAGTGCATGACCTATAACGAAGTACCTTGCGAAAATTTGTCCGAATTCAAATCCAAATACTATAAGTATAGCTTTAAAGGCTACATCTACTGACTCTGAAAATGCAAGGCCGACGTCGCAGTCACAAAATTACTTTCCCTGAAATCCAAAATTTGTCACAGGACAATACACAGTGGTGCTCATAGCTTCCTTGTCTATCTAAAGTCAATTCTTCCAAAAGTAATTTTCATCTCGAAACTATCACGTAAGTGATTTTAGTATGGTAATGCAAGCGAAGAAAATTAATGAATATGAATGTCAGAAAAAATAGAGGTTTTGTATCCAATATGAGCTGGAATCGTATTCATATCATTAATAGACTGTTTGTCTGTCAAATTGTACTTTCTATACCATGTGTCATGTAGAGTGACATTTATTTATACCTGGATGTCTATATGTGAATAAAATTTCTTTCTGAAAAAAAGTACAAATTGACTGCAGTTCCGATAAAAAAAAAAAGCAACTCCCATCAGTGGCATAATTGTTAACATAATTACGATAATAATATTCAAGCCGTATTCCTCTTGCGACGACATAATTAACCTATCTGTTTCTGGAATGTGATTATGACAGATATATCTGCTTGCTCAAAAGATTAACAAACATGGGGATCTTTCAAATAACACAATTTTCTTTACTCGCTTTGTGCAACACGGTTATTATTAGAACTTTTAGCGTTCTATTTGGTTAGTAGTTTTCACCTTACTTATACCAGACACACCAGAGCATGGCGAGGGAAACTCGAATATTGCGAGGAAAGTGATGCGAACTAAAACCTCGGAACAGGTGTATCGATGCTCTTGGTCAGACGCAACTCCGTTTAGCCTCCCCTTGCACACACACACACATATACAATTAATGTTTCCTTTCGTCTGCTAAGTTTTAATAATCATAGTGTCTATTGGGTGGGAGTCGGATATTGAGAATTGTGTTCAACTTCGAACTTTTTAATTCATTGCTTTTATTGATGTTGTCTTTCTTTAAAACCGTATTGTCCGGGGGTCAATCTAGCAAAGGGACACCATTGGAAATTCAGCTCTGACCCCCCCCCCCTCCTTGCTATACCATGCCGCATCACCCCTTTTGCATCATCCCTTTTCTATTTACATAATTAACAATTATAATATTATTTTTCTCCTTTTCAGAGAGTTCGTTGTGCTTCAGCACATTAGGGCCACGTTTAATCATAAGATATAATCGATTATAAATTTCCTTTCCATACAGGCTACCATAGACTTACCATAGAAATCAACTTTATATGCAATCAATAACAACTCTTCATAAAACCGGGCCCAGAGCTTATCGCGATGTTACAGATCATCAAGACATCCTAATTGACTTGCTGAAAACGGCATCCAGCGCAAATGAAGCATGAATCATTCGTCATTTTAGGCAAAATTTGACGGAACGTCGGTAGCCTGATATAGGGAAACAGGTGTCACATTCATGCTGAAATAAATAGTCTTGGCTGGGCGGTGAATTGAGAGTTTAACCCCTTAAATTCGAGACATGACAATGCCCTATAGAGTCAATACATGACACTCCCTGATCCAATTATGACCAGACAAATTGTTTATCAACCCTCACACATTTTCTTTGTCATACTTTCTCCTCAAGACAAAGGACAGCCTCGCCTACATTTTATTGTCCCACTTAACCACATCCGCACAAAGGGTATAGTATAAGTTTGAATGTTTGTGTTTTTCTCTGTTTTCCTTTCCTAGTTTCGTTTTCTCATGACCTATCCCTTTACAAAGGAGGAGGAGAGGGAGTTATTTGTCTGAGAATCGGTAGAAAATCTGCTGATAAAGCCGCAGACATCAAGGGCGTGAAAATTGCAAAATAATGTAATTTGGCGGACATAAAAAAGAAAATTAACATTGTTAAAAGACTATGTAACTTTGTATTACCGTAATTGCGAAATAATGTGAATTCCAAAGTTTCAGAAAGTGTAGAAAATTGAAATATGCAGTTTCTAATGTTAATGAGGAGTTTTGCATTGATCTTTTGTGTTTTGATCCTAATCCCCTGATCTCATAATCTCATCCCACAGATGACCTTTTTCACCAGTAATATTTTCTGTGACAGCTCTGGGCGTGGTCACCGAGTGACACATACTACACACCACTGGCAATTAACAAGCCCGGAGAATATACCCATCTAGGGAATCGATGTTCGGAGACTTTATCAATCTTTTATGATGACGTAATTCTCCCTGTCTCTTCCTCCCGCTAAAGTGTCATTAGCAATTACAAGTGATGGTGAGGTTTTAACCCTTTCAGGACGACCATCTGAAACTGCCATTAAATAATAAATTTGTGTTTATACACGTTGCCAATAACACGGACAGACATAGAGTGTAATTCCTCCCAAAAAAGTTGAAGTTGTCTTAGAATATGAAGTATAAAAAGTATGATATCAGACGAACAGCGTTAAAAATGCTTCATCAATATCGGACATCAATTTATGTTTATACACGTTGCCAATGACACGGATAGACGTAGAGTGTAAATCCTCAAAAAGAAGTTCAAGTTGTCTTAGAATATAAAGTATAGAAAGTATGATATCAGACGAACAACGTTAAAAATGCTTCATCAATATCGGACATCAATTTATGTTTACGCGTTGCCAATGACACGGATAGACGTAGAGTGTAAATCCTCAAAAAGAAGTTCAGGTTGTCTTAGAATATAAAGTATAGAAAGTATGATATCAGACGAACAACGTTAAAAATGCTTCATCAATATCGGACATGAAGAAAGTAAGATTTATGTAACATGTGAAACTTTCATAAGTTTGCATAACTTTCACTTTTAATGAGCGATTTTGATGGAAGATTTGATATTCTAGCTGTTTCCTCTGATTTTTATAAAAACCAACTTATTCATGGTGTACAAATTGCAGTTTGAAATGAACAATGGACGAAAGATTCAAATCACACTCATTGATGACTGCACGTCGCTACGAGCACCCACCTGCGTATGAGGGCAGATATATGCTGACCACTACGCACACCCCACAGAGCGAGGTCATGGCCTGGTAGAGTCGGAGCGGGTTGAGGTGACATCGGTCCACCAGTGGGCCCGACACGGCCCGTCCGATGGCTTGGCTACCCCCGATGATAGCTACCAAAGACGAGCTCTGAAACTCTGCCATTCCAAACTCAAGCGCTCTCTTTGCCTAAATTTTATCATTTTTAATGAAAAAAAAAAGAAGAGAAAAGCTACACCATAGAGATGTGATGTCAGGAATTCATGAACTAATCATGACGTCACAATACGATCATTATCCGGGTGTGAAGATCATCTTGCTCATACCATCCCCCTCTAAGAAAGTGAGTGTTCACGTGAGGGAGATTCTAAACCTTTATCAGGAAATAATATCCACAAGCTCAACAAGAGCAATGATTAATTACATCTTACACAGTTTATCGATAGAATTGTACCGATACCGCTAGAATTGTAGGCACTGTAGGCATGGTAGGATAAGCATGAATTATAACCTTCAAACATACTGGCAACATAATCATTCAGCTATTTTTTAAACTTATGCAGGGAAGGGTTGGTCAGTCTGCTCCAAATTCCCATCCGAAAAGATTTTCAGGCTTGCTTATCATCATTGGTATGGTTATGACTATGAAAATTGTGTGAATTTTAATGTAGCATGTGAAGATTCAAGGCCAATATGATCTTTTTTTTTCCGTTTAATTGAAGATTCTGTTTAGAGGAGGAGGGTTTAATCATCATAACAACGTCGACATTGAACTAGATTAAAACACCATGTGCAGTAAGCTGGTCATGTTTGTACACTGAACGGCACTGTTTACTCATGGAACCAAATAGACCTTTGCTAAACAGACATGCAAAGGTCACTGGTTGAGAATCGGTATATCCATTCTAATCAGTTCTAAGCAAGCTGTGTGGCAAACATTGAATGTGTCAGGTGATTAATTGAATGAAGGGAAGTGGGTGAGCGCTGCCTTGAACTCCCTGGGACAGGTGAATGACCTTTTTCTCCTAAATAAGATGTGGAGCAATCAAATGACAGTTATCTATCTTTGTTTTACAAAGACTTATCATTATCATCATTATCATCATTATCATCATCAGCAGCAGCATCATCAGCGTCATCATCATCATCGGCATCATCATCATCATCACCATCATCATTAATATTATTATAATGATTTTTAATATCATAATTATACCACTACTTCTTCTGTTACTACCTCAACACTATAACTACTACTACTACCGCTACTACTCCCACTACTATTGATATCATTATTTTCAGGATTATTGACAGAAGTAGCAGTTGGAATCCTCTAGCAGATTTTGGGGACCAACATCGATGCATACTGGCATACGCTTTGGTGTCATCATAAAATTTCACTGACATAATTGATAACTGTTGATTGTGATAAAGTCAGTTCTCGGAAGGAATAAGAAGTTTTTAATATTCTTACCACATGAGCTGAAATAATTGTCATTCCGAAGAAAGCTAGGTTGATACCGAGTAGAAAGGATATGAACATCGGGTTTTTCCATACACTGAAACCATAGACGGAGTCAAAGAAGGAAATGCACGGTTGGCAGGCCCTACGGCAGACCCACCCGCTTTCCTCCCTACTTGCCTCGCAGCCTCTCGTGGTCCCATTCTTTATACTTGCTTGAGCAGAAGGAGAGTGATTATTTTCAGTCTGTGCCTCGACTGCTTTTATGCATTCTTTATCGCTAGTTCTCATTTGGATAATCGTCTCGCACGTATGATTAGTTCTGCCATTAGGAGACGATACATTGTCTGTGTGAAATGACCCCACAGCGATGTTCTTCCGTTTACTAACTCCGTTACTTATCGCATCATCCACACAAGGAGAAATGGCCTCTGCATCTTTGGAGCTCACGGCTTTGTACTCCACCGAGCCGTTGCCTGCCGCTGTTGCACGGTAGCATTTTCTCGGCAGCAGTTTGACAGGACGCATGATGGCCGCCGCCACGCAGAGGTTGAAGTTGATAGCGCTAAGCACCAGCATCGTTCCGCGCCACCCGTACTCGTTCACCAGCATCTGCGTGACCATCGACATGAAGATGGTGCCTAGTCCCGTTCCCGACATGGCTAGTCCCGTGGCAGTCCCGACCCTCTCGTCGAAGTAGTCGCTGAGCATCACCACGGCGGGCAGGTGGCTCAGTCCAAAGCCAAAGCCTGAAGAGAATCAAGTTATCAGAATAATGATGGTTTTGTATTAAGCCATCTCTTTGTTCAATAGTTAGTTACATAATAATCTATTGATCGACCAGTCAATACAACTCCTATGTTTTCACGAATTCATTCCTTTGTGAGTCCATTTTCGGTCTTTTTTTTCACGTCTACCTCATGTAGTTTATTATATCGATTATCTGAATTCTTTTAATGTAGATATCTTTAGGGTTGTAACTGTTGTAACGCTACGAATCTCACACGTAGTACAAACCTTGTTTTTTTAATGGATCGCTCTTTTATCAGTTTATCATCCTTTTTCAGTCAACCTTTCAAAGTATGCATTGATATTCTTATCTATTCTGCTTTGTTTCATATCTTATTAATTTCTTACGATTCATATTGCGTTATGTATTTTCTTGTTCAAAGTGATCAAAATTTGATGGTGTAGTAGTAATGGTGATGGCGATGGTGTAATGCATACTTTATATTTTGTTGAATTCTTTGTTGGATGTCGGATGGAAAATGAATGAAACTGAACTGAACTGAACTGAACTGAACGATACATTCTTCCTCCGTGTAGTAATCGTTATGAGATAGAAGCTGGATGGAAAATTTGCTCTGCGCAGAAAAGACTATAACTAACTAGAAATGTCGCTAATTCGACTGATGCCTCCGCCATAATGCATGATTCTCCCAATAGGCGTATAGTACAATGTCTTCACAATGTGTGATCCATGACATTTTCACATAACTGGCAAAATATTGAAATGACAGGTTTGTCAGAAATGTCTTGAACTGGGTTTGCTATAATTTTCTAAGAGTGCAGGTATACATATTTGGGGAATTTGGGGGAAGTTTATGCATTGAGTAATTTCAAAGGTATGAAAAAAGAGTGTGATAACGGTACAAAATAGATTTTTTTTTTTGGGGGGGGCATTGAAACCTGGCCTTTGACCCTTAACCTTTGACCTTCTGGCTGGAAATTTCCTGGAGAATCTCCATCAGGTAATGCATGTACATAGTTTTGAAACTAATAATGCATGCATTGCATACCATGAGGGAAATAGTAACATTTTGAGGAGTTGACCTTGGCCTTTGACCCCTGACTATTGACCCATGACCTCTAAATTCCCTAGAGAATCCCTGCCAGACAGTACATGCGTATGTACCAAGTTCCATGAAAATATACATTGAACCATTTGCGAGAAAAGTGATATTGCAACATCTTCACCTAACCTTTGACCTTTTGACCTTTGACCTTATGACATGAAACTCTCTCTGGAGAATCTTTACGCAGTAGTACATGTCCACACCAAGTTTCAAGAAAATACCTTCGGGCATTGCATAGATATGGGGGAAATTGCAAAATTTGTAGCATTTTACCTTGACCTTTTGACCTTTGACCTCTGGCCAATGTCACTAAAATCTACTCAACTAATTGTCCCATCATACATCATCCTTGGACCAAGTTTGGTGAAAGCTGCTTCGTCCAGTTTTGAGTTATCACGTAAACAGATAAATTTTAGGATTTGACCTTGATCTTTGACCTTTGACCTCTGTCCGATTTCACTGAAAAACTAATCAGTAATTGTCCCATCATACATCATCCTCCAACAAAGTTGTGTGAAATTTGCTCCATCCAGTCTTGAGTTATCGCGTAAACGGATACAATTTCATGATTTGACCTTGACCTTTGACCTTTGACCTTTAGCCGATTTCACCCAAAATCTAATCAAATAATTGCCCCATCATACTTTATACTTGGACTAAGTTTGGTAAAATTCCAGTAAATATTATTCAAGTTATCGCGTAAACGAAAGCGAACGGACGTACGGACGTACGGACGGACGGACGGACAACCCGAAAACATAATGCCTCCGGCACCACTTCGTGGCGGAGGCATAAAAACGGTTATTTTGAGATCCCCATTGGTATTAGGGGTGTACGTCACGAGATCGTCACCCACGAGTCATACGGCCCACGAGTCGTACAGCTCATTAGTTATACAGCCTACGAGTCAAATAGCCCATGAGTTCGACACTACGCAAACAAGGCCCTCGAAACCGACACACTAAGCCCTGTGTTGAATCTGTCGAACTGGCGGGCTTTTTTTTTTTCTTACCTAGCGTTGAACTCATGGGCTGTATGACTTGTGGGCTGTATGACTCGTGGACCTTTTTTTTTCAATGTCGAACTCTTTGAGCTGTATGACTCGTGGGCGTCGGTCTCGTGAGATGACCCCTGTATTAGTTTCTCAACTGTCACAACACTCGTTATACTTCATAAACCTTTTTGCTGATCTCTTAATTTAATCATCAGTGATTTAATGTCAATCAAAGTCACGTCTCTTTTAAGTAATTTGTTCGCCAAATGAACAAGAGGGTATATTGCGTGGAGACAACATGGACCCAGGTCACTGTGTCACTCGAGGGGGAAGCCGTACAAGATCATTAGGCAAGTCTACTTTGGCTTCAAACTCGCGAAAAAAAAAAATGAGATTAGAGGTCTATGGTTCAGCATTACAGATCGTTACCATGATATGGTTACGTCGAGAACCGCACTCATAGTGATTGTTCTCCAGCAAATATTGTCTCTATTAAAAGTAGTCTTACAATTGAGGATGTATATGATTGATGAGGGAATCATATCGCTTTTAATAGTTATTAGGCGTGTCATTCAATATTTACTCAAAACACCATAAAGGAGTAAAACCGTTAGTTATATTTGTATAGATGCAAAAGAGTGTCAGCTATACTACGATAAACAAACCAGCATTCTTGTTGGCTGGTCTGGTTGTAACAGCAGCTACGACTAGTTTGCTTTGGCAAATCACAGAAACTTTTTATATTACACATGCACACACAAACATATATGTATTATATATATATATATATATATATATATATATATATATATATATATATATATATATATATATATTTATATATATATATGATATATCACCAATTTTCAGTTACATTGCTCTTACCGTTCTAATTATAATCACATCTAGTCACATCAGTGTTAATACAGTCACAAGAATTTATTAGTATTTTGTCCCTCATTAATTGGTTCTTGTTCAGTAATTAGTCTACATAAGATCATGTGACCAATGACATCATAATGATGTTGATTATGATGAAAGAAAAAAATAATGGAATAAAGAAAATTATGCCATATCGTGATGATATGATAGACCAGGAATATCGTCATTAGATGTGCGATCTATCAACTGATTTTCATCGATATCGTGCTTAAAGTGTCATCGAAATGGGCCGTATTATTAGTAGACCGCTGTGTAAATCGTGTCCACCACGGTGCACTTTTCAACTTTATTGTTTTGTTTTGCTTTCTTTACAGGTTGGAGAGATATGACACAAATTTCTAATGTTCTGTTTTTAGTCCCTCAGAAAATAGTGTTATTTCTGCCACCTCGAAATAGATAATTTTAACTAGAGCCTCTCAGTGTATATGGTATGTGTTTACTATCTCTCATTTCTCAAACAAGGGTGGGATCTACTCCAGGAATATGCTCATTACAGCTATGAATCGTTTATGTTGGTATAAAATCATGTCATTTTATCTAATGTTATGACGCAACATTTTCCGATGAATTATATATTCTTCCCTGACGAGCGGAGGAGCTTGGGGAAGGGGACCATAGAATAATACCACGTGAATTTAAGGAGTGTTACAATCTCTAATTGCTGGGGAATTGGCCGTAAGATATCAATAACACCCTTGTGCTCTTATCTCATCCATATGTTCATAATCTTATACCGTACACGATTACTGACCTGTACGTGACTCTTGGGAAGTGGAATGTTGACATGTGTTTGTTCTTTGCCAGTGTTATCTCTTGGTCGTTTACACGGACAGCTAGTGCAAGGTCGCAAAATATAGAATCACAGTATCTTACCACCTCATCATAATTTCTTTGTAGATTCTGTAGGGTATAGAAAGGTATAATTCTCTTCGGACGTTCTTTATGACGGCTCTTCCGTGAAATACCGCTGCCTGCAGTACAGGTGTATTATGAAGTAAATTCCAAGAGAACCAAAACTCGAGTTTTCTATTCAAGATCGTGTGCTGTAGACTTATCCGGGTTTAAGATAGACATAAGGGGGGGGGGGGGGGGTGACTTCCAAAGTAAGAAAAAAAAAATGATTCACTAAGGTAATGCAATGAGGCAGGTGCATTGCTGTATCGGTGCATAAATCAACTATCGCTAGGCATACTGAAGCCCCAGCTATGGCGCCCAAACCGAATAGGTCTATATAGGTGACGTTGGACATGTTGGAGCACTTGTAATCATCAACTCGCATAAGTTCAACTGATTGAAAATATCAATGAGAAATGAGTTAATAAGAGTTTTTTAAGAGATGGCTTGTTGTGATTTACACTTCAACACCCCCCCCCCCCCCCCCGCGCCACAAACACACCCCGAGAAAATATGTGGCATTCAGTAAAGCGATCGTCAACCATTCTATTTATTTTACACCAAAACTGTTGGTAAAAACGTACAGGACTTTGTTGCAATTGTGTATGGTGATACCGTGTGATCTAACATGGGTTATGAACTCCTTGTGTTTGTATAAATACTCACCGCCAACAAGGCCATACATAATGGTCAGCGTGGTGAAATCGGTTGCGAAGGAACTCGCAAAGATGGCCAGGGAAGAGAGTACACCACCGGCGAAGATCACAGGGCGGTTGCCGAACTTGTCGGCCAGAAGTCCGGCGTACGGGTTCGTCACCACCATTGTCATGAAAATGAGGGACCCTGGTACGGCTGAAAGAAAAAAAAAAATGAGTGAAACAATGTGAACATGTATAAGATTCACAGAGAATATCATTGCAATACATCATTCTGATAGCATCATGTATTTCGCACGATTATTTTTGGAGTCGATAGTATAGACGTACTGCGTATAACAATCTTCAGTTGTTCTTTCCTTTCCAGCCAGTATGAATATAAAACATGCTTGGAATTCAGTTAAGATTTGCTATATTCTGTGACTTTTTAAGATACTGTCAATAAAAGTAGTCTTTCGAAATTAAGTGTTTAATTGAGAGAAGAATTTCTTGGGGAAGCTAAGAGGTCATTCACAAAATTCGGTTCATGGAAAAGGGGAATTATAGCCCATGTGTTTATTATTTGCATGTAGCAGAAATTCAGATGTGAAATTGAAAGCTGTACTCAGCTTTACTTTTTAACCCTTGGACTACCAACTCAAAATGCTGCTGACATTGTATGCTGATAGTTTGCCAAAGGTACAAGAGAGAGTTAGTGTCACAAGGCTGGGCAGGATTTATTAACGTTAGATATCAGTACAGGATCCCATACATTTATGCACATGTTACGTCATAGGTAATGTTGAAGGCAAGTAAGAAATGTTCTAAAAATACATGAAATTCCCGAAAGGAAACGCGATAAGAAAAATCCGATAATCAGGGGAACTGAAATTACGCAGCAAATTGTCTTTCCCCGTTCATTCACATCAGTCGGTGGGTTATTGTTCCGCTTTGTTGGTATCGGCAAAATACTTTTTAGTCCTAATCTTAAACGAATAATGTCCTAATATCCTTCAAAACTCGGAGACAGTTTCGTATCCCATTAAGTGGCAAAAGAAATAAAAGGAAATGTTATCTTGATTAAATGACAGTTGCTCTCGGGCCAAAGCATTTGGTCTAGATGCAATGTTGTCATGCGCCTTGAGCAACACGACGTGGTATCTGAGGAGCCATTGTGGCTCAGTAAACATGGACTCTCAGTCACGAGGTCTCTAGTTCGAGTTTTCTGGCAGAGTGATTGTGCCCCTATGGCACTTCTTAATGAGTTTCCCTGTCAGATTTTTGCCCATACAGTAAATCCCGCCTACACACTCCTTAGTACCCTTTGACACATGTTGGTTGGTATCTTTGTATAAATGAATGTTATGAATATTATAGGCCTATACAAAAATCATTGTCACGCGGGTTGAGAGAGAGTTCCGAACAATGGCGAAGTACATTCACAAGCTGACATTGAATTTGATCAACTTTACAAATCCGACTTCATCTGTGGTGTTCACAGCGGATGGGTTGGCTAGTGACTGCGGGATGGATGACAGCCCGGCCTGTAACAATATTGGGGGCTTGTCCGGGAAAGACACATCCAGCCATATGTTGTGAACTTTGATGATATCGTCAATGACTCAATGTCGAGACGAGAGCGTAGTCCCATACACTTATTTTGGTTGTATAGGTATTAGAGGCTAGATGTGTTGGTGAATGACTATGTAACGTGGGGAAACAATGGGTGGTCTGATTGAATCGATCTTCATTGCTGCCCGCCGGGGTACATTCGAAACCAAGAATAGTTTTCGTAAACGTAGAGATCAGTGATAAGTCAATCGACAGGTTTGGCTGATTTGAAGAGCAGTGCGCAACCAGCGGGGGGGGGGGGGGGGGGGAGGGGTCCCGCCACTTTTTTGGATAATGCAAAGGAATACAAAGGGTCAGACCACTTTGGACCTTTTTTGTTTGTTTGTTTGTATTTTGTTTTTCTTTTACCTGCCAGTTGATGAAACCCGGAAGTTTCACTAGAAATATAAACTGCCCAACACCCCCCCCCCTTCCCACTTTTAAAAACGCAGCGCCGGCCCTGAAGAGTGTAGCTGATAAGATAATCATTGATTTGACCGATTGCGCACTGAAGCAGGAAATATTCGATGTAATAGCAAAACACAAAAGGGTTAATACCTCTGAGATGCCCCGCCTACAGCATTGGATGATAATGCTAGCAATAGTCGTGGTAGTAAAAGAAATGAAGCGAATGTCAATGATGAATTGAAAGCAGAGTTTGATAAGTTAGACGAAAGTAGGGACAGACTGAATGTTACTGAACAGTAGATAGGGGGAGGGAGAGATAGAAAGAAAGCGGCTTATGTACGAGATGATGGGATATGAAGAAATTGATTCACAGGCTAGGATGTCTGCGCAGAATGATGGCAAATCCAAAGGAAATGACTTTGTCAATCAGGTTGAAACTTGTTCGCAAGTTTAGTGAGAATGAGTTGGATTCTTTCTTCATCATGTTTTAACCCTTTTTGTGCCACTGAGTCAAATGTGCACAAATTCCACACACAAGCCTAGAGACAGGAAATGAACGTATCACTCAAAGAGTTAAGAGGATTGCGTCGAAGATGAAGTGGCCGGAAGATGAATAGGCATTTCTAGTTCAGCAGGTAATCACAGGTAAAGTTCAGTCTAAGGTTTCAGCACTGAGTGATGAGAGCAATCCTTAGACCGTGAAGGCATTCTACAAGACACTTAGTCGAATAGAAAAGCGGTTCTGACTGGAACCAAAATCATTCACAACATCACAAGGCTGACAAATGTAGGTCATCTAAAACAAATGCCAGTGGTAGTTTTTTCTTTTATTGTAGAAAGGAGGGCCATATTTGAAGACTCAATGTCCAAAGATGAAAGAAAAAGAAACATAAAAACAAACAAACCCAAATGGATTCCCATGAACAGCGAGGGCTTCATTGTGTAATCCTATAATGCACCGCGGTGTGGAAAAAAAAAGAAACCCAACAAACGCATTTGTATGATTGTTAGATTTATTGAAGTGACTATAATGTAGATGTAACCTCGCCGTATTCGTTTCGTCGATTCCTCATGTTTTCTTATTATTTTGTTGAATGTAAAGGTTAGCTGTTGTACTAATCTATTGCAAGTTGCATTCATTTTGATCAACTTTGCAAATCCGTCTAAGCCTGTGGTTTTCATTAAGTCATGATGGGTCGGCTGGTGACTGTGGGATTGATGACGTACCGCCGGGCCAGTAACAATTATACTGTGGTAAAAAGATGAATTCGTGAAATTAGAGAAATTGGTGGCGACAATAAAATTCTAGAAAATGAGTAGCATCTACTTTTTTAATATACGCTGCGTTTCGCGTCAGAAACTACACCTATATTACCACGTATGGGGTATTAGTATTGAATCTCTCTGCCTGAAGTTTTTTTCAGAAAGTGCAATCGTCCAGACATCTCATCAAGTACGAGACACCTGAAAGTCATCCATGGAACTCGCAGTGAAAACTAAGTATTCCCAACAGCTCTTAGTACGGATCGTGCTAACCATCAACGGGACCTCGATCACTGACCAAAGTCCAAATGCTCTGTATAAATAGCCTTGTTGGATTAAACAAAATATGAGAGGTTACGCCCTTTCATTGATTCGGCAGCGTCCATATAGAAGGTATAAAAATCATGGACAGTGAATTGTGGTGCACTATCGTCCAGTCGTCATGGTTGTGTAACTCTTTTGTTCCACCCATATAATACCTGTACACAACTTTTTTTTTTTAGTTTCTTCGCATGCGAATGCAGCAGAGTATATTTTTACAGATCGCAGCGAAGTATACGTGAAACGAGTATAAGCCTTGTATTCTTTCAGATCTTTCGATTTTATGCAATTTTCGCCCCACTGTCATTTCATTTGGAATAGATCTGAGCTGAATAATGAAAGCGGGATTGAATAAGCTTTTGCGCATGATCATACTAAATAGTAGTTACCGATGGAGGCGCGGTCCTGTAACCTATATCTGTATGTTTAGAAGACATGGAATGGCTACTTCAATATTTGTAGTATGCTTTTTATACCTCCTTTGTAGAAGAAAATGACGGTAGGTAGTCACCAATCGATTCCTTCTCCAATTTCTACCCCAGAAAAAAAAAATCTACATCACAACACTGATTAATTTGATATAACCGTTGCTTGAGAGAGGATACTCGATCCGTAAAACAACAGCTTCTATAGCAAAACTTGGTGCTGCGCAGAATAGGGTATTTGTGTAGAATACGACTGAAGATTATCCACAGAGTAGAATCGTGGGCGCCAAGAACGACAGAGCCACAAGAGCCTATCGGTGTATTACATGATAGCTTCTGGTGCTAAATCAGTATACATCGCATGCAATTCGATGAATTCAAAGAACATTTAATGATGATGATGATGATGATGATAATAATAATAATAATGATAATAATGACAATGATAATAACAATAATAATAATGACAATAATAATAATAATAATAATGTCTTATTTACCAAAAATAGCCTCTTCAGTGTTGCCACTGCTCTGCCAGAGGGCCCTGCTATCATTGTTATTACCCTAGTGGTGCAAGGTACCCAATACACACCTAGGTCGGCAGGGACATCTGGGTAAAAACATCTTGTCCAAGGACGTAAGCACTGGGCGAGATTCGAACTCGCGGTCCTCCCTTCGGGAGTTGGGAGTCTTATCTACTATTCCACATTTCAGTGGTTGTACGAGGGGGAGAAAGCATTTGAATCATATCCGCAATTTAGTGCGACTGATGCTATATGCCTATCCGAGCAAAATCCGGAGCCAAAACAATAACATAACCCGAAAAGAAAAACGATAACACTACCTTGAACAGAGAAGAAAAATACTACAAGATAACAATAGATTATAGGCCCTAGCTACCTCGAGAAATTACAGACTCGGTATATTCTAGAGGTCAACTGAGCGGTGTTCTGCTCAGACGGAGGGTGAGTAAATAGTGTATCAAGGCTTGTCGTCTGAAAAGTCTTACCTGTTGAAATCGAAGGTGAACAAAATCAATCTTACAGATGTCTAGATGTATAACTTACATGACTTTTAAAAGCCCTAAACTGACAAACTGAACCACATCAACCAAAAAAAAAAAAAAAAAGTTGCTGTTTTGAGACTCCCTTCCATTATGATTCGAAATCCTCGTCTCTTTGAAAAAAAAAAAGTAAGTGGACAATAGTGAGGGAGATTTTGAGGAAATCAGGTCAGTCTACAGCCAGCTGACTACGGACTGGAGTAATAATATTGTGACCTAACACTGTGTGTTTTATGGGGCTATCGTTGTCATGTTTTCGAGTAAGAAGTTAAATAGTTCATTGGTGGTTCAACCTGCTCTAACTCACTCCCACGTGTCGAGAAGCAAACAATTCAGAATACAATTTGGGTTTCCCTTTTTTTTTAATCTGATAGTGTAAACAAGTTTCATGTTCTCATCCGGTGGCTCCACAAACTACCACAATACACCCAGCGTGTTGGGGACTTTGGCACTTGAAATTTGATCAAGACGTTTACATCTGAATCAAGAGACAGTTTACCTCATCAAAAAGTTCATAACTCCCATTTCGTCCGGCAGTGCCTGTGGCAGCAAATAAGTTGTTGACATTTTTACAGTGTTCCGCAACCTGTCTAAACCAGTTTTTCCTCCTCTTTCCTCTTTCATTCTTTCATAACAGATTCGTAGATTTTGGAAGTAGTGTTTGTATATCAAGGTCAATTGCATTACGAGGTCGGCTGGAACGTTGGCCTTAATTACACTCAGTAGTTGGGATTTTTGCATAATCGGTCATTAATTTTGTTTGAAAGACCGTTAACGACTACATTCTTCAAAGAGGTCGTCAGTCTGACCTTTTAATTATCGACAAACAGACATTGTGTAGGAGATGAATTTTAAACACATTAAAAAGAAGCGGGGGAAGAAAAAGACGAAGATAAAGACAGCTGATGAGCTTTTGCAGTTGTTAAACACGTATTCGAATATCCAGCATGGAAAAGGCATATTTACTCTATTTCCTTCTTTTCATAGGGGAATTTACAAAATTATGCATTCTCGGCGCTGCTGAAGTACTGTAATAGTCATGGAATATCTTAGCTCAAGGCAATGTTTCGCTCTCCACATAAATGGACGTTATCTTTCGGCCGTCCCATTTGATCCCTGGACAAGAGTATGATGTTTTGCGAACTAGCGATGCCGACAAACCAGGGGGCCCGGGAGCTGATATGGCGCAAAACATTTTTTTTTCTTCCCTGTTCAATTTGTATGTCTTTATAAGGCGCATCCACCTTATTCGAAGAAATCACCCTAGGCTGTCGACAGTTATGAGGACAAAAATAATAATTGGTTGGCATGATATCTCCATTACGGTGGGGGGGGGGGGGGTGAAAACCGTTATGCATATATAGGGGAGTTGTGAAATTGCAAGATGATGTGTATATTTACGGTGGTTTTGCTCGGGGCCTTCTCTCACTTCGGCCCCTTCATCTCCAAGTATAATATAATGTATGTTTTTCCAACACAAGCATATCATAATACAGGTGTATGGATTATATGCGTATAAAGTGGTACTAATACAGTCATATTTAAATCTGTCCTACAGACACAAAACAAGAGTTTGATACGCAGAAAAAGATTCTTGTACTGTGTGGAGGGAGTTGTCAACATCATCATAGCCAGGAATCGAAGAAAAGAAGAACAGTGTTCACTCTCTTTCTCTCTCTCCCATCTATTTCAATCAATCTCTCTATCTATTTATCTATCTATCTACCTATCTATCTACCTATCTATCTTTACCTACCTGTGTATTAATCAATCCATCAATAACTAAAATTGTTTTTATCTATTTATCTCTTAATTATATAAATGTTTCGTATACAAAATACTTTGAAGTTTCTTTGACGAATCATCTTCTTGATTCGTTAATATATTGTACTGTAATGAAATAATACCTGCATATCTAGGTTCTCGTCTCTGCTTCCAGATGCTGTTCGAAATGTGATATTCATGCCGCATTTATATCACCATTGCTACAAATATTTTGATTTCTCAATTACTTTTAACAAGATTTTACCTGCAACGCTGTGATACTCTTTGAACCTAATGCACCACATGACCAAAAGAAAAGTGTTTATCACGTATATCCATGTCATTACTCAGCTGTTTGGTGGCAAACACTGAAAGGTGCATATAAGCTGACGCATTTAACCCAATAGACTGTTGCTGTAATGTATTAAAATTCATCGATTTTTCTTTTCCGACAGCGTATAACACAGTAACGAAGTATTTCATTCGCCTGCTCCCTTCCATTAAGTTCCATCCGTATGGCAAGAATTCTGTTGCTAGGTAGGGCAAGCCTTCAACAAAATTTGTGTTGTGAAGTGCAACATTTATGTGTGTGTGTGTGTGTGTGTGAAAAAAAAACATGTACAGCTGTATATAGAACTTAAATATTATAAGGCATTAACAACCTCTGAATTACAGAGTTAGACTAAAAAAATGCAAGCTTCTGGGTCAGATATATTGCAGTCTGGACAGAACCTGGGGTTGCCTTCGACCAGCAGTGGGACACGTCTATAAAAACGAATGTCTAATTTTTTGGGTATGGAGGTAATCAGCAGAATGAATCTATGCCAGTAACTTCCTCTCAAAGCAGGCGTATATACAAAGCCAGAAAAAAGTTGCGAAATGTAGAGCTTTATGAAAACAAAAGACTACGACATGTTCATGATTGTGTATTAAAGGGTAATCACGACGAGACTTTAGCCACAAAACATTGTGGTGTTTCTGATGAATAACATTATACATTCCACTAGGTCTACATTATTTGATATGAACACACTTCGCCAGCAAAGATCAAGCCACTTACGATTTCATAGGTTTGCAGTGTCCATGTGGAAAGAGCAATAAGACCTATACGTGAGCCGACGAACGACTACAAAGGGTGATGACTTTCTCATGGCTTGCCGTACAAGCAGAAAGTGTTTGTTTGCATGTTGTATTTTGCCATAAGAACGTCATGTTTCAACACTTGGATGACACCCATTGGATGCCTGGAAATTCTCTGAAAATGTCTTTCAAATATCTTTTACACCTTAAACGTTAAATTTGTTTGCCAGAGTTTATGATTTGAAATGATTAACTGGCTTCTGTTATTCCTTCTTTTTAAAAATCAGCACATTCCAGTGTTGCATGACTTATATAATTTCCAATATAAGAGGTTGTGACTTAATAATAATGAGATAAAATTCTAAGGAGCATCGGACCTATTCCCGTTCGAGACCTCCTTATACAGTGATGATAAGAACAAAGCAATGAAAAGAACAAGGCATTGATATCGGAAGCAGGCAGTTTCCACATCGGTATTGAATAGAGCACGTCCTGTTGTTGTAATGTTTCCCATGGGGAAATGTTTCCCATGTCAGGAGAAATTTTGACAATGGCTTTTGGCCACAGCGTTATATTATCACCTAACATAATTGTCTAACATCGATACCCTAATATTATCTGATAACCAAAGCTCTTTTTGTATTAGATACATAAGAAAACTAGACTGCATAAAAAGGGATAAAAGATACACTAACAGCTGCATCCGGCAATGAACTTACGGCAGCTTTGTGACTGATTGTTGCGTGTTATTGCCGTGATTGCAGTTGAAAAAAACAAAACAAAACAAAACAAAACTGTTGGTCGTTTGATTACAATGACGGAATGGAATTTCGTGTCGTATCACTGGACATAAATGCCTATCAATTGAGGGTTAAAGATTGAGGACATTACTAGTGAACCTTATGTGTTCATCTTCCATCACAACATACCCCCCTCCCCCCCCCCCCCCCCCTGCATATACAATCGCGACTAGCCGTTTGATTATTTGCAGGTTTCCTCATGATTCTATTAATGACATCAATATGTTTACTCTCAACTCCTGATCACTGTAGCCACTTCCCTCTTAGGGTAACTTTCATAATTTGCGTTCGAGTTCACCAACTTACGTGACCAGTTTGGTAAGTATGAAACTGAGTGACAGATTTGCAAGATTATAACCACCGATTGTTCATAAAATCGTTGTTCGTGAGAGAATATTAAAACATACCATCTTTTGATTATAAAGATATACTTTCGGAATTTTGTTTCACATTTTCTTTTTCCTCTTGGCGTAACCGAAGAATTAATTTTACCGTATGCCTACCCCTTGGCAGGCCATGAAGATCAGCATAGCTCTGCCGTTTTGTTCCGATTCTTGAAGACCAGACAACGGATTAGGCATCAATGCCCGTTAAGCAATCATGACCATGAGTTAACCACAGATCATGTCTTGGAAATAGATCCGGGTGATTGAGCATGGGTCATACAGGGGTAATGAAAACACCCTTATTTGACGGAAGTCCATATGGTTTGACCAACCATCTTTTAGTTTGTTTTATAGCAATGCCCTTTGTGTTTGACCACTGACCATGGCGTTGATGGAGGTTTGTGTCAAAAACAACATAAGTTGATCTCAAATTTGACCTCAAATGATTATCGACCAGGCGTGGTTAGTCCACCTGTAATTTTTGTGAGCATATAATATCTGTTATCCCATACCACCTGCATGAAATATATTTGTTATCATCTCCCCTTACCACTCCAGTCCCCTTGCTTTGGCGCTTTAAAGCCTAACAAACCTTCATGGTGTATCATAAAGATGTTCTTAATGTTATGGACGACTTAAGATCGACTGGTGATCATTTCTTGTGCTGAATTATTAAAATTCTGACAAGTATAGCACATCAGAACGTGTTCTAGTCGTTCTTAAGTCGTTCGTAACTTCAAGAACAGCTTTATGAAATACCCCCCTGTTTTGCAACGCTATTCAGTACGGTGATGCTATTAAAGGACAAGTTCACCTTCATAGACATGTGGGTTGAGTGAATGCAGCAACATTAGTAGAACATATCAGTGAGAGTTTGAAGAGTATCGGACAATCCGTTCAAAAGTTATGAATTTTTAAAGTTTCTGCTCACTCAAGACTGGATGAGAAGGCTACTATAGCTTGTGATGTCACATGTGTACAACGATATAAAGAAAGAATAAAGAAACTTAAACATACTTTTCTCGCATGTCAAAACAACACTTGACTTCTCTCTGTCACAAGGCAGGGGAAATAATGTTACCCTTAACATATGTCAGTAACAAGTCGAAGAAATGTGCACTTTATTCAAAAAGTGAAGTTTTGTGAAATTCTCTTTTTATTTTGTTTATATCGTTGTACGCATATGACATCATACACTGTAGTAGTCTTCTTATCCAGCAGTGACTGCGCAAATACTTAAAAAAATCATAACTTTTGAACGGATTGTCCGATTTTCCCTAAACTTTCACTGATGTGGACTACTAATATTGTTGCATTCACTCAATCCACATGTATATGAAGGTGGACTTGTCCTTTAAGGAGCTCAATTATGTGAGAGAGGGGCTTTGTTGTCAGACGTATCATGGAAAGACTACTATCACAAAACCAGAGAAGATCAGGAAAATAATATCGTCTTGAATCAGATGGTAAACCTCTTAAAGGGTTTCCTAATTTCTGCTAAAGTATGTGTGATCATGGCAAACCAACCAACCAACCAACCACATAAACCAAGTAAACAAACAATCAAAACAAAACAAAACCAAGCAAACACCACACAAAAATCTAACATCATTTTTGTGGTCATACGATAATTGACACTATAATGACAGTAGGAATGAAAAAAATGTTTCTTCACCTCTTCACCTCTTCAAAAGCTAATCTAACATGGGACGGGAGAACAGCTGTAACCCACTCCCACGATATTCTAATTATAATCAGAGACATTGCGTACATGATATGTCAGGTTCTCGTATAGGCTCTGAGTGATTAGGAACAGGAAAGAAACAGCTACTAGGGAAGTGGAAATTAAGTTGAAGCAAATGGAGATCATGATCACTTGAATCTTTACCTTTCAGCAAACATGCCTTATCAATATGACAAAGTAAGCGATGTATATCTTTTGCGATATTATACGTCATAATTAATGTAATACATGGAACGTCTTCAATCAATTCGAGCTTTATAGGGGGGGGGGGGTGGGGGACTTTCCCCAAATGTATCCAAAATCTTTCTGATTGGGC
This sequence comes from Diadema setosum, assembly GCA_033980235.1. NCBI lineage: Eukaryota > Metazoa > Echinodermata > Echinoidea > Diadematoida > Diadematidae > Diadema > Diadema setosum. The sequence continues at coordinate 6,289,556 of CM067072.1, read as the reverse complement.
CATCATAATATACTCAGATATTTCTAAAACTATAACAACAAAAACTGATCAAAACGTTCTTCGTATTTTTTTTTCGAATTTCCCTGAAATAGAACCCGCCTCCTTTAGGTCAACAAGGCAATCCATTTGAAACTCATAAGCTACCCGTCAATTTATAAGTGATCATCAAACGAAAGCGATACTTGCCTGCAATGTCATATACCGGCATATATGATCTCACGCATTTATTGTCACACAACACTTCAATGAAAATGCATTCTTAGTCCGTTATTACTGTATGTCTGTATGTTGGCTTCACAACAATATAAGCCCGATAGGCCAATCTACTAATTCTTGGGACTCTCTCTCCCTCCCCCCTCTATCTATCTATCTATCTATCTATCTATCTATCTATCTATCTATCTGTCTATCATTCTATCTATCTATCTATCTATCTATCTGTCTATCATTCTATCTATCTATCACCTATCTATCTATCTATCTACATTCTCACACCAATTATTATGGATATGACAAGTAATACATACATACATACATACATACATACATACATATGTAACATTGTGGTTTTTGTCAAAACAAAGAGAAAGAAAGATTTCTAAGAATCAAAAATTAAAACAAAAAGTAACATAGAAATACATTTTTTGGAAAATGAGTCACCCTGCGTCATTCAGGAAGTCCAATCCTTCCGGTCACATTCTCCACTTTTACTTGCCAAATTTGGGCATAATGTCCACTCTCTACCCTCCTTGGGTCAAGCTATGACCTCATGGCCAGACATAGCCCTCCACCCAAACAAAGTGGCAGTAAAAGTGACGTAGAACTGTGCGTCGGTGGATTGGAATTTAAAGTTAAAATATATCTTTGGGAAGGGTCCTAAACCCAATAAATAGCGAAGTTTTCCTCTCCTCATTTCATATTGGAATCTTTGACAACGAAGAAGCGGCAAGATATTTTGAAGCAGAGCGAGTGATCGGGAGTCAGCTATCTTTGTCTCCGGCAGGGGTAAGTTATCTTCTTTGTCAAGCTTAAACTGTGAAGTCTAGTTCGAGTCTAGTATGTTGTCCAGATAGTGTTAGGATTATCTATGAGCTGCTACTTGCGCTATAGATCAGTGATAACATTGTTGCTATTTCAAATAGAGTTGAAATAGGGATCCTCTGTTATGTTGAACAGAGTGATGCGAATGTGCATGGGCACATCATGAGATTTCATTGTCGTTCATATATATCTGACTTCTGAAACGTATGGCTCAAACCTGCCTCAGACTCAGATTGGTTGATATGACAATGTTTATCGGTTATCGAGCTCCTACATTATGTGAGTGGACGTTGAGTTAAGTTGAGTTGACAAATAGGAAGAACTTGTTGGAAAAGCTGGTTAAAAGATAAGCTTGACAATTTGGAGATGTATGTTCATTGCTGCTTTCACAACATCTTGATTGGTGACATTGTGTGCGTGACGACATTGTGGAGTAAACATTTGTGAATGTAATGTTCTAGTCATATTGGAGTATGCGCTGGCTAGGAACCCCCCCCCCCCCCCTCTCTCTCTCTCTCTCTCTCCTTCTTCTCCTTCTTCTTTATTCTTCCTCTAATTCCTTTCCCTATTTCCATATCTTGCCTATTGAAGATGATAGGAGTGTTTAACAGTATAAGGCCCGGTATTGAATGTATACTGGTGGTTCTTAAAGAGAATTGAATCTTGCTTTATTATGTTAAGTTGTATAAGAGAATATTGGATATCAATATCTGTTATTGCTGATTGAGTTGCAATCATGTAAATTCTTTACATGTGGTATCTGTTAACTACATTCGCTAATCACTCTGCTTTAGATGCATTACTCTGATTTAGCATGTGATTACTTGCTCAAGTTGGTTAGCAATACATTTATGAATTCGAGAGCAGTGTAGAACAATTCATTCTAGCAAGAAACAATGTGACGTCAAGATTCTAGAAAACAGAGCAAATTCACTTTAACCTAGTGAGCGGACTTTGGACCTAAGGTCATTCAATCCTCTCTGGTCAGTGAGAGAGCATTCTTGACACATTTACGACCTAGGAGCTTTCACATGGAACACCTGTTGCAGAACAGTAGGGCTACAGTGAAGCCAATATAAACGCTTTCACATTGGAGTCTGTATCAGAACTTCTGACATAAAGTTAACTCTTTGGACTGTATAGAGAAACCTAATGCGAATGAGAGATTTGCCATTGTAAATATGTACTTGTAATGGAATAGCTATAATCATGCAGTTGAAACGATTACTCAATGAGTATAGCATGAATTATCAGAAGTAACCATTCACTGTTGGAATGAAATGTCAATAATCAATGACTATGTGCCAATTACAAGTTGCAGTAATTATACTATAACTATGCTAATGAATGTCGATACAGAGTGTATAACGATGCAATGATGCAACAAAGCATCACGAATAAGAGTGAACACAACTGAGCTATAAGACTGTATGCTATGTTAATGAACTTCATTCATTCATGTATTCAATGACAATACAATGTACTCATTATCTCTTGTACATAATGTTTACATCTTTCAGGGCTTGTTTAGGTTCAGTTGATAATCAGAACCTGCGAATAATAAAGAACACCCGTAACCAACATTGCGAGTCCCGGCTCCATTTGTTGTCGTTACACATACATACATACACTATACACATTAATTAGCATTCATGTGTCAGTGCATATTCAAATGCATATAAAACTCGTCACATCAGAGCAAAGTATTCACCTCAAGGTTGGAATTTCCTGTGCATGTTTTTTGTTTGTTTTTTGTTTTAAGAATCCGTACAGGCCTATAACAATACTTCAGTATATCATAACAAAATGATTCAACTGGTCCCAGGGGTGATAAAACGTGAGGACACTGCATATTTCAATAGGACAACATGAATCTATGAATCTATTCATCCAATTCATCTGTTCCCGCCGAGGATATTTCATCATTAAATTTTGAAACCCAAGAATTATCACGTGATGATATGATTATCCTATCCAGATGATATGATTCTGTAATAAGCCAGTTCGTAATTAGCTCACGTACACCTTGGTACAAATGACCTTTATTTTTTCTCAGTTGGTTAGGCACATCACTCGTTTTCAAAGCAGTATAATGCATAAGCTGCCCAACATAACAATTTATGGAATTCGTGTTCAAACAAAGTATGAACTTGTGTTTAGACCAGGTGACCAGAATAGTCCGTCAGTTGACACTTTAGCAGGCATCTATAATTCATTGTTTCGTATTGAATGCAATAACAACCTTTTTCTTTTTATATTGCCAAATACCAGGCTTGCTGTCAGGTGGATGTGCTGGCAAGCACTGTTTAGATAAGGATCACATGAATAATCATCACATTACAGATGCTTATCTCGGTGAATTAATAAACCAAAATGCCTGTTGGTACAAATGACCTTTTTCTGCTCATGCGCAAAGTGGAATTACGAACTGGTCTATTTTCCTGAAATGCATTCACTAGAGTATGACTGTAACCGCAATATCGAATGAAATCATAACTCGTCATCAGATCACTACGATAAAACATTCAAGGCTGGATGATTTAACTCAACTTGGGGAGAATAATTCAAATCTAGCAATTACTACCTAGTTTTCTAAGGAGGACGATATTCCGATTATGTTGAATACTTTTGAGTCAAACTGAAACCTCTATATTCCACCTCAAATCAGAGCTAATCAAACATCCATTCTATGATTTTTGTGTTGATTATCACTAATTATTATTGCGATTCTGACAAAATGACTTGTCTACGGTGGAAGCATTAATGCCAATTTCACCTATCAAGCAAGTTGCCTATAAAGCGCCATTGAACTCTTCGACCCTGAATGTTTATACATGTTATACGTGATACAAAATCATGCGGATCGAACGCAACAGGCATTCTTAATCATGCAAATATGAATATATGTATGAACTGCTTTCTCTTAGAAACAACGAGTTATGCAGGTCACCTGTATAATGTGCATTTCAACAGCTGGCATCCAGCTGGCGTGCACGCATTACCGTTTGTGAAGTACACATTCGCCCGATTTTCAAGAAGGTGTCCATGGTTTGACCACCTTCTTGAATTCGGACCATAGAGACTCCGACAGCGTTATTTATCATAAACACGATTGTTATGATTCTTATGAATGTATACATACATGTGTGCATGATATGTATTAATATGCGTGAACTTTTTTTTTTCTCTCCCAGGAACAACGACATTATTATACAGTCCACATGTTCCGTTACAAGTCATTTCAGCAGCTGGAATCCAGCTGGCATGCATGCCTTTACTATTGTAACATATCAGTGAGTCTACGTGCGTGTTTATACAGGAGCCTCTCGCATCGGCGCGCATGAGCCGGTATTTTACCTCCCGCATGAGCGCTTATTTCTCGTGTTTATACAGAAGTCAAAATACCGGCTCATGCGAGCCGATGCGAGCGGACCTCAGCTGAACCGACCTCTCGAATTTGGGGGTCAAGCATAGGTCACGTTCGCAGTGCAGTTTATTGCATGATGGGAAAAAATGAAAAAAATCAAGATGGCACCAGAAAAGTCATGCAGGACCACCAAGCTTGAAGGTCATTCTTGTAACGTTCCTCTTGACAACCACCCGGCCAAAAGATCAATTTAAATCCAGTTTTTCAGTAAGAAGGAGAAGACGTGGTTCGATCATGACAGATATTAAAATACGCGCTTTCCGGTTACCTCTCGAATTTCGGTTGTCTGTATAAACACACAGCAAAATACGCGAGGCTCCTCTCGCATCGGCCACCTCAAAAGGTGGCGGACGGAACCTCTCGCATGAGCCTGCATTTGGCGGCGTATGCCGGCATACGCCGTGTTTATACAGAGCAAAATTCGAGAGGTCCTCTCGCATGAGCCGGCATGAGCCGGCATGAGCCGACATGAGCGCGTATTTTGCTTCTCTGTATAAACACGCTCTACGACAAGCTTTTGTTGCCATGTATGCATCAATGATTCCATGAAATGCACAACATTTTCACTGGGTTTCTGAATCAAGTCTATGCATGCCATGCTAGTCAAAATACCGAAGCAGACAATAGCGAAGGCCGATTTTGTAGAGCACTGTTTTTGAAAACAGCACAAAGTGTAATTGTAAGTGTTCGGAAGGGAATGCTATAGTGAGTAGAGTAGAAGTAACGTTCACTTGTCCAGGAAAGCACAAAATTCGTGAATCACTTTCTCTTAGTTGTGCCAACTTTAGGAACGTAAGAAATAACACAAAATACGGTGAGGCACCAGATTGACCCTTTACTTTTCTGTTCCTTTTCTCGTTGCTGTGAACATCTACATTATTTTTTTTCGAGACAGAAAACAAAGCAAAAAAAAAATGAGGCTTTACAACATGATATGGAGGTGAATAATACTGTACATATAAACTGATAGATATCACATTTCTAGGTTTGCAAGAACAGAAGCGGTACATTTTGAAACTTCGGGATTTTGCTCAGGGAAACTCAACAACCTCGCTAACAGGCACAGAAGAGCATACATATCGGTAACCCATTGAAACGTTTCATCTTTCTCGTTAATTTTTCCATACAAGCACACAACAGAGCACAAGCAGCCGAGGCTGCCTGGTAGTAAAAGGCATTCGTTTGGTCAGCATGCTTCGGCTTCTGAATCATCTGTTCTGTGCCAGCAGTGGTGTAAATAATATAAAAACAGGGAGTCAAGTAGGCCTACAGTCACACTATGGTATGTATAAAGAGGACTTTCATGTCCTGAATTCTAGACATATCTTTATCTTACAGGAATATGAAGACATATTTATACTCACCATGGGAATAACATTTCCAAAATATATGTATATGTGGTATGCATGCATGGCAGCAATGCAGTCTTTACTCTTGAACCATTTTATCGCAATTTTATTATCTGATTATCGCGCTATCCAGGGGGATGTTTCATCAACGCTTGTCAGCGCCGACCACTGTCGGCGCTGACCAATTTCAGCAAAATCCTTGGTTTTGATTGGCTGAGATGCTATAGTCACTGACTGTTACTATGGTGATTCAATTTGTCAGCGCCGACAAACGTTGATGAAACATCCCAGGTACCTGCAATTATATTAAATTGCGTGACGGGCACTTCCGTCAACTTCAAAACTAATATATAGTTTCTCATCGATCTTCAAACAAGGCTGGTGGAATGTTGGAATTCAAATGATGGAATAAGTTATATGGTCACTACTCTCATAACTGACGTCCATAATCCAACTAACGGTAGTGGCATTCTAAAAGGTTAAACAGCATAACAATAACTGAAAAAATCTTTTCCGGTATTTGAAGGATTAAATATAGCTCCTCCGTCTATACCTCGGTAAGTTTTCTTATCTCGGTCTAGTTATCAGCTGATGATGTCTTGAAGATGAAACAAAAGATCATATGAAACAGTGGTCATTGGTTCAGCAATACCAAATACGAGCAATTAAAAAAAAAAAACGATGTCCCTTTATGATGTCCTGTATGCACTGGCGCCGTCCAGTGTTCTTGGGAGGGATTTAAATCTGCAAAATGTTTCATAAATCCTTGTCAAATGTATTGAAAACTAGAATGTACAATATTTATTAAAATGATTTCATGGATTCCATGAATAATAACGGTCATCTTTAAAATCATGATTATTTTGAAATAAATCTTAATGATCTTAAAACAAAACAAAATCAGCTGAAGCGCAGCAATCATCACGGCCTTGACAACTGATGTCCTCTACCTGGCTTTCATTGGAAATATCACCGTATGATAGCAACAAATGCTATTTTATTGTACCTTTGTAATTGCGATTATATAGTGCATTTCGTCCCGGCCATATACTCTTCACCTTTATTCATGTCCTAATCGGACGTTTCGCATGATTTAGGTACAGCGTAATTGGGATATCGTGCCCTACATCTTCAGTTTGTGTAAATATTAGCCACTCAGGGTACAGCTAACTGTAACAATGAGCTCGAGTTTTCAGACTATGATCTCTGTAAAGAATCCCCCATAATCGCCACCAAATAACAAGGGCGTTTCTCGCACACAACCTGTCAGGCACTTTCATCATCCTCAACGTTTCCCATGAACATTGGACACTTGTCGTTATATTTGGTCCGAGAACTGTCATACATGGCAGATTAGAGCTGCCTTACTTTTACTGTATTTATATAGAGAACCAATGTGACAGATCTACAGTCACAGCGAAATGATTGCACTACAGATTATTCTTGATTTATAACTTCATGATGAGAAGAAAAAAAAAAGTTGGATAATGCGATTACAGTAATGAAAGTGTCGACCACTGATAACGATATTGGCCAAAGACCAATCTTTAATCCTGACAATAGATCTGGCGCTAAATTCCACGCATGCTCCTTTTTTCCCCCACAAAATATTGCACATACTAGGTGTTACAAAAACATTTCCCACTTTTGATCCTTAATAGTTCGAAAACTATATATCAGATGACACTGTGCCATTGATATGAGTAATAGCTGAATAGTGTACAATTTAGTTGGAGGTGATTTTAATATGAAAGCATGAATCAGATTCATTAAATCCATGATTAATCTTAAAGTTAGGTTCCATATTTTGGTCAAATTTGAACCCTCTGTACAAAATTGAACTTAACACAGTATTTACAATGGCCCTGAACAATCGACATGCAATTTGTATGAATGCCTACGAATCTTTTCAGAGCTCTGCAGCTGACTAGGCTTCTAAGTTCTGGTCTCTTGCACCAAGGCACATGAATGCTTTATTAACAGTTCATGATGGATTGCCCTGGGCACTGCAAGTCTGAATTCATGGTAAAGGGTAAAATGCATGCACATGAAAAAAGTAAGCACATGTTTTCATATGCTTGCATACACTTCATTTCAGGATGAATAAAGACTAGCTGTTACAGTGGAATTTCTCATTGATATGTAATATAACATTTCAATCCTGGCCATTGTTCTAGACCATTGTTTGGGTGTTAACCACGCACTCTCATACACACCAATTGACTCCTGTGCAAAGTTTAAGTTTTGTACAGAGGGTTGAAAATAGAGCAAAATCTGAAACCTTACTTAAAAATAAATTTTGAATTTAATGAAACTGATGAATGCTAAATTACGAAGTGCATTACTGCTTGTAAGAAAGCCAAGTAAAAAAAAGTTAAGAAGAAACATGATGAATTTTAGTACATTACGAATACTGAACTTAATGGTCTGTAAGAAATCTTGCCAGAGGCAATAACTAAATGCATACCAACTGAATTCCAGGTATTGAAATGCAATGAGGAGGTTACGGTTGGATGGTGTATCTTGTCAGTAGGTCCGGAGAATCCGGGGGAAAAATAGCCCGCAAACTGACCATTGTTAGCAGTGACAGTAAAACTTGAAACAGAAAGCAATGGGAAAGCGTGCTGATGAATAAGCTGTTATGAACATTCGCGCACTTGTTCGTAAATCAGTGTGGTCTAAATTAATTTTACAAAAAAAGTTTACTGCTGTTGCGATTCTCTTTTTGGAGTCAACTTTGATATGGGTGTGTCTACAAGGAGGAAATGACATCTCGCAAATGTTTTCAAGATAAGTTTCTATAGTTCACCTGTAATAGCCTTACTCTCCCCGAAAGCATCGAGGAAGGCAATGTAGAGCACGCCAAACGCCCAGCTGGAGCCCGTGGTGATCACGTAGACGATGAAGACACCGAAGGTGACAGCCCAACCCCAGCCGCCGTCAGGCTTCCGGTCACGGACGATGCGGTCTTCGTGCACACCACGGAGCTCACCGGGCCGAAACGTCCCTTTCGAATCCGCCGACATCGCTGGCGAGGCTTCACGACGAGCACTGAACTCGATAGTCGCCAAGCCAAGTCCAGCTGAGCCGCCTAGAATTGGGTTAGGAACGAAGCACGTTCGTCACGTACCGCCTGGAAATTCGGTACACTGGTACATGTACTATCACTTGACGTGTTAGTACGGTACGGTACGAACGTACGAGGCCACAAGTGTGTCTAGACCTCTGCTCCAAGTAGTCTGTCAATAAAGACCGCCGGAAAGTGGATTCGCATGGTTGTACTGGAGCAGCCGCTAAATCTACTGCGCATGCGCATGACAAGTGTAACCGACGATCATTCACATGGTATGCACGAACTTTGCACTGTAGTCATTCGTGATAAGCCTGGAGATAATGTTCAATGTCATTATGTCCTCCGTTTCGAACAGGTGGCTGTGACTACCAACCTGACAGACCTAATCTTTTCATGTTTTTGTGTCCAGACTACCCTCGTGGTCTATAAAATGATATAATGATTCCTCAAGGAAAGTTTCGGCAGGTTTGGAAAGCAAGGCGTTTCATAAAAATCATAAACAAAACAAAACAAATGCACGAAGTGAAAGGTCAATCATTATAAATGTCGCATTGTTCACCATCCTTCGCGAAAACTCAGATTCACTCGCTTGTATTGGTCCGACTTCCTGAGAAGACTAGTTTGAGAGCTTGTTAGCATCACACCAGAGAACACTAACAAAGAACCATTGGATTGGACTGAAGGGATGCTCTGCTATGTGTATGTGCAGTCGAGCCTCTCCATGCATGCTTACCGCAAATAATAGCGTCAAATGTCCTCGTGACTCTAGCACAAACTTACAAATGAAAAACCCTTTCTTTCTACTTTGGGGTGAAAGTAGACATTTGCGGAAATACACTGCAAGTGACTGGTTTACGCAGCGCGGGAGCCAGATGTAGGTAATTGTGTATAACGGGGCCCCTTAACCTTTTGTCAAAAGATATATAAATTTCCTTACCACACAGGCTGCTATAAACTTATGATAGAAATCAACTATGATAATCAATTATGACCCTTCATAAAACAGGGCCCAGGCATAACTTTCCGAGCGAAACGTCATTCTCTTATTTTCGTATCGATGATTAATGGGCATACATGCACTGAACCTGATATCCTCATAGAAAAATAAAATTCTTCTTCGTTTTGATTTACCGCGTATCAATAACGATAGGAAAAAGTAAAATAAATACAGTCATATATAATTTATGAATACACACATTTTCTCCTCGATTATTGCTATTCTTATTTACTTTGTTTTTCTTCTTATTTTCGTATTGCCGAGTTTGAGACAGTCCCGCAGAGAGCACCAAACTAAAGAGTTAAATCTAGGTCACCAAATAGGGGCCAAAGTACATCCATTTTGTAGAGCCTTAAAGGGTGTGTACAGTTCTGGTCGAGGTGAGGATTTAGCTTTTAACGTTTTGCGAGATATTCAGAAACCACTCTATGAGATGTCAAAGAGCATGCAGTTCTAAGGGGTATCATAAGTTTATTCGATGAAAATCGGTTTTGAAATGGCTGAGATATCCAAAAATAAGGTGAAACAAAGAGATCCTAATAAAGTTGTGGCATGTCGCCTTTTATTATTAGCACTTTTTTGGATATCTCAGCCATTTGAAAACCAATTTTTATCAAATAAACGTTGAATCCTTCTTAAAATTACATGCTCTTTCCTATTTCATAAGAGGCTTTTCATTATCTCACTTTGGAATGTTCAAAACATGAATCCCCACCTCAACCAGTACTGTACAGTCCTTTTAATTCTGCCAGTTGCAGCAGCAAATGTAACCGAGAGCACAATTCTGCTTTCTTTAAAGCGATGGGAACTGGTACACGTTTCCTCCTTTCTGCCTTTTCTCGCAGTCAGCGTTCTCGTATGTAAAAATAGAAAGTTTACTTTAGTAAGGCATATCATTTGTTACTAGGGCTCCCTCTATACTGTTTATCAATGTTTCCTTGGGATCAGTTTTCAACTTAAGTTCTTTTGAGACTAAGCGGAATCTTCATACAACTTCTTTTTTTTTTTAACAAAAGAAATAAACAGAAAAATGGGGGGGGGGGGGCGTGAGCTTTCCCTTTACGGAATTCCTGGTTCCGTCCCTGCCAACTGAAAGTTCTCTCGGTGGTAAAGATGAATTTGTCCAGAGGAGTCGTGCTATCTCATTTGGTGTGAAAGGAGAGTAGTCTTCGAGAGTGGAACAATTTCATCGGGATACCAATGAAATCCAGAGAAACATTATCAATGGATGAGTTCTCTTCTTTCGCTAAACTAAAATGCAACATCATAATACCAGTACATCATAATATTGTATTATTATGATCACTATCGTCATCATTATTGTTATCGTTGCTGTTATTGAAATTATAATGATGGTGATGATGATGACAATGATAATAATGATAATAATCATGATGATGGTGATGATGATGATACTACTACTACTACAACAACAACAACTACTACTACTACAAATAATAATAATAATAATAATAATAATAATAATAATAATAATAATAATAATAATAATAATAATAATAATAATAATAAACAATCATAATCATGATAATGAAAATATTATTACTTCTACTACTAGTACTACAAATACTACTACCACCTCAACTACTATGTAGGGGCGCTGTGGCATAGTTGATAAGACTCCCGACTCCTAATCGGAGGACCCGAGTTCGATTCCCGCCCAGTGCTTACGTCCTTGGACAAGATGCTTTTACCCACAATGTCCCTCTTGACCCAGGTGTATAAATGGGTACCTGGCAACGCTGGGGTAATAATAATGGCAGGGCCCTTTGGTAGAGCAGTGGCAACACTGAAGAGGCTACCCTGGATAAATAAGACCTTATTATTATTATATTATTATTACTACTGCTACTACTACTACTACTACTACTACCGCTGCTACCACTACTACCACTTCACTACTAATACTACTGCTATGGTCATGATGTCTGATTTTGTTAGAGCCACACTGTCTCTCCCTTTCATGTTTTTGATACAAGCTGTCCGTCTGTTCTCGAAGGAAAAGCAAGCACGTTGCTAGATGTACATGACAAGCGTAATTATGACGACCCACTTAATTGCGCAATCCACGAAGCAAATGTATACAGACTTTGTGAAAGTGTCAAGCTTTATGATTATTATGAGGATGTCCGTTTCTTATTTTCACATTGTTTGTCTACTTAATTGCCCATTATGTATCCGAGAGAGCAAACGTTGCTGTGACAGCTGCCGCTAACAAAATGTGCCCAAATTAATTTAGCAGAAACAGCCGAGCGACCGACGAGAGAGCGAAATGTTACTCTTATCAGTGAATGGGTATAATCCTTTAGCACTATTGGGTTATTTTTTTTTCATTTTTGTTACTTTCGTAGAGCCTCATCACTGTACAGTGCCCATAACAGAATCGTGCGCAAGCTACAAAAGGTACTAAATTGATGAAAAAATTATATCTAAAGGAAGCTGATGAACAACAAATATCACATTGATGGCCTTCATTATGAAAATCATTAAAAGCACTTTCCATTATTTTAACAACCGTCGGTAATATCCTTAATTCTATTAGAGGTAATAGATTTAGGTCTGCATTTGAATCTCATCATACCAATCGTCATAATCTGAGCTCCCATCGTATTCAGCCGTAGAAATCATCAAATTTCATCAACCACAAGAGGGCGATATTGCAAATCTGATACACTGTTTCATTCAAGCAACATTCATTGTGTATTAGTAACTGAAAGTGACTAACTCACGGAGAACACACACACACACACACACACACACACACACGCACACACGCACACACACACACACACACACACACACACACGCACACACGCACACACACACACACACACACACACACACACACACACTCACACACTCACACACACGACTAATCTTTATAGACGAAATTATTCACATCAACGCGACAGCTTAGAGAAAGCTTGAGTGAAATTCCCTGTCGTCAGAAATCGTTTCAGCGCCATCTGTGGGATCATTTGGAAACCGTCTAACGGTTGATCACAGTGGGTAGTTATTTTCGTCAAATTTTATTGTATGTGCTTGTAAATATCTGTAAATAAATTGTGTTATAATGTAAATAGCACAGTCTGCAAGAATCTTCAGTCTATTGAAGGAGGCAGACTTAATCGGAAGAAGAAGAAGAAGAAGAAGAAGAAGAAGAAGAAGAAGAAGAAGAAGAAGAAGAAGAAATCAAGCACATCGTAAAGTAAGTAACGACATAAGAGATGGTATGGAGAGGAATTTGTAAAAGGTGTTCTGCACGTGTGTCCGGAAATCGAAATGGCCATTTCCTTCACGTACTGTATAACGTGGCATGTGTACAGAAATCCTTACTGGTCTCACATCTATAAGTGTAATGGACCCTCTCTTGCCTCTTCACAATGTCGTATCTCCAGAATGAACTAAAAACAAAATTCAAATTATTCATGAAGAGATAATGTCTGTAAGTTTCTTGGAAAATATTTTGGTTGTGGGAGATGAAGAGGTAATTATTTCCTATACCCACATTTATGGGGATGAATAGGGTTTTTTGTATTTTTTACTGTTTTTTTTCATGAGTGAAGGTACTCTAATGTTGGGCCAATTCATAGTCAATATTTTTAGTTCCAGGAACTCCAGTGTAGAGACTGCTATAAAAAAAGATATAAGACTGTCAATTATCGATATCAAACAAATTGATATAATATAATTTGGACATCGAACTTGGTAAATCCCTTGAAATTTTGTAAATATTATATTTTCTTTATCGATTTTAGAAAGATACCATTATACATCTCTGTATGAGATTACTAATGTTAATGGTGTTATGGACTTACTGTGCATCAACCAGCAGCAAAGCAACAGAGGGATTTATTCTTGATCAGAGCTGTGTATATTGTAGATAGAGGGCAGCAAAGAATTACGCCGCGGTCCCAGAGCCAGACGTTTTGTACACATTCTATCATGTCTATGCACAGGTGGCATTGACTTGTCCCAATCCCAGATTCCCTCAGCAAAGAAAATGTGTGAATCAAGCGTGGGTGATAATTATGAAGCTACACTACAGAATATTATAAAGGCCAGACTCAACAACACTAATAAACTATATGCCGCGTTGACGTTGTTGTTCTTTTTTTTTATAACTTTGTCCCCAATTTTGTAAAGGATTATCACCATCACGTTGCGCAAGACACAACTTCAATAATTTTTTTTTTTTTTTTTTTTGGGGGGGGGGGGGGGTTAACTGGGGGGGGGGAGGGGAGGATACTCTAGAGAATTATTTTCTAATTAGGTGTAAACTTTCTTAAGAAAATAATTGTGTAGTTTAAAAGTATGCATGGAACGTATTCGTTAATATTCTATAGTTGTAATATAAAATCCATTGTGCTGTATGTTTTGTCGAGGGTAAAGCTGCAATATTCGAATATGCAAAAAGACAAAAAAATACAACAGTATACAGTCGAATGTGAGCCAATTACATATTTCTTAGCCGTCTCTCATAACATATACTGTGATCTGTGGCCGCAGGTACATTCGTATACACCTCTATGATTATTTTTTCATCTACATGTAAATCCTGAAAAAAAGAAAGGTTGTCTAGTGCTGCATAGACAAGCTAGAGTAAAATAGAATTAAAAATAAAGCAAACCAACAAACCAAATTACCCTCTTTCAAAAACTATATAAAAAGCAGAAACACACACGCACACGCAATTATCGAAATCAATTAACAAAAATGGTAAGAATTATGACGCATTAGACAAGCGACAGGCACCGTTATCTTCAGCTAGGTCATCCAAGGTCAAGTCGCTTACACTCTGCGCGATGATACTTGACAGTTCTCAATGTCTAGAGTACAGTTCAAGATGGTAGAGTATGTGTGGAAATACATTGATTATCATCTCTCCAGAACGATAAGATAAGTACACATTATAAAGATTAGATCTGGTTATGGGATGAAATAGGTGACACTGCAAGACACCAGATAATTATCGTAAAGAATTCTTGATGTCAGTCGATGCTGGGAAAGGATGTGGGTGATTATATGAAGAGCTTGCCTCCAAAAGGCGATAAATCCATTGAAAAATGCAAGCTCTTCGTATTATATATTAATAATCTGTTACCTTGGCAGATTTACATAGGCAGGCTTAAATATGGAAGCACTACATAACTTGAATAATACTGAGATGATTTAATCGCATGAAGGTCCACCAACGGACCACTATAGCTCGGCCAATAAAACACTTGCTCAAACAGAGTTGCATGAAGAGCGGGTGATGGACACTGCAGTCGCCTACTACCCCCAAAACATGGGACACCCGCGGCAAATGTAAACTAAACAGACCTATCATCATCAAGCAAACAAGCAAGCAGAGATATATAGATGAATAGATATCGATATAGAAATATATATCAACGTAAAATAAGAATGTACACATGTAGGCAGACAAACAGACAATCCAAAAATATAATGCCTTCGGTATCCTTTGAAGAAAAGACATAAAAAAATCTCCATTTTTCATCGACATCCGAGTCTGCTCGTGGCGTAACCAATAAGTACGTACAAGCTCTCAGAGAAGGGCGTGCTTCGTTGCCAACATGTTTACTTCGCAGTGCTAGAGGGAGCTGTTCACAATGAAGCCACACAGACTGGGTGGTACCCCGATAGGAAGGCGAGGAGGATTGTTGACATGGTGTCGGGGGGGGGGGGGGGGGGGGTGCTGCAACAATGATTCAATTATATGATTATCATATCTACCGGAGACTACAGCTAACAAATCAAGTATGCCTTGGCAGAAGACTACCGGAAAACGCTGTCATTCTTTATGAGAACTTATCAACTTTTTAAAATCTTATTCTAGCTATATTGTCCATACGATTAATTGTCTCTAATGATATCCACTCAATGAAAGAAGACGATTGAAAGAAGAATATTTAGAGGATTATTGTAGTACACCTCATGGTCCTACGACTGGAGGGAAGTTTGTTACCGTACTGGGGATTTTGGAGATGAGCTTCGATTAATATTGTAGACGTTGTTCAATGCTCTCAACTTTACATATTCCTGCGATTTGCACTTCTATTTTAGAGATAATTATAATTATGTATACAACTAAATAGGCCAGACTATGATCACGTCACATTCAAGGATGGCTATCTAGCCCACGAAATCCTTCAAGATTTGATTAAGGCGTGCCATCAAGTAGACATACCTGATAGATAGACATCAATGAGTATACTCAGTGGTAACGTCGTTCTTAGTGAGAGATAAACTTTATGGCACTGTCAGGATAGCGTGGCCATATATTATTGACTTGCTGCAGCTTGCCCATTACCTGTGTAGAGCAGTGATCTCAAACGTGCGCCATTGGCTTTGGTCGCCTTGCCCTTATCAACAACGGACGGAATGGATTTAATTTGAGCAAAGGATGGCTGTATTTAAGAGTTTGGTCGTTCTTTGCCTGGTATTTGTAACAAGTCAGGCAGGTAAGTTAATGTGTAGCGCGACGATATTGCAATCACTACCCTCTAAGCATAGGCTCAAGCACAAGAAGTTTAGTGAAACCCATATTTTACGCCCAACGAATTACATAATACTCTTTTGCCTCAAAAACTTGTTTGGGGTTCTTCTGCAGCTTCCCTGCTGTAGTCACAGTGGTAGAAAACGAAGTAAAGGGAAGAAAAAAAAAAAAAACGTTTTGAAGAAAGTCCCTCATTTCCTTCCTTTGTTTGTCGAATACAAAATATTTCGCTTCATTTCGGTTCAGTTGCACTGCTACTAAAATTGCATTCATCAACACTTCCTAAATTTCTTGTGAAAAACAAGGATATTTTTATATTCTCTTCATCTTACAATGTCTTAACTGATTGCTAATGGCATATCACGTAATATCGTACAATGTATATACCTTGAGTGTTTAGAATCAAAATGTTAATAGTTCACTTAATACGATTATAGGAGAAGTGTGCTACTTGCTTATACCTAATGTTTGTGTTTGATGTGTGAAGTACTTTGCAGGCAAGTTTTCTATTTCCATCTCCGTTGAATCCTTGTTTTATTGGGGAGAAATAAGGAAAATTGCATGCATATAGAATCTGACTCATACTAACATCGGTAATTCACCACGCCTGTATGATATTACAGGCTTGCTACATAGTATTCTATCTAACCACTGTATCTACCACTGTCAAAATTTCACATTATTTTGTAACTACGAAGAACAGTAAAAGTTATATCCTCGACAAGGCAATGATAGTATAAAGCTAACAATACTGATGCACGGTCATTAATGATTATTGGCAATGACAACAAAAAATAATGATAATAACTGCAACAATAATAGCACATTGAAAAAAAAATCAGCCATTATACCAAAGTTAGCCAGACCATAATCATAACCATGATTAATATGATGATCTTGATTTATAATCTTGAATATAATCATAATCACGATCATGATTAAAATCATCATCTTAATCATAATCATGATCATATTAATCATAACATGTTCTTCTTTTATAATAGCATGTCCAGACGATAGTCCGTACATCGAAGGGCCTACCGGTCACTGTTACAGGGTTGTCTCCACTTCACCACAGAGTTCGTCGTGGCAGGCGGCACGGAGTCTGTGCGCCGACACCGTCGGATCCGACCTAGTCGTGATCGATGACCAGATCGAGCTCGACTGGCTCGTCGAAGTAATGAGTACAGAAGGGGTTCCGGATTCATCGTGGTGGATAGGTTGGTGCTGGGAACAATGCTCTCGTAACTGTGCACTTATTTTTAAAGTCTTATTTTCTTTCATTCATTCATTCATTGAAAAAAAGAGAGAAAGATTCAAACTAATCTGTAATACTGTGACGATTTAACTGTCGTATTCATAGTGACATGGAGTGTCGAAAACAATGAGTTATGCATTCAGCTCTCTTCATCTCTCTCTCTCTCTCTTGCTATATATTACACATAAATACACACACAGACACAGACACACACACATACACGTCCTCATGTAGCGAGTGAAAAGGCCTGTCTTAGTACAACTACCTAGGTCTGCTATTTTTCGACACCATTATAAATTAAAACTTAAAAAAAAAAAAATCGGGAGATTCTGCTAACTGCATCTGAAATGATTTACGCATCGCTGTCACGGAACAATGAAATGAATACTGTAATAAACACAAATATGAAAAAAAAAATAGACAATGTAATCATGTAATTATTGAGCGGCAAGTATGTTTACACGTATGCCTCTTTTCAAATATTTATTACAAATCCCGGGTTGTTGTAGTTGATATTGTTCATTATGAAAATAGCGTTACATACATTGCTAATGCTAATTTAGTTGCTACTTTTTTTTTCATCATTGCTCTTCAAGTAAATATCACGAGAATGTCTGGATGACATTTTCATTCAAAGTCAGAAACGAATCTTACTATGACGATTTATTTTCCACAATTCATCTTCTGCATAATAATGATTGTGAGGGAAACCATCTGGAAGCAAAATAAATGTTTATTCTCACTTCGCCTTTTCAATATCAATCAAGATCGATAGATTCCGTAAGAAACGTTTGAAAATACATCGGAAATCTAAATGTTGTTCAAATGTTGTTCAATATTGATTGATGGGCGACGAACGAAGAAGATAATTTTCTCTAGATGCTGTGAGTGAGTAATGACCCAAGTCGTTATAGACGCTGTGAGAAAATGGTATAACTGTAATGTGCTCCGAAAATTGAAAACTTGTGTCCGAAGTTCAGACAAACCAGTGAATCCTTTATCAGTTTGCACACCTGATAAGCTGTTGACTCTCGAAGTAGGGGTACACAGATAGGATAAAAGATTTGAATCAAAACCGCGCAAGCTACTTAATCTTGTGAAGTATTTTGCTGGCAAATATTGCCCCAAGTGATCAAAGTCAAACAGCACATATTCGCGTCACCTGACTCTAATACGAAGCGGTATACCATGTGCTAATTAGCGCATCAAACATGTCGGACAATATTTGATGCAAAGTCCTTGAATGCATTGCATGGATGCATATTTGCCCCCATTTATCATTGCGACCCCCCCCCCCCCCCCGTACAATTCAATCATTAAGTTATAGAATGTCAAAATGACAAAGCAGGTAACTTCCTTTTCTTTTATTATGAGTTGTACCGAGTGGAATTCGTCCATAATTTTACTCAGTTGCACGGGTTTTTTGTTCTATGTGAGTCTATACTATAATCTGGGAATGAAAGGTTGCAATTATAGGCTTACAATAGAAATTCAAAATACCTTTTCATTTAGTACCTCTCAAGTGGGTTAAAATTTGACTTAACTATACATTCATTCAATGACGTAGACTGATATCAGTTGCTATGGTAAACTTTTCCATAGGGTCAAACAAGGCTGAGATCTGACACGTTTAAATAATTATTTTCTTTTGAATTACTAACTGTCGTTAATGGTAAGGGAGTGATTAGAATACAGTCCTCATTGCACAAACTTATTCTAAAAGTATTTGATAGTGAGCTGATAGCTGTTTACGTGTAAATTATTCTGCAGATGGGCAGGTGGATCAGACGAATAACACCTTTGATCTATACAAGTTTCTAAAGAGGTCGGGTCGGGTTGCCTCTTGGCAGTTTTAAATGGGACATCTTACGAGCGTTTTACGACAGTAATTATACGAAAAGGCAATAAACCTACTGTGTAATTATAAGAATGGGATCTTCGAACAACACGTTATTCGGATCTGATAGTAATTAAATGGACCTTGAGCTGTGCAGCCGTCTTGAAAAATATTTGCATTTACTTCTTCGTTTTAACATAATATTGGCAACAACGCCCTCCTTATCATATGACGTTGATGTATGTGCGTGCATGCATGTGTGTGTGTGTGTGTGTGTGTGTGTGTGTGTGTGTATACGTGTTTGTAAGAGTGTGTGTGAGTTTTGTTTGATGTGGGGTCATACATTAAGTGGACCGAGTATTTCAATGCATAATAATCATTCTTTTTAAAGAAAAACAAACAAACACAAAAATTGAGCGAAAACACGATGACAAAAAAAGAAGAAGAAATGAAACAACTACCAATCATGTAATGTCAATGTCATTGCAAGCAACGAAGTATGGATGATTGCATCAAAATGTTATATATCAATGATTCTTTTAGTTTTGAAAGTTATTTTTATTATAATTCTTTTACCTCTATTATTATTGCGATCAGTAGTAGATATGTTCTACTAATGTTGCTGCTTTCACTCAATCCACATTGCTCTTTGGGTTTACCTTCCCTTTAATGAACCTCTTTATCAACGTTTATGACCGCCATTCAAACAGAAAATACTTCATTATTGTCGGTGGCGTGCCATAAACTCATTTAAAAGTCCCCGACAGGTAACAACGGATGTTTGATTGTAATAATTACATCATGTTCGCTACAATGTCCTCGGATGATAGCCTTCATTCTAGTCTCAGGGACACAGTTGTGACCCACAACGAGGTATGCCTGATAAAGTAGCCGAACATCATTTATTCATTCATTCATCCATTTCTGATTTAGCTCCCTAGTTGTTGTTCTTGTTATTTTGTTCAAAAGCCAAGCTTTGCAGTAATTTGTTACTAGTGCGGAGGTTACTTTCCTCTTTCTCTCCCCAATCCATATCCTCCGTCCTCCAACCAGGCTATTCGGACATCTCACGGGAAGATGACTGGAGGTGGACCGACTGCCAGACGACCACGCAATGGCATCGGGCTCTCTGGGCATCCGGTAACCTTGGCAACGGAGACTGTGGCGTTCTGCGGATGGATGGGAAAATCGATAGCACGGATTGTGAAACGGAAATCAGTACATTCGTTTGCGAGATTACCCCGAAAGGTAGGTAAAGTATAGTTTACTTATCACTTTCATCGTTCTTCGAGTGGATTTCGAACCAGTCTGAATATTTTCGGCTGCATTAACTTTGTGTTTGAGGCATTAAAAATACATTCTTTGCAAATGTTATTGGAAAACAGATTATTATTCTAATCGAGTATTAATGATCAAAATCATGATGATGACAATGATGATGATATAGTCATAATAATGATAACAATCATGATAACCATCATTCACGCGTATAGGCCCTATATAGAGTATACAATATTCCGGTGAAGACGATTAGAAAGAATGGAGAATAATATTGTTTTTAAATTCACACACACACACACACACACACAGAATTTTATTATGCGTATTAGTTACAGTATGTATGTACACTTCTAAATATTTACAAACAAAACAACTTTAAAAGTATCTTTTGGATAAGCTACTTCCAGGGAATAGATTGGTAATTCTTACTCGGCACTTCTTCATTTTGGTTTTATCCTCAGCATTTGCCTTAGAATCTCTCACTGCCGAAAGTTTGACGGTCACGAGTCTCTCGACTACTAGTTTGGAGGTCACGTGGTCAATGCCGACATACAGCTGTGACGTGGTGGCCTACAGGATCTACTACGCTGCCGCAGACTCACCAGAGGACAAGAAATCCGGTAGGGTATCTCTTCTTTGAGGGTTCTCTCCCCATCCTCCTTCTCCTCCCCCCCCCCCCACACACACTTCCAGACCCCTATATTTGTCCGTCCCTATCCTTTGTCACTCTCTTTGGGTGTAGTCCCTACTGGAAACACACACACACACACACACACACACACACACACACACAAACACACACACACAGTGCCCCACTGTGTGTTCAAAATGTGGTCACATAGTCCGCTATGCGAAAACGCTCGAATTTAACCGTGTGGAGATGATTACACACTGTGGTTTGGTTTTCACAGAGCGTTCACATGGTGACGATCGGTGTCACACTGTGAATTGATGATTCACAATGTGTTCACACTGTTAAAGTGCTCCAATTTAACAGTGCGAAGAGATTTCACACTGTGTTCGCAATGTGTTCACATTGTGTTCAGTGTGTTCACACTGTGTTTCTCACGCTGTAAGACACTGTGGATTTTTTTTTTTCCAGCAATGATGGATTGGCTCCTACAGAAACAACGTTTATCGAATTTGCGAGATACGTTTCGAAGATCGTCTATCTTAACGAGTTAAAGTGTCCATAAACTTGTAATTTACCAAGTTCATGTATGAAGCGATTGAGACATAAAAACCTTGTTTTTATCATTCTTTTTTTTTCACTCATTATTCCTGGTGTTAATTTTTACATCTCAGTTTCCGTAAACAGTGGTACTGCCCGACTAACGGTGATAAACGATTTGCATCCAAGCACCACGTACAAAGTATCACTCTCCCTCTACACCAGCATGGATACAGAACTTCAGGAAACTGCACCGGTTGAAGCGGTTACTGGTAAGTGATGTAGAGTTTATAAGAACTTTCCTAAACTTGGTAACTGAAACTTCTTATAATAATTTATGCCCCTCCTCCTAGTTTGGCAATGTATGGTATAGCATGAAAGCGTTTTTACAACTGTTGGTTACAAACTGAATTAAATTTCAAATCAAAAGTTAGATAAACACACAACTAACAAAAAAAATAAACGACAAACAAACTGAATACTTTGAATACTTTGAGTCAATACTTATTATCTTTGATAGTTACTTTTTACGAAAAAGAAATGGAGACGGTGATATTGACGAAACTGAAAATGCTATAATTAAGGAATTTAACGGTTTTGGTTAAAATGATGTAAAAGATGCTACGTGAAAAAACAGGGAAAATGTTTAAACATCGTAATCAGGTGTAGAATATAATCACTGCAAACCTGCGTGTTCATTACTTTGTCATGATTGTCTGCGAAGTCTTACCAGTGCAATGTAATGTATAGTGCGACAGTTCAGAATTGGTTTCCTGACGGGAAGTGGATTCTACCCAAGTTCCTAAAACGATTTCCCCCCCCCCCCCCAATACATTGGGCTGTTGTTGTTTTTGTTGTTGTTGCTGCTGCTGCTGTTGTTGTTGTTGATGATGTTTTTGTTGAGTAGTGTACTCTAGTGATTGGGAGCTTGAATAGACAGGCTTCATTTTAGTCTCTCCTCTGAAAACGTGTTGGTCATGTATACCCATGTTGGCTATGGGGCGCCAACTGTCGCAGGAAGAATTTCGTTACGAAATAGCCCGTCACGAAGTCAGTCATTTCGTAATGGAATAAGTCATTTAATCGACGAAATGATCATTTCGTAACGGAATAAGTAATTTCGTCGACGAAATTAACTTTCGGAACGGAGTAAGTCATTTCGTCTACGAAATGTCTGATTTCGTAAGCAAATCCCTCCATGCGACACTTGCCAGCCCATAGTGGGTAAGGTGAGAAGGTTGTGCTACATCATAATCTGATAACAATGGGACAAAGATTGAGCTCACTTTCAGATTCGGGTTATTGTCTGTCCTGAAGTTGAGGTTTAGGTATGATAAACAATTCTAAATCACTACTTCAATCAAGACCCAAATTCTACTACAATAAAAGAATTCCAATAACTCTCTTTGTGAAGACAAAAACAAAAATTTCTGTCATGACTCCACGGACAGACGGCCCCGGAGTGAGCGGCACCAATACGCAGCCAAAATCCGACTTGAAACCATGACTCCCTATTGCCTATCATTCTCTGAAAATTTGTGGTCTGTTGCCGTAAATCATGACAAGGCCTGGGGCTCTGTAAGAAAACTACTTCTCTTCAAAACCCAATGTCATACACGAACAAATTTAAGCAAATTGTCATTGAAGTCGAGGTCACTTGCATTGATTGAAAGGTTTTGAACGGCAACTTGAATTCAGTCTCAACTCGAATCATACGCACTCCTTTCTTATCTAAGTTAGTGACAAATATTTGCAATGTCAAAGTTATTAGATAGTTCTAAATTCCAGGTTGCGAAAGGTTGCGCACTGCATTAAAGTGGTGCTTGCTTTTATTCCTTTGAAGGCGGATACATTTAGTTTCGGCAGTTTCACGCGTTGGGGCGTATCAGATTGCACAGGAATTTTGAATGGTTTGCAGAGCGTTATTGTAATGGCCTGTTATGATTGTTTGTAGTCATATAAAACTTGGCGAGTATTGACTACTACCGCGCACTGATTTACTTCGCACAGGCACCATGGACACGTAGACGCACACACACCTAGAACATGGCGAAAATCACAATCTCGAGTAAAACTATAATAAGACAGAAAAACTAAAGGAACGAAAATATACTTTACATGTAATATACTATGTTATAATTATTATCAACAAAGAGAGAGACAGGGGAGATGAGGAAAGACAGAGAGATAGATAGATAGATAGATAGATAGATAGATAGATAGATAGATAGATAGATAGAGAGAGATACGTATATCGATAAATAAATATGTATTTATGTATGTTTTATGTATATAGAAACAACAAGTAAAACTGAAAAAATGACAGGAAGACGCCAGGCGTGTCTGTAATGTGTCATATTCTTTCCCCATTATTGTGTTCGTGATGTAGATACATGCCCAGATGGCTACGAGCTAGGTCCAAATGGTCACTGCTATTGGTTCTACGAGACGACCTACGGAAACACGTGGCACTACGCCAGAATTTACTGCATTGAAAATGATGATTCCGACCTCCTGATCATCGACGACGAGGAGGAGCTCGAGTTCGTCCTGAACAAGACGTTGATGATGAACACGTCATCACCCAGGGATTGGTGGATAGGTGCGTCGAAGCTATGCCTCCGTCATCATGACATTGTGAACATCATCAGCGAGTTTTAAATCTTTTGACACAAACTCCACTTCAAAACCGCTGCTATTAGGCCAAAAATTGATGTTCTGCGTATGCGCGAGACAGCTGTTTCCATTTTCCAACGCGCCGTGAACATTTGTGTCCCAGATCCAAAGCTCGCTATCTGTTTCACAGACAATTTTTGTAAAAGCAAAACAGAACAGAACAAAACAAAACAAAACAAAAAATTTCCATGATTAGCATGACTTGGGATCTGCTATAACTTCTTCGCATTATAGGCTCCTTAACTTGGGCCATAACAACATCATTTTTCCTTTTTTTTTTTTTTTTTTTTGCTTGACTGTGTGTAAATGATCACAGCCATACCGTGTATGCATATTGTGCATTGTCCCTTCTTTATAATCGATTAGAATTATGCATGAAATATGCAATAGTATAATTTAAGAACATTTCGTGTACATTATCGCAAACAATTAAATGTCATCAGATCGTAACAACTCTGTTGAAACTTTTTGTAACTTGTTTTTTTTTTTAATCCTTATTTGCAATAACTGTGGCTATTTTATTATGTTTATAAGAAGTTATTTTCTTTGTATTTGTTAATGGTAATGACGCTGGTACCAAAATGATATGTAATTATTTAAGTAATGGTAGCTTGTGTAAAATGCATCAAGACATACACCCTCGACCTAGTTCAATTATATGATCATTGGTCAACGGTGTTTGGCAGGCTATTCCGATACGTCAGTGGCCGGTGACTGGCGCTGGACGGACTGCAACACGTCGACATCGTGGCAGACGGACCTGTGGGAGCCGGGTCAGCCGTCCGAGCAGACAAGATGTGGCTTTCTGACGGAAAACGGCACTATCATGGCAGCGGAGTGTGACACCAAACACCATTCCATCTGCGAGATTCAGCCAAGAGGTGGGAACTATTATAATTTGTCTTGGTTCAAGGGAAATTTCTTGTTTCATTACAATGGAACATAATGACAGGCTGTCTGCTTGAAATAAATATACTATAATTAGATCAATGTCTTGATGTCTTGTTACTCAATGCTGCTGTGTTCCACCATTTCAAGAACAACAATTTCTACTAGCACTATCATAATACCTTTTCCATGTTTTCTGTGACTGATTATGACAAAATATTGGAGACTAAGATACTAAGAGACGCTACCACTTCTACTACTACAACGTACTACTACCACATTACACAATTACTACTACTGCTAATGCTGATGACGATGATGATGATGATGATTTAAACATTGTTAAATAGAAATTACAATGATATCGATAACATCCATAATAATAATGAATACAATGATAATAACATTAATAGTAATGATGAGGATGAAGATGATGATAAAAGTAATAATATCAATAACAGTCATTATGATAACGAATGATAATGATAACAATAGTCATGAATATACTGGTGACATTTAACACTGCAATAGTATCAGCAACTGTCCCCTACATTAATGACGTGATTAGCATTACTAAAGATGATGCATACTTCCAGGTTTTACGTGGGAAGATCAGAACGTACAGAGCATTGATACCATCACTCCACTGACGGAAGGCTTCGAAGTGAGCTGGACCAACGGGCAACCAAACTGTGACGTCTATGGATACAAGATATCTTACGACGAGGATCTAGTAATCCCAGGATTCCGTATGTTATCAGTCATAATATGATGATAAAAGTAATAATGATAACATTGATTATATATTATACATGTTTGGACATAATATTTGTATATAGATAAACAAATAAATAGGTAAATAAATAAATATATATGTATGTATATATATATATATATATATATATATATATATATATATGGTGTGTGTGTGTGTGTGTGTGTGCACGTGTGCGTGTGTTTGTATATGGGGAATGCAAGAAGAAGTTTGGACATTCAATACAAAAAAAAAAAACAAGAAAAAGACGAAAAATTATCAAAAAATACCTAATCAATATATGCTTTAATGGTTACTTTAGCCCTGTAGAACACTTATTAGGGAAAATCATGATCACACTTATTTAGGCCTACGCCGTGTCCGTAGGTTTCATAATAAAAGTTTAGATCGATTAGGTATTCTCAAGTTATATAGTCAGTAAAGTATGGATAAACCAAATTTCTGAAGATCCGCTCTGCCAAGGTCGACTTGAGGGTACAACAAACCCATCTTTTACACTCTTAGCAAGTGCTTACAGATAGGCATTATTGGTATTGAATACTTCATTTGATAAAGATGTCCTTTCGTCATTCGGCAGATAAAGATTCAAGGGCAATTTACATAAAAGTCAGACTGGAAGAGGACTGAACGTATCTGCACCATGGCATTTACTTCTACATATAACTATGGTTAAATATGTATCTGTTTTTACGACGACTAACAACTATAAGAAACTTCATCTTAATAACTATTTTGTTTTGTGACCGAGCAGAAATTGAAATGGGTGGAGACACAACGTCCGCTGTTGTTGGAAATCTACTCGCGAATCAAACCTACAACGTGACGGTGGTGGCGCTGGTCATCGTGGACGAAGAACTGACCGAAGTTGGACCTGTTCAAGTGACCACTGGTTAGTCCCAAAATTAACCGAGATTTTAAAAGTACCTACACATGCGCCTTATTGTATACCTGTACCTTCCATTGTTGTCATACTTTCTGTGAAGCTGAAGTGCATGTAATGTTGACAAAATCGTAAAATTGCACTGAATTTGAGCTTCTCTTTTTGTGGTCACAACGAATAATAATTATTATTGTCTCAAACTATGTTGAATGCTACCTACTGGTCTTGTTTGCTTGTATTTCATTATTCTAAAGAGTTGTTTGAGTATAGCTATAGGCCTACATGTACATTCAACGATATAACAGCTACACCCAAAAATTTCATGTCTAAACGAAAGGAGACTTTTTGATTGTTCGATCTCAGAACCTTGTCCAGCAAACTATGAGCTAGGTCCGAATGGTCACTGCTACTGGTTCTACGAGTCGACCTACGGAGACATGTGGCACTACGCCAGGAGGGACTGCGTACAGGACACCGACTCCGACCTCCTGATCATCGACAACGAGGAAGAGCTCGAGTACATCCTGACTCGGACATCAACGATGAATACGTCATCGACCAGGGATTGGTGGATAGGTGAGTTTCAAAAAAATACACAAAAAAGAAACTCTTCTGTGTAAACACTGCTCTGCTTGATCACACAAGGTTCTATACCATGCTATAAATCATTCATAGGGTCTATACACTATATTATTATACACTGAAAGCATACCATTTTTATATCTAAAACTATCTATTTGGATCATGCGTGTAGAACGTCATAATTATCCATTCACGTACACGACAGGCTGAAAACGAAATGAGAATCTCCTCTTCGTGAGTCCGAGCCTTGAGGAATAACTGATGGATCAGCACGTTTTCACAAAATAAATGTCACATGAAAAACTCACTTGTATCTCTTTTGCATCTCCTTCACATCCCCTTGGTATAAATTGTTGACGTTTAATCTCTGGTACAAAAGCTGAATAATAATGTAACGTATTTCCATCACGACCGATCCTTCATGACTGTAAATTACTGTCACTATGGTTGCTGCTTTTTAGGCTTCTCCGATTCGTCAGTTGCCGGTGACTGGCGCTGGACGGACTGCGACACGTCGACATCTTGGCAGGCGGACCTTTGGGAGCCGGGTCCGCCGGCCGAGCAGAGGAGGGGATGTGGTGCCCTGACGGAGAACGGCACAATCCGGGCAGATGTGTGTGACGCCAAACATCATTTCATCTGCGAGATTCAGCCCAGAGGTAAAGGAAATGTGAACAATAACTGCCCTACTTTGGCAAAACGAAGCAAGTGACAAAAGTGATATTTCTCGTAAAAGAGCAAAATGTGTCTGTCATTTACACTGACGTCAATGGACTATCATGATGTCTTATCTAACATACTCTTAGTAGGATGAGTGTTTCTGCATGAAATTTGGCCTTGAAGAAGAGCTCATTATGTGAGTTATGAAAACATCAATAACTCAAAATCGGATGGTATGTCACTTGCTTCCTTTTGCCAAAGTAGGGCAGCAGCAGTTGATGAATGCGATATTAGTTAAGAATCACAAATATTTTTTATTTCAGTCTTTATCTGATACAGCCAAGCAAATAGACAGACATTAAAAAAAAAATGACACATCGTTATATCACTATCTTCATTTCGGTGACAATTACGCCGAGGAACTATAAAATATTATGATTTCCACAAAAAGGAAAAGAAAAATACCTAAGGAGCTTTGTATCCTCACGTCCTTCTTGTCTAATTTCGCCTGTTCCTGAATGTTAAACATTGTTTTTAAAATATATCGTTATTATAACGTCTGATTGTTTGTGCAATCTAGAAACTGATCTTCTTTAAAAAAAAAATAATAGGGCTGTCGTGGCGATGGATTGTATAGTAAGCATCATATATGAATTAATGATCTCTGCGTCGAATATTTTTAATTCAATTTATTGACGAATTTCTCTTCAACGACATGAATACCTACCGATTATCTAGTATTCTTTCAAAGAAACAGTTTACTTGGGTGGGATCTCACCGTAATATTTATCTACTGTAATGAAATGACATTGATATGCTTTACTAGTATCTCTCTCTAAAAAGAAAAACGTATTCCTCGTTGTCCAGGTCAACATGGTCAATACACTTTTCTTTTACACTCTTTTCTTTACTCACTATAAGATGGTGATGATAATAACGAGAATTATGACTATGATACTACTGTGCTGCACTTCCGTTATAACGAACCCAGTTATAACGAAATTCCGGCTAGAACGAAATAAAGATTCAGACCGCAACACTATGTGCTCTGTGTTATTTCATTCTTTGTTTTTCGGTTATAACGAAATTTCGATAATAAACGAAAGAAAACTGCCAGCCTGGAGGACTTCGTTATAACGGGTATGACGGGAGTCCAATGTATCAATAATTACGATAGTATAGTGGCAAAAGGTTAGTGAGAGTAAGCAACAATTATGTAATCTAACATGGATAGAACGTCTTTTCATCATGATGCCCGTGTATTTCTCCATGTTCAGGATTCGATTGGTACGTACTACATGTACTACCACACTACACAATTACTACTACTGATAATGCTGATGACGATGATGATGATGATGATTTAAACATTGTTAAATAGAAATTACAATGATATGGATAACATCCATAATAATAATGAATACAATGATAATAACATTAATAGTAATGATGAGGATGAAGATGATGATAAAAGTAATAATATCAATAACAGTCATTATGATAACGAATGATAATGATAACAATCCGTATAGTCATGAAGATACTAGTGACATTTAACACTGCAATAGTATCAGCCACCGTCCCCTACATTAATCACGTGATTAGCATTACTACTTGATGATGCATACTTGCAGGTTTTACGTGGGAAGATCAAAACGTACAAAGTATTGATACCATCACTCCACTGACGGAGGGCTTCGAAGTGAGCTGGACCAACGGGCAACCAAACTGTGACGTCTATGGATACAAGATAACTTACGACGAGGATCTAATAATCCCAGGATTCCGTATGTTATCAGTCATAATATGATGATAAAAGTAATAATGATAATAATTATCAATAACATTCATAATGATAACAATAACAATAATGATAACATTGATTATATATTATACATGTTTGGACATAATATTTGTATATAGATAAACAAATAAATAGGTAAATAAATAAATATGTATGTATATATGTATATATATATATATACATTATACATATATATATATATATATATATATATATATATATATGTATATATATATATATATATATATATATATGTATATGATGTGTGTGTGTGTGTGCACGTGTGTATGTGTTTGAATATGGGGAATGCAAGAAGAAGTTTGGACATTCAATATTAAAAAAAAAAACAAGAAAAAGACGAAAAATTATCAAACAAGTACCTAATCAATATAATATGCTTTAATGTTTACTTTAGCCCTGTAGAACACTTATTAGGGAAAATCATGTTCACACTTATTTAGGCCTACGTCGTGTCCGTAGGTTTCATAATAAAAGTTTAGATCGATTAGGTATTCTCAAGTTATATAGTCAGTAAAGTATGGATAAACCAAATTTCTGAAGATCCGCTCTGCTAACGTCGACTTGAGGGTACAACAAACCCATCTTTTACACTCTTAGCAAGTGCTTACATATAGGCATTATTAGTATTGAATACTTCATTTGATAAAGATGTCCTTTCGTCATTCGGCAGATAAAGATTCAAGGGCAATTTACATGGAAGTCAGATTGAAAGAAGTCTGAACGTATCTGCATGATGGCGTTTACTTCTATAACTATGGTTAAATATGTATCTGTTTTTACGACGCCTAACAACTATAAGAAAATTCATCATACTAATTTTTTTTTTTTCTGACCGAGCAGAAATTGAAATGGGTGGAGACACAACGTCCGCTGTTGTTGGAAATCTACTCGCGAATCAAACCTACAGCGTGACGGTGGTGGCGCTGGTCATCGTGGACGAAGAACTGACCGAAGTCGGACCTGTTCAAGTGACCACTGGTAAGTAACAAAATTAACCGAGATTTTAAAAGTACCTACACATGCGCCTTATTGTATACCTGTACCTTCCATTGTTGTCATACTTTCTGTGAAGCTGAAGTGCATGTAATGTTGACAAAATCGTAAAATTGCACTGAATTTGAGCTTCTCTTTTTGTGGTCACAACGAATAATAATTATTATTGTCTCAAACTATGTTGAATGCTACCTACTGGTCTTGTTTGCTTGTATTTCATTATTCTAAAGAGTTGTTTGAGTATAGCTATAGGCCTACATGTACATTCAACGATATAACAGCTACACCCAAAAATGCATGTCTAAACGAAAGGAGACTTTTTGATTGTTCGATCTCAGAACCTTGTCCAGCAAACTATGAGCTAGGTCCGAATGGTCACTGCTACTGGTTCTACGAGTCGACCTACGGAGACATGTGGCACTACGCCAGGAGGGACTGCGTACAGGACACCGACTCCGACCTCATGATCATCGACGACGAGGAAGAGCTCGAGTACATCCTGACTCGGACATCAACGATGAATACGTCATCGACCAGGGATTGGTGGATAGGTGAGTTTCAAAAAAAAATACACAAAAAAGAAACTCTTCTGTGTAAACACTGCTCTGCTTGATCACACAAGGTTCTATACCGTGCTATAAATCATTCATAGGGTCTATACACTATATTATTATACACTGTAAGCATACCATTTTTATATCTAAAACCTTTGGATCATGCGTGTAGAACGTCATAATTATCCATTCACGTACACGACAGGCTGAAAACGAAATACGAATCTCCTCTTCGTGAGTCCGAGCCTTGAGGAATAACTGATGGATCAGCACGTTTTCACAAAATAAATGTCACATGAAAAACTCACTTGATATCTCTTTTGCATCTCCTTCACATCCCCTTGGTATAAATTGCTGACGTTTAATATCTGGTACAAAAGCTGAATAATAATGTAACGTATTTCCATCACGACCAATCCTTCATGACTGTAAATTACTGTCGCTATGGTTGCTGCTTTTTAGGCTTCTCCGATTCGTCAGTTGCCGGTGACTGGCGCTGGACGGACTGCGACACGTCGACATCTTGGCAGGCGGACCTTTGGGAGCCGGGTCCGCCGGCCGAGCAGAGGAGGGGATGTGGTGCCCTGACGGAGAACGGCACAATCCGGGCAGATGTGTGTGACGCCAAACATCATTTTATCTGCGAGATTCAGCCCAGAGGTATGAAGGGAATGTAAACCAAAGTAGTTAAGGATTACGTTATCACTTAAGAATTAGAAACACTTTTTTTAGTCTTTATTTGATACAGACAAGCAAATTGACATACATTTCGCAAAAAATGGTGACCCATCGTGATGTTACTTTCCGTAATTTGCTGATATTGACGTCGAG
This sequence comes from Diadema setosum, assembly GCA_033980235.1. Classification (NCBI taxonomy): domain Eukaryota; kingdom Metazoa; phylum Echinodermata; class Echinoidea; order Diadematoida; family Diadematidae; genus Diadema; species Diadema setosum. Next base: position 6,256,938 of record CM067072.1, on the reverse strand, counting down.
GGAATGTATGAATACTAATATTTTTTGTTTCAGAACAAAAAAGCAAAAATGGAATTTTGTATCATTAAGATTTTCTGGCCTTATTTTGACTGTTCATGAATAATTGCTGTAAGTTAAACATTTTTTGAAATATTTCTTTATATAGCGATTGATTGTTTGTATCACCACAAAACCGATGCTCTTAAAAATTGATCAGGCTGTCGTGACGACGGAATGCATAGTGCGCACCGTATTCAAATCACTGATTCTTGCGTCGAGTTGTTTTAGTTTCAACCGATTGACGAATCGCCCTTCATCGACGAATCTCTGAATTCCTTTAAGAATAAATTAAAATCATTTTTATTGAAACTTTACAACATCCAACAGAGTTAGTTTCCCTTTATCATCTCAGTCAAGTCATCATTCTTTTTTACATAAGTCCTTCTATTAAACTATGTCCCTGTCTGTGTTCTAAATATAACGATGTGTTTTTTTTTTTCTCCTGCATTCTTGCCAACATAACTACGTATAAAAATGTTTTGCATTACATTCAATCCAGCTTGTATTTTATCACTTATTTTACATTATGAAATCCAGATTGCTTGCGTCCACGATGGCACATGCTGTAGTTCCCTCTTTTTTCTCCCTTTTTTTCCTCTCTTTTTTTCCTCTTTTGTTTTCCTTTCCTTTTCTCTCTTTTTCCTCTTCCCAATCATTTTGATGTCAGTTGACATCGGTTCGTTTATTATTGTGTTTTATATTGATGTTTTGTGTATTTTTCTGAGGGTCCCATATCGTACAAGCTTTGCTTCTTAGTGGGACCCTCCACTTCCATCCTCATCCTTAGTTGACTTGTATTATACGCTTTATGTATTTAACAAAGATGTAATCACATCTACTTTTCATTTTCATAATTTTCTTATGTACCTTTTCAAATTTTGTTCGGTATCACAAATATCCCGTGTATATGCAATGTACATAAATTTCTTTGTTCATTTTGATGGAGGTGAAAATAAAGTTGAAATTGAAATTGAAATTGACGTAAATCACCGGTTATTCAGTACTTAGCAATAGAAGTAAAAAAGTCTCACTGGCATATATACTATAGGAGGGATGTCAACGTATTGCTCTGTAGTGATGAAATGGCATTAATATCATTTACTAGTATCTCTCTCTAAAAAAGTAAAACTAAAAAGTATTTCTTGTCGTTCACATCATTGCACTTATTTCTTTCACCCTCTTTGGCTTACTCACGCGATATGGTGATGATAACAACGAGAATAATGACTATGGTGCTATTGATGATTATTATCTTAAGGTAGTAAAATCTATCAAGAATGAAGTACAATTAGTTAATCTCACACCGATAGAACGTCTTCACACCTTGATGCTGGTGTTATTTCTCCATCTCCAGGATTTGATTGGTATGATCAAAACGTCCGTGATGTTTCTGCCGTCCCGGTCATGTATGGCGCCACAGTGAGTTGGACCAACGCCGACACAAATTGTGACGTGTATGGATACAGGATTGAATACCGAGAAAACGTTCAGGACTCAGATACCCTCTTCAGTAAGAAGACAGGACTGTTATTGTTCTTTGTTTTTTTGTTTTAGCTAAAAGTATTCAGGAATGAAAAACAAATAAATGAAAGATAGATGTGTTTCATAGATGGTATTCTCCAAGTAAACCAACTCATTTTACTTCAGCCTCATTTTTTTTTTTTGTCTTTGAAATCTTTTTCACTTGCACAACTATGTACCCTAACAAAACAAGAACATATCTTTATAGTTAAAGAAAAGCCTATTCAGCGTTTAACTCGAAAAGTTTTGTAGAGAAATCCAAACAACTTATACACCAAGCTATAGTGGCTTTCATCTTTCTGTTCTTTATTCTCAATGGCGTGTCTTTCATATTAAACAGGTGTGACAACCCATATGACACCCCATACCTTTGTAAGATATACACAATGTACACACCAGTATTATCTATGTTTTTTATATTTATAGTATAAAGTATTACAAAGTATGAAATAGATATAATATCGTTATGTTTTCTTGTTCAATTTTATTGTTGAGCATGAAAACGTATGGTTGCAGTAAAGTGCATATCACTTATCAAAGACATTTTACCATTAGAAATCTTCTTAATAAAGAATTGATCTGTTGTTGTTATTGTTTTTATATTATTAATTTGCTCTGTGGCAATTTCATAGATGTCCCATGGACTTATGGTGTAAACAGACAAAACTATTTCCTTTTATATGACTGAGAGAGAAATTGTGGATTTTGACGTTACTGCAGATTCAATGTTCAACCACTTTCCATTTCTACTAACTCTTATATACACAGGCATTGCATTTGGGGGAAACGTCACTTCCGCCTTGGTGAGTGACCTTCGACCTAATCGTACCTACAGCATGACGGTGGCGGCGCTGTTAACTGTGGATCTCGAGTTGAGTCAAGTAGGACCAGCACTAGTAACTACTCGTGAGTGTTCTGCTTGAGCAAAATGAATAATCAGCATTACCATCTTGGTTCATTATACTGGTCTTATCATAACACGCGAATCCGTTTTTTTTTTTAATTTTCGGATAGTTAGGTATTTAATGAGAATCAACAACCATGACATGCAAACAATATTTGACAATGTTCTTGTCATCTAGAATTTCAGATCTTTACAACGGAGATGAAAAACAAGAACGTTTAACAACGCTTACTTGAGAAAGTGCTAGGAATTACGTTCGTTATCATTTGTACCCGCATTTAGTAATTAATTCAGTTACTTATCAAACACTCATCTAGGATACATTATTTTGATGTGGTGTGAAGTTCTGTTTAAATAGCCACATTTAAAAACAAGCAAACAAAACACCCAATGTTTTCTCTTTTTTTTTTTCTAAAAAGTTGCTTGAATAGTTCTCTTTGCCACAAGTCATACCAAAGGTTTGTCAAGAAACTACGTTTATCGTGCTTGTCACCTGGCAATTAATATCATGCCCTTCCACTCCTGACAGCGCCCTGTCCAGCAGAAAACGATTACGAAGAAGGGCCGAATGGACACTGCTATCGCTTCAGAATCCTCGACGACGGAACACGATGGCAGAGGGGGAGACAGACCTGCGACAACGTGGTCGATTCGGACTACGTCATCATCAATGACGAGGAAGAGCTGAGATACCTCGTCAACAGGAGCGCAGAAGTCGACCCGGAAATGAGTTGGTGGATAGGTATGTTTTGTTGTTATAGTTGTTGTTGTTGTTGTTGCTGCTGCTGTTGCTGTTTTAAAGCATGACATCGATGTAAATATTGCCCTAATATTTCAAAATAATCCGAATGTATACAGGCCTACATATACATGATGAAACACTGCGACTGGTGCCTACGACACTACTTTTCATGCTCATCATTTATAATTTTTACTTGATGCTGCGGCTTAGTTATACACAGTATATTCGATTTTTTTTTTTTTTTTTTTTTTTTTAGCTTAAGAAGAGAAAATAGGATGAGTTTGCGTGTGAAATATTGTACACTTTTTTTTTGTTCGGTTTTGATTTAGAATTGCTTTTGCATCGACTCCAAATTCAGTGACGAATAAAATGCATAACGCAACAAAAAACAAAAATATGATAATGATAAAGGAAGACTCTATTTTGTGATATGGCTATCACTTTCATACCAAAAAAGAAGAAAAAAAAAACACGACAAGTAGTAACGAAATTTACATAAACTTCACATTGCTCACTACATCATGTTCAAAGCGAAAGCATCGGGGATCGCTATTAAAAGCTAGGGCTGAACTTTGATGGCAGTAACGATACGTGTCCACTTGCTGTGTGGTAGTCTAAAATGCCCCCTTTTCAACTACACTCTGTGAAATGATAATCACAATGATGGCTTGTATATCCTCTAACATCTTCCAGGTCTCTCGGACTTGTCGGTGCCAGCTGACTGGCGCTGGATCGACTGCACCCGCCCCGGGACCTGGCAGGAGGACCTCTGGGCACCTGGCTACCCGACTCGCCTTGATGTGGGTACCTGCGCAGCGCTCCAGCCCAGCGGTGATGTGGTGGATCTCCACTGTGATACGAGGCTCAGTTACATCTGCGAGTTGCTTGCCAAAGGTTCGGTGTAAACCAATGAAGTTCTTTGAACCACATTAAACTGTAGTTGCAATGTGTACTTTTCATATTTGTGTTTTATAAAGTAGAAAGAAAATGTTCTCTCATTTTTCTCTCCAGCCCACGCTAGATGAAATGGAAACGAAAATATCAGAGTTACATCGTAGTCTTGTTTTTTTTTTATTCAAACAATTTTGTTTCCATATAAAGTAATACAAAGCATACAAAGCAATATACATAACGCTTACATGAGTAGATAATATTTCAAGGAACTTTGAATCACATAAGTTTCAACAAATATGGATTCAATTATAATAATATCAGTTTTGTTTTTAGATAAAGCGACAAGTAAGCAATACAAATTTATTTTGAAACTCTATATAGAAAAGAGGAATTTACAAGAGAAGCATAGCTTGTAAATTTTGTGAATTACTCTGTCTACTCTCCCTCTCTCTCTCTCTCTCTCTCTCTTTGTCCATAATACAATATATAAGGGAATCTGCAATATTTATCTGACTCTTTAATCTGATCTTACCTTTTTTTAGTTTTATGATGCATGCTCACATATTGTGGTACAGTGTATATCATTTTGGTATGTAGGTTTTAGCTCGGAAGTTCTGATGGTTCATAACGTGACGACAGAAGGGGCGTCCAACAGCATCCGGGTCATGTGGGAGCTTCCAGAGGACAGCTGTGATATCGTCGGCTATCAACTCAGCTACGAGCGGACTGACGGCCAGGGAGGGCGCCAGTCAGGTGAGGTCATTATTCTGGAGTTTTAGGTTAGTGCTTTACTTCTACATCCTATGTAGGAGCAGAAACCCGCCTATATTTTCTCCCTTTAAAGGTCGTATATAGCCCTTTGCAAATGTCACCAAATCTTGCTTTGTTGAACAATAATGTCGCCCAACATTGTGTATGTAATATTACGGTAGCACATCAGAGTTAAAAAAACAAAAATAGAAATAAAAAATAGCCCCGTGTCACTCGAGAATACTTTCCTCTTTTGTACCACTGGATTTTATCGGGTTCCGAATATATCTACTTAAAATCTAGTGTTTTCCCTTTAATCACAGGAAAGTCTTCAGTTGTATCATGCTGAGGAAAGGGCTGAATTCCCTTTCTGTACGCTATACCAGCTTATGAAAGGAATCAAATTTTCAGGCTTGCAAAAAAAAAAAAAAAAAGGTGCATTAGCTTTAACTAAAACCAATATTCTCTAAGCAGCTCGTAATTGAGCTGTCCATTGTTATTTTATCCATACAGTTATCTAATAGACCATATCTGTATTCTTTGCTTGCTATTATGGTAGTCGACATTAGTGGCGGTGGTAGTACCAGTGGAACCATCAGGGGCCTGACCGTCCGCACGCCATACAGCATCACGGTCTCCATAGTAACCAGCAAAGAGGCAGTCCTAGCCGAGACGGAGCATGTGGTAGGGACCACTGGTGAGTTCGGGCATTGAAGAGAGACTGTTTTAATACTAAAGCGTTGTGTGGTGAGAGGCTCTTGCTTCTGAAGTCTGCTGTTTAATTGAAGACTTCTTCTTACGATGAATGTTGCCTCTGAATTAGTAGAATCAAAGGGAACATCTTAAATAACTATATTGCAGATTAGACCTGCCTTGGTAGGAGTCGACTGTACGCCATAAGACCGCAGCGACTTTTGTAGGAATCACGTACGATATTGCTCTAGTGATAAAGTATTTGTGTTTGACTAGAGGTTTATGTTGGCTGTTTACTATTTCTGTGGAAATGATGACGATAATACAGGCAACACAGTCCTCACTATTATGATGATCTGATGATCCTACAACACTACTGCTTATTACGAGACAATAGCAATGATGATAATAGTATTGACAGAGACATCATCACTAGAACAACCATATCGCTTTTTTTTTTTGCAATGAGCAATGAATGAAATAAATGAAATGAATCATGATGAAAATTTTGATTTTATATCAATACAACGCGTAGTAATAATTAAGTCGATTACAATGACAATTAATAGAAAAATATCTATGACTATCGAGATTTCGATCATTATCTTTCACTCTGTATCTATACAGTCACATCCATCATGTATTGTTTCTACGTACATATACATTCAGCAGTATCATTATCTTATCGTACTTAGTCTCCTGTCCCGAAGACTACGAAGAAGGCCCCAACGGTCACTGTTACCGCTTCTACACCCCAGACCCCGGGGAGTGGTGGCCCTGGGCCCGGGGTTCCTGTGGCGACATCGAGTTCTCCGACCTACTAGTCATCAATGACGCCGAGGAGCTGGAGTTCGTGAAGAACCGGACGTCGGTCATCGACGCTAACATGACGTGGTGGATAGGTTGGTTGGAATCCTGCATGTTTCTATACACGTTGACTATGGGTGATGTGCGTATCCTTATATAAATTAGGAATGGTAATGTGCTTTTGCAAATGTGAATTTGCGCATGCGTGCGAGACAGTCTTGTTCATCGTTAGCGTGTATATTACAATTTGTATTATATGACTTACATGATTAAGTATGTGCGTGCTGGAGAGCAGGGATTGCCACTATAAAGCAATGAGCACTTTGGCAAACTGATTAGGCGCAGCACCTTAGACCAAGAAAATGTTCTCTTCCGGTCTTTGACTTCCTTTATAAAACAAAGTGTTTTCCCTCTTGAAGATGTTACAATATATTGATGCAAATATACAAGTGTTTTGTAGATTTCCCAATACATTATCGTAATTATTAAACGCGAACGTGAATGTGAATGAGAACGATTCAAATCCATTCTATATCATGAAGTATGAAAGTCTGTAAGCACTGAATGTCCAAATATTTGTTATTTCTCATTGCTCTTATAATGTGTGTTACAAATGTAATTTGTGTGGAAATTTAATAATGAAAAATGAGATGAGATGAGATGTAATCAAATGAAATAAAAAGGAAATCAGATGCTGGACAATCTTAAAAGTGAGATGATAATCTTTCCTTCACCGCATCTCTCTTTTTTCCATCAGGTTACTCTGATCAATCGGTAGAGGGCGACTGGCGATGGCTGGACTGCGAACCCTCAGACGACTGGCAGGAAGGGCTCTGGGCCCCCGGTTACCCGGGCAGTGAGGCACACGACTGTGCTGCTCTGAGACCAACGGGCGATGTCGTAGATTTAACGTGCGACACACCGCTGAGCTTCGTGTGTGAGATAGCTGTACGAGGTATGCCGCAGTCAGCTAGCTGCTAAAGGGCCCAACCCATGCTCCAGCCCCCCCCCTTTTAGCGAAAAAAACCAAAAACATTGTGTTTTCTTCATTTTGTTACTCATCATCACATGTATTTTGTTAATTTACGTTTTTGCAATTATTACAAATATGTTCTGCTTATGCATTGTATATAATTTTCTCTGTTTATTTGATGGAAATTAAAATAAATTTGAACTTTGAACTTTGATACCATGTCTCCGCTAAAGTGTTGATTTATCTACATTTAGCTGAGAAATTGATAAATTGTGCATGATTGTACGAATGTGAATATGAATATTATTTTGTTTCTCTTTCAAAGCCTAACTAAAAGCAAGCTGTTTCACAATAGGATATACTGGTCTAATTGCAGAGTTTAATCACCCAAAACTGGGCGTGGTCTGCTTGAAGACTCAAACAAAATTTGAAATACCATTATATTATATTATAAACCGAAACGGCGTGAATTCGTAATACCGTCGTGCCTGACATCCATTCATAATGGTTTAGCAATAAACTAAACACGGCCGTTTATATGTCTATGTGATTTGCTCATCAATTATGACAATTGCATAGTACTTTGAACTCTAATTCATTTGTGCGTAAAACTGTGCTATTCTTACAGATTTCGACTTCGAAGACGCGAGTGTCCAAGATCTCAACGTAGAGGGCATAGTAGCAGGACTGGAGGTCACATGGACGGTTTCGCCGACAAGCTGTGACGTAGCTGGATACAGAATAGATTACCAGCTGGCAGAGGAGGGAGCTGACATTTTCACCAGTAATTTTGATATGTCATCTCACAATGACTGGAGTCACAGACAAACATTCTATTGCTGTGTTTTGTGTTCCTTTTATTCCAGTCTGATTTTACTGATGATCTTTTGGCAGTGTTTGGCATAATATTGTTTGATATCCATCTTTTCATAGACCTGCTTATTCTTTTCTACAGTATTTTTATATCACCTCCCCCCCCCCCCCAAAAAAAAAAAGAAGAAGAAGAAGAAGAAGAAGAAAGAACCATGATAGACTCTCAACTTTCATGGCTCTGCCCCACTGGAAAGACCACAGTGTCCCACGGTGTGTTCACAGTGTGTTCATAGTGTGCATTATAGTCGACTGTGTGAAGATGATTTCACACTGTGTGTGTGGTTTTCACAGACTGTTCACATCAGTAATGCTTTGTTTCACATTGTGAATTGGTAACTCACATTGTGTTCAAACTGTTAAAACACTCGAATTTAAGTGTGAAGAGATTTCACACTGTGTTGTGTTCACAGTGTGTTTCTCACACTGTGGGACACTCGAATTTAACAGTGTGAAGAGATTTCACACTGTGTTGTGTTCACAGTTTGTTTCTCACACTGTGGGACACTCGAATTCAACAGTGTGAAGAGATTTCACACTGTGTTGTGTTCACAGTGTGTTTCTCACACTGTGGGACACTCGAATTTAACAGTGTGAAGAGATTTCACACTGTGTTGTGTTCACAGTTTGTTTCTCACACTGTGGGACACTGGAATTCAACAGTGTGAAGAGATTTCACACTGTGTTGTGTTCACAGTTTGTTTCTCACACTGTGGGACACTGGAATTCAACAGTGTGAAGAGATTTCACACTGTGTTGTGTTCACAGTGTGTTTCTCACACTGTGGGACACTCGAATTTAACAGTGTGAAGAGATTTCACACTGTGTTGTGTTCACAGTTTGTTTCTCACACTGTGGGACACTGGAATTCAACAGTGCGAAGAGATTTCACACTGTGTTGTGTTCACAGTTTGTTTCTCACACTGTGGGACACTGGAATTTAACAGTGTGAAGAGATTTCACACTGTGTTGTGTTCACAGTTTGTTTCTCACACTGTGGGACACTCGAATTTAACAGTGTGAAGAGATTTCACACTGTGTTGTGTTCACAGTGTGTTTCTCACACTGTGGGACACTTTGTTCTTTCCAGCAGGGTGATATAACTTAAGTATTGATGAGATGACTGTCGTCTTTATACATCTACTTGTCATATATTTTGTATTAACTTGATTTTTTTCCTTTTGAGCAGAGATTGTTTATGGTGGTGACGTGGCTGGTGTGTCAATAGAAGAGCTCCCGTTAGACACAACCTACCGGGTGACGGTAGCGGCGATCATCACCACCGATACCGAGCTACCGCCCGTGGGACCTGCAACAGCCACTACACGTGAGTGTCATGTGATATAATGTGGATTATAATTTCATATCGGACACCATACAGTAGGCCTACGATATCCCATTTGAACGGTTATCAATGCGATTATTATGTTAGCTGTTGCTTAACAAGCCTGCATTCATCTGCTTATTTTCAGTACACTTTAAACAACAACTTGACGTTTCAATATTTCAATTTATTAAAAAATATTAACAACAGTTAGACCAGAATTTCTTTTCTTTGGAAACTGAAGATCAAGTTTGCTGTCGGGGAGGATTATATCGTGGGATGACATTGGAAAGCATTGTTTGAAACAAACTTGAGAAAGATGCACTGGTGATGGTGGTACCTAAGCATTCCTGTTCGCATTGATAGTGAACACATCATTAACTGTGTGTAATTGTGCTTTTATCAGTGATCTGTCCAGATAATTACGAGGAGGGACCAAACGGCCATTGCTATCGCTTCCGGATTCTCGACAACGGGGCGTGGTGGCCGACGGGACGACGAACGTGCGACAATGTGGCAAACTCCGACCTGGCCATCATCAACGATGCCGAAGAGCTGGCTTACCTCGTCAACAGGAGCAGCGAAGTCGACCCAAACATGACGTGGTGGGTCGGTGAGTAGGCACAAACTGAATCGTCTTTTATTTCCAGATAGAACGTCAGTGTGGTTTTATTAAAAGCATGTCGCATTGTAGGGTTCGAAAAAAATAGGTATATATCTCTCAACGATTTTATTTCGTTTGATGTTCTTATTTCTTCTTGCCTACCATTCAGAGTCCGAAAATAGAGCAAACACGAATATGATCAGAAAATACAGTTTTATCCGAGAACATCAAACAGTTGGTAAGGTATCTATCGTCATCTGTGTTGCTGGTAATCACATTTGCTAACTTTGGTGAATCAAAAAAAGGCAGTGTGGCCTCCTCAAACGTTGGATATTACGGATATTGAACTAAATCTTGACAGGTTTGTCCGATTTGGCCGTTGAGGGCGACTGGAGATGGGTAGATTGCAACACACCCACCTCCTACCAAGAAACTCTCTGGGCTCCCAACTACCCGACCGACCAGGGCTACACGTGCGCTGCCCTCCAGCCCAGCGGGGACCTGATCAACATCCCCTGCGATCGCAGAATCAGCTACCTCTGCGAGCTGTGGCCAAAAGGTTCGAAACCTGTCCCATTCACCTGTGACTTACCAGAGTTGCAATAAGCGTCTAACCCAAGCCTTTACAACCATTATGATTACACAATAAACATTTGTGCTAGTCTTGTTCGTTCGTTCGTTTGTTTGTTTGTTTTTTTTTTTATGAATCAAGACATTTCTTATAGCCTATGTGAAAAATCGCTCAGTCGAAAATATTTTTGTTTATAGATAACTTGGACTGGTGAGTTAACAATAAACAAACAAACAAAAAACCTTACATAATGTGCCCTCAATATGTCGTAAACTTGATGTTTCGCTACTTGAGGCAAAAGATGCTGTTAACAGACGGCAATTGGTGACTGGATACGGTAACAATGCGTTTTGTGGGTTTTTTTTTCATATCCCCTGCAGGATTTGATTTGGAGTCCATGGTTGTGCAAAATGTGGCAGTAACAGGGGGCATGTACTCCCTGAATGTGACGTGGGAGGTGCCCGAACCCAACTGTGATTTCGTCGGCTACAAAATCTATTACCAGCCAAATGGAGACGATTTCACAGATATCAAGAGATCTGGTATGTGTCTCTTTTGAACTTATGTCCTCTGTATTGCAGCTCTATTCTGTATGTTCTTTTTGCTAATGACGACACAGATCTCTCTCACACACATTTTGTGCATAACTTCCATTCTCTAGGTAACTTAATGAGACAGTAATGTTTCTTTGTCATGTTTTTAAAGCTGAAATGCAGAATTTATGTCATTGCATTCAATGCATTCAATAAATACAACGTATATGTTAATATCATAGATTAGATGTATCTAATATTTGATATATTTTTCGTTTCGAGGCCATTTTGGCGCTATTTTAAACTTTTAATGGGTCTCAGATTCATGTATCAATTTTGTAGTGGCGATTACTTAAATATGACTTTAAATATCCCCTGAGTTCTCGAATTACAACATAAAACATGTATTCATTGATTGTCACATAGACCACATATAGTCAAGCACGAACTCATAATTTTATAATATGTTAACTTTTGAATTTAGTGTCACATTATCTCGTCAAATCATTCCCTATAAAGTTTTTGTCAGTGGTGTGGAGTCAACGGAAGGAGTGGTAACTGGACTGCGCGTGAACACGTCTTACAGTGTCACCGTTGCCATCTACACGAGTAAGGACACAGAACTCGATGAATCGGAATCTTTGACAGCCACAACATGTAAGTGGACACTTTTTTTGAGTTTGCAACCATGCGACTAAAGACAAACAATAACATCGAATAAACCCATTAAAAAGATAAGTTTTTTCGAGAACGACTGTCGACATAATGTTCTTCTGAAAAGGAAAAAATGCAATGACGTATTTATAGACTAAATGCATAGTGCGGGGTTGGTAGAGACCATGGTACGAGTGGTACTAATTTGCAGCAGAAGAAAATATTGCACTTGTTCCATGGCGAGACATGCAGCAACAAGTGGTCTAAACTTTTAAACTTTTTACTTCTAAACATTTTGAACAGACCCTCACTCAGCACTAGCACTATTAGATAAAGGCACAATTATGTGCCAATCAATGTTTCATTGGAATAAGTTTACTGCCGACTAAACTGAAACAATAAATTTACAGATCTATCCCTGTTTGTACAGTGTTTCACAATTATCTGTTGTTGTTGTTTCTTGACGACTCCTATCTTTTTTTTTCTTGATGTGCATTGTATTTGTGCTTTCGTGTTCTCGAGTGCTCAATCCTATCCTTATAGTTGGGTTGTGAAGCTTTGATATGGTTTATTATTGTTATCGTAGCAAGCCTTATGAGATGATTGTACTTTGGACTTCATTCTGTCTGAATGGAATAATTTCTATGTGAATTTTCCCGCAACCAGCCGAGTGTCCTACTAACTATGAGTTGGGACCAAACGGACGTTGCTATAGGTTCAGAATACTCGACAACGGGTCGTGGTGGCCCACCGGGCGTCGCACGTGCGACAACGAAGTTGACTCTGATCTGGTCATCATCAACGACCCGGACGAATTGGGGTTCCTGCTTAATAGGAGCAAGGAGATAAACCCAGATATGACGTGGTGGGTGGGTGAGTACATCATGTCTACAACGTCTGCACCTAATGCACATATCATCACAGGGTTTCATGAGACGCCCTCTTGGCAGCTTTTCACAGAATAGGAGAAGAGTTTTCGTGACAATTTCATGTTTTATCACGCACGTTTTATCACAAAGCAAATAAAAAGAATTTACTCTTGCAAGTATTAAGTAGACTTGAAGGGTTGTATTTTTGTCGACTCCAACAAAATTCGTCACGTAACAAATTCCGAGAAAGAATTATCTGGTTACCGAGCTACAAATGAAAGAATTAAAAGCTATAACAAAATAAATTTGGCACTGTATTTTGAGGACCCAACATTTCTGTCTATCTTCTGCATGGGTTTAAAATATCTGACTTGAAGACACTTAACTTCAGCAAAGTTTTAACCTGCTGTGTTTGCTTGTCGGTTGATTGTTCATTATGGCTGACAAATTTAAATCCCCCTAACTCTCTTATTGGATTCAAGATTGAAGTACATCCAACGGTAGACTAAATTGCTTTCTATCGAATTGCTAGGTTTGTCCGATTTGGCCGTTGAGGGCGACTGGCGATGGGTAGACTGTACCACTACCAACTCCTACCAGCAGACACTCTGGGCTCCAAATTACCCGACCGACCAGGGCTACACGTGCGTCGCCCTCCAGCCCAGCGGGGACCTGATCAACATCCCTTGCGATCGAAGGATCAGCTACATCTGCGAGCTGTGGCCTAAAGGTACTAACTTTTGATGTCAAATACGGCATTTTTTTTTCTCTCAACTGAAAATATGACATTTATTATGTTTTCGATGGGAAAGCATTCCCTATTACGGAATGATAATGATGTCACCAGATACAGTATCCTATCACTCTTCTTTAAGTTATTTATAATATTATTAGATTGTATTCCTTCACCACATAATTCAACCGTGTTTCTCTTGCGTAATAACCGTTTTAGTTTTTGGCTTTGATATGCTTAAATACCAACTAAAGTGCCATCAATCAGAGATAATGATTCGGCTAAAGTGAAAAATGCATCAACAATATGAAGACAAACAGTTAATTGATCATAATTGGGGAATCTGCAATCGATTCTCTGTCTGAAATTTCGTACTTCAAAGTGTTTTATATTTTGCAAGAGAGACTTTATAAATTGTATGACGCCATGGAGGAAGATGATGGGGAGAAAACATTCGAACAACAAGATTCATTTTTGTAAATGTTGTTGGTGTGTGTGTGTCTTTATGGTACAGATTTCGATCTGGATGGCATGGTGGTCGAAGACATTGCTGGTGTGGGCGGGACCTACAGCATTGACGTCACGTGGACACTCCCTCCGAACAGCTGCAACTCGGTGGGCTACAAGATCTACTACGAGCTTGCTGACGAGGGCGCTGTCGATAAACAATCTGGTATATTCTTGAGCTGTCTGTTGTTGTCTGGTTTTAGCAGAGTTAACCCTGGGGGGGGGGGGGGGGGGAGGTCAAATTGACCCCCCTCGACATTTCACGCCGCGATTCAGCAACGCGCAAAGATTTTGCCGCGTCGTTTCATAACTTTTTTTTCATTGAAGTCTCCCGCATATTTTGAGACCAAATTTGCGACGTCCGGGTACACCGCTCTGAAGTTACGCAATGTACTGCATATGCATGTCAACCCGAAAACAGCTCAAATTCATGATATCGTGTGTAAATCCAATGCAAATTTTTTTTTTGTTGTTGTTGTTGAATTGATATAATTTAAATTATTTCAACTTTAAATAGATATTAATCAATTCTAATGTTGATAAGCTTGAAAAAGTCCCTGCAACAAATTTTGGCCAAAAAACAATAAAAAAAGGTCGAAAAACAATAAAATACATAACAAATTAACAAAACAATAAAAAACAAAAGAAATTGGTTTTGATTGTGATATTTTTTACAAGAAATTGTTTAATGTGTCGTGAGGAAGTCCGACTCAAAACTTTAGCCTATGTAATAGAGTTACAGGTGAAATTATGATTTCATGCATAAATTTGCATAATTAATTTACTAAAAATAGAAAGTTAATATATTTCTATTGTATGACCATGTTATCTTGTAGATGACATCCGGTTCTATGTTCAGGCAAAATTTTGCGGCGATCGCGCGATCGGCGGCCGAGACATGAAGGGGGGGGGGGGCTCAAATTGACCCCCCCAGTAAAAACTTGGTCTCAAATAACCCAGTTAAAATAGGGTTAAAGCTGAAACCTGTCACTGCAGTGATAATGATAGAGACGACGATGATAATGATAAGGCCGTAGGACATGACTCAGTTGTCGCTCAAACTTGGATTGAATGTGACCCAGGCGTATTCATTCACGCCTTGATAAACCTCAAACAATCCTAAGGAAGGTTTGTCAAGCACTGTGACGAATAGTTTACGTAATGTGTATTCTTTCTCAAAGTCAATGGCATAGGATAATAACTATGAAGGAAATGGCTCCTAATGGTAACAATTCTAACGTTCTGCTCGTGGAACTCCTGCGTCTATCTTGTGTCTATTAGTTCCCTCAAAGTAAACATTTCTTTATGTGTAAATTCTTGGGACTAAAGGAAAATCATCTCTGCATTTGTTCCATTTGCCACGATCAGTGTTCGTCTCTGGTAGCGAGGAAACGGGTGGCGTGATACGTGGTCTTCAAGCAAACACATCTTATGACGTCACGGTCGCCATCTACACCAGTAAAGACGTGGAGCTTAACGAATCACCACCTATAACTGTTAGTTCGGGTAAGTAGGTGTCCTATCTTTGATCGATTGGACAACAGTTTAACTATACAGTGCTTAGTGTTATAACAATTTAAACCATTCTCTCTGTCATAACAATTATGTACCATAGGCGTTTTAGACTTTTGAAGTATTTGGACTCAGAGATAAGAGGGTTGAGGCGATATGCTATATACTGGAATTCAGTGACCATGATTATATTTGCCAATATCGACTTTGACTTGACATAGAAGTCTTGGCTTCTCAATTCGAAAGCATTTAATTGAAAGTCACAACACATGAAATCGGAAGACTCACCCCCATATAAGATGCACTGAAATTTTCCTTGGAAACAAAATAACAGAAACCAAAAGAGTATTTTCATCTACTGGCGTCTCATCGCTCATCAGCCCCATTTCCCGTTGTAGTTACCCTCCCCCCCCCCCCCCGTCCCAATCTCGATATAGGATTCTTAGTTCAGTAAACAAGCGGTAAGTCAGTCTAAAACAAGGAGAAAGTAGAGAACTGGAACGAAAATTATGGGCAGCGGAAATAGGTTACGAAAATGTCACTCAGAAATGATACAGAATGATGCAACTTTTCTCTCTTCTGGTCGTGTTGACAGCTCCTTGTCATCCAGACTACGAGCAAGGACCCAACGGCCGATGCTACCTTTTCCTCAACCCACCAGACCGCGGGGAATGGTGGCCGGATAGCAGACGGGATTGCGATGACGTGGCCGATTCCGACCTGGTCATCATCAACGACGACTTAGAGCTCGAATATCTACTTAACAGGACGGCTGAAATCGATGCAAACATGACCTGGTGGATCGGTAAAGAGAATTTTGAATGCCATTCCTGAACCTCCTTGGCTTATGAGACTCACGAATCGACAATGAATTTATTTGAACGGAAGTAACATACATCCTCACATTATAGTCATTCATTTAACATTTAATTTATGTGCTTACATTTATATATTGTGATACACACACAGACAAAAAAACCCCAAAAACAGCTTATTGTTGCTGGCAGAGACATAACTGGCATCACACGATCATGAATATAAGTATTTTTCCCGTATGTATTGTGTGATATACATATGTTTATTTGCGTTTAGTGTAATTGGGGTCTATGAGTATATTCGAATGAATGGACGCATCCATTTTCAGAATCAAGGAGGATTAATTCATCACAACATTGTTATCATTATGCTACCATTATGACATCATCATCCAGGTCATTGCCGTCATCATAATCACGGTCAATAAAGATATCGTACTTGATATCTATTATCCATTTGCCTCCCCCCCCCCCCCCCGTTGTCTGTGCTTATTTCAACACAGGTTTCTCTGACCAGTCCGTTGAGGGCGAGTGGGCGTGGGTTGATTGTCAATCGTCAACCACGTGGCAGAACTCTCTCTGGGCGCCAGGTTACCCTGGTAACGGAGCCCATGACTGCGGCGCGCTCCGACCAACTGGCTTGGTGGAGGACCGAGTGTGTGACGATAGGCTCAGCGCCATCTGCGAGATATCTCCCAAAGGTTTGTCGGATCCTTTTAGTCTCACTGGGACAATTATTCCCGGACAAGCCCCCAGGAAAATTAATACGTAGAATGTTGTTGTATACGTCAACCGCGAATTACGATTAAGGTCCTTGGGCGAGTTGGTGCAGTTCCTCAGGCTTCAAAGTGTTGTCCCAGAAAGTAATTTGAAAATGCTGCGGATTGAAGATGAATAGAAATTGCCCACATAACGATCATTCAAGAATAACGTAAACTTTACATTTTTCACTTGTTGCTTGTTTGTTTTTTTGTTATGTGTGTGTGTGTGTGTGTGTTTTGCCATTGTGTGCGCCGTCTACTAATTATAGTAACCAGTCATACTCTTTTGTTTTGTTTTGTTTTTACTCAAAGTCCAACATTGCTGTTGTACTCTGTACTCGCTCTATGTCAGATTTCAGCCTGCTTGACGCCAACCCGCGCGACTTGTCCGCGTCTGGCATTTCATACGGCGTCCAAGCCACATGGACGGTATCTCCTACCAGTTGTGACGTCATCGGCTACAAAGTGACGTACACGCAGGACGAAGTTGACGCACGTGATCAGTTTTGTAAGACTGCGCTTTACGCAACTATGTGCCCAGTGTTGCTTATTTTTTCAAAGGGAGAACTAATTCGAATAATCATGGTAATTTATCAGTACTGGAGAGCAGGACAAATCAAGCAATTGGAGCCGAATAAAACTTCTAAGTAAATGATTACATGTATATCCTAAGTTGAAGGTTTTTCTGCCATCGTGCCATTGACAATGGAACAGTCAAACATCTTCTCTTTCAGTTTTTTGACTGCAGTATTATGTGCGTTCAAATTCTTCGCACAAATCAAACTGAAAAATGAGATTGAGACATTTGGTATAGGAAGTCAGAGATCACTTACACTTGGTCTGAAAGAGGTTTAAAACCAATCATGTATCATTGATCCCGACTATACGATTGTCATGTAAGATTGATAACTCAAGTCTTCAAGAATCTGGTGCATTTAACTGTAAATTACTGTCTTCTGAAGTGCAATGTACCTGAATAGTGTATGAGGTAATTACAACAGTTCTCTTCCACTAAATAAGTCTGTTCATATGTCTGTCTCTCTCTTTCTCTCCTTAGCTTGTTCCGTCCTCTAGATTTGTTCTCTGAAATATGCACGAGTCTTTGAGTTACGAATTACAGTTAATCAAAAATAATGTTGCCACTGATCACCTCTTTACAGTGGTTGTGTACGGCGGTGACGTAGATGGCGCTTCAATCAGAGGCTTGATGCTTAACACCACATACAACGTCACAGTGGCGGCTGTTCTCAGTCAGGGCTACGAGCTCTATCCAGTAGAGCAAGTCTCCGCAACCACTCGTGAGTTTACTCGTGACCTCAACGGGATTTCCTAGATCTTTAAAAGTCATCAACGAAGCTACATGTTGCCATTGTCGGCCCAAAATCTGGGCATGGCACTGCGCAACGTGTTCGAGTGCTTCTTCGAAGAAAATATTATTAATATTTCACTTGCATATGAGTTAGTCGAATGGCAGCTGTCAATTATCATAAACATGATCAATTAATGATCTCAGATCATTTTGTAGAGTTCTTCTTTTGGGAGCTAAAAAGCTCGCCTTCCAGCCAAAATGAAATGTTATACTGATGTAGACTGTGAAATAGTGATATTATGCAGCCGTATGCTTGTCCTGCAATATGAATGCAACTTGTAGAGAAATGCTGGATCGAAGCTATATCGAAATAGGTTGTGGTAATTACTAACCACTCTTAGACCAGCCCGTAAAACTGCGACCGCTCATCTAAAAAAATGTACATGTAAGATAAAGATTCTCTAAAATTTTGTAGAAAAGCCGAAATGGTTACGGGCCCTAAAATGTACTACTACTGGTATCACAGAGAATGTTATAAATGTAGTTAATACGGAGGTAAATCTATTGAAGAATGAATAGTACTAATAGAAGAAGAATACTCAACAGAATGTTCACACACCCAGCAGTATGTAGAACTCTTCCCGTTAATTAAATCGTAATACCATATTCCTTTTGTTCGTACGATCCAGTGCCCTGCCCGGATGGCTATGAAGAGGGACCCAACCACAGGTGCTACCAGTTCGTCAACCCCGAGTACGGATACTGGTGGCCAACTGGTCGGCGCTATTGTGACAACGAACTGGACTCCGACCTCGCCATCATCAGCGATCAGGAAGAACTGGACTACCTACTCAACGTCACATCAACCCTGGACCCGAACATGATGTGGTGGATAGGTAAAGTATACGTTTTCCTCCTTTTCTTTTTTAATGGGGGTAGGGGCGTTGAGGTAGGATGCCTGTTATAGCATGATTGCATATCAGTGAAGTTTATAATATCTTAATCATGTGGTGGTAAATTCAGGACCAGAATGTCAGTTGTTTCTGTGATTTAAATTGTGTGGTGCTAATGTTGGCCGCTACCTGTATTGAGAGATATGGAATGTTGGGACTTTTACAGATTTCATGATGAAGATAAGATTGATAGAATGAACTTAGTAATGCGGTTTAAGTCCGTCATCTACAAGCAGCAAGAATGAAGATGACAACAACGCTTTTAGATGTCTAATGTACGTAGCCATATATATGCATAGAATAAATAATATACATGAAACTTTTCAGTATCTTAGCACAGTAAATTAAGCCAGTGTCTTCTTGACCAGTGTTTTATTTTCTTTGCTTTTCAACAAAGTTATACATATTACTGCCGTAGCTAAATGCCAGTTTCAAATAGACGCTATCAGTCAAACTGCTATTCTAAATAGTCAATGTCCTGTTGTAATATTACCATGTAAATTATTTGTAATCGCAGGTTACTCCGACCAAGCAAACGAGGGTGACTGGCGATGGCTTGATTGCACCGAGTCATCTGATTGGCAGAACGAACTCTGGGCACCCGGTAACCCTGGCAACGGTCGTCTGGACTGTGCAGCTCTTCAGCCGGATGGGCAAATTACATCCATTGTGTGTGACACCTCCATTAGCTTCTTGTGTGAAGTTTCACCAAAAGGTATCTTATTTTACTGATAAAAGCGAACGCCCTAGTCAAGCTAAATGGTGCACTGTTTAATGCATGCACATTTCAACCCATTTCTCGCTTATCTTTTTCATTTCTTTTCTTTTTCTCTGTCTACCTGTATATCTGTTTGTCTGTCTGTCTAGCTATCTGTCTGTCTGTGCCTCTCCCCTTCTCTCTATTCCTCTCTAATCCCGCCACGTTAATGGTTCATATCCTGTTGAGAAATAAGATTGCACATCTTTGCCTTAATGTGGCTTTCTCACGCAGTTATCAAAAGCTAATAACATTGACCAATGGAAGAAAAACCAATTGGTGATAGGCTCGTCACCAATCCGGGCATGATATTACATCGATGAATATTGAGAGAAAAATCTTGCACTGCTTTCATTTCATTTCAGTTTTCATGTCACTTTATTTCCACTTAAAATCATCATAGGACTTACAGACTCTACATTAAAAACAAACAAACAAACAAACAGACAAGCAAACAAACAAACGAAATATGCCATGAACATGATGAATGCAGTCTTCCCTAAGGCTAAGCAAGAGAATGGAAGTGAAACTGCGTGGGGAGAGATGATTTCAAAGCAATGTACATGCATTAATGATTGATCCCCTCTCATCTTACCAAGGGTTCAGCCAAGACGATGCAAATGTGCAAGACGTTGTTGCCATGGGAGCGTCGTACGGAGTCCAGGTCACGTGGACAGTGTCGCCGACCAGCTGTGACGTGGTTGCCTACCGCATTTATTACAACGTCGCAGGCGATATTTCAACACGGAAGTCGAGTAAGCATTTGATTCTTATCATTGTCATTCATGGACCAGAAAAAAGTGGTCCGGAATCCATTAACAATAATCATTATTAACTAATAAAACAACAAGCAAGCAAACAAACAAACAAAGGAATTGGTGCTTTGAAAATGATTTTCTATCGGCCGTTGTTTGATAACAGTGTGAAAAAACACGAATCTTGTAGAAGAGCTTTTGAAACACCTGGTTTTAGCTTGCCAATGTTATCATCATTATTTTATACTTCATATCTATTTTTCGTCAGTTAAAAGAGTTTCATTAGGTGATACGCTATCAGCGTATCACCTATTGTGATTGTCAAAATTTCTCTTTTTTTTTATTCTTCTTTCTTTCTGCCACATTTTGTGTCGTCAATATCTCAAGAATGACATTACGAAATAACATGACATTTTCAGTCAACATGTCTCATGACAAAATCTAGCCACAATAAGGTTTTCATGACAGTAACATATCTATGACGTCATCTAGGCGCCATTTTGTGATTTTCGGACTTTGTCACATGATCGATCATAACTTCATAACTAGATGTCATTTCTGTATCATTTTCGGTGGACATGAAGTTCAGGTCACGCTCTATCTTACTTTTAAACGCTAGTTACACAGGTCATCATTACGCGCGCGTAAGCGCGCGTCAAACTTTTAAAAGGCTCAAAACGACTTCCCAATGGGAAATCTCGAAGTTTCAGACAATTTTAAGCGTTTCAAACATTTTCTCGCGTGCGCGTCCGTCCGCGCAATTTCGCGCGCAGAGCCCGTAGGCAACATGAAAATGCAATTTTTTGGACTGATTTGGATTCCTTATACTTTGAGTAACAATATCCATTGATTTCCGATCGATTTCGACCTATAACAAAGGAATGCACTGGCGTCAAAGTTGAAATTCCGCGTGCGCGTCTTTCTGCAAATATAGTGAAAAAACATGTCTTTGTTTAATTCGCCATAGCTCTTTAAATCGTCCGTTGACCCTATATTTCTATTGCATATTACAAAAGTATATGAATTGGAAATAACATTCCAAGTATCAATATTGCCAGGAAAGCGCGATGACGTCATCATATCATCATCTGAAATCAAAAAAGTGGAATTAATTTTTTTGAGGTACTGTTTCTGACATTCATTTGCTCGTATCTGTGTTGTTTAAGCTCAAAATTATCCCAAATTTAGATATGTTGTACTTTGAACATTTGCCTCTCAAGTCCATGTGATGGTTTTGAAATACGATGACGTCATCATACTAGAAATTGTGATTAAAGGTAAAGACTCAAATTCAGACAAGTTTACGTGTTATGTCTATGGGAGGTGATTTTTTTTTAAACCATGCATTGACTTGACAACGTTTAAGCACCTTTACCTCATCTGATTTTGCTCCATTTCCTCTGAAACATACGTATGTTGTAGCTGAGACAATACGCTTTAGTAATCGTGCATTTTATGTTTTAAAATCTCCTCATTAGGTTGATAATTTTGTAGTTTAAAACTGAAAATGAGAATGCAATCTGTACAGAACGATTCCCAATTTTTCTTTGCAACTGTATATTGATCGAATCCACGCTGCCACTTGTGAGAAGTTGAATAGCGCCATCACAAGTCAACTAGTCACGATAGTATTATTATATATTTAAGTTTTGCACTCAATCTTCAAGACAGCCGTGTGGCGTAATCGCTTAGCGCTGGGTGTTCATAACGCCATACCGGAAGGAGAGAAGTTCGACTCCCGCAGGACTTTTCCCGTTCTTTTTTTTTTCTTTTTTTTTCGGCAGGTCAGCTTTACTCCGATGTCATTTATCATATTATTTTATCAAGTGTACGTAACCCATGAACACGGCTGCTCTATTTCCCTTGTTTTGTATTGGAGTTTGGAGATTGGGTTTACTTCATTAATTTTGTCACACTTAATGTTGTAAATTGCCCCTTGTTACAGTGTCCCGCTTGCCACCTTTCGTTTGCTCTTTCCTTTTCTCTTCATTGGTTATTGTTATACTGTAACAGGATAGGTAGGAACATGTACGTTTAGATAACTGGCAGGAATGGGAGCTGAATTGATTAACTCTAGTCCAGGTGTATGGCGTCTCGCTCATCTCTTTGAAATTCCAGGTTGTTATTGTTTGACCCAATAACGGAGACGTAGACAAGTTTTATGTTGCTATAGAGGTATCTTGTGCCACATGAATGGAAGGCATCACTGTTTAGTAGTAGTAATGAACTTTTTCATGTTGTAAATGATATAAAGATATGAATTTCACATCCAATCTTCGGGACAGCCGTGTGGCTTTATAGTCGCTTAGCGCGCTGCATGGTCATTATGCACTACCTTAGGACGAGATGTTCGAGACCCGCAGGACGCTATTATTTTTTTTTCTCTCTCTTTCTTTGTTTTTCTTTTGGCAGTTCAGCTTCATTCCAATGTCATTACCCCACGACACACAGTCACTCAAGTTCCTTTTTTTTTTGTCGGAGGCTGGAGGTTGGATTTGCTTCATTTATCATACGTAATGTTGTAAATTGCCTTTGGTATACAGTGCCCCGCTTGCCACCTTTCGTTTTCTCTTTCCTTTTCTCTACGTTTGTTCCTGTTACACTGCACAAGACAGGTCGGGAAATAATTTACATAACTCAACTGGAGCAGGAATGGCAACTGAATAAATTAACTCTAGGCCAGGTGTATGGTGTCTAGCTCATCTCTTTGAAATTCCAGATTGTTATTGTTTGACCCAATAGCGAAATTGTAGACAGGTTTTATGTTGCCATAGAGGTATCTTGTGCCACATGAGTAGAAGGCATCACTGTTTAGTAGTAGTAATGAACTTTTTCATGTCCCTCCATGTCAGTTATAGGGGTTATAGGGGTTGTGTGTCTATCTGCCAAAGAAAAGGAAAACTTATTTTCGTCATGGCTGTTTCTTTATACGTAGCCGTAGGTGATGAGTGTTGTTGGTATCTGAGCAGTGAATAACACAACATCAGGCTGAAATCCCCCTTATATACTCGCTAAGCGTTCAATTGATATTTATCATCTTGATTTATGTAGTCAATCACTGCTAATGGACGGTTACAGAATTATGTTATGACACTTTCACTGAAAGTTTGTAAAGCAAAGTTTGTGGACAAGGCAAGCAATTGTACATGAATAATACCATTGATTTCAGAGGGAAATTATGGTATACCTAAATTAATGTAAGGGTATCATTGCTTTGGAATTGCTGAGACAATATTATCTTGGCACGAGGGCTTCCACTTCTAATAACTGATCCCTTTGAAGATGTGTCAGTCACGGGTGATCGTCATGATTCACCTTTCACGTAGAAGGAATACGTTCCACACTCTTAGTTCGAGAAGACTTACCATCATACTTCAAATTGTGATTAAAGGTAAAGACTCAAAATCAGACAAGTTGACGTGTTATGTCTATGGAAGGTGATTTTTTTTTTTAACCATGCATTGACTTGACAACGTTTAAGCACCTTTAATTCAGCTGATTTTGCTCCATTTCCTCTGAAACGTAAGTATGTGGTAGCTCAGACAATAAGCTGCAGTAATCATGCATTTTATTTTTTCAAATCTCATCAGGTTGATAATTTTGCAGCTAAAAACTGAAAATGAGAATGGAATGTGGACAAAACGATTCCTGAATCATCTTTCACATATAAGCTTACGTTCCTCATATTTTCTCGTCAAGACGTACATGGCCGAGAGGATAAAGGCGACGTCACAAGAGACGTGAGGTTGCACACGTACGGGTTCGAACCCCATAAGAGCACGAAACAAAATACTTATATCTTTTGCTTTTTTCCTTTTATGGAGTATTCACCTTCGTCCATGTAGAAATCACGTTTTCATGTAAACGTACACACACACACACACACACAAACACACACACACACACCCACACAATATCCCTTTGTTTTGTGTTTGAGACCACATAGCTTTGACAGGCAACTTGGACTTGAAATTACAAATGTTAAAGTGAAGATGACTCTTAAAAGACCGCATGGCCATGTTTGATTTGTTGTTGTTTTTTTTTTGCAATATAAAGACCTATTGGTAAATATTCATTCACATATCCTTTTCAATCAACTTGCTTGGACACGCCGACACCAAACGAAATTTTCAATTAGTTGCATGACAGAAACAATTTCATCTGAATTATGTAGGACTGTATAAAGAATTGGACTTCACGAACATTTCTCAATATTACTTCAAGTCGCTACTTAACATTATTTTCGTTGTCGATCACTGAAAATGAGAATGGAATCTGGTTGAAACGATTCCCGATTTATCTTTGTAACTGTATATTGATCGAATCCACGCGGCCACTCGTGGGAAGTTGAATAGCGCTATCAGTCACTTGACGTATATAGCCAAAAAACTGAATATCAATGTATAGCATACATGTTTCGCACAAGATCTTCGGATCTTCCGTGTGGCAGATTTGCTTAGCACTCTGCGTGTTTATAATGCCTGACCGGAAGGAGAGAAGTTAATCGAGTCCCGCAGGACTTTTTCCTTTCATTTGTTTTCTTTTTTTTTTCCTGCAGTTCAGCTTCACTCTGATGTCACGAACACAGCTACTCTATTTTCCTTGTTTTGTATTGGAGTTTGGAGGTTGGGTTTGCTTCATTAATTTTGTCACACGTAATGTTGTAAATTGCCCCTTGAATTAAAACAGTACCCCGCTCGCCACCATTCGTTTTCTCTTTCCTTTTCTCTTCATTTGTTCTTGTTATATGTAGCAGGATATTTAGGAACGTGTACGTTTACATAATTAACAGGAATGGGAACTGAATTAATTAACTCTAGTCCAGGTGCATGGCGTCTCGCTTATCTCTTTGGAATTCCAGGTTGTTATTGTTTGACCAAATGACGGAGTTAAAGACAGGCAGGGAAGGAAGTGACGTGATATTGCTTCATAATGAGGAATTTCGGGCAACACCTTTCCAAGTGTAGTGATTATGACGGGGTTCTCTGTCGTTTATTTTCGTCATGGTTGTTTCACTAGTTCAGCCATAGGTGACATATGTTGTTGGCATCTGGGAGAATAGAACAGATCTGTACCAAACTGGAATAGCCCTATAAGCAATGTGGTAAGCGTTCAATTTTTTGCATTATCTTTCTTCTTTAAAGTCAGTCACTACTGATCGAAATACACAATATAATATGACACGTTCTACTGGTAGTTTAGGAAAAGGGAGTTAATGCACGATGCAATGATAAATGTGCTACCATTGATTTTAGAGACGTCATTGTGGTGTGGTACTGGTGATGGTAAGGGAACCATAGATTGCTTTTAAAGTAATGAGACAATCATTGGACCTTTGCATCAAGACCGTATTCCCATCTAGAATATAATGCATGTTCGTGCGGCGTTGTTTTTTTTTTTAAATCCTGACGTGGGCATTTTCTTTTTCTTGTTTTTAATTCAAGAATGTTATATCTAAATTTGTTTCTTTCCCCTAACATTTTTTTTTTGTTGAATATAAAGTTGGACGTTCCGTGACCGAATAGAAAAGCAGCGATTTAGTTACAGTTTCAATGCATCTTGTTTACCCTCTTCTCTTACATTAAATTGAAGGTTTTTATATTTGACATGGTCTGTCTATTTGCCAGTTTATGCTTATAAAACACTGCTATAACAACTAATACAGAATTTTGCTTCACTTGTCACACGCAATTATATGGATTGCAGTTGTGCTTGCAGTTTTCCTTTTGCCACCTCTCGTTTTTCTCTCCCCCTTTCCCTCACTTTGGTTTTGTTATACTGCAGATGGGAATGAGTACAATAACATAACCCAACTTGAGGTAGGAATGAGAACTGAATAAATTAACTCTAGGCCAGGTATATATTGCGTCTCGCTCATCTCTTTGAAATTTCAGGTTGTCATTGTTCGATCAACGGAGTTGAAGACAGGCTTTATGTTGCTATAGAGGTATCTAGCTCCACATGAATGGAATGCATACGCTGTTTAGTATTAGTAATGAACTTTTTCATGTCCATCCCTGCCAAGAAAAGTGTGTTTGACGGGGTTCTGTGTCATTGTGCCTATGAGAAAGCAAAGTTTTATTTTCGCCATGACTGTTTCTCTATGCGTAGCCGTGAGTGATGGGTGTTGTTGGCATCTAGCTGGGCAGTAAAGAACCGAGTATCATGCTATAATACCCCCCCCCGTTAGGTTCTAAGCGTTCAATGTGATATTTCCTTCTTCTTCATTATGTCAATCACTGCTGATGGAATTACAGAATTATGCTATGACACGTTTCACTCAAAGCTTAAAAAGCAAAGTTTATGCACTATACAAGTAATGGTGCATGAGTCCTATAGACCATTTATTTTAGATGAGAAATTATGATATACCTATAGTAAGGTGTCATTGATTAGGAATTAATGACACGATTAAACATTTTCATAATCCTTATCCTTCACTCTAACCTCCGTGAAAATATCATATTTGAAATAAACCAATAAGATGGTAAAAAATGCATGCATTCATGTTTTATCAATGTACAATGTGTGGACTTTCCAAACATTCAACAGCGATTATCTCAAAATGAACATTGTGTGGGTTAGCACTATGTTGCACCGACCCCTTCAATTGTCTATCAAGTTCATGTCGATGTTTTCTAATTTGATGACGTCATCATACTAGAAGTTGTGATTAAAGGCAAGATATCAAAATCAGCGAAGATTACTAATCGCTGCCTCATGTTCCTGTGTTTGATCGTCCAGTCAATACCAAACTGACGATTTGTCGATCACAAATCACCGACATCTGATGACCCCAAGCGTATCACCTAACTCGTCCTCAGTGTGACGAGTTTCATATCTCGTTATTCTTCTTTCTTTCTGGACAATTTTGTGTCATCAATATCTCAAGAATGACATTACGGAATAACATGACATTTTCAGGGAACATGTCTCATGACAAAATCTAGCCACAATAAGGTTTTCATGACAGTAACATATCTATGACGTCATCTAGGCGCCATTTTGTGATTTTCGGACCATGTTACATGATCGATCATAACTTCATAACTAAAGGTCATTTCTGTATCATTTTCGGTGGACATTAAGTTCAGGTCACGCTCTATCTTGCATTTTAATGCTAATTACCTAGGACATTATTACGCGCGCGTACGCGCGCGTCAAACTTTTAAAAGGCTCAAAACAACTTACCAATGGGAAATCTCGAAGTTTCAGACAATTTTAAGCGTTTCGCGCGTTCGCGTCCGTCCGCACATTTTCGCGCGTAGTGCGCGTAAGCAAAATGAAAATGCACATTTTTTGACAGATGTGGATTCCTGATACATTAAGCAACAATATCCTTTGATTTCCGATCAATTTTGACCTATAACAAAGGAATGCGTTGGCGTCAAAGTTGAAATTTCGTGTGCGCGTCTATGTGCAAATATAGCGAAAAACATGTCTTTGTTTATTTCGCCATAGCTCTTTAAAACGTCTGGTTGCCCTATGTTTTTATTGCATATTACAAAAACATATGAATTGGAAATAACGTTTCAAGTATCAATATCTCCATGAATACATTATGACGTCATCATATCATCATCTGAAATCAAAAAAGTGGAATTAATTTTTTTAAGGTACTGTTTCTGACATTCATTTGCTCGTATCTCTGTTGTTTAAGCTCAATATTATCCCAAATTCAGATATGTTGTACTTTGAACATTTACCTTTCAAGTCCATGTCATAGTTTTGAAATTTGATGACGTCATCATGTTTTAAATTGTGTTTAAAGGTAAAGACGCAAAATCGGACAAGTTTACGTGTTATGTCTATGGGAGGTGATTTTTTTAGAAACCATGCATTGACTTGACAACGTTTAAGCACCTTTATCCCAGCTGATTTTGCTTCATTTCCTCTGAAACTTAAGTATGTTGTAGCTGTGACAATAAGCTGCAGTAATCATGCATTTTATTCTTTGAAATCTCCTCATGAGGTTGACAATTTTGCAATTTAAAACTGAAAATGAGAATGGAATGCGGACGAAATGATTCCTGATTCATCTTTCACGTAGATAAGTTTACGTTCCTCTAATTTTCTCGTCGAGACGTATGGCCGAGTGGTTAGAGGCGTCGTCTC
Organism: Diadema setosum; assembly: GCA_033980235.1. NCBI lineage: Eukaryota > Metazoa > Echinodermata > Echinoidea > Diadematoida > Diadematidae > Diadema > Diadema setosum. Next base: position 6,227,973 of record CM067072.1, on the reverse strand, counting down.
AGAAACGTGAGGTTGCACACGTACGGGTTCGATCCTCACAAGAGCACGAAAGAAAATAATTATTTTTTTTTACTTTTTTTTTTTCTTCAATGGAGTACTACACCTTCGTCCATGTAGAAATCACATTTGCATGTAAACAGACCTATACGCACACACTCACACAGTATACCTTTGTTTTGCGTTGGAGACTGCATTACTTCGACTGCTGCAAAATTTTTCAGTCTGGCTTTTCAAAATGATCTTGTAACAAAATGAAATTTGTTCATATCAATTCAGTAACACAATGTAGTCGTGGTTACTTTGTGCTGATTTATACGTGTAACAAGCTATACATAGTAAAAAAGGTATTTGAATTGTTCCTTTAAGTCAGTCTTCTGTATTGATGATTATTTGTCAATTAGTGGTTTTTGTGGAGTTTCAGATAGTGATAAAAAGTATGGATGATAAGTGCAGCGATAATTCCTACAGTTAGTTCAAAGTTGAGTTACAGAGGTTTGATACATACATTTAGCGTAGTGTGTGTGTGTATACGTGTGTATACAGTTTGGCCATATGACACATTCTAGACAATTAATCTTAATTAGCAAACGTGATCAGCTATGGAACTGAATATAGTACTAATGTATGATGTTAACGATTCAAATTAAACTGTGACGAGTTTAAAGGGATAGCTTAACTGTGTGTAAAAATAAAGAAATCATAAGGAAATTTTAGGGGAATCTGATAACCATGCCTATACTAATTTCATACAGGTACTAATAGCTGCCTCATATACGTGTGATCGATCGTCATGTCAATAGCAAACTGACAACGTACGATGAATATGGTATACATTGAACAACTGTCTTTGAAGTCCATATCGATGTTTTCTAATTTGATGACGTCATCATGCTAGAAGTTGTGATTGATAAATGGCAAGATACCGAAATCAGCGAAGATTATACGTTATGTCTATGGGAGGGGATTTTTGTTTTTTAACCATGCATTGCCTCGATAACGCTCGAGCACCTTTACCTCACTTGATTTTGCATCATTTCCTCTAAAATTTAAGTATGTTGTAGCTGAGACAATAAGCTGCAGTAATCATACATTTTACTTCTTTTCAAATCTCATCAGGTTGACAATTTTGCGGCTTAAAACTGAAAATGAGAATGGAAGGTGGACGAAACGATTCCTGATTCATCTTTCACATAAAAGCTTACGTTCCTCATATTTTCTCGTCGAGACGTATGACTGATCTATACATTTTTTTTTCTTACCATTTCCGTGGATGTCCCGTGGCCGAGTGGTTAGAGAAACGGTTTCGCATGCACGCTCAATATAACTTCAAGGTGCCTATATCACATTCTTTTCTTTGTCGATCACAGATGACCGACATCTGATGCCCCAAGCGTATCACCTAACTTGTCCTCATTGTGACAAGTTTCATATCTCGTTTTACAATTAAAGTTGCTCGCTTATTGTTTAGTAATGATGTATGTGTAAAAGTCTGATCAAATACGCCACTCATAGAGAAAATCATGATTATCACAGAAGAATTTACAAAAAACGTTGAAAAATCTTTTCAGGTTCTTCATAATAAAGCCATAAAGAAATTGACATAAACAGATACAAAGAAAAAAGACAGTTCCCTGAAAGTGAGAAAGATTGTGAATGCGATTAGTGAAATCATAATCTGGTATATAGTCCTAAATCGTAAATACAAATTACTTGATAATGTCCGGTTGGCAGTCACGGTGTATGGTGGAGACACTTCTAGCGCCTTGGTCAGCGGGCTTCCCGTCGACACCGAATACGAAATCCGCGTCGCTGCCTACCTGAGCAAAGACATCGAGTTGAGCCCCGTGGGACCAGCCGTGGCCAAGACCCGTAAGTACTAACTGGTAATCTGTGGCATAGAAAGCCGTTAATACCCATAATAGTACTAACTTACGCTGGTCATCGATCATTTTTTTCATCATTATGTTTAGTATGTTTAAAACGTGAAATTTAGTTTCCTAATTTTTCGTGTGTGATCAACGATAATAGTTGAAATGACTTAAGTGTTTACATACTGTCAGCCATGGCTATTTAGCTCTGATAAGGTACAGACATAGACGTGTATATACTTATCTATATCATATTACACAAATAGGCCTACTTACATGTACATTATGTATACGCATATTTGTGAAGAAACGGGAAAATTACAAACGTCTGAAAAGGTGTAAACTTGTTTTTATCACTGTTCATACTGAATATCTATCAAACACCACAGTCCCCTGTCCAAGTAACTACGAACTCGCCCCGAACGGCAGGTGTTATCGCTTCATCGACGACGACGACGACTTCTGGCACTACGGTCGCTCTATATGTATGGGGGCCACCGACTCGGACTTGGCCATCGTGAACGATGAGGTCGAGCTAGCGTACATCATGGACCGAATCAACGCCAGCAGCGATACCGGTGCCTGGTGGATCGGTAGGCTTGATTTGAATATGCCCTTGTCAAATAGTTGTTCTACATGTTTGTGTTGGTGTGTGTGTGTGCGAGTAAGTTCGAGGTTAGTGATGTACTATATCAATCTTAAGGTCGTCCAATGACCTTTCAAATGTAGCTCAGACATTTTGTTCCATGACTTCCGTTTTCCTTTCCCTTCTCTTTATACCGAAACGAACATTTTGTCTAGTTGAAGCATGATATTTTCATTTGATCAACATCTCTCCCTACCTCCCTCTGCCTCCTCTCTCTCTCTCTCTCTCTCTCTCCCTCTCTCCCTCTCTGTTTTTCTGTGCTGTAACAAATTCCCAGGCTATTCTGACATTTCCGTGGAGGGAGATTGGAGGTGGGTGGACTGCACGGCACCAAACGACTGGCAGACGAGTCTGTGGGCTCCCGGTTCCCCTGGTAACGGGATGCTGGATTGTGCAGCTCTCACACGGTCTGGTGAGATTGAGGCAAAGGTCTGCGATGTGAGCCTCAATGTTGTCTGCGAAGTTTCTCCCAAGGGTAAGGACCCTTCACACAACATTCAAAATGAATGTCAATTTATTTTGTATAAAACTCCCAAGATCCTTTGACATTGTTTGAGGAAAATGAGGGCTACTAATTCAAAGGCAATGTTAGTAGTGATGTCATTTGAAAATCTCCCTCCGTGGTCCTATACATCATGATACATGGTATCAATGTACTTGAAATTGTGTTGAAATGCTATGTGACATTGAGGCTTGTATCAATTATACAAAGGTGAAAACCAGATTTCCCGATCTCAGTGTTTGGAAGTAGTTCACTAGAAACATGAGAAAAATTGAAATGATTGTATTATTTGGTCACATATAACTCTTTTGATATCGACAGCATGATTTTAAGAACTTAAACCAATCTGAAGCTGCACATTGCACATTCACCTTACAGAGCTCACTATAAGTATTATCTTCATCATTAGCGAGCGATAGATCGGCGGTGCGAACTCTAAAGCCAACGCTATTAGGCTAAAAATGGTGTTATGCACACGCACGAGGCAGCTGTTTTCAATGTTCAACCCGAAAGGCTGCGTCGTCTTAGCGTTAGCGTCGCAGATCTTAAGCTCGCTGTTATTGAACCCTAACGACAATAAAGGTTTACAATGTTAACACTCTGACATGATCTTGCTCTCCCTCGATCCAGTAGTAGGGAGCTTTAGATTTTAGACGCGCGGACGTTCAAAGAGAGAAAAAAAAAAAAAAACATGATCTGAGCGTGCGCAGTAGCGCGGATCAAGTTACTGCGCACGCTCAGATCATGTTTTTTTTTCTCTTTGAACGTCCGCGCGTCTAAAATCTAAAGCTCCCTAATGCCTGTATCCCACTCTGTCTACCCATGTTTATATTTCTCTATTTTTCCTCTATCTTCTCATCTCCCTGACAGGCTTTGATCGCTATGGGTTACAGGTAGAGAGTCTCGAAGTGGTTGGTTCCTCCTACGGCTTCAAGGCTTCGTGGGATTTACCCGCCTACAGCTGCGACATCTACGGCTTCAGGATCGACTACCGGGTGGCCAACGGATCGGACGTGGAGACCAGTAAGTGAAGAGGACTAAACAGAGTACAATAGTGAAACAACAATAACAACAATAACAACAACAACAACAACAACAACAACAGCAACAAGAACAACAACAACAACAGCAGCAGCAACAATTGTGAGAGGGTTTGGGTGAGATATTGGGAGTAAATTCTTCATCTTTTTCCCTGTATTCCTCCTCATCAATAGCTCAAGGGTTCTAATGAAACAGCGTTTATTTTCATTTTGTGTGTAAGGAATTGTCTGCAACAGAGGAGTTCATCATATTGCATTCTCACCTGCACAGTGATCGTCTACGGTGGCGACGTGACAAGCGCCCAGGTCACGGACCTTAGACCAAACACCACGGTGACAGTAAGCGTGGCAATTCTGATAGTAGACTCCGAGTTAGAAGCAACGGGTGGTATCACAGTACAGACGGGTGAGTAAAACTAACTTTATCTGCTCTCTTCACTGATGCAATCGTTTCGCTTTCAACTTGAGGTCACCAGATCAAATTGCTTATGACGTCATAGTTTGTGGATTTTTCTTGGCGTTTGTTTAGGGCTAGTTAAGTTTTTATTTGTAGTTTGTGTAATTCTTCTTGTAAATTTAGTTTCATGTGCTAAATAGAAGATCAATGATATAAGATATTAAATTGTTTTACCATATTATCTTTGGGGGAATGCATCCTACAAGCTTTGCTTCTTCAGCATTCCCCCATCTCCTGCATTTTCTTAACTTCAGAATGTTTTTTTTTTGTGCTTTTTCTTTTTCACTCTATCATTAGATAATATCCATAAATTCCATTTATCATATTTTGTAATATTGACACTTATATGTACTTTTATTTTATGTGGAAAGAAAAATGTATTTATTGTTGGAGATGGAAAAAATAAATGAAATGAAATGAAATAATGTATGAATGAAGGTGGTATTGATGCCTTTGAGGAAATACTATGGTAATTATCATGATTGTTATCAAAAGTATCTTTTTCTTATTTGCAGAACAATTTGGTTTCAGTAGTTCGTATTTGGGGAACAATTACATGACTGTTTAAAATTTCCTTCAGATTTAGGTGTTGTAGAGTGATAGTATGCACTTGATTTGAGCTCATTCCGTTTATCACAAAAGTTTGAACGTATTTCACTTCTTCGCTCTCTCCTTTTAGACCCTTGTCCTCCGAAGTATCACGAAGCTGCCAATGGCCATTGTTACTTTTTCTCCGACTTCGGACGCTTTGGACAGGGTTGGGATGACTGCAGGTTAGTAATTTATAACTCAAAGACTAATTCTCCTCTCAGTGGCGTATCTAGGGGGGGGGGGGGCAAGGGGGGCACGTGCCCCGGGCGCCACTCCTTGGGGGCGCAAAAAAAACGAAAAAACGAAAAAAAAAGGAAAAAAAAAAGAAAGAAGAAGAAGAAGAAGAGGGAAAAAACCAAACAAAACAAAACTCGCCCCGACGGGGGAGGAGGAGGGGGGAGGGAGAAGGGGGCAGAAAACCAAATCAAACAAGATAAAAACAAAACATGATGATGACGCGGACAAATAACAATGTTTATTGTGTTATTGTGTTCACACAAGAATTCCGAATTCCATGTTTTGTAAGCTGAAATACATAAATTTTCGGCTCGCTCGCTGCGCTCGCTCGCCAAAAATTAACGAAAAAAAGAAAAAAGAACAAAACGTGATGATGACGCAGAAATATACAAATGTCGACTCATTACTCGTGCATACAAATTTAGAGTATTTTTCAAGTCCTCGGTTTGTTGGTATGAATCGTTATGTATAAGGCCGTCGCTATATCTTGATTAGAATTGTAAGATTTAATAAGCAAAAAAGACAAGAATTCCATGTTTTGTAAGCTGAAATACACAAGTTTTCGGCTCGCTCGCTGCGCTCGCTCGCCAAAATTTATCAAAAAAAAAAAAAAAAGATAAGAACAAAACGTAATGATGACGCAGAAATATACAAATTTCGGCTGACTCGCGCATATACTAATTTAGAATATTTTTTCAAGTCCTTATTTTGTTGTATAAATCGTTATCTCTAAAGCCGTCACTATATCTTGATTAGAATTGTAAGATTTAATAAGCAAAAAACAACAAGAATTCCATGTTTTGTAAGCTGAAATACACAAGTTTTCGGCTCGCTCGCTGCGCTCGCTCGCCAAAATTTATCAAAAAAAAGAAGATAAGAACAAAACGTAATGATGACGCAGAAATATACAAATTTCGGCTGACTCGCGCATATATACTAATTTAGAGTATTTTTTCAAGTCCTTAGTTTGTTGGTATAAATCGTTATCTATAAGGCCGTCACTATATCTAGATTAGAATTATAAGATTTAATAAGAAAAAATGACATGAATTCCATGTTTTGTAAGCTGAAATACAAAAATTTTCGGCTCGCTCGCTGCGCTCGCTCGCCAAAATTTATCAAAATTTATTTCATTTAAATCACCCTCAAAAGACCCCTCTTAGGTGCTTGAAAAAGCATATCATGCGGACCTTTTTTTAAAGTCCTTACCGGGATCGGGTTGGGTTGAACACTTTTTCAGTAATTAGGGGCGCAATTTTCGCGCTTGCCCCCGGCGCCGTTTTCCCTAGATACGCCACTGTCTCCTCTTCCTCCACCTCCTCTTCTTCTTCATCTTCTTCTTCATCTTCCTCTTCTTCTCTTCTTTCTTGGTCTTCTCCTTCTGCTTCTCCTTTTCCTCCTCCTCCTACAGCTTCTCCTTCTTTTTGAAAAAAGAAGATATTCAATAAGATAGACTGTCGTGTTCTCATCATCATCAGAATGTGACGTTTTACTATCAATCACTGACCGATAAGAAGATATATTCTCCGAAAACAAACATGACAAACAGACAGCAAACACAAACTTTTCAAACTCTATGCAGGTCCTACTGCAACGAGGATACGGGCAACTTCGACCACGATCTCGTTGTCATCGACGACGAGTGGGAGCTTGAATACGTCACAAATATGACCCGGATGTTCAATGACAGCAGGGATTGGTGGATAGGTAATGATGAAAGTGGAGATTCAACATAAAGTATCTTGTAGCCAGTGATTAGCAATGAAATGTCAGGTACAGATGTACAAGTCTTTTTTTTCTCTAATCTTTTCTTTCACAAGTGCTATCCTGTTCATTTACCGTCTGTTCTCTTTATTTCTCATATTGTCATAGATTCTCGTAGAAAGGACGCATTTATTTCAAAATCATCAACTCTTAACCCTTTATGATGTAAATATCGTCTTTTATTTGAAGTGATCAGAAGAAATTCAGAAGAGATTCAGAAGAATCTTGACAATGTCCAGTTGCGTCATTCCTCTAAGTAAGCACCAGAGTTTGATTTTGGTTACCTGTTTGCCAGTAAGTTTGATCTCTCTTTCTTTCTCTTTTGTTTTTCTTCTTCTGTTTGCCTGTATGTACTAGCTTGCCATGACAATAAATTGTTTCAGGTTGAAAGTACACCACACTTGTCTCGCATGATGGATAAAGGTATGGGTGAGAATGACTCACGTCATAATCGGGAAGCATTATTCTATTATCATTATACCTCATTATCTGGAATGCTGAGAGCCACTCTTCTCTTATTTCATTTACGGTCACGAATCTTGTGAAAGGGTACTCCGATGTTGCCGTCGAGTCATCCTGGAAGTGGGTAACGTGTGAGTCATCTGATGCTTGGCAGGAAAGCCTTTGGAGCCCTGGTTACCCGGGCAACGGACTGGACGACTGTGGCCTTTTCATCCCAGCAAACATGACCATTTACGACGCTACTTGTGATGTGCCTAATAAAAACTACATATGTGAAGTCACCCCAAAGAGTAAGTTTAGATGGTGTGGTGTGGCTGGTATGGTGTGGTGTAGTGTGGCGAGTGATGCGATGCGATGCGATGCGATGCGATGCGATGCGATGCGATGCGATGTGATGTGGTGTAGAGTGGTGTGGTGTGGCGTACGTGTTGTGTGTTGTGTTGTGTTGTGTTGTGTTGTGTTGTGTTGTGTTGTGTTGTGTTGTGTTGTGTTGTGGTGTGGTGTGGTGTGGTGTGTGGTGTGGTGTGGTGAGGTGTGGTCTGGTGTGGTCTGGTGTGGTCTGGTGTGGTCTGGTGTGATGTGGCGTGGCGTGGCGGTGCGTGGCGTGGCGTGACGTGACGTGACGTGACGTGATGTAATGTGATGTGAATTCATTTCTACATATGGATTGGAAGCTCTTTCAGCAAGCGCTGATTTTCATTGATTGATTGAAAACTCCTTAAGTAGTTGTCATATATGCACTCAGAGGAGCAATATGCAGATCGTTTCATCGATCGGGTTTATTGTCTTATTAGACTCGATGTCACGGAATGTCTTCGCTCGAACCCTCCTGTTATGAACATTATGGTGCAGTTTAGTCCGTGGCACAGTGATCTAATCACTTTAAAGAGCTACCATGGTTCTCAGACGCGAGTTAAAGTGCCTTAATGATCCATCTTTTTCCATTCTTGCAGGTTTTGCGATTGGAGATGACAATGTCCGAAATCTGAACGCGACAGCTCTCTCGTGGGATACCATACGTGTCACATGGGACGTGTCCGAGTTCAACTGTGACGTCATCGCCTACTTCATCTACTATCTTGACACGGCAATGGGTGGAACACCAACAAGCGGTAACATCAAATATGTTTCCATATCAATTTGTTAGTCCCTTTCGGACAAAGTGGAGAGTTAGATGTAACTTTTTGTTGGATTATCTTATAATCATTACGTATCAACCTTATATAGGTTATAACTATTACGTAATAATCAGAAAACAGAATAAGAACATGATAGTCTTAGAATTTTACCACGGAAATCCACCAATTAAAGACCCTTTAGCATGGAGATACCATGGCGTGAATGCTGGCTCGACTCGGATATATTCGAGGATCCCCATAGCGAATTGTGTTCAGAGTTATCACTGATCTCTATAATGTACGCAGGGAGGTGGAAGATTCCACCACCCTGATGTACGTACACACACAGCCGGCGAATCTCGACTGACTATCGACGATTACCAATGAACGTATACTTCGCTGACGGGCAAGTAACCTGCTCTAGACGTGTTTTTTAATGTACCCCGGTGGGCAGCGAATGGAGATAGATTCAATCGGGCCACCATCATCTCCCCACGCTACTGGGTCTTTAACAATGAAAAATGTTGAGACCTACGTAAATTTTTCACTCGATCTCGATCTCGGCAACCCCAACACTGTGGACTATGCTGTTTGGTCGTCAATACTGCCATGTTAATGTTCATGCGTAGTGTTTTATCATTGATGTTATATAACTCTTGATTTCCACTTTTGGTTAGGAAATGATTGTCCATATAATTTCATTGATATTGGTCAGTTTGTTCTTTAATAGTGGGGTGTTCCTAGAGGTATCTTATCGGTAACCGTTGTCTTGCTCGTTTGGACAATAATAATGAGTCCTTTTTTTTTTCGAGGTATAATAGTGTACAATGAGTTCTTTCTCGAGATACACTCATACAGTCTTCCAATTTCCATGGCAACAAGCGAGTACGACTATTATTGAAGGATGGAAGGGTGAGTGCTTTATGGAGTAGAATGGATAATCAGAGGCATCTGTAGAGAACTATAGAGCATCTGATTCAGTCGAACAATCAAAGATGTACGCGCGAACACGTGCGCGCTTGATCTTGTGCTGTAGTTTGACATCAAAATCAACATGCAAGCCGTATGGAAGAAAAGGTTTGTGAAAATCAAAATGATTAATTTTTACAGGTGTATTTCTTTGGTTTAAACAACCCTTTATCTCCCGCTCCATTAGGGTTTGTAACTCATTTGTGCATTTCTGATATCATCATGTATGTGTCTTTCTTTCTTTTCTTTTTTTTTCCATGAATGCGCACTTTTTCAGAATTAATCTATGGCGGTGGAGTCACAAGCTACGACATCCAGGGTCTGTGGGCGAGCACTCGATACAGTGTGAGCGTAGCAGCTGCTAGAACCAACGCTTACCTCCCCGCTGTAGACCCCGTCTATGTCACTACCCCCGAAGGTACGCAAGCAGACAGAGTTCATCTATTCGGTTCTACAACTGCCCTGCATGCAAGAATCCCATCCTCTTTAATTTTTCCCTAGGTTGTTTTTTTTAATAGTTCGATTAGATAACAATAGTATTTTGAAATCGCGCGCTCGCATCTTTTTTTCTTCAACCTATTGACAATTGACAACTTGAATTGACAAATTGTGCTACAATGGACAATCATTATACAGTAATAGCTGTGGTCAAAATCATGGGCATATTATTGTCTGGCAGCATTCAACCCACTTCCTCCTATGGCTAGACAGGCATCATAATATCTACTAGACTTCCTAGATCAACTTTCTACTGTAATGAACTTCACCTTAAGAAAAGAGAAAGGAAAAAAAAAACCCAACCCCCCCCCCCCGACTCATAGAATCGTATACAATCTAGTACAGCACGGCTGACATAGGGAAGCACTTTTAGCGACATAATGATGAAACTACTGTATTACCAGTAATGAAGATGTTTTTTGTCATGTGATAAGAAGATATTCGAGACCAATTTTCACATCCGATCTTTGCAGGACCATGTCCTGCTTACTACGACATCGGAACCAATGGTAGATGCTACCGTTTCTTTGCCAACACATACGGCGACATGTGGACGGAAGGTCGAGACGACTGCGATGACACAGTCGACTCCGACTTGGTGGTCATCGACGACGAAATGGAGCTCGAGTATATCCTAAACCGCACCCGAGCCATGGACTCGGCTCGAGATTGGTGGATTGGTAAATAAACATTTCCCTCTCGAATAACTCATAAACCAGGTCTTGTACAAAGGCTAGAAGGATGTGACTAACATAAATACTCTATCCTGAGTGATACACGCCTTAAAACCAAAACAACAACAATTTGACACCTATCGCCATAGATATTTCTTGTAGAGACGTAATAATTCATTGTCAATACCTTTGTTGGAAAATTCGGCGAAAAAAAGAGCAGCTGAGATAGTGCAGATTCTAGGTTCAGGATGTAGAGTAGAAATGAATACTTTTCTCTGTGAGTGAGGTAATGAAAGTGGATGAAAGAACCCCCGTATAACTAACCGCAAGCAAAGTTTCTCTGTGATTTTTTTTTCTATAAGGGGACTGCATAATACAAGCACTGCTTTTAAGCAGACTTCTCGACAGCTTTACTTCGGTATTTGCCATAAACTTGCAACGTTTATAAGTTATGTGTTTCAGTTAACATTTCTTTGTTTCTTTGTTACATTGTTGTAATTTATATGTATTCAAAGATTTCGCTGTATTTATATTTTATTGGAGATGAAATAAACAACTTGAAGTCACTTGAAATATTTTCATGGCTTGAGCAACTAATTGGAGCACATCGTGGAATTCCTTAAAAGTAATCTAATACCAGCGTCCTCATGGTAACTGCATAATGGTGCAATATTCTTGAAGACGAGAGAGACAGACGGGTCGTGGAAGAGCAGGAAAGGTTTTACTGTTAGGTGTTAGGTGTTAAATGTTTGAGTTTTGGTGTTAAATTCATCATGGCAGATTTAATGATCTTATCATATTTAATGATGTTACCATACACAAATCTTAAAAGGTTTGTCGGACATCTCCGTGGAATCTGACTGGCGCTGGGTCACTTGCGATGCTCCAACGGACTGGCAGAACACGTTGTGGGGTCCGGGGTATCCAAGCAGCGCCATCAACGACTGTGCCGCGTTGAACGCCGCCAGTGGCGAGGTAGTGGACGCAGTCTGCGACGAGAAAAAATACTTCGTGTGTGAGGTCACACCAAAAGGTCAGCATATAAGACAGTCAAGAGTGTGAGGTAGGGAATAGCTGGGATATTCTTATGATAGCTTGATCAAGCAGGTATAGATGCGAGGATGGTGTGGTTGGAATTATTACAAAAACAAATAATCGGTAGTGATTCAATACTATAGTATTTCTTTAACAGTCATTCTCATTTTCGGCTCTATCTGTCTCTGCTTCTGTCTGTCTGTATATGTCTGGCTTCCTCTCTTTTATCCTCCCTCTCTCTCTCTCACTCTCCCTCTAATTCTCTCTCTCTTTCTTTCTCTCTTTTCTCCTCCTCCCTCTCTCTCCCTCCAATCTCTCTCTGTTCCCCCTCCCTTACATAATGGAGATCTGATTCCGCCATTTCTGCCATTAAAATCATTCACCAGCATATCATCCAAAACTTTGTCTTTGAATTTTTAACTTTCCTTTATTATTATATTTTTAATGAGAAAACAATGTGACTGTTTTCAACAACACTATACGTCTCTTAAAAAAAGTAACAAATATGTTTATTGAATTCAGCGACGCCCTGGACTTTAATGAAAATGATCCCCCCACCCCCGCCTCTTCAACTTCTGTTCTTCTAGCATGTCTAGATTTTATGGAAGAGATAAAAGTTATACTTTTTCTGTTAAACAGGTCCGTTAGATGACAATATTATTATGATCTAGAATGTATTGTAACTGAGACAATATGACATTCTGCCGAAAACTGTCATTACAAATGATTATTGATTGTGCATGGACGTTTTGTTTCTTCTTATGATACAGGATTCACCAATGCCGACATGAACGTTCGCGGGACTGAAGCCACACCCCTTTCTCTCACTCAGATCAAAGTCACGTGGGCTCTGTCTAATGTCACGTGCAATGTTTATGGATATCATGTGTACTACGAGACTTCACAGGGTACCCACATATTCATTTCTTCTCATTCAATTCAATTTGATTCAATTCAATTCAAATTTTATTTCATTTTTCGAAAAGTACATAGACATTTCACTTTCCTTGGTAACAGTGAATAAGGTTGCATGAGCAAAACAAAGTAAACTGAGAAAAATATAGGGGCCTATAGTTGTGGAACCTTGTAATAATGATACGTTGTCATGAACACTGAAGTGATAAAGACGAAATAACATAAATGTCATACTTTCTTGTAGCGCAATCTATAATAAATACGTCACAGGTGATAAAGTGATCTATCTACGAATTTGATTGCTGTTTTCAGCTATAACAAATCATATAAAAAGGTGGGCCATTGAAAGTTTCAGCTGCAAATCCAGGATAGCAATATCACTACGTGGAGTTTTGATCTGTGATATTCCATTCTCATTGGTATTCTTGAGAAAATTTGATATTAAAAGGAAGTTTTCCCGAAAGTACAAAATATTTCAGGGTAGAAAGTATACATTTCAGGTCGATTATATTTTTTTGACAAACGTCTAATTCGTAATTCATTTCAAAAACATGTCCTGCTTATTCCCAGTTAAATTATTAAAGTTACATTGACTTTAAAACAGGTAGCCACCCAGTCCCAGTATCTGCAATATGTTAAATAATTGCTTAGAATTCTTTCTAAGATCATTTCTTTCTTCATGTTTCCCCTTTCCACAGACTCAAAATCCGTCGTCGTTTACGGCGGCAATGAAACTTCGGTTACCATAGGGGACTTAATGCCCTCTACGACGTACTTCATCTATGTCGCTGCTCTCATTCCTGACCGGCTTGAGTTACCTCGGATCGGACCGGCTAATGCCACGACTCTCTCTGGTAGCAACTCGGATACTATCATTCTTTTTCTCTCTTCTTCTCGGAATTCATTCAGAGTTTTCATTTCACTGACACGTGATAGCTACAGTGCCTTAGACCCTGAACGTTTTTACATTCCACAATGATTACATGCGCAATTGTTACAATAGATTTGTCAACAATTTCGAATTGTTTTGTTTTGTCTTTTTGTACGCTTGTTATTTTTTCTGAAAAGTTAAATTATCGAATGTAAGTCATAATTATGAATACGGAATGGTCGTTTTGGTTGTCATTATATTATATTTTCGATTGTCATTATCACTGTCTTATAACTATAAACATCAGTAAATTGTCTATCACTTCATTCAAACCTAATTACAGCTGTCATATTATTTTTTTTAAACATTGCGTTAATTGTTTGACAATTTAGGTAGTGTTTTGATGCTAATATTCCATTTTTTGTCCCGATGTATCATTCAGTGATAATGAAACCTTGCATTGTCAACTCTTACGTTCTTCCGTTGGAGTAACACAGAGACAATCGTAGCACACAGCAGAATTTTGACAACGTACACTTGACGTGTGTAATCTCTTACCGGTGGTTTAGTTGGTTTGTTGTGTGTTTGTTTTGTCCTTTTCTTTTTGATGAATTATGCAAGGTTTACTTCTGCTGTTTTCTTAGAATGCGGTCTGACGGATATCAGCAAAAATGGCACCATACAGAATCCGGATTATCCGAACGGTTACCCGGGAGGTGAAACATGCGACTGGCTGATCAGCGCTCCAACTAACGAATTCGTCCTTCTACAGGTAACCAAGCGAACCTCATTAATAGCTTCACACACTAGTTTGCACCTTTGAATTTAAATCAATAGAGTGATGTTCATTAGTCGGCTATTTGAGTTATCGGTTTTGTCATTATGTGATGAAATGAGACTCTGCTCCGACAGTACATTCTACTGACGTGATTTATATTGGGTGTGATCTTTTTTTTTTTCCACTACGTCTTTCAGGCAACTTAATTGTCAGATCATGTTCGCGGAATAGAAACAACCATTCTAAGTACCTCGATAGCACGACTGTTTACGAACAAAGTAAACAGTAGAACAAATTTTGTCTTTCGTTTAATACAAAGGGAAGCTAATCTTTCTCTACTTATTTATAATATTTCCTCATCTTTCATCATTATCTTCTTCTTCTTCTACTTCTCCTTCTTTTTCTTTCTCCACTTTACCTTGCCGCATTTGCATTTATCAGTACTATTCGTAACTGCAACATCTGCATTACAATATCACCGTGATATAGGTTTATCCCAGTTTGTGTTCTTTTCGCCTTCTCTGATCGCAGATCACCGACTTTGACACCGAGCTCGGAGTGGACTTCGTCGTGATCGGTAGCGGCAATGACTTCGACCCGACGTCCACTTTGTACACTCTGTCCGGTTCCATGGACTCGGCGGTGACCCCGTCTATTCCCGGGAAGGTGCTCAGCCCCGGACAGTATCTTTGGGTATCCTTCCGCACATCCCAGACTACAACGGAGTTCCGCGGGTTCCAGATGACAATCACCATGGTAACACAAGGTATTCTAATCGTCAAGACTCCGAAAAGCGTGGTGTTCTTTGGGGAAAATGACGTGCCAAGGTTCATATTGAATGCTAACCAACGTCCTCGAGGGAGAGGGAGAGAGACGTATTGTGTTCCCTGGTTGAAGAGGGAAAAACACAAAGTAGTGGGTATTTCTCCTCACTGACGGCATCTACAGAAAAGACCGTTGATCTGTACGATTATTTTAGTAATTAATAAAATTATTGTATAAATTTCTTTGTTTTTTGCAAACTCACGTTGATGCACATCTTCCGCATATTTTTTTTTACTTATTTGTTTAG
The DNA here is from genome assembly GCA_033980235.1 of Diadema setosum. Classification (NCBI taxonomy): domain Eukaryota; kingdom Metazoa; phylum Echinodermata; class Echinoidea; order Diadematoida; family Diadematidae; genus Diadema; species Diadema setosum. Next base: position 6,212,476 of record CM067072.1, on the reverse strand, counting down.
TTTGAAATTTTCACTATAATGCTATCCATTTATGGGAATTAATGTACAGTAAAAGTTGTCCATGTATTATCATTGGTTGACGTTATTGACATATTTGCTCTTCTAGGACCCGCCACTCCCGACAGAGATTACGTGGAGACGACCGAAGAGGGCGTCCTATCCTCTCCAGGCTGGCCCATTCAATACAACAACCTTCAGGTAAGGACAACCTGTAAGTTTAATGCACATCTCATGTAAACGCCCACGTATGATGCTTTATCAAAATGCATCATCAAAATGTATAATGATAGGTTTGTGTTCAACATAGGGCTGAGATGATACTTGTTTCGTTCGGTGATAATCATTGTGTAAGATTATCCAAACCAACAGTTTGACTGCTTATAATAATATTATTATTGATAAAGAAATAACAGAAGCAAAAATTGATTACAGAAATCAGGACACTGTGCCCAACTCGGCTTATCTTCACATCATACATAATGTTAAAGTATCCCTGGCATCTTTCACCCAACACAGGATATAACATGGACTCTCATTGCCCCGAAAACGGGCCGTGTGCGCATTACGTCACTTCAAGGCTCGCTCGAAGACGGATACGATACATTAACCGTTGGCTCCGGCGGACCGGACTCGAACGAGCTGGCTACCTACACAGGCAACATTCAGTTTAACGGTCCATTGGAGTCCGAAACGTATGCCATGTGGGTTCGATTCGTGGCCGATGAAACTATTTCGGATACCGGCTTCACATTGTTTTGGGAGTCGTTTGACGACCAAAGTAAGCTCAAGTTTGAAATACGCTTATAAATGTTTAGGTAGGCCCAAGACATTTCCATTTACAATTGGATAAAGCTAACACACAACAAAACAATGGGTCCAGGAAATAATGGTAAGCTTTTGTTGTAGGCATCAGGGGCGGATCCAGGAATTCCGTAAAGGGGGCGCAAACAATATTTCTGGTGCTACTTCCGGCTTTCATCTATTTTTTTCCTTTTTATTTCTTTTGTTTTAACAACAAATAAAGAGGGGGCGAGGGCCCGGTGCAACACCCTCTGAATCCGCCACTGGGCATTTAAACAATGCCATAGATTATCGTGCATTTTAAATCACGCATTGTCAGTAGGACTCGAGTGCCGATTCGAGCACTTTCACCTCCGTCGAGGGCAAGGGGGTTATGTTTTTATCGGCGTTGGTTTGTGTGTTTGCAAAATGTTTCAAAAAGTTGAGGACGGGTTTGGATGAAAACTTTCAGGAAAAGTTGATAATGACGCATGGAAGAGATGATTAGATTTTGGTAGTGATCCGGAAAATGTTATGAATTTTTGAAGGATTTTTTTTTTTTTTTTTTTACTATCTCTTTGCAACTAGGGTCAATAAACTTGAGAGTGCTGCTCGTATTTGACGTTTGTATACGCGCCCAATGCGCGCGCTCTGCTGCTCGAGGCGCCTCGCAGCAGGAAGCTGATGCCGAGGTAAACGCAAATATTCTTCATTATAATACTAGTAATGATAAGGAAATAGACCATGCGACACTTGGCGCCCCATAATTTTCAGCATGCGTGCATGGGTGGTACTGAGCTGCTTGGCGGAGGTCTGCGCTCTCTGAGCGCTTTTCTAGTTATTTCGTGAAACCATGACGTCGGCGACGGCTATGTGCAGCTGTTTCACTAACTTCCTAAAAGATTACCATTAAGAGGTGATATGCTTTCCAGATACGTATGTATGCCATCTGTATGATTTAGGAAAAGACGTGAGGGATTTCGGGCGGCCAACATTCTTTACTTTTGAAATTTTATTACAAAATAGAAGAAGAGAATGTTACTTAAATATCCCACATAAAAAAAAAACACACAAAGACAATTGTGCATTTTAATAACTTGTGAAATTGCAGAAATCAACTTAACGACGAGAATATAAGTTCGCATTATGTTTTGTTTTGCTCGATACTTCCTGATGACATAATCGAGACATTGTAGATGTTATGTGCAGGCGAGCATTTCATGAATTGTGTTTGTCACATGTTCCTTTTTTGACTAATTTGCTCTCAGCCAATCAGATGCAAGGATTTCCGTTGCTTACATCAGTTTGTCAGTTAAAAAAAATCTCACAAAAAGCTTGATAAAATGCCCCTCAAATCTTCTGACATTATCCTACATTACATTTAATCCCCAGGTGAATGTGGCTCCGAAGAGCTGACAGATCCAACGGGTGTCATAACATCGCCCAATTACCCGAACCCATATCCGGATAATCAGATATGCATCTGGGAAATCCGGTTACCAGATACGGCAACTCTTGTAAGAGTGGAGTTTCTTGCATTTTCGCTGGAGGAAAAGTAAGTAGAACAATATTTATAACTCTACATAGCGACAATCGTATCAACTGTCTTTAATTCAATTGTTGCATTGTTTGAGATAACATTAACAGATCATTCCAAATCATTACATTATATGATTTATTGATAATCATTGATTATCGGAAGTACTTTTGTATCGAAAACTGCGTCACAGTTATGAGTGATGTGCGGCACTATAGTGAAATAAGTGCTTGTATAAAATGATAATCTGTATGTTATTTGACTTAATTGCTTCTAACAACTAGCAGGGTTTTTTTTCTCGCAAATTGAAAAACTGCAAAGCGATCGACATGGAATACGTCGAGTAATGATCATTTTCTGTCTTGTTTTAGTTGAAAGATTATAATTTTCTTTGAATTCAAATGACACTGACACCTTCTGTGAGCGTGGAAGGACCTCGTGGCATCATAAAGTGTCATGAAGGTATTCTTCCCAGTCTGTTTTCCAAATCCATTTGTCACCTTATTCTTCTCATTATCGTTTTCAGCGAGGATTTCCTCCAGGTCGGGTCCGGCCAGACCGTGGGCGAGAACGTGGTCGCCTCCCTGACCGGCTCCGGTCTGCCGTCCCCTGTGGAGAGCGCCACCTATCGGATGTGGCTTCGATTCCTGTCGGACGAATCGTTCTCGGATACCGGTTTCTCCCTCAGTTACTACGCCGTGGAAAATCCGGGTGAGCAAAGAGTTCCAACAAAAATGAGATACAACAGTGGCATTGCGCACAGAGTATGCAGACCTTGTGAATGTTATCCGAAACTGTGGATAGACAAAATGTTGGTGACGTTAAACGTTGACAATGAACCACATTTATTTTGTTTTATGATCATACAAACAACTGACATGTCGATGTAGCTTGTTACACCAAGGTTACACTGGGATCTAACACCATGCACGCTGAAGGCACGTGGATGGTACATAAATGTAAACACGAATAACTGAACGAAAGGTATTAGTAATTGTCCATTATGTAATCATTAAATTACACTCATACAACGTGCCTTGGTTTGGAGAAAAATGCACCTTTTGATGAATTGTTTTTTTTTTTCTAAACATTTAGGCCACACAAAGTGACACTGGTGAGAACAATACGTTGTCTCCAACTAAAATACCAATGTTTTTGTATACAGTTTGATTAGACAAGGACACTTGTTAATACATGTATGTGCTAATAATGGACCATCGATTACCTTGTTTATGCTGCAGTAGAGAAGACGAGAACAGCCTGGGCAGTCAGGCTGTTTCACTTTTATTGATTTTCCCACTATAGAGAATAATTATTCAACTTTCACATCCCATTCACACATTGACCTCACCACCCAGACCCACCCACACCGTACGAGCCAGAGACGGACAGTGTGCTCTTTATCGTGCAGGATGAACCAGAAGGATGGGTAAGACAGATGCTCTCCTAAAGTAAAAGGGTCAATTCAGTCTGTTGTCAGGGTACTAGTAAAATGTATCGTACATAATATGCTACCTGTTCATTATCATAAAACACTGAATATCGTTTTAAATGTTTGATCAAGTTCAAGTTCAAGTTCATTTTTATTTTTCTCCATCTCAACACAATCAATAACATAATTGATACGCACAATGCACATTAAAGTAATAATAATAATAGTAATAGTAATAATGAATAATAAATAATAATAATAACAAATAATAATGATAATAATAGCTGGTTTTTATATATCACACTTGTTAAGTATCTCAATGTGCTTTACAGACTATTATTTAAGTAAAGAAATTTCAATATGAATAATAGATAAATAAATGAAATAAATAGAAGGGAATAATAGAAGTAGGCATTACGTGATAAATGAATCGGAAGGCGGGGATGGGGGTGGAGGATGGAGATTTTTTGTTTAAAGAATATTTTATTCTTCATCAATGGGAAGCACGATGTACAAACAACTTTATACAAAACTCTCTGCACCAATTTCATAATCATTTTCATCAATGGAAACAAAATTTATACCGAAACTTAACATCAATTTAACACATTTTGATACACTCTGATACATTTTTTCACAATCCATATACTCATCTCTTTTTTTCTTTTTTTTTACTGTTTTTATACTACCAATCCCTCATTCTCTTTTTGATTTCATTCCTTCATTACATTACAGATTTTATTAACTAAATCACCAGCCCAAAGATACTTTCTTACATTCATTCAATCCAACTTTAAACATCAATATCCTTTGATTGAAGTTTATTCTTAAAAAACAAACAAACAAACAAACAAACAAACAAACACAAACCACCTCCCCCTTGTTCATAATCTAATACCAACACAATTTCTTTATTTTTTGGTTTCCCTTGCTAAATAAATTCCCAAACAGCCGATTCCAATTCATCATATACCCATTCTGGCAAAGGGGTAAGAGACCCCACATCAGTTTAGAGACAATAAAAGTCTTCAATAACTGAATTTTACCAACTAATGTCAAATCTCGTTGGTTCCACCATATCAATAATTTCAATTTTATTAAGTATTTCTTTATAATTCAATTTTTCTTTCACCTCTAGATCCAAAGTGAAATATACTCCTAAAATCTTTAACTCCCTCACTTTTTGTCCAAAAGAAAAATCATAAACACCATCTTTACTACTTCCCAATTCTAACACTTTTATCTTATATCTTTATTAAGTTTAAGTCCAGAAACCTGTTGAAAACAGTCAAAAATGAATTCAATCCTCATAATTGACTCAACATCTTGTGCTAAAAATGTAATATCATCCGCATAAAGCACCTGTCTAACTTCATTCTCTCCAAAACATAACCCTGAAATCTGATCTTTCCTTTTCGAGTGTGCTAACACTTCAATACGTAAACAGATAGGGTGACAGTGGGTCACCTTGTCGAACCCCTTTTTCAACCTTAAAATACCCTGTCGATTTACCCCCGTTAAAAACACAACTAAGAGCATTATTATAAAGGGTAGAAATCCATTTTCGAAATACAGGTCCAAAACCAAAATGTAACAGGGCCTGTTGTAAGAAACTGTGAGATGTTTGTAGAATCGACTGTGAACATCATGGATGATTTTAGACAAAATCAAAATGAGCTGCTCGTCGATTTGTGCTTTGCCAACTTTATGTACGACACAAATAGTCAAGAACTAACACATTTCACTTAAAATTTCATATGGCTCCTTATTGTCTGCACATTCCATCCCATGCAACGGAAATGAAGTTCACACCAGCGCAACAGACCAACTTGGCCAATGCGATAGCTCAGTCGATGACCGACTTCTGCGCGGGAACGTCGTGCGGAGGTGAACCGGAGATTGCCACCTTGGAGAGACGAGATGTCGGTATTCTTGCGATGGAGTTTAGGTATTTTCAATCTCGTCCTCGTCTTTTGGATTGTAGATTCCTTCTGTGCGATGATGTTGGCAGTGTTGGGGAAAGCTTTGTCAGAGGTGTACCTGAAAGTGTTTTTTGGATGATGTTGATGTGTGGTGTTGGTGTTAATTGGTGAAAGTGAAAGTGATGGTGTAAGAACTGGTGGAGATGGCCGTGGGGTTGAAGGCTGCGTTTATCTAACTTGAGCATTGAGAGAGAGAATCATGTTTCTAAGGAGGTGGAGATGGCCTTGGTGTTGAAGATTGAGGAGGAGGTGTTAAACATAACGAAAGTGACGTTGGTTCTTGTGTAAGTGTTTGTGATCGTGTTGATGTTCAGGTGATTTGTTTTTGTGATCTTATCGACGTTGGTGCTGGAATTTGGTCTGTTGGTGGCGGTGATGGTTACAGTCACTGATAGATAGTGTTGAAGAGCGTTAAAATTGCTGTTTTCTCCTATCAAATCATATCAGTTTCCACCGAAGATTTATCATTAGTTTCTTCAACTTATTTGAATACAGTAAAATGGTACGAAAAACACGATTTCATTCAAATCTTGTCATCGGGGAGGCGGGTTCCATCTGCAATATAACTTTGTCACTCTTTTCCTTATAATAATTGAGAGAGGTAGAGTGAGCTTACCCATTGCTGATTTTCTTGTTGCCCTGTAGCGCCGATGATGTCGAATTCCTTAGCTACTCTGCCGTTGAAAACAATTTGCACATTATCACCTGGATTCAAAACCCCGACACCGCCGAAGACGACTTCAGCGTCGGTATCGACCCCGACGTCGTAATGACGGCCCTGCTCGACGAAAACTCGCAGACAACGATACAGGAATACATGGGCGAGGGCTTCAGTTACGACGTCACGCACGTGCCCGACACTCCCGAACCCACGACGCCTCCACCAGAGGGATTGGAACCCTGGGCAATTACCCTCATTGTCTTGGGAAGCTTGGCAGTTATTGTAGGCTCAGCGGTCACATTGGAAGTTATGTACGTATTTTCCGTCTATATTATTTTTTTTTTCTCTTTGGAATAGCACAATTGATTATTGGCTACCATTAAATAAATCCTTACTGTCGTGAGACGTCGCTGGGTCACGAAATAGGAGTGGGCCCTACACAAAGCCGTTTCCTAATTTCGTCACCTGCATTTTGTTCTCTATCAATAAGTTCTAAAATTCTCCTTGAGTACATATACAGTCAAAAGTCGTGCAAGTTATACTATTTTTTTTTCAATGTTTCATTCCCATATGAAATAATAATGAATTACAATACTGTCATTTTCGTCAGTCATGTACTTTTAAAATAAATTTGTTTGTCGAATTATGACTGTTCTTTAAAGGAAACCTATTACACGTGGTAGGAAGAAGCACGTTCGTAGCATGACCAGATGATGACGAAACAGCTTGCAGAAATTCCAATCAGAGTTCAGGCACAAGCGAGTGATGATAACACATCTTTTTTTTTTAAATCTTTTGTAATTCCCTAATTTGTAATCCCTCATATTACAGTATTAGTGACCCCCATATGGGCATGGCAATGATTTTAGCGTTAATTTTGTTCCCTCTCTTCCTCTTGTTTGTGTGGATGTGTGTGTTTGTGTATGTGTGTGTGTGTGTGTGTGTGTGTGTGTATCACAGGCATCGGAGGCGGAAAAGGACAAACAGAGAAGACTCACAGTTCCATGAAATGTCTTTCGAGGATCTCATCGACAACACATACGGTAGAACAGATCTAAACATATTACATGACATAAATTTATCCATTGTAATTATCGTACACGCCTTTTAAACGTAAGAAACACGAACGCGTTATGTGTGTATTGATAAATGAAGGTGCATACTGACGAAGCCAAATATCTGCACACTGGAAATTGCACCCCCTCACTCTTGAAACACTGCTATGCAAATCCTACCAAAAGATTGTTAATATAGTCTACGACTTCTATTTCTCTTATTTTCTTATGTTGCTCTGTGATTTCTATCTAATTTGATAGTAGTTGTTGTTTTTTTTTCCCCAACTTTTGAGGAGAACTTAGGCGACACACTTTCATGATATCATCATTTTTATCATTTTTCTTTCATCATTTGTACGTTCAGATATAATTGTTCCCTCATGAGAGTAAGTAGTAATGGCTATTGCGTAGTAGTGCCACAGTGGCAATATCACCAGGCCGAGTTGCATCTGCGCATCACGTGGCCGCAGCTCTAGCAATATTTTACATCTTCAAGTATCATTTTAATTCTTATGCATATCCTCTGCTTTGATTATCATTTACTTAGCCCACTCTCATTCGTAGCTCTTCCATGTCATTGTGGTCATGTTCCTTCATGTTCAACACGTATCATGTAATATTTGCCCTCCCCCACTCCCATTTCTGTCCTTGTAGATATGAGTGATGACCCCTCTTACGCCGTTCCGCACTCCAGTTATAAACAGTAAGTATACGTGTACTTTTGATTTCAAGTGATTCAACCACATTTAATGTGGTATCAGGGTGCCGATGTCAAGGAACTGTGTCTGAAATCAGCCAAACCTGTATAGCGCCTCGAACGTTTAAGTTGTTTCATTGGTGTTTGGAATGATAATTCATGCGATGGACGCGTCACGCAAATTGGGTATAATCACATTTATAGAATTTGACCAGACAGATGAATAATGCCTTTTCTTTTCCAAACATTTCTAAAGTGGTTAATTTTGACATACAAATAACAAAAATTCCACTATGACTGAATTTTTTGAAGGTGACTAATTAATTAAAATTGTTCATGTCATGCATTTTCGTCATGTATTTAAAGGTCCAGTTTACCTTTGGGTGCAGTGATTTTACAAATGTTCAAGATATCACATTTGATACGTGTAGGTCTGTTCTTGAATATCACAAAACGACCTACCATATAATTTTTTTTTTTTTTGCAATAAAGCCTAAAATATATGGAGATATCAGTATTTTTCTCAATAAACTGTAACTGTAGAGGGTTTAATCTGGAAGCATTCTTATAACTATTGTTCACATTTTGTGTATTTAACAATACTTAACATCGATTATACGGATTCAGATTTTTACAGTGGTTGTTTCTATCCCTAAGTCGCATTTTAGAACTAGTTTAAAGCACTAATGCTGGGTTTTTGTTTCATCTGCAAATGGTAAACTATGCCTCTTAGTATAACTGGACACACAACTATGTTATTTGCTGGACCAAACTTACGTATAGAAGTGCTGACACAAGATCTAATTTGAAAACGCGTTTCCCCCATAACATAATTATAATAACAAAAAGAAACACAACGAAACTGAAAACATATACGTAGGCTCAACCAACTCACGCTAATGACCCAGTAAAGGAACCAACACCCCAAAACTCCAGTGATACAATTTGCTGTGAGACTTTGTGGTTAAAATCGTGTTAAGCATTATAAGTGGAAAAAATAACAAAACTCGTTTGAGACCTTTCCATAATAATAATCATGTCTTTCTTCTCTGTTTCTACAGCAACAAGGGATTTGAGGATGAAAACGAGCAGACGAAACTCTGATTACGTGGATTCTTTGTCTCCTCGCTTGTCTCAGGCATGTCAGGTGTCGTGAGAAACCGGTGACGGACCGGGTGCCCTGTGTCGTGGGCGTAGACTTCCATCTACGTATCTCTCACACTGACAGAAAAAGAAAAGAAAAGAAATTGAATATTACTTGGCATAGTGCATAGATAACTAGATAATGATTCAAGAAGTGGTTTCATTGGTTCAACGAATGATTATGTTTTTTCCTTGAGGATGATGTATCTTAGCTCAGGTCTCCATTTGCGTTGGTGTTTGTGCGATAACGGTAATGCATTAATGAGGTGGTAAAATGTTCAGAGTTTGGATATGATTCTGCATGCATATGGTTTATGGATATAAGTGTTCACAAGAGCCTTTTTATCGTTCTTCTTCTTGTTATTTCATTATCATAATAATTGTCATTGCCACCTTAATGAAAGGGGTGATAATGAAACAAGAAATGATAAAAATGATTGTTTATTGGATTGAAAACGGGTAACGATAATGAAAATTAGAAAAGTGTTTCTCAGTGGTATGCCTACGTTATGTTGTCCTTTTGTCGAGAGTATTATAGCTTCAACAATGCAAGTGCTGATCTCCAAGAAATTCATTACCAGTATCACGTTTCCTTACAAATCAGTTAAACTGCTGAAACTCCTGAATGTTTGCCTTGAAATGGGAAACTTAAAAGTTTTTTTTTTAAGGTTTTAAGTTTCAAGAAAGTTCTAATTCAATTGCCCATACCAATGTTATTCATGTCTTTCATATATTTAGGCTTTGAAGTCAGAAACATTCGCAAAGAAATGTTAACGTCATTTGTCATGACGTGTCTTTTAAGTCGACTAGGGACGAATAATCATCTAACTGCTTTTTTTCAAACTACATTATTGATGACGACAGGTCAAATAAATTATTTACTATGATCACTAGCTTATTTGTTGCAGACAACAAATTATGATGTGTTGATTTGTTCTGTCACTATCATATTCTTTGTCATAATTTTTTTTTTCAGTAAGGGAAATTCCCCCTTGATTATTGTGGCGAGATGTTATTAAGTGTACTACATAAAGGTATTCGTGTTATGTATAGTTCAGCCGCTTTTTGCAAATACATGTATCACTCAAGCTGTCTTTGGGGGATTTCTTAGTAGAATAATGACTTTGTTTGTATATGTTGTACTTTTTGCACGCTTTGTATCTTACCCTGACGCTGGTCCTGTCTTACTTAAAATGCAAAGACCTTACTTCTTTGCATTTTCGATGTTTTAAATGCCTATTATTTTCCGGGGAAAAAAAAAGTATGATATCAATGTGAATGTTATTCAAATTCATGAAATTCTTCCGTCGAGATGTTTTCATTGCAACTGATTGACAAATTGCCCTACATCGACGTTAATAAGCACTGAATTAATCAGTGTTTTAGTAGTAGTCATGATAAAAAAATCATGGGCGTACATATTCGAGCAGGATTCGAACCTACGACCTCCTGATCACCGTGATCAGGAGGTCGTAGGTTCGAATCCTGCTCGAATATGTACGCCCATGATTTTTTTATCATGGCTACTACTAAAACACTGATTAATTCAGTGCTTATTTACGTCGATGAAGGGCAATTTGTCAATCAGTTGCAATGTGAATGTTGTTCATCACGTTCTCAACGTCTTTACATTTTTCAAATCAAAACTAGATTTTGAAAGAAAAAGATGATTCCAGAGCACAGAGAGTTGGTTGCTTTAGTCGTCGTGACAAAATGTTTATGTAGCTGTTCAATGCGATGTAAACGCGCTTTACTTTGTGGACGTCACATTATAATTACATTTTTGAAACACCAAACATTTATTATCATCTGTTTGTCATGTTCTGATGTTCAGTACGCCCTTCCCCAATAAATACGTCAGTCTTTTATGACAAATCTCAAACAGCGGGTTGCTTTTTATGAACTTCTCTGTGTTTTGTTTGTAACTGTCTGAATTTAGTTTTGTGATTCTACTTACACTTATAACCTGATATTCCCACTGTCTCAAAAAGACGTGCTCTTATAAAGCAAAACGAACAGTTCCCATTGACAAATGAAAACGAGAAAGGGAAAGGAAAATGTCAGAAATAAAATGATATTTTCTCTTTTTTTTGTCACTGTCGTTCAACAGAACTCCAACGTCAAAAATATATTCGACAAAACGTTACCGTAAACACAATGTGATATATTGGCACGATACCCTACAACATGACAGAGGTTTTGTCTATTGTTATACGACAGCTATAAAAAAGTGATAGTTTGCAATCATTGAAAGCCTGCTATCGAGGTTTGCGGAATGACACATCTATGGGTTTATTCAAAATTTTAAACCCGACTATATCCTCAAGTATTCTTTCTTTCTAGAGGGAGTGATCTGAACTATGGCGACAAGTAATTAGAATTACTCACATCTCAGAACAAATTCATCCACCAAACATCATCAAACTCATTCAGACTGTGGATTTTCGCATTTTAATACATAATAGAGCTTTCCAATAAAAAAAAGACAACAACAACTTATTTTTCGAGTCTCGATGTTGGTCTTGGACTTTACGGACCCGAACGGTTGCCGGGCGATGACAGATGCAGAATACAGTTTGTAAATACCACCATTTTTTTTTTTGAGAGAGAGAGAACCTACTCTCCGTCATTCTTTCTATATTCCTACTCTCCATAACTCTCTTTTTTCTTGTCGAATACTAATCCCCTCACCTGCTTACCTGTTACCAAACGCAAAGAACGGTATGGGACCAATTTGACTGCGATTCAGATTCCATGTCCCCCTTTTTTTCATGAGTTATGCAGGCATAGCAGATTTTGGTCTGCTTGGAAGTGTGTTTACACCAGTTGTTCCTCGAATCATGTTCCATGTTTCCTACCTACTTCCTCACATTCATACCACCGTTTATCCGGAGAGACACCACAGACATGTCAACGGTGACATTGTCTGTATAGTAATGTGAGCAGTAACACCTGCACCCGTGCCCGTCATGCCGTGCGGGTCTTTACGGATCAACTGAAGCTTCCGCAGTTAAATTGGGTAGAAACTACATCTAATCTTCATGATCTTAAAGTCCCTTGATTCTTTCCCTTTACAGCGAAGGAGAACATATGTCTTATGTTACAAAGCTTCGCGAAAGAGTTTAAAAGAGACGTGGTATTAATATCATTTGTAGTGTTTTAGGGAAAATCGTTGTAACAGGAAAATTATAGAATATCCAAATTTGTCTCTGTAAATGATACGAAATTGATAAATGGGGGTGGGGTAAATCTTTATCCAATATATCCATTCCTATGCCTGCTAGTTTATTTTTTTTTTTCCTTCGGAGCAGTTTAGTCTGAAACCCAGGGGTATTTGCACAAATCTACCTTAAAGGTAGGGGATACCTTTTACAGAACTCCCAAAATGCAGCAAAACATTAAATATGAACCTCAGGGGACTTGTTTAGGCCACTGCTTGGAAATTTGGAAGTCAACAGTTATCTACAATTTGAATAATGCATAAAACTCAACTACTCAGTAGTTCTGTGTGTCAGCCACACTTAAGCCTTTTTGTTGCAGTCTTCTGTATTTTTTAATCTTTAAACACAAATCTAAAAGTATTAGAGCTGATGTAATAACATATAGAGTGTGTGGCAAGAATGTATATAGAAATGTTTGTAAGTTTTGATGAACTTTATTTACAAAATATACATGATGGACACACATGCAGTGCATGGGTCTGCAAAGGGAGCCTAGTAATGTACTGGAATTTACGGTGAGCCCCGATAAAAATTCAATTCAAAATCTAACGGTCAATAAAAATGTACTAAATGTTACCTTCCACTTTCAATACTTTATGGGAGTTTCTAAAATGAAGGCTCTCTTCAACACACCACTGTATTTATACAACTCTTCATTTAAGGCATGCAAATGGGATTCCCTACCTTTAAACTCGTTAAGAGTCTACAAACAAAGTGTTTTCATGAGGCAACACCTTCTAAAGTCCATTTATAATGCGAAAATCATTTACATCTTCATACAGAGTAGAGTTAGGTTGTCACTGGTAAAGACCGAGAGAGATTTCAGATACAGTAGCTATATACCTTCATCAGTAAACCGTACGGGAGCATAGGCCACGTGGATGGATTGAATTGTAACTTATGGACAATGCAGCTTTAAAGATCTGATAAACATGCGACAGTTATAGAACGTGTATGAAAGTGACAAAGAATCTGCGTGATGTTGTTATGGAATTCGATTCTTTTTCTTTGACGCCCTCAGGCGACAGGACAAGACAGACTATCGAAAACACAATTCAGAGAACATTTCTTTAATGACTCATTTCCGAATCACGAGACAATCCACTTCTCATTTTACTTGTTCTTTGTTTTATTATTATTTTTTTTTTACGGTCACTAATTTCCAGTTTTTGCTAGAATTTGATAGAAAATGAGTGTTTTGCAAACTTCATCTAACTCACTAAATCTAAACCATTTATAAGGCGCCGTAAATAACATACGTGCTCTGCAGTGTTTTTGACGTGTGACATTACCAAAGGGAAATCACATTTGGTGCATGTTAGGTCAACAGGTCTTTGCCATGGGATTTTCAAGAAACACATGTTTTCACCCGACAGTGGATGTGGCAGTATATAATATGCAAATAAAATAAGGTGAATTGACGCAATCTTTATATGATACTATACTATCACTCTATCATCGCTGTGGTCGATTGTGTCATGCTCTTCCATAGGGACATTATGAAGGTAAAGAAATAACCGATACCGCATTGTTACATGTCTTGGGGAAATTTTGTTTCACCTCATTTGCAACATCGTTGATGCATAATTACGAAGATCAAGATCAACGCAAGAATCGCACTAATTGTTCTTCATCTAGCATTGCTAGGAGTTCATCGTTATAGTTTTACACAATATTTTTTTTTTTTTATGACAGTGCTAACTCCAAAAGTTAGGCAGTTACACCGGATATGTACACGTATATATATATATATATATATATATATATATATATATATATATATAAATAACATACGTGCTCTGCAGTGTTTTTGACGTGTGACATTACCAAAGGGAAATCACATTTGGTGCATGTCAGGTCAACAGGTCTTTGCCATGGGATTTTCAAGAAACACATGTTTTCACCCGACAGTGGATGTGGCAGTATATAATATGCAAATAAAATAAGGTGAATTGACGCAATCTTTATATGATACTATACTATCACTCTATCATCGCTGTGGTCGATTGTGTCATGCTCTTCCATAGGGACATTATGAAGGTAAAGAAATAACCGATACCGCATTGTTACATGTCTTGGGGAAATTTTGTTTCAAACCTCATTTGCAACATCGTTGATGCATAATTACGAAGATCAAGATCAACGCAAGAATCGCACTAATTGTTCTTCATCTAGCATTGCTAGGAGTTCATCGTTATAGTTTTACACAATATTTTTTTTTTATGACAGTGCTAACTCCAAAAGTTAGGCAGTTACACCGGATATGTACACGTATATATATATATATATATATATATATATATGAGTAAGTTGTCCACGTGTTGGCGTGATAATATATATCTTCAAAAACAAAACTGAAACCATTAGGTTCATGCTGTATTTCGGCCGAAATAAACTGTTGGTGAATACAACATGAACTTGGTTTCAATTTGATGTTTTTGTTTTTGATGATATCATATATATATATATATATATATATATATATATATATATATATATAAATCATATTTATAGAAAGAGAGACAGAAGATACAAAGACATAATTCCAAATGACACGCTATGCTTTGGCACAAATGCTTCAAGAATATAACATCAGCATAAATTGATCAACAAGTCTTCAAATTAAAACAAACAAACTGTAGCGTTTCATTTAAATCAATCACATAATGATTAAACTCCACATTATGGTACTATGCGCCTTCTTTTACCACACCGATAGATCAGCTTTACCATAGCTATATCTCATAATAGTTATTCCATCACGTATAACACATGAGGCCAGTGAATTTGTGACCATAAGGGTTGGGGCCATTGTAGTTCGTGCAAACGCAATTTGCAGCTTCCACATTGCACAAAGGGGGAACTCCAAGTAAAGAAGAGGCCAAACATCCCTCGTCAAACAGCGCCCCTTTTGTTCCTCTTGTGGATTTAGGAAATCAAACGAAGCTCTCCATTTAAAGGGGGACATGACAGAGAGGAGTAGGGTATTCACCATATCGTCTCCAGGCGCCGTGCTCCAAGATCAACAACATACAAATCCGTATGTCAATATTATACGATTTTGTCTGTACAACCACCCCTGTCGCTTGAAATATGTTCCCTCCCCGAGGAAACGTGTCCAGATGACATGATTTCCGATCTTGATCAAGCACAAGATTTGATTTATTGAACCATGTTTATGTAGTGTGCCAACCTTTTATCTCTTAATACTAACCAACGAACACACACACAAACAAACAAACACAAAAACTCTTTTGGGATTCGAAAGGTTATTCTTCTTTCTTTTAATACACATATCAATTGCGTACATGAATTATACTATACTTAAAAAAAAATCATATGCATCCTTATGGCCCATTCGTCTCGGAGCTCTTCAATCGCTCATTACACTGTAAAATTATAAATGAATCAAAACAATATATCTTGATTGACCAGGATATACAATGGATCCATTACAATACAAAGTCATTTAGGCATTAAAAAAGATATGTCTTTTAGATATTACTATATGTACATACTATGAGAGAAATTCTGGAGTAGAGCTTGATGAAAAACGCAAAGTATGATAACACATTTCATTGTTTCAAAGCAGAGATGTCCCTTTGAGTGTAGATATAGAATATATTTTAGTTCATGTGTATTCAGTATTCACAATTGCATACATGACATTGAATTACCCTGCCAATCACTTTCTATATTCTTAGCGATGCCATCCGTTTTTTTGTTTTTCAATTCAATTCAAACTTTATTTCATTGTTCAGTTATCAATCCATCGTTTAACCAGCGAGAATCAGCGATTGGCTATATTCATAGATAGAAGAAGAAAATATAACACACCCCCACTCAGCAAAAAAAAAAAAAGAAAGAAAGAAAATAAACACTTTTTCAAACTCATATTACTTTTCTCGTAGAATATTAGGCTACGTATCAATTGTTTATATACCATGTAGTTAACGAACATTTGATGCATGCTATGTTGTATACTTCCCGTAGTTGGTGCATGAAAACAAAAGAGGACTATCACATTCAATTTATGAGGAAGAGGAGAAGGGCGATGTGTATAAAAGAGAGAGGACATGCAGACATTCTTCTCTGGTAGGACAGATTTTCACGATTCGCCAGTCTGTGCCGGTGCGCTCCGAGCGAGATGCCCCGTTTGAGTTCTGCGCACCCCGAGATCTACACCGACCGGCTACTTTTGTGAGCGGTTTCTGGTTATCTGCCAACATTTCTTTTTAACCCCAAGCTTGGGAAAACTAGTGTCACTATACATCTAGAACCTCGCGCAGTCTTGGATGGGATGCCAGCAGGAGTCGTGTAATCGGACGATGTTATGATTGAATCGCTTCTTGGTCAAGGTAAGGGTTATCCATGCCTGTCGTTTGTCTTTTCTTTTACATGAACAATATCACAACGAAGCCAAATAGTCGTCAAGAGCTGTAAATATCTTGGAAGTGCCTATGGGAACTTCTGTATGCCACGTTCACGAAGGCAAATGGTATTTGGCATCATATTGTGTTATCCTCAATCGAACTTCAGTCATATTGACCGAAACCTTACGATTATTGTTGACATAAAAAAGGTTGTCGGTTTCATTTCAAGCTCTGAGGGTAAGAGAATCAGTTCTGACTTGATGCCTCGAAGAAAGCTTAAGAGTGTGTTGTTATAAGTATCACAGTTTCTGTCTAAACTGAGATAAGCGAACCAGCACACTCCCACAGAAAACAGGACAATGTTCATTAGTCCTTTGCATTAAGAATTCTTAGCACAGCATGCTTTTGTTCCTAATAGATGTAGATTGAAGAGATTGCCATTTCATTCATTCAGTCAGTAGATTTCGCAAAGAAACATCCTCCCTCATCATCAAAATAAATACTTTTATTTTACATTGTGTGAACAAAATCTAGCAAACAGCGGATGTTTTTTTTTTTTTTTTTTTTCTGCCATCGACAACTGGTGCGCGTCTGGACTTACAAAAGAAATGTACTCGCTATACAAAGTACTGTGACCACCGAGGTCACATCATTATAGAATTACATTAATTGCTCGTCCTTGATGTGTCGTCGAAGAGGTCGAATCTTGATGGATTTGCCAAGAAAGAAAAAGAGTATTTTATAGGAATATCTTTAGGAAGAGAAAGAAAAACCGCAGACTATTGCATTAACTTCCTCGTCCTACGAAGGGTTGATGACACGGTAATTGCCGAAGATGTCATCGCATTTTTTGTCATTGTGGATCTTATGTCCTCGTCATAATAAAAATTACCGGGTGAAGTTGGTACATGTAGTACAAGAAGGATTTAAACATTTTTTTTTTAATCAAACCTATGGACTCCCTTACGGACCCATTCTCATAGTCGACAGGTGACATTTCTGTAAACCTAACAAGTTATACCAAGGAGGTACTGGCAGGCGAGCATCCTTGGCTGTACATGTAGCCATTTTGACTGTAGGTTTATTAGGTCAGTCAGTCCTGTAAATAGGTCAGTGGCTTCACCGATTAATTATATCAGGGAGGAGTCACCTCCTTGATTATATTCAGTCCAGGTGTTTCTTGTGTGAAGATTAATTTTTGTCTGTCCCTTTATCTGCGGATGGTATTACCATCGTTCTATCCGATGGAGAACACCATCTGGGTTCGCAATTCGCGATCACGAATACACGCTAAACGTGTGGCCAGCGCCATTCACAGGACATCAGAGGATGGGAAAGCTCATACGGAGAGGCTATAATACGACATAGTATTGTACGCTTGATGAAAAATTATCATCTCAGACACCTGATCACATTAAACATATGCTAATACCAGGCGCACAATATTTACACTCCAGTTAATCTTATCTCCAAACCAAGCGGGAAAGAAAAAAAAAATGACACTGTACATTTTATTTATCTTGTTAATCATCTTTGAGCATCCTCAATACGCTTCCATCATTATAATTCAAGTGTACATTATGTGTGATGAATTACTCATTAGGTAATTTTGATCCGTTGTGATAAGGCATTCGTAGTACGTGTCATCCTAATTATCACTGACTACATTATTTCTCATCATCAAATTTGTTAGGTTTAGACTAGGCACAGTAATGTTCTCCTTCGTCGCCAAGTCTAGGAATACGTCCAACTCTCTTTAATGGTGTCTGTGCACAATTTTTGATCAGCAAATCTGTCTTTTCCCCAAAGAAGAGAACTTTTTAAAAGCCTACCAATCGATCATAACAATGAGTGAGTTTCGGCGTGTCTTTTCTCTCGGCCGTTCGCGGGTTTCCGCTAATGTCAACGTAATCTTTGAACCTTTGATAGCGCTCGAGCTAGACAAGTGCTCAAACACCTAACAATAAGTGGAAGCCAGACCGATTTACCTCTCGTATTAAAGATTTACTGGGACACTTATTCGAGTGCTTTACCGTTTGAAAGATCCTTACGCTAAGAATAGTCGCTGTGTTTAACGGCCTGCCGTGTCGCTTGACCCAACATGGACATGCTGTCAATCAAAGATATGAGAAACATACACACACAAGAACAAGCATACACACGCACACACAGACTGCAGTGAGCAACTTCTACATCTTGACCTCAGGGGGGTTTAATCATCTTCTTGTTGAAAACATCATAGCTATAACTTAACAAGGCTCATCATTTATCTTCATAATTGATATCGTAATGACATATTTGCATAGAAGTTGAATATTATAGTCCTGTTTGCTGTGTTTTCATAAGTAAAGACCAAAGTACTAAAAGGTGTTATTCAGGGTTATGAGAATGTTAAAGATTAATTGTATCTCCTATAAATTGAATTTAGATCCTAGATCTAACGATTTAGATCGTTAAGTGGACATGAAGAGGAGTACTTCACTCAACAGTTAGAGGTGTCAAATATTTGAATTCTTCCCTTTCTGAATAGAATCTTTTTAATGAGGCAGTTTCTCAATGTAGATTCATAAAGGATCGGGAGTCGGGAGCGGCGCCAGCCATGCACATAAATCTGATAAAAGCTGTCAAAGTATGACTTTGAATGAGTTTGAATGAGTTTGAAAGTTAATGTGGCGTCTGAGAGTCATAATATCCATCTTTGTTCGTCTTCTTCAACTCCTTCTTCATTTTATCATGCATTATCAATATCATGTAGACAAGACAAATAGAAGACAGATAAAAAGTCTTGCAGTGATTCACGGGCATAGTGCCAAACTTGAGTTCACCGGGTTTGCGAGGTATCTTTTGTTACGGTCACGTATACGGTGTTGGAGAGCCCTCTCTGCTCAGACTGTCGATTGTACAAAGAAGGTTCAAATCTGCGTTTCTTTTATAGCAAAATTCCAGCATCAAAGCCGAGTTGGAACGCACATAGTGTGACAGCATGTTATTGACCACATGCTAAAGTGCTAATCCGTTTTATACACAAAATCCATTAGATGATGAATGGGAAAACAAACAAACCGCGGAAGGATGGCGGGCTGCTTTTATTGTCAGATTTTGCATATCGATCATCAGTAGATCATCCGATCATCGCTCCATAAAACTCATTCACTTCTAACAGACCTTTGGACAACTGAGGTTATCCATGACTTGCGGACCAAATCATCTGTGTTGGCGACACAGGGAATTTAAGCTGTAGAAGAAACCTATCAACTGAAGTTCGCGAAAAGTACGTACATGTACATGACGCAGGAGTTCAATTATTATGAAGTTGAATTGACATCTGTTTTGATAATGACTTTACATTATGATGTTTTTCGGCCGGTCAACTGATAGTGGATTATTAATCAAATCATCTTGAAAACTGTAGAATCAAGCATGGTGTATCTAGTTTCGCTCTAGATAACACTGTAGAAACGTTTAGTCGGTTGTGAAGCGCCCTTGTCCCCCCCCCCCCCCCCGTTACACTATTCCACGTAATTCCAGACTACCTGATTTAGCTTTGAAGAGAAATTACGTTTTTATTTCATGTCATTTGTCGTTGCTGTTTTCGTTTACTAGGTATATTAGACAGCAACGAAGTTAACGGTATCAAATGACTGACAAAGAGTAATATGTCAGAGCACTTTTGGGAAACAAGTTTGAAGTCTGATCCGACAATTTTGTAATTGTATGATATCATATCTTTCGTTTCTTGTAATGTCACGTGTACTTTTGACACCGGAAACCAAGTGGTCACGGTGTAATTGGAAACACGTGTAGACATGTATCCCACAGAGAGACTTTTAACCCCTATGCATACACTGGCTAAAGTTCCCTGCTGCTTGATTGGTCTAGTTTGGGCTAGGATTTTGACAGTATAGGCCTTACTTGACGTGAGAATATATTGAGGACACACACACACACACACACGCACGGAGTACACAAAAGCAAACTCACAAACATTTGGATACACGTGGCTCATGATAATTATTATGAAAAGGTTCAGTTAGTCCATGCTAAAGTTCAATCTGTAAAAAAAAAAAAAAAAACCAAAAAACAAAGTGAACTCAATGGAATATAACTTTATAAGATTCATTCATATGGACATGGAAAAAGAATGTTATGCTTTTTTTAAGTTAAAGTAACGAGTTTTCCTGAAATAGTAAATTTTCTAACATCTGTTATGCAAGCCAGACCGTCTTTTGTGTAATAAGAGAGAGGGACAGTTACTTTGACCACCTTAAATGTTGATTATCATACCGTTTCTTTTTTTTTTTCCGGCTGTAGTGGTTTAGTGTTTCATTTTATTTTTGTTGTTGCTGTTGCTGTCTTATTTCAATATTTTGATTTCAAGTTGTGACCACGTGCTCGAGAAAGTGTGCACTAATTTTTCCAAGTGAAAAACTAAACCAGTCCTAACTACTAATCATAATCATATTCATTGCAATCGGGTCTTAACTTTTTTTTTTTCATGAAAGGCATCAGAAAATTAATGAATGCATAAAATCATCTTCTTTATTTGATATGTTTTGTATTACATGCTATCGTTTCATCATGATTTCCTTTTAGCATGACTTCATGTTGGCATTTTAGATCGTTGTGCAATATCTATGTAAGATTAGTCATATCTTAACCATTCTGATATGTTACTATATTTGTGAGGCATTGTTCTTTTTCTTTCAGAAAATGATATCTTTGATATTTTTGTGTTTTTTTTAGTATCTAATTGCTTGTGAAATTGACCAGAATGCAACAGCAGTTTTAGTTACTGTGCATTTAAGCTGCATATGAGGTTGTTTGCCAATACTATGGGGTGCAATTTATTGTTATTTATTCAACTATCTATTGATATTATTTCATTTATATATTTATGTATGCATGAATTCATTCATTTGTGTGTGTCCGTACGTGTGTGTGTGTGTTTCTGCTCCTTTTGTCGGTTTGTGTTTTTTTTTCTTTTCTTTTTTTGAAATCGTGTGTGGACGTGCTGGGGGAGCAGACATTACTGGCAGGCGTCAATGTTTCGACAGTTGTTTGGTCTTGGGATATCCGGTTTCACCGAACGTCTAACATAAAACCCTGGATTAGATTACTTCTAGATATATGATTTCTAGACAAGTACTAACATTGCCGAAACATTATTGACACGTCCTTTTCTTTTTAAGTCGTTTTAGTACAAAAATGTCGATCCCGCCCCCTCTCTTTCTCCTATCAATATTGTAAGTTGTTTTTTTTTTTTTTGTGTGTGTATGTGTGTGTGTTCACCCTGCCAGGCACTGCAACTATGGGAGAGTGAAATCTGAAACAAGAGTACAAATTATTCGGAAAAAATAGAGGCCCTTAATTTTCCGTTTTCGTTTAAGGGCATTATTTACGATTTGCATATGAAACAAAAACCCGGTTTTGGTACTTCAAAATAGTTCTAAAATGGGAATTAGGGATAGAAACAACCAATTATAGTTATAATACAATCGTTTCTAGACTAAACCGTCTAGAGCTATTGTTTAGTGAGAACAATAGTGACGTCTCCTTATATTTTAGGCTTTATTGTGAAATATCTATTTGGTAGGATGTTTTGTGATATACAGCTGACCTACACATTGTGCATCAAATGTGATAACTCGAAAATTTTTAAATCACTGCTCCCAATGAGTAAACAATACCTTTAAAGAACATAAGAGGCACTCCCGTTAAAGAAAAAAGAATATGATATCACGAATTAATTCTACTTCGTTAAATGAGTGTGTTCAGAATATCATTGTTCTGTACGACACAACAGTTCCCGAATCGACGATCCTCATGATGTTGTTATTGTTAAGGCTAAATAAAGGAAGCACTAATGTCGTAACTGAAACCGCTTGTCATAAAATAGAAACATAAAAGAAAAATAGTTCCTTTTCATTAAAAACAAATAGAAATCAACAAGACCTAGGCCTGCAAGAATAGAGCCGTGACCTCGATCGAAAGTCACGTGCCCGGTATCAATCATGGAATTCGCCGCGGCCCCGGCGGAGAGTTCAGGTTCGCCCACATGTCGAGCGGACCGCACGCAGCAAATTAACATCAAACTGATTACGCCACTGTTGGTTTGTCGAGTGACGTGTTTTTACCAAGGAGGTAAACTAGTACTTCTTTCCATTTATTTTTTTTTTACCCACCGTCTGCAAACCCCGTGACTTTCTGCGTCAATTAAACACCGTGTTGGGTTGCACTTTTCGCCCGACGTTCCGCATCATTTGCAACCAACCGACATAATGGGGACTTTACAGAACCACGTACGAAAAATTCACGAAGAAAATGTGTCCCCGAGGGAAAAAAAATGGGAGAAAGTTTGAATACTATATACATGTCTGTATGTGTGTATTGTGTATATGTATAGGCCAATATATAAACATATATATATATATATATATATATATATATATATATATATATATAATGGTATTATCATCCGCGTGTTGGAATAAGAGCATGAAGACGATGAAGACAAACAAGTTGACATAATGCATTAGAATCCAACTTCATTTATTTGTAAACCAAATTTTCGACCCTTGCACGGATCTTCCTCAGGGTAACAGAGGAAGATCCGTGCAAGGGTCGAAAATTTGGTTTACAAATAAATGAAGTTGGATTCTAATGCATTATGTCAACTTGTTTGTCTTCATCGTCTATATATATAAACACTAAACAAAAAGTAAGTTCCCCCTAAAACAAACCTCTGTAATTTATGAATCGGGAACCTCTGAGGAAATCTGAATACAGGATCATGTAGCTGTATTTCTCGGCTACCTTTCATGTGATTTTCAGTGGATATCACTCGGTCACACTTGAGTGAGCATGACTTAAAATCAAAATGGTCACTTTTTGAAGTTCACAAGCCCGATTTTGCAACTTTGCTTTGGTGATATCGGAACAAATTTCAATTTTCCAGGATAAAAAGGCATGCAACGTATAATTTATGTGCTTCCTATCGTAGAATGTGACTTGTGCACAAAATTTCACGGTTGAGTGAACACGGGGTGAAAATTACCAAAATGGCCGATTTGACATGTTTCTCGTGGTAATTTCTATCAATTGAGATTGAATTTGTGTGTTGAACAGTTTTAACACACAATTCAGGTAATTTCACGGTTGAATGAGCACATTAAAAACAAAGAAAAATAACAATTGAAATTGTGCAGTAACAATTGCGATAATTTTGCGCACTGAAATCAATTGTTTTAATGCTTTTTGTATTGTGTTTGATACCACTGTGCATACAGTGATCACCCGACATTTTAGTCATGCTTCAATAAGCATGTGGGGCTGGAAAACCCTTTTTTACCCTATATAATAAGAAATATTCATTGCTTTTTATGTTTTAGTTGAAATGTTGGGAAATTACTCTGATTTCAATTAAAAAAATAACATTTCGATAAAAAATGGCATTGTGACATGCTTCAGTGAGCACATAAGATGAGCAAAGTGTGCAGATCAAACCCATTTTCGTGGCTGAAATTCCCATAAGATTTACATTTGGTTGGTTTTGAAGACGTGTTCAGCGGTGTTAGTGGATAGAGCCTAAAAAGTGAGTGCAGATGCTCCCAAATCTGTTGCTATAACGATCGCATAATAGCCAACCCACATTTTAAGTAGCTATCATCACCATCACAATCATCAACACCACATGAACACTACAGGCCACTACATGTATCTCACCACAATCAATATCTGTCTCCAGACTCTCCGTGCATATGTGCAGCATGGGAGGATATTCATGTTGAACAAAAGTGAAATTTGGTACCATGTCAATGAATAATTGCATTTATTTTCCCTTTGAGTTAATGCATGACTTCATAACGTTACAAAGATCAACAACTTAATGTCAAAATTACTATTCAGTAGCGAAAACAAAGGCCCGAAGATTTAATTTGCATAATTTCTCATCTCTGCTCCAACAAGGGGATTTCATCAAACTAAAGGCACACCAATTTCCCCACGAATACTTCAATGTTTAATCAAAGGTAGCCATGGATTATAAGAAGGGTTTCCGGTATAATGTACCCTTCGACGTGTAAAATTTTGAAGGAATGCCAAGGATCACTGAGACATTTATATCGGTCCTAAACGCAATAATGAAATGTTTTTCAGTTGATTTTAAATGCAGAAGATAAATGCAACACCTGCTGGATGATTTAATAAGATAAATCATTGTTTCATAATGTGGTCATTCAACCGTAAAATAAACCACATTGCATACAAAAGCCATTGTTAGTTTTCAAAAGCATAAATTCCTCCTCTTCACATGAACTTACCATGGGGATTATGGCCAAACTGCCAATTTTTCATTATGTAGGTTAAAAAAAAGGGTTTCCAGCCTCACGTGCTTATTGAAGCGTGACTGAAATGTCAGGTAGTCACTGATATGCGTTTGGGTATAAGCACAATATAAAAAAGCATCATGCAGTTGATTTCAGTGCGTAAAATTATCGCAATTCTGACTACACAATTTAAATTGATATTTTTCTTTGTTTTTATTGTGCTCATTCAACCGTGAAATTACCTGAATTGTGTGTTAAGACTGTTCAACACACGAATGCAATCTCATTTGATAGAAATTACCACGAGAAACATGTCATATCGGCCATTTTGGTAATTTTCACCCCGTGTTCACTCAACCGTGAAATTTTGTGCACAAGTCACATGGTACGATAGAAAGCACATAAATTATATGTTGCATGCCTTTTTATCCTGGAAAATTGAAATTTCTTCCGATATCACCAAATCAAAGTTACAAAATTGGGCTTGTGAACTTCAAAAAGTGACCATTTTGATTTTAAGTCATGCTCACTCAAGCGTGACCAAGTGATATCCACTGAATTTCACATGAAAGGTAGTCGAGAAATACAGCTACATGATCCTGTATTCAGATTTCCTCAAAGGTTCCTGATTCATAAAATATAGACGTTTGTTTTAGGGGGAACTTACTTTTTGTTTAGTGTTTATATATATATATATACCAAAGCATGTTTTGGTATTGACATTCCCCGTCGAGACTCCTGAAGAAGGTGGAGGCCAACGAAAATTTGAGTTGTTCAATAAACTCATTCTTATTGGCGAAATAATGCATTACTAGTCTATTTCTTGATTCTTCGCTATATTGGAGCCAATACGTGAATTCGCAACATGTTTATATATATATATATATATATATATATATATATATATATATATATATATATATATATATAATATATATATATATATATATATATATATATATATATATATAATATATATATATATATATATATATATATATATAATATATATATATATATATATATATATATATATATATATATATACAAGAGAGAGAGAGAGAGAAGGAGATGGAGGGTAATATCAAGAATTATGAAAATATGAAGAGAGGAAAACAAGTGTTTAGACTTTTACACTTGGATCATGGAGTTACAGTAGCTCCATGCTTGGATCGGATATTAACGGCATAACAGCTCGGGGGGGGGGGTGTTTGATAAAGTTGTTCTTAAAGTTACGAACGACTTAAGAACGACTGATGATCAGTTCTGATATGCTATACTTATCAGAATTTCAATAATTCAGCATAAGAACTGATCACCAGTCGTTCTTAAGTCCTTCGTAATTTTAAGAACAGCTTTATGAAACACCCCCTGATGGCTAAATTAACCTGTTGGTAGTAAGTTGTTTAAAATGTTATTTGTGTTCTTAGTTTGTCACGTATTTTTTTCAAAAGTGACATCTCCTGCCCTTTACAAAGTTCTATCGAAAAAAAAAAAATCTGTCTGGCTCGCCATGGAACGTGAATTTTTATGCAAGATTTTAGATGACGGAATAGAGAAGGCGAAACCAATATTGGAGGTAGGATCTGGCACATGCCTGGGAGAGCGGAAGTTTTGATCATTTTTCAGAACTATTCCTCCTTAAAACAAGAAGAAAAAAAAAAGGGAGGGGTGGATAAACGAAAGGAATAAAATCCACCTGCGCCGCTGGTACTATGTGCCGCTTGACACTTAATGCTGCGAGGATAAAATAAAACAGGTTGATGAAAGACAGACGCTTTCACACACGTGTCATCGATCACATCTCCTTTGGCGCCAGTATAAGTAGGATTGTGCGTATATGTTGTGATGATAGATATTAATGATACTGAGGAAATCATGTTTTCGATAGAAAAGATATGACAGTAGGATTAATAATTGCATTCATAGTAATAAAAAAAGCATTAGTACACGAACACTCTGTAGAGTTGTTGTTTTTTTTTTAATCATACAAACTACGTGTATTCAAATGATGGCAAACAGTACGGACGTGTCAGTAAATGCACTAGAACCCATTTGACACATGGCAAGACAAATTATTTTTCTTTAATGATTCACGTTCTTGATCATGTTCAACATTTCTTTCAAACACTGATGATCTTGAGCATTTAGTTCTAGTCAAGCATAGTCATAGGTATGAGGTCTCGATGCCTTTGCTGCGGCTTCTATACGACCGTAATCTCTCGTTTTAACGCCAAGCGATCCATCCTGACAAATTACATCAAAGGGTTATTTATAAAAGAGTAAGAGTGCCCTCGCTACAAAATAATGTTTGACCCTACAGGGAGATCAAAGAAAAAGTCAAAATCAAGGGAAAATCTTTATTTACAGAGGAAAGTCGGTCTCCTTTTCTGTCTCCATGTCAACCAAACCGTCCAGTGCCCGACTCAGTTCGCAACCTGTTCCACCTGTTGGCTGTCGTCATAACGACGCAGTTTCTCCAAGGGGAGGCCTCCGAGTATACATGAACTTAAAGGAGCATGATACATCATGGATAATAGAACATGAAGCCGTGACGAACTGCAGAGAGTGAGAGAAGAAAAAAAAAAAACACGACTCTAGTCTAACAAAATGTGATAACGTTTACTCTGTATATATTTGAATGGCAGTTCTTCAGTTAACATGAATTGATTTGTAAATTTGAATTATAAGATAGGTGACGTCATGGTTATCTGATTGTTTCCTTATTCTACATTTTCAAGAATTTATTTAAACCCGAATCCTTTCATTCTGAAAATTATTTTCCCACAAAATTTGTCTCAAATCGAGGTGAAGAGTAAAAATACCCCCTTACATTCACGGGAAAATGCAACATGACATTCTTGTCATTTTGAAGAGAAAAGCAAACCAGCGGTATAACACAAATTATGACCAAAAGAATGTTACGCAAGCCATACATCGAACCAAATATTTCCCCGTTGTTCATCCAATTAAGCCAACAGTAGTTGTTGTTTTTTTTTCATTCATGGCCGTTCTTAATCCAGAATTTGTTTTTACCTAACGTTACTCTCCTTTAAGAATGTCCTCAATGTCACGAACGACATTGGCTGCTAATCTAGAGCGAGTTAACACGCCGCCATCTTCCGTGAAAATATTTAGAGCATATCCCATTCCACCTAAGCTCTCTTCACACGTACCTGGGTTTTGGATGCAGGGCAAACTTCAGGACAATATTGGCTTGCCACCGAGATCAAGGCGATTTGTACAAATTTAGAATACAATGCATGCTCAGAATAGGTCTGTGGAAGTGTTACTTTTCTGTTTTTGTAATATTCAGTGTAAGGTTTTGACTTTCTATTTTGTTTTGGTTTGTTTTGAATGAATAACACCAGTTTCATCGCGGCAATGATATTCCAACGAAGATCTCTCCTCCATGCGAATAAATGCATGTTGGTCTGTATGGTGTACACGAGAAATAATGTCGCTGGTTATATCATTTGACATTTGATTGTCTCAGAAAAGCTCTATGCGTCACTTGAATTTTTTTTTCTTCGTTTGTGTTTGCATGTATTTGTATGTCTATACATCTTAAGGTCGGAGTATCGAATACATAGTTCTGACGGTAGCGGCCTTACATAACTGTCTTTATTATTTTGTTCCCTCAAAATTGTTTGTAATATTCTAGTTGAAAATTTCCCTTATATGTGCCAATGCTATTGTGGGAGAGAAAATTTTACAAAATTTACTTATAATCCTTTTTGGTATGATAACAATCAACACAATTTGTTGATTCAATTTTTCATAATTTTATGACAAAATACACTTGTCACATGCTAGCAAGGACTATATAGTGTGTACCGTTTTGTGTATCAATACTCACAAACGTTCATCCCTCTTTAAAAAAAAATGATCCTGTCTAAAGATGTTCAGTACAATAAACACAACTTAAAATAATATACTCTTGTTTTGTTTTTATTTTTATTATTACTCTCACTACCTAACCAATCATGGCGAGGATCGCCATTGCAAACAAAATCGTGTCATTTGCACAATGCAAGAAGAAAAATAGAAGTCAGTAAGACGTAAAAGAGAACAAGAACTTAAGAATCGGATGAGAGATAAGAATGGGGATGTGAAGACATGGCGAGTAGACATTGTGACGAAATTTCAGTCACGCACACCCAATGTCCGTGAACTTCGGTCCGCCGCCACCCGGCGTGTTCTAATGGCAATCCGTCGCGCGGTGTAGCTTTTTCCGTTCAGACGTGACTGAGACCGGCAGGAAATACGTCGTCATTATTGCGCCAATGTTGTTCGGAGGCGTTGACAGATTGATCTTGCCTTCACTTCTCTCATTCTTCCTCAATCTCTGATCCCCTTCGGTGTTTTCGTTATGACGTCTCTACATTTGTCTTTCTTGTTTCCCTAAATGCTGTTCTCAATCCGTGATAACGTTGGCTAGCACATGTTTCTTCCTCATAGGAAATCTGACGGATTGGTGCTAAAGAAAGAAGCTGTATCAAGCACGCAATTCCAAGGGAGGGAGAGCAGATGCGAGCTTACTCCGATTTTGGTTTAACAAGATTTCATCGCAATGTCCCCGACGTAGCCAACGCAGGCTATTCGATCATTTCTCTAACGTTGAGCTAAAAACTATGATTCTTCTGGTGCGGTGCAAGGTGTGTCTGTGTTTGGTTTTCGAGAATAGTTTCTAGCCGAGTGCATCTTTTTGGAATGTGGCTCCCTTGAAGATCTAATCGCACTACTAATAGTATTATAATATGTTTCCTCAGCATAAGAGAAGCAGTTTATTAACAAGAACGCTTGCTGGGAACAATACATGACTAACTGTGCTGTTAATGTTCATGCTTTTGTTGTTCGTCTTTTGTTCACTTCAGAACGGAACATTTCACATCATCGATCCATGACTCCAAACCACCACTCTTCATCCGGGGGAAGATGAAGGATATAGACAAAAGGTAGCAATCAGCACGATTACACATCGTTCTACTGGAGTCGAAAAGAGGGGACGCCACTGGGATTCAGGACCATGGAGGAGGGATTTTCTAATTTCAAGTTGCGGTGATGTGTGAATACCCATTGCTGGCAAGAACATGTCTTGTATCAAGGAGGTGAGCACCTCCCTGCTCTTATCAGCGAGTTAAGCAAAGAAAAAGAAAGTGACAGCTACGGACAGATGAAGAGCGTTTGGATTCCAGTTGACGCTGAGA
Organism: Diadema setosum; assembly: GCA_033980235.1. Taxonomy (NCBI): domain Eukaryota; kingdom Metazoa; phylum Echinodermata; class Echinoidea; order Diadematoida; family Diadematidae; genus Diadema; species Diadema setosum. The sequence continues at coordinate 6,182,061 of CM067072.1, read as the reverse complement.
AGGAGGGGAGAGAAGAGAAAAGGAGAGGGGATGCGGTGCGGACCAGACGGAATGAAACCAATGTTCAAGGAGTAAGGCCGAACGTTAATCATTCGAGTTCCTGATTGAGAATGGGACAAAAGAGAGCGGGAAAATCCACCTGTTCAGAGATCTCGTTCGGTTGAATGTAACCAGTCGACGTCTCTCGAAACTCAAGGTAACTAACTCAATCTTCATCGTGTTCTGGTTGTAAACTACGAGCATTGAAACAAATCAAATTTTGCTGAAGTTTACAATAAAATGTAATTTCCATGAAGCTCTGAAAGAGTAAATTTTCAACTACATGTACTTTATTCTGCTTTGCAATGATGAATGAATTCGATTCGTTATCCGAAAAACTGTTTTTGATATGCAAAAACCTTGTGAAGTCGAGCGTAAATCAAATTTTCTTTTAGCGTTAGAAACATCATTGACAAGTTCAGCAGATTAGGAGACTATTCAGACTTGAGTAAGTCCGAGATTGCCGCAGAACAATAATGATTAATAGGATTCTCAGAAATTTCAGCAAGTCCAATTATGCTTCTCTTTAATTCCAGTTTATTTCGAGGATTTGTGATCGCAATCAAAGTTTTTTTCTCTCTTATTTTTTGTTTTTGTTCATTTGTGTGTAATCACTTACCTAGCAAAACAACATACTCTTAAACTCTGTGGTGTATCACTTTCGGGAAATGGTTCGGCGTTATCCAGCAGGCTTCTGAGTGGATATATTTCTCTGAAATATGCAATATAAAGATAAAGTAAAGTCATTTCTGTGATTTCTGTGATTCATTCTGTGAATGAATGAATGACCATGTGACCGTACGTAACTGTGTATTGTCACTACATGATTGTATTTCGTTTACTCTGAATAGCCTTGCAATGTAGAGATTGAACAGTGGAATATGGACTGCTTTTGAAGGCAACAGTCATTCAGGTGGAATTTATCCCCTTGAGCATTGATGCGCATTATTCTATTGTCAGAGTTGTGAGATTTCTTTGACACACCTTTACACATCTGAATGGGAGCAGCAAATTCTATCAACACGATCCCCTATCAGAGGGAGGGCAACTACTTATTATTGATGCTGAAGTGCCACATGTGATGGTCGCTTTTTCTACGTCAACGTTAGGTGTGAAAGCATAAGACCAGACTGTCTATAAGGCCACATGTGGTTCACGATGGTATGATTTTGGTTCTTTTCTCTGTGAAGATTTTGGCCGGATTCCTATAGACCTATAGGGTATAAGATGACAGGTTGTTGTTTTTTTCTTATATAATCAAAGTGGTCAAGGAGACGACAGTATTTGTTTGTTTGTTTGTATGTTGTTTGTTTTGTTTTTTACAATTTTTAAGGAATAGACGATCTTTCCTTTGCATGGGTTAATCTTTCCGAATTCTTGTATTGTACGTTCAGATGTGGCCTCGACGCTCGCTTCGTCTCTTCGACCGTCACCATTGTCCCGCTCGACGGATATTCGCCGTCGTCGGAATCCTGGTCATCACCAACACCGCCTTTCACTGGGCCATGGTCGAGGACGTCAACTCGCGATCGGGCCATGATCGTGGCGGTGGTGCCACCCTGGATTCAGGGACTGCGAACAGCCGCCGAGATAAGGCAGCGTTATTCCGCGATCGCGTGGCCAGCATCAATAAATGGTACGAAGACTTGAATGAGCGATACCAGGAGGGGAAGGGCGTGGCCATTCATTTGGCAAATGACCCGAGGGGCGATGAAGAGAGGGAACCACTGATTACCTACATCACACGGAAGCCTTCGAACAGGAGGCCTCTTGGTGAGACGCCAAGCAGGCGGGAGGGGGTTACCAGTGACTCAGCAGGGCAAGAACATTTCGATAGAAAAATAAATGGAAACATGACGCGAAAGAAAACTCTGTACACGACAGGAGCACAAAATAGGAGTGGTGTGCTGAAGAGGACTGGTGTTAATCACCAACAAATTGATGCTTTAAGAGAAAGCGTTCACGTGAGAAAACAAGAGATTAAGACCGGACGCTTGGAAATGCGGGAAATTGTTCTTCCGTTCTTGCGAGAATCGAAACCTAAATTGCGTTCCGCTCCCGACTTGAATGCACAAGGCGGCAGAATTAACGGTGAGCATGTCGTGGAATTAGAGCGCACTTTGAGAGCTGTGATAGATCGCCCTATTATTGAGGTTTATTCGGATCAGAAGATTCGTTTCTACAGCCAGCCGAGCTGGCTTGACAGTCGGGATGTAGAAGCCATGAACGCCTTGGCAGGTTCGTGGATTTTGGGCAGGCGACAGGTTGAGAATTCGACAACCATAAGCCATGTCAGCCACAATAATCATCTCGCCCTGGTGTCGAATGCTGAAATCGAGCGTCTGGCCAGTTACGCTGGCGAGAAATCTGATCTGAGCGCGGAATGCGAGCTTGCCAGGACGTCGACTTGTCAACCGGCATGGTGCCGCGCCGATCTCGGGCTGGTCGTGGCATTCCATTTGGACCGGGTAATTGGCTTGAACGTCACTCCACCGACGGTTGCCCGCGAGCTTCAGGCTGGGACAGGGCACCCAACCGCGCCGCGACATGTCATGGGATCGCGGGAGGTGCAGAATGCAAGTTCACAGATCGCAGCGGATCGACTGGTACGAACCGTCGCGCTGGGCGTGACGTCAGCTCGACCTGGAGGCATAAACTGGAACCCCACTGAGCTGGAAGACCGTGATAACAAGCCATTGACTCGGGCGACATCGACAAATTTGGAAGTCCCTCCGGATAGAGTAGAGAAGCTGTCCATCTTTTGTTTTCTGTTAAAGGTAATATCTGTTGAAAGAAAGAGGTTTGTAATTCAGTTTTCCACCAATGTTATGATGACCCGACCTTTAAGATCAATTACCTCAAAGTCAATTTGGAGTCTCTGTTATGACACTGTTCAATAGTTTGACGGTTAGGTCTCATTTAATCTTCAAATTATGAAATGTAACAGACCGATGGCTATAATGAAAAGTGATGTTATCGTGATATCTCTCTCCAATTCTTTTTTATCCTGTTGGGGCCTACTTAAAGGGGGTTTTCTATCAAAGATGCATTCCCTGTTTTATGATGCACTTGAAATACAAATAACCATCCAACTCTCTTACATAGTAAACAGGCTTATTTCCTCCAGAACAAACAAAATTTAATAAGAATTACTGAACATAGACTTTAAGTTAATATTTGTTTTGTTTTGTTTTTTTTTTCTTTAACAACAGATCTCAGACTGTGAGACAAATGTGCTAGTATGGGACGGGAACTCCGGCAATACGCGGCGCCCTCAACGTTCACAGGGGTTTCATGAGGGAAGAGCAGAGTTTCCCTGTGCGGAAGCGGAAGGCTCGCCGGTGCAAATCTTCCGCAAGGCTGGTAACTATGACGATGCAGACGATCGCCAGATAGAGAGATTGAAAAGGTGTGTTTAATATCTGATTAATAACTTTCCAATATTTTTCTCGCGATTCGAGTCTTTATTTTTGGTTTTGCTTTTTTTTTGCCCAATAGCATGAAAAATACATAAAACTCCCAACGAAACGAATGAAAGAGAGTATCGATTATCATGTATTGACAGCTGCGTGGATGAATGAAGCCCGTTCTTTATATCTGTTCTTTTTTGTGGGGAGGGGGTAGTTCCAGCAAACACAAATTAGGCCATAGACGCTTTTATCAAACTTCTTTGAATTTCAACCGAACCTAAACAGATGAAGAAGAAAATTTCACTCGATCAAGTGGGAAGTCATGAGCATAATATACTCATAATAACTGAACAACAAAAAATGGTACTCCATTATAATGATATAAAGATAATTGATTAGGGAGTGTGATGTAAATTGTCGGTACGTTGTGTATGTGTGTATATAGGCCTACATGTGTTTTGTGTATGCTTGAGTTCTCTAGTTTTCCGTCAGTCTGTCTCGAAATCCCCCAAGAATCTGTACAATGCATCCTGCAGCTTTTTAGTAGGTTCCTGTACAGAAGCTTGATCTTCATATGATCTTAGTTGAAGAAAAAAAATTGTTCTCTTTCCTCCATCGACTTCTATGATTTTTCCTTGCTTCCAAGATACCATTATAACTGAAAGCTTTTTTTTTTTTTTTTTTTTGGGGGGGGGGTAATTATACATGTAATCACTAATTTGTTATCTGTTTAAACCCTCGCAGACGTATGCTCTGGTGTGGTATTAAATGTATTCTTTGAATAGTTTTGTGATACCGTTGTTACAAAATTATCATCTATAATGCTGGTGTTGCATACCCTAATTGGGATCAAACAATGCGATACTAAATGTCATTAAATTATTTAAACCTGAAAAGGAATCATACAGAAGACGAAACTACCATGACTACTGCAGAACACTAAGTCTTACCCAGCATATTTAAAGCTGTTCGTACAGTTTACCTTAATGATAACATACCTTCCCTCCATTTCGTCCATTGGTATTCCTACCGGTCTTCGCTCTCCGGTCGTCTGGCAACCAGGATTTCCCGCGAAAACCTCGTCTTCCTACATTCTGGCCTGGTGAGACAACGTCTGCTCCAGTCGCTGTTCATCGACAAAGTCTTTTGGACAGAGGCGGGTGGGCGCCGAGGAATAGAGGACGCCCTCAATGTCATAGACAGGCGAATCAAAGAATTGGTCACGTTGATAGCTAGGCGACCGATGAGGACCTATTCATGATTTTTCGTTTGTTTGCTTGTTTTGTGCGGGTTTTTTTTTTTTTTTTCTACAGTATGGAGTATTAACAAGATTCTGCTTGCTAGTGCTGTAAGTAAAGTCAACAACGCGCAAGTTTAATCCTGAACGTATGATGGGAAAACCATGCCAAAAAAAGAAAGAAAAAGATTCAAACAAAATTTTGTTTTTATAGAAGAACTATTAAGAAGAACTATTGTCTGTTGATGACAGAAACATGTTGTCACACCCGTATGTTTCAACTGTCAAAACAGGCAGGTACGTTTCGTAAAGACAAGCAATTCCGTCCCAGTAGTATCAAGGAAACATGGTCTTCAGCAGATATAAGTAATTTGTTGTTATGCACGTGACACAATCAAGAATACACCACAGTTTGTTCATTCATGTCGCCAGGAACACGATAACCTATCAGTTAGTGTCATACAATTTTGCTGGGCTTCAAGATGAAGATGGGGATAGAGATTACGTTAGAAGTTGTACACTGACGTAATCTTCACCAAAAGCCCCTTGCGTCCAGCAAAATTAAATGTTGAGGCGGAAAAAAAGTGGCTAATTAGGACCAACCTAGATTGCTCCCAAGTAACACATCTCTTTAGCAATAGTTTCATATTATGGTTAAACCGAAATGCTTTATCATACAGCGTGTCCAAAATAAAACAATACACTTTTACAATAGCTCCAATAAGAAAAATAAAAAAAATAAAAAATAGAGAAAAAATTGATCTTTTTTCTAAAAAGATAGATATGGATAGCTGAAAGTCTCTTCTATCACATGTCCAAAAATATTTCATGCTCGCGTGAGCACTGCCCACTTTTGTAAAGGACATGGAAAGTAGGCCGCGCATTAATATTCACTTTATATCCATTTAGTCGGCTGGTGTTGTTGTTATTGTTGTTGCTGTTGTGTTTTAAAGAAAGAAGAGAGAGAGAGAAAAAAATGGGGACCTATACAACAAATAATTTGCCCCAGACAATACTGACATAAATCAAACATAATAAATCTTAAAAGTATGAAACAAGATTATTAGATATACCATAATGAAGTCTCTACGAGGGAGCTAATTTTGGAAGTCTCCGCAAGGGAGCTCATAAAGTCTTCACGAGGGCTTGGCTGGTTGGCTCCACGAGGGCTTGGCTGGTGGCGAAGCATAGACCTGTGGCTGTGAGAGCCCCCGCAAGAAAATTGTTTGGGGCAAGAAAAATATGGGCAGGATGGGGTGAATGGTTTAGAGTGGAGCAAAATACCTAGGCATGGACCTATGGCAATGAAATACGCGTCCATGAAATGTGAGATGTCTCACACACTCACACACACTTTCACTTCACCATATTAAAGTGGATAGCCAATTCCTGCGCAACCTTATTTTCACGTCCTATATAAAAGTGGGTGGTGCTTTAATACTTAAGCATAAAGCATTTTGTGATCTTTTTGGCGTCATGAGATACAAGAGACCTTCAGCTACCCATATCTATATTTCCCCCCAAAAAACTGAATACGAATTTCATTTTTATTCAATTTCATATAGGAAAACTTCATTTTGGGACCATTTTAAAAGTGTGTCGCTTTATTTGAGACACCCTGTATAACGCCTGTATGCCTGATATATATAGGACAACACGTTTTGCAGCTGTAGCAGCTATTTGTAGAATTCAAAGCTAATACCGTTACAAAATCGATACATCTCTGTATCACCGCATTTTGGATTCAAGTAGGCCTCCTTGTAGTATACATGATTGCGTTGACCTTCACGCGAATGAGAAATGCGGAGTTAAGTGTCTGTTCAATTGCCTTCCGTGTAGACGAAGGAGTTTATAACATGCATGGCAGCGCATAGTTGGCAAAGAAAGAGTGCTAATACGTTAATTATTTATCAAATGAAAGTTTCATGCAATAGTTTTTAGTTTTTTTTTTCTTTTTGCATTTTTTTTCTGTTGGGGGGTGGGTATGTAGATGGCTGAGAGGAGATTTATAGGCACACAAAGACGGTATCAATGATAAGAGTTTTCAATTTTCCCTTTCGAAACGCGGAAGTCAAAATAACTATGGTACTTTAAAAAAAAATCAAATTATCACTTACAAACGCAAACTTTGAAGGAAATATATTAGGATAAAAGAACTCATTTCTTTCATTGTATTTCCTTGAAAGTTCGTGGCTTGTCTTTCTGATATCTTTCGTAAATTCATAATAACTTCCCAAACCGGCGCGATTAATGAAAAAGGTCAGCACCATAACAATAAAACGAGATAATAATGTGTTACTTAGAGGGGGGAAATGATTACTATGTCCCATCAATGTAAACAAAATTTGTTTGTGTGTGTGTGTGCGTGCGTGTGTGTGTGTGTGTGTGTGTGTGCGTGTGTGTGTTGTATTGTATTGATACCGAATTTATATGGATGCAATACATTATTAAGATGTAATCTAATCAATAATCTTTTGAAAAAAAAAAAATTGATGTAAAGCCTTTATCAACATCGTTCAACAAGACGTTCAACAAGACATTCATCAAGTCTCGGTCGACAAGATATTTGATTGGGTGTTTTGTTCTTGTTACGTTTTTCATTACATGTATTTATTTTTTTTTTAACCGAACACCAAAATTGAGGCTGTACACCGCTGTAAAATGTTTAAGTGCAATTCCAGCCAGTGTTAAAGTTCTTTTATAAATGGGGAAAACAGAAAGCCATAGTCATATCTGAAATATTAAAAAAAAATGAAATCTGGATTAAAAATTTTTTACACTGTTTCACGAAACAGCGATATTAATCACAACCATATAACGATTTACGACGAGTTTGACTGCAAAGCAAGTTCACTCCATTCCTTTTAATTTCAGATATTTGCGATTGAAGCTGCTAAAAAAACCCCGAAGAGAGTGATAAGAAAATAAGGGATGTTTTAATCATAACTCCAGGAAAATTCCTTGTGATGTAGCAAGTGCGGTATCACATGTGATCACTGGAAAGGTTTGATTTTGCACTACCTGACGATAGACTTACTTTAAATGGTCAATGACGCTTACTAATCCATTTTGAGATCAAACTCGACATATATTATGCAAATCCAGAGTAATGATGTCATCTACTCACAATTCTCCAGTGACCTGTTACAATTTGTCTTCGCTAAATTTTCTTTGTTGTCAAGAAATCCTTAAAAGTGAGGTGAATCCGTGTCATCAGTTTATAATTGTTTGTGAGAGGATACCAGCGATTACTTTGTTGGGGAAAGGGGGTTGCAACTTCTAATTTACGAACCTCCCCACCCCCCCCCCCCCAAAAAAAAATGTTATCAACAAAATAAACCAAACCAACGCAGAAATTTGGAGCCAGAATCCCCTCTCTGATCTACATATCGTATGGTTGATACCAGAAACTCGCATTATTTTGGTGAAAGCGTTTGAAAGTTTTGAATTACATTTTGATAAAATCTCGTTCATTTCGTTCGTCTGATCTCGCTCTACCTATAGAAAGCAACTTAAACATGACATAGCTGTAAAATGTTTGACACATTGTCTTTGTGCTGTGTCTGCTTTGCATGGCTCTGATAAGTTTCTCTAAGATCTTAGAAATAAATTGCATCTGAACTCTGATTGAATGCATACTGTCGATGGTGAGTTTTACTTTACTCTATAACTGTAATCAGTTGTTGTTTTTGTGTTTTTTTTTTTCGTAGGGTGACGTAAATAAACAGTCATCCACGCCTGAATCCATCTCGTAGAAGTGGCAACAAATGTTTAAATCGAAAAGAACAACAATAACAACAACAACAACAACAACAACAACAACAACAACAACAACAACAACAATAACATGTGTTTATTTTATGGCGTAAGCCGAAGCTCACGTATTAAAGTTAAAGTTAATTAGGCGAGGTTGACTGTATATTTCTTAAACATCTGTCTTCATTATTATGTTTGCTTTCTATGTGTGTTTGTGTTTGTGTGCGTGTGTGTGTGTGTGTGTTTATTTGACCTGAAAACAGAGATGATAATAATGTAAAAACTCAAAACTATCCTGTGTTACACGTACATCGGGTCATAACTTATTATGCCAATTGAGACCAGATCTGTGGAAACACTATTGTTGAATTGACTGAATAAGTTTATGTACGGAATCATTTAGCAGAAAGTAATTTCCCTTCTTTCACAGCAGTTTCAAAAATTATTTTCAAATTAAAATAAATCATGTTATCAAGGGATGAATAACAAACTACGGTTGATAGACCAAAGCTTTTTTTGTGTAACAGCCCGTAACACTCGGAATGGTGCACGGTGTACGCGTATTTTATTCTCTCATCGCTCTTGTCACGCAGTATACATTGCTAAACTGTTTGAGAGATTAAGAAAATGGCGATGGCAATCAATGAATGATTTGTCCACTTTGCTCGTCCCGCTGTAATTAATTTTCAAATGGCGAGTTGCTCGCCGGATCAGCGATGTGATGCGGGGCCATCACGCTCTATGCTGCCAGGGATCCCGTAAAGCTCCATGATGCGTCCGCCTATCCAGGGCTGCTGCAGATGTGCCTCGTTAAAACCGGGCGGGAGGTAGAAACTAGCCAGCACTCACTTGTTTTGAGGGAGAACGAACTGTTGTCGCCGCACATACGGCGGTGTTCTGCGATATTGGTCGACAGTTGGCAGGTGTTTTTGTTTATGTAAATTAAAAAATAAAAGATATTGTAAAATTTTCTACCACCTTCGACTCTGATGGCGTTTCTCTAGATGTAAGTTCTACCATTGTGCACACCAGAAAGAGTGTGTTAGTACATATTTTGGAATTTGGATTTCCCTTATATTGGGAAAGAGGATCACGAAGCGTTTTAGCTCTACACTCTTTATCCGACCAGAACTGAGCAGGGTGCTTCGACTACTCTTGGACACCCAATGGCATCTCTCCCACACTTTGCGCTTCTCTTTGCTTTTGGTAAGTTGTGACGTTATTCATTATAATTGTTTACTGAATTAATGTCTAAATATTTTAAAGAAAAACTTTTTTAAAGCTTTGACAAGGCTTTTTGTAAGAAGCGGTATTAAATCATGAAATCTGATGTTACTCATTAAGAGTGGATATTTTTGTCATCCTAAAATGAATGGAATGATTGTCCAACAAACTCTAGAAGTGTTAACAGTACTTTCATTGAACAAAGAAGACATTGAAATTTTGGATGAATTTAAATTTTTTTTTTTCTCACTCTTTCAATACGCCTAAGAAAAGAAGAAATTTGGAGTTGCATGGTTCATATTCTGAAATAATTGTTAGTTTTATTACTCTCCTGAAACTTGTAATGTTCATTCTGTGTACGAAATTAAAGATAATTAAAGTCAAATTGCCCGACCCTAAAAAAAAAAAAATAAATAAATAAATAAAGATCTTCGTAGGGTATTCTATTACAAGGTGTCAGCGGTACAGGAAAGTCCCATAGAGAAATCCAAGTTGGGCTGAAGAAATGTGGATTACAACACATACACACACGCACACAAACACACACACACAAATCACATAAAACACTGCCTCTTGAGAGACCAAACTTCATATTGTCGTTTGAAAGACGATAATTCCATGAGAATATTCAGATATCAGGAAATAAGTGCTACTGACCCTAATTATCCTCCTTTATTTATTTATTTTTTTTTACCAAAGTTGAATATGACGTGTGCATTCTTTTTTATTAGAGTAACGTGTTTCAAACTCGCATATAGACGGTAGAAGTGTGTGTATGTTTTTTTTTTATTTTAGATATTACACAGAAAAAAGTCCGGTGATGGTCCGGTGTCATTGTTGAATTAACACCAGTGCAGTGGCAAAAATACACCAGCTACAGTGTCAAATTACAACGTAACACCACGAAGTGCCAGTGTGCACTTTTCAACGCCATCACAACATACTTTCTACACCTGTGGGTGAGGTCCTCTATTGACACTTGACCGGTGTTAGATTTAACACCCATGGTGTTAAATCTAACACCGATGTTTTTACAGTGTACAGTTCTTAAGAGTATGAAGTTGTGACTTCCACTACGACCAAATCATAATCAATTATTTTATTGCTATCGTCAATATGATCCCATGACTTAAAATAGGACGAGCAGGCGCTGTTTGATGAGAGGAATTTGTACAATCTTTCAATTTACTGATAGTTATGCAGTGTCAATGCGTCTCTCTGTCTATGCGTAGTTTTTAGATTGTACAGAAAATACCATCTTTCGTAAAAAGAGAGGTGTTGAAAGTACGTTCTGATGCTGTTGAAAAGTGTTCGCCTTTCCTTTCCTGGTGTTAGTATATAGCTGGTGATATTTTGACACTGCGCTGGTGTTGATTCAACAATGACACTTCTTGGCGTTGATTTGATATTGCTGGTGTTAATGCCAATAGTACAACACCAGGACAGCTTCAGTAAGAGACCACACAAACTGGTGCTACTTGGGTGTAAATGTGTTTACAACTGTTTTTTTTTTCTTCCAGAAATCAAAAACTTTATCGGAAAGTTCTTGTTGTAGTCGACTTATTGAAGTTCAAAATCAACAAGAGCAACAATATAAATAATTACCTATGTAAAAATTAGTTTCATATTTTGTACTGATCTGACACCCGGAGGTCTACATCACAAATGAGCACCACGAATTTAACGCCACCTTGGTGTTTCATATTTAACACCCGTTTTTTTGTTTTGTTTTTTGTTTTTTTTTTTTTGCTGTGTTTATTTTTTCCTCTTGTTACTTGTCAGAAATATGTAGAGGTATGTCGTACAATAAACCACACAAAGCCAACACTCTAGTATGTATATATTATATATATATATATATATATACATATATATATACATATACATATACAATGTATCTATATCTACCGTAGATGTACGTACAAATACATGAGTACGTACTATTTTCATACATACGGAAACATTATACATACACCTATATCACCTATATATATAATCTGCGCGCATATAAAGTGTGTGATGAACCGACATCCGAAACAGTGGAGCCGCCCTGTCTCGCAATGCGGAGGATGGATCGGCGATTTTAATCTTCCATCGTGCTGCTTGTGATAATGTCAAATAATAATGAAAAAAAAATATAGAAATAACACTAGTGCCCGGTTCCCGTAACAAACATATGGGTCAAGGAAATCGACTTTTTTACTTCGACTCGGTTCCCATCATTAAATTCCATCCGCCCGGCAATTATTCTGAGTAAACGCACAGATCACGAATAACTGTTGCGGAGATCATGTCACTTTGGTCACGAGCTTATTTCCGCTTTTGTCAGGTTCGACGTTGTATTGAAAAGCGAGTGAGAAAGAGAGACGGAGATTATTAGACGTATATGGCAAGCCGTTTGTGTAAAAAGTCAATAAACTCTGTTTTTCACTGATAAACTCTGTTTATCACTTTATAAACTGAGTTTATCAAGTGATAAACTGAGTTTATCAAATGATAAACACAGTTTATCAGAAAAACTGTGTTTATCAACTGATAAACATTGTTTTTCAAGAAAAACTGAGTTTATCAAGTGATAAACAGAGTTTATCAGAAAAACTGTGTTTATCAGTTGATAAACTCAGTTTATCAACTGATAAACACAGTTTTTCTGATAAACTCTGTTTATCACTTGATAAACACAGTTTTTCTGATAAACTCTGTTTATCACTTGATAAACTCAGTTTATCAGAGAAAAGCAGAGTTATTCAAACCTTCTCGGTAGTGGGCGCTAGCAGCATTTAATACGCAGAGCCGTCTGCTCTGTTAATACGTACATGTACGTAGATCTACAGCTAGTGATGCCATACACGGCACTGTATATGTACGCGGGGCCAGCCGGGAAGCGAGCAGCTGCCGGGAAGTGGACAGGTGTAACTAGCGCAGCGATACATTGCAAGCGCTAGCGCTGCGATTATTATCAACGAGCAGAACATATCAAACAGTGAAAACGCCCTCTCTTGTGGAGACATAAATAACTCTGCTTATCAAAAGTGAAAAACTCTGTTTATTTACTGATAAACCGAGTTTATCAGAAAAACTGTGTTTATCAACTGATAAACAGAGTTTTCCCCGATAAACTGTGTTTATCAACTGATAAAGACTGTTTTTCTGATAAACTCAGTTTATCAGATTGATAAACTCTGTTTATCAATGATAAACAGTGTTTATAGCTGATAAACACAGTTTATCAGAAAAACTGTGTTACAATCATTTGATAAACACAGTTTATTAAAGAAAAAACTGTGTTTATCAGTTGATAAACACTGTTTGTCAGTTGATAAACAGTAAAACTGTGTTTATCAGTTGATATACACTGTTTTTCACTGATAAACAGTGTTTATCAACTGATAAACACTGTTTTTCTGATAAACTCAGTTTATCAAGTGATAAACTCAGTTTATCAGATTGATAAACTCTGTTTATCAATTGATAAACAGAGTTTATCGCTGATAAACACAGTTTATCAGAAAAACTGTGTTTTTCAGTTGATAAACTCAGTTTATCATAGAAAAACCGTGTTTATCAGTTGATAAACACTGTTTTTCACTGATAAACAGAGTTTATCGACTTTTTACACAAACGGCTTGCCATAGACGTACATATGAGAGACGTAGAGACGTACTTATGTACGTCCAATGTCAAACACGAATCATCAGTATTAAAACATTTGGCGAGTGTTTTAACGAATAATGAAATGTAATGTTCTCGCTATAATTCCTTATTATATACTTCACTGGTTTCCAGGCTAGCAATATTCCTATACATAGAACGTTGTCTGCATTCTCACTTGAGATGTATTTTTGATGGTTTTACATAAAAGAAAGAATATAAAATGAACTATAGAGGAGTACGAGTACTCCGAGAGAGCGGACCTCCGCTAGTAGAAGTGTTGTCTCTACAACACAAGCATAAGATAGAGGTACAGTGACATCTACACAATACATTTTGTTAAAATCTTATAATTCATTGTTGAGTTATTTGGAAAGTAAATTCATTTTATGTCCATTATAACCGTATAAACTTTGACCCCGTGAACCAAAATTTAATTGTTACTTTTTTTTTACTCCATTATGAACACATCCTGCAAGTTTAATGAAAATCCGAGCATCTGTTATTTAGTTATTGGGTTGGGAGATGAAGCTTATTTTTATGTCCTTAAAGATCACTATGACCTTTTACCTATGACCTTATGACCCCAAGATTTAAAGTTTTTTTCTTACCTCATTATGAACAAACCCTACAAATTTCATTTTAAAAAAGCCGTTCACCCGTTCTCGAGTTATCTTGCACACATCATACACTGAATCTACTGAATCTATTGAATCTATGAGGGTTTTTTTCTGTTATACTATACCGTATAGCTACATGCACGGACTTGCAGAATAACAGCCGATGACTGAGCAAGTTCCTTTTTATTACCGTGTTGAAATAAAACGAAAATGAAATAAGAATGGAAATAAGACAGACAGAGGGACATACAGTACAAACATACGGAACCGAAAACATAACTTCCGCCGACCGTAGGTTTCATCTACCTGATGAGGTAATAATATTGGAAAGTGTAAGTGCATACTAATTGGTATCATCGGAAGCTGTTATTCATCATCTTTTTTCATCAGTTTGGAAATTTATTCCAAATGAAGCTTTATCATTTTATGCACTACTCAACACATCGCGCGGCCAGTCAACCTTGAAACCTACTTTAGCACATGTACAGTGTATGTGTACATTACTATGATTACGAAGGTAACATGGATCAAAATCTCGTGCGCTAAGCTTATAACCAGCATTATAATGAAGACCGATCCGGCTTCATTAATTCGCGTCATAGTCAGTGTTGATGAGGCGATACTTTGTAATATATACACGTATATATATATATATATATATATAATATATATATACGTGTACATTTATAGATATTTGTATTTGTCCGATTTGTCCTCAGTCTTGATAAAGGGCAGGGCACGAATGCTCGAGAAGTAAAATCAAATTGTGAGGAGTCAAAAGCTACGTCTACCGCCTCTTCTTTATTCTCACATATACACTCAACCAAAAAAAAAAAAAAAAAGTAAGTTCCCCCCTAGCATTTTTGGATATATCTCACAAAGTATTTTACCAATTTTCATAATTCAAACGGGAATGAATAGGGAATTTTATCACTCATAACATGAATGGCATATCATTGCCACCAGATATTATCATTGGTGTGAAAAAATGCATTTCATGTCAAAATGCACTTGGTTTAGCACTTGGATGATCGTGTAACTGCATATAATAATTATGTGTGAACGCAATGGACAGAAGTTGGAGGGAAGATATTCCCGACATGCTTTACAAAAATCTAATTTCTCTTTGGGGTTTTCTGTAAGATGTTGGTAATAAGTTATAAGTTCATACCCTGTAACTGTACTTAGATTGATTCGCTTTTTTTTAATTATCATATATATATATATATATATATATATATATATATATATATATGTACACTTTTTTTTGGGGGGGGGGTACATTCGGTATATATACTATTGTATTTTATTATTACAGAGACTAATTTGTATTGTAAAGTACAGACAAAAGCAATTTCCTTGTTGTTTTGGCATTTTGTGAAACACCAGCACCAACAAAACAACAACAACAACAACAACAACAACTTAGAAACCAGGAGCTAATTATTGCATGAATGGGTTGCTACACGGTCAATGACATCATGCAGTAAAGAGGCATGAATCATGCATGCAGGACTTAAAATTACTTTAATCAGGAGATTGAACGGGTCAAGCGAGAATCGATGCTGAAATGCACACGTATTCCACTATTTTCCATTTGTTTGCGGATGAAACAAAACCAGGTTTTAGTGCTTCATCGTTCTAAAATGTGAGTTAGGAAAAGAGACAACCAATGTAAAAATGTTAATCAGTGTAGACGTATTGTTAGATATACAAAATGCGAACAACAGTTCTATTAAATTGTTTCTAGAATAAATCGCCTCAAGATATGGTTTATTGAGTAAATAAATAGTGATATATCCATATATTTTAGGGGTTTTTTTTTTGCGAAATTTCTTTCATGGTCAAATAATCTGTGAAACAACTGACTTATTTATGCGTCAAATGTGATAATTAGAACATTTTTTATGACCATTGCCACCAGTGATGATTGTAAACAGTATAAATTGCGTGTGTGTGTGTGTGTGTGTGCGTGTGTGTGTGGCGCTGTCGGCTTATGAGTATATATATAGTAAAAAAAAAGAAAAGAAAAGAAAAGAAAAACTGCGACACAGGCACACAAACATCGATTTTCTCCACAGTATATTATACAAATACACTTTGTCTTGAGAAAGTCACGTTGAAATTAAGATAGTAAAATGAAATGACATAAAATGCCTTTATCAAACGATAACATCGTTAACAAACATAGCATAACTCATTGAATTAGTAGTCAAGAACATTAAAGTCGGTAAAGAAGAAAGCAGTAGCAAGCAGGCTAGTCGGGGCCAGTCCTTTTACAATACAAAATTAAAGCTCGGATTTCGTTATTTACAGAAGTTTATATTAAAATAGTGCAAAGGTTTTCACAGGGAATCATCAGACGCCATTTCCCAAGAGGTATTTGCGGAGAAATCATTTTGAAAACCTCTCTAAACTGTATTACTTTAATGCGTCATATATTTTTTACCAATTTCAGATTTGATTTTTTTTTATTTTGTTTTAGTTTTGTACCATAACCATGCTCAATGTCGAAGCAATAATCAGATACGCCGTAAGTCAGATTGTTAAGAATGAGGTCAAATATTACATATCCAATCACAAATTTGTACAAGTTATCAATATGATTTGGAAATTATGTAATAAAGGTCCAGTATATGCTCTCTAATCCCTTCGAGGTAGATTTCAGATTTCAAGTATTAATTTCTTCTGTAACAAAAAGCCAGATTGTAGATATGTGTCACTGCAGCAGTATGCAGTGAAGAGATATAAGAGTTCTCATTCCATTTCATCGCTATTTTTTGTGTATATATATTTCTCAGAAGTATTCTGAATGCAACTTGTGTACTGTGATATAACTCATGGTGACAATTTTGTACATAGCTGGCGTACAGTTACTTACACATGTATCTTACATACACCTGTATACCTGCAACTTGGCGTTTAATATGAAGCTTGCAGCACTGCCCCCACAGCCCCTATTGTTAATTTGTATGCCTGTCCAGCCTCTATTATGTATAGGAGTTGGACGCTTGGGCCCTATCTTAGTCATAAACTTAACCTCCCAAGCACACAACAAAGGCCCCTTTCAAATTGTGTAGTCCCCTATTGTTTGAACCCAACTTCTGCTGGTAGCCTTGCTGTGGGAACCAAGTTAGCTTTTGCAACATCTTGGGCTTAGAAAGCCAGCAAGAAAGCCAAACTAGTCAGTATCATGTTCGATCATCGTTGAGAAAGCATCTCATATCTAGTACCTCATATCTCGTGTCTCGTATCTTCGAAGTTCGTTCCCTCGTTCCGAAACCAGTTTCAACAGTTCAAAGCCTCCAATTGGTAAGAACAGTTCTTTATTTCAGTAAGGTGATTTGTATTTAGTAATTTCGATAACCAAAACCATTTCAGTATTTCTGGACTTAATTCTTGGAAGCTCTCTTGCTCAGAGTTATAATTGAAATTAGTTCTTACGAGTATAAGATTAATGTACACTGTAGGCTGAATAACTATGCTTAATTTCTCATCAACTCTGAGTTCATTACAAAAGTTAAGATTTTCATGTTATTGCTAGTTACTTTCTGCAATTCTGCTTCCTTCTATTTTTCTGAGTATAGTAACTCAAATAATGGTCTAAAAGTCATATTCATTGTTGGAATAATATGTTCGCATGTGTGTATTATAGATTAACAGTCTAGTAAAACAGATAGAGCTGTACTTGTTTTATCATTTTATGAATTGTAATGCTCAGTAATATTTAAAGCTTAAGAAATAATCTACATTTCACTATTCGGATATGTACATGTGGGTTTGATTTGGTTTTATATCTGTTATGTTCAGTGAATGCACATCTATTGACCTTAGTATAAGGAGAGTTATTTTAAACACTTTTCTGTAATATCACACGCACTTAGTCGCTGTTATGAATTTGTTTTCCTTGTAATATTGTTCGTTGATTAGTATACTAAATGTTCGCTTTATTTGTTCTATTCTTCTTGCAGTATTTTATCTACTCTACTTCTACATGGGAGATTTGGATTCCAATAAATTCGTTTTCGCAAATTCATATCTCTCTGTTCGGAATAAATTCTGTTGGAGTGCTATCGTTCTTCGAACTCGACCGACACTCCTCACTTAGCAACTCGTGTTAAGTGAGGCAGCCACAATAAAATACAATTGAGAAATAAAATACAAATGAGGCAATAAATTACACATCAACGAATTTATTGCATCGAATACTGCTGAAGCTGGATTTTCGTTATGGAACCTCAAACTGCTGTGAAGGATGACACCAATGTGAGCATCACCAGCCGCAAATCAAAACGCAGCAGAGCAAGCTCGAGGTGCACTAGTCGGGAAAGCGAAAGGGTTGATCTTCGCAGACGAGAAGCTGCCCTTCGTGCATCTCTCAAATTCGACGAGAAAGAAGCAAGGCTTGAGATGATGCTGAGAAATCTTCGGAAGGAAAAAGAACTTGCCGAGATTGAAGCAGAGCAAGCTGTACTCGATGAATGCAGTAGTGAATCATCGGAGGATGAAAATCCTGCTTTAACGAACATTCGAAAGGAGGACAAGGATGAATGTATCGATCGCTTCCTTAACTCGCAAGACAATCAAGGAACACCCCCTCCTACGTTAGAAGCCGGACAGCCTCCAGTAACATCTCAGCCGAAAGCCGATTCACTACAAGCGGACTGGCATAGTACCATCTCATCTCTGGAAAAGTGTATGTTACAGCTAGCTGAGACATCTCTTCAACAAGGTCGCATAAATCAGCAAATGCTAGCCTCCACCCAGTTGCCAAAGGTGGACATTCCAATTTTCTCTGGGGATCCACTTGTCTACCCTCTATGGATAAACACCTTTGATTCTGTGGTGGACTGCAAACCCATTGATAATGGAACCAAGCTCAACCTACTACATAACTCTGTATCTGGAAAGCCAAAGGAAATCGTGCAGCATTTTGTTTTGATTGGATCCCCTGATGCATATCAACAAGCGCGAGAAAGCCTGACCAGACGGTACGGCGATCCAACAATCGTGAGCTCAGCATTCATTTCCAAGCTGAATTCTTGGGGGAAGATACATAGTCGTGATGCCTCGGGCCTCCAAGATTTCGCAGATTGCCTCTCAAAAGTCATCGCAGCAAAGGAATCTGTGAAAAGCCTTGGAATTTTAGACTTCCCTCAGGAAAACGCCAAACTTGTTGACAAACTCCCTCCATATCTCGAAAATAAATGGAGGGATGAAATCGAACGATTCAAGGACAAGCATGGACGACAGGAATTCCCACCTTTCTCCGCCTTTGCTGAGTTCGTGAGGAGAGCAGCAGACAGAGCCAACATCCCCGAGCTAAGTACAGCAGTTCGGGAGCAGCCACGGCCAGCCAACACAAAGCCAAGTGGAAAAAATGCCCGTGCCTTTGCAACTGAGGGAAAATGGTCCAAGCCTTCGGTCAAACAAACGCAGGAAACCACAAAGAACAAAGCATGTCTGTTTTGCAGTGAAAGTCATCTGATCGAAGATTGCTCGGGATTCAAAAACATCACCCTCGAAGAGCGCCGAGCATTCTTCTTCGAGAAAAAACTATGCTTCGGGTGTGGGCTACATTCAAACCATCAGAGCAAACAATGCAAGGCTAGGCGCTCATGTGCAGTCTGCAAGGGAAGGCACCTCACCTGCTTTCATTCTTGGCAGAAGCAGCCGAATACCAAACAGGAAGGAGCAGCATCGTCAAAGTGCACTTCAGTGTGTCATCTGCAAAACGTCGAAGGGAAGGACCACTCTATGATTGTGCCAGTTTGGGTGAGGCATGCTGGTGATCCAACAAAAGAGTCCCTTGAATATGCAATTCTGGATGATCAATCCAACGTTAGTTTCGTATCGGAAAAACTTTTCAAAAAACTTGATCTTCGGGGCCATAAAACCAATCTCAGGCTCACAACGCTGCACAACACCTCGGACATAGAAACTTTCAAGGTCCACAACCTGGAACTTCTCGACCACAAAAAAGAAAACATCGTAAAGCTTCCAACTGCCTTCACCCGGAGCGACATTCCTGCCACCAGGTCGCAAATTCCTAAGGCAGATATCGCAAATAGATGGCCACACCTCGTTCGGGTCGCGGAGGAAATGATGCCGTACGATCAGAAGGTCGAAGTTTCTCTCCTCATCGGAACCGACTGTCCTAGTGCGATTCGACCTCGGGATATCGTCTCCGGTGGAGAAGAGGAACCATATGGCCAGAAATCTCTGCTCGGTTGGGGAGTTGTGGGTCGCATCTGCAAGGATCCTGTTGACACAGATTCAGCTAGTTGTCACAAAATCGCGGCTGGATTGTACCAGAATCTCGCATTCCCAACCAAGGCAAAGGAGATTCTCACTGATGACAAAATCCTCAAAGTTTTAGAGGCTGACTTCCAGCATGACGGCATCAGCGAACCCCTTTCCGTTGAAGACCAGAAGTTTCTTCAACTCCTCGAGAACGGAATCCAGAGAAGGCCAGATGGACATTACGAAATGCCGCTCCCACTAAAGACTGAAAACGCGAGTCTTCCATCCAACCGTCATGTTGCTGAAAGAAGGTGGAGACAGCTTTCAGCTCGTTTCAAGAAAAATCCTCAGTTCTTGAAAGATTACCAAGCCTTCATGCATGACGTCATCGAAACCTGTGCTGAGAGAGCGCCGTCTGACGGTGTGGATGGAAGAATCAACTATGTTCCTCACACTGGAGTTTACCACCCTCGTAAACCAGGCAAAATTCGTGTCGTGTTCGATTGTTCAGCCAAATGCGATGGTGTCTCCCTCAACGATCATCTCCTTCAAGGCCCTGACCTCACAAATGGACTTCTTGGAATTCTCTGTCGCTTCCGGGAGGAGAACATTGCTGTCATGGCGGACATCAGAAGTATGTTCCACCAATTCTTTGTTGCAGAGAAAGACCGTGACCTTCTTCGCTTCCTGTGGTGGGAAGATGGAAATCCTAGCAAAGACGTGGTGGAATACCGCATGAAGGTGCATCTTTTCGGGGCTACGAGCTCGCCAGGTTGTGCAAACTTCGGCCTCAAGAGGGCAGCAGACGATGGTGAGGAAGAATTCGGAAAAGATGCGGCCGACTACATCAGAAAGAAGTTCTACGTCGACGACGGCCTAAAGTCTGTCCCCACCATTGAAGATGCAGTGTCACTCTTGAAGTCAGCACAGGGTATCTGTTCTAAAGCAGGACTAAAACTACATAAGATCATGTCAAACAGAAAGGAAGTGCTCGAACAATTCGCAACAGATGACAGGGCTAAGGGTGTGGCAGACCTCGACCTCGCTGTGGATCCCCTCCCTCTAGAACGCGCTCTTGGTGTAGTGTGGTGCGTGGAGAATGACAGCCTCCAGTTTCGTCTCGAGCTTCGTGATCGTCCTTTCACTAGAAGAGGGATCCTGTCAACCGTCTGTTCGATCTACGATCCTAATGGCTTCGCCAGCCCAGTGACACTGAGGGGTAAGCAAATCTTGCAGAGCTTATGCCGGCTCAAACTCAACTGGGATAGTCCAATTCCTGATGACATTCGACCACAGTGGGAAAAATGGAGGATGGAGATAAGTGAACTCGAAAACTTCCAGCTTCCTCGCTGCTACAAGCCTCCCAACTTTGGATCAGTGATGCATGCTGAGTTGCATCATTTCTCAGATGCAAGCCAGAATGGGTATGGTCAGTGTACATACCTTCGTCTCGTTGATGAAAATGATGATGTATCATGCTCCCTCGTCATTGCAAAGTCTAGAGTGACTCCTCTCAAGCAACAAACCATCCCAAGACTCGAACTAGCTGCTGCTGTCATCTCGGCAAAGATGAGTGCATTCCTCCGCAATGAACTGACATACCCAGATGTTCGCGAATACTTCTGGACTGACAGCAAGATTGTGTTGGGGTACATTAGTAACGAGTCCAGGAGATTTCATGTCTACGTGGCAAATCGCGTCCAGCAAATACGCAATGAGTCTGACCCCGCATCATGGCACTACGTAGACACCTCATCGAACCCTGCAGATGATGCTTCTCGTGGTCTTACAGCAAGGGAGCTGGTGGATAGTAGCACTTGGCTAGCAGGTCCATCCTTCCTACATGAGAAAGGAAAATTTCTTCCCCCTGTGCATCTTCAACTCACGGTAGAAGAGACTGATCCAGAGGTGAAAAAATCGACCAGCTTCTCGACGAGGGCACAAGCCTGCAGCAACCTTGATGCAAATCGACTGTCGCATCTTTCTAGCTGGTATCGGGCCAAGCGAGCAGTAGCCATATGCCTGAGGTTCAAGCTTCGTCTACAAATGAGAGAAGTCAAGCTGAAGAAATCCCCGACAGTGACACGACCAGTCTCACGAATAACTCTGACCGTGGCAGATCTCCAAGAAGCTGAAACTGAACTTCTTCGCTGTGTCCAGAGGGAGCACTTTGATCGAGAGCTTCGAGTCCTCACTGACCTCAACGTACGTGATGACAGTGATAGGCAGACTGCAAAAAGGAGAAATGATGACATCAAGTCCACAAGCTCGTTATATCGACTGGACCCCTTTGTAGATGACAAAGGAATCGTCAGAGTAGGAGGTCGCATCCGTCGAGCGAACATCCCAGACCATGTGAGACACCCCGTCATCGTTCCAAAAGATGCTCATTTGACAACTCTTCTAATTCGTCATCACCACGGAGAAGTCAATCACATGGGCAGAGGAGCAACTCACAACCAACTTCGACAGGCAGGCTACTGGGTGATAAGTGGTTCGTCTACAGTCTCGTCCATCATATCCAAGTGTGTTACCTGCAAGCGACTTCGCGGACCACTGGAGAAACAGAAGATGGCAGACCTGCCTGAAGACAGATTTGAACAGGCTCCCCCCTTCACATACTGTGCTGTCGACTACTTTGGGCCTTTATCCATCACGGAGAAACGAAGCACAGTGAAGCGGTACGTAGCGCTGTTCACCTGCATGGCTTCCAGATCTGTTCATCTAGAATCTACTAACAGTCTCGACACCAGTTCCTTCATCAACTGTCTTCGCAGATTCGTAAATCGACGTGGCCCAGTACGACAAATTCGATCGGACAGAGGAACTGCATTCGTAGGTGCCAGAAACGAGCTGCGAGAAGCCCTAAAACAGATGGACCAGGACAAAATTCATCACTATCTCACAGAGAATGGCACAGACTGGATTCCCTTCAAAATGAATCCACCCCATGCATCGCATATGGGCGGTGTGTGGGAACGCCAGATACAAACAGTTCGTCGTGCTCTTGAACCCCTGATGATGTCTGCGGGCAAACAGCTGGATGATGAGGCTTTCAGAACATTCCTTTCTGAAGCAGAGTCAATCGTCAATTCAAGGCCCCTCACAACACAGAACCTGAACTCGCCTGATGCTCCAGAACCACTGACGCCCAACCACCTCCTGACCATGAAGGCAAAAGTAGTCCTCCCTCCACCAGGCAAGTTCCAAAGAGCAGACTTGTATGCTAGGAAATGGTGGCGTCGAGTGCAACATCTCACCAACGAGTTCTGGACGAGGTGGAGAAAAGAGTACCTGACCGACCTGCAAACTCGCCAGAAGTGGACTCGTCCAAAGAAAAACCTTCGAGTCGGCGACATCGTCATCTGCAAAGAGGCAGATGATAATCTGGGCAGTGGCCGCTAGGGAGAGTGTCGGAGGTATACCCCAGCGACGACGGTCTCATTCGCAAGGTGCAACTCGTGCTGGCAGATTCATCACTGGACGGCCGAGGCAAACGCCACAAGCAGCCCATCAGGATGGAGAGGCCTGTTCACAAGTTGGTCCTTCTCCTGTCGCCAGATGAGTCCCAGTAAAAGGGAAGACCGCAGGATTCCCCATCAAGGAGCCAACATAGTAAATTTTGATTTAATCGAACAAAATCATGTATTTTGCTTTGTTTCTCTGTTTCTCGTTTCACTCTATCCTAAAAAATCCTTTCTTTATATCTTTGTTTCAATCTTCTCTCACTCTATATTTCTTGCCTTTGCTCAAATCGTTAATAGTGAATATCGTTAGTTATTGTCCATCTATATTGTAGATGATAATATTTCAGGAGGAAACTTTGTCCTATTTTCTATTTTGTCCTCATTCTCTTTCTTCTCTTCCCTCTTTATTTCCTTCTTTGCTTTCATCATTAATTGTTAATGCAGATACAATGTAATTACCATTTCGATATCTGTACTTGACATTTTAATTTTTGATGTTATTATATGTCTGATCACTTATACAATTTTTGAATTTTTATTGAATTTATGACTGGTTCGTTAAAATTTCTTCTGGGTAACTGCCTGTTAGCAGTTAAAGGAGCCATGTCACTGCAGCAGTATGCAGTGAAGAGATATAAGAGTTCTCATTCCATTTCATCGCTATTTTTTGTGTATATATATTTCTCAGAAGTATTCTGAATGCAACTTGTGTACTGTGATATAACTCATGGTGACAATTTTGTACATAGCTGGCATACAGTTACTTACACATGTATCTTACATACACCTGTATACCTGCAACTTGGCGTTTAATATGAAGCTTGCAGCACTGCCCCCACAGCCCCTATTGTTAATTTGTATGCCTGTCCAGCCTCTATTATGTATAGGAGTTGGACGCTTGGGCCCTATCTTAGTCATAAACTTAACCTCCCAAGCACACAACAAAGGCCCCTTTCAAATTGTGTAGTCCCCTATTGTTTGAACCCAACTTCTGCTGGTAGCCTTGCTGTGGGAACCAAGTTAGCTTTTGCAACATCTTGGGCTTAGAAAGCCAGCAAGAAAGCCAAACTAGTCAGTATCATGTTCGATCATCGTTGAGAAAGCATCTCATATCTAGTACCTCATATCTCGTGTCTCGTATCTTCGAAGTTCGTTCCCTCGTTCCGAAACCAGTTTCAACAGTTCAAAGCCTCCAATTGGTAAGAACAGTTCTTTATTTCAGTAAGGTGATTTGTATTTAGTAATTTCGATAACCAAAACCATTTCAGTATTTCTGGACTTGATTCTTGGAAGCTCTCTTGCTCAGAGTTATAATTGAAATTAGTTCTTACGAGTATAAGATTAATGTACACTGTAGGCTGAATAACTATGCTTAATTTCTCATCAACTCTGAGTTCATTACAAAAGTTAAGATTTTCATGTTATTGCTAGTTACTTTCTGCAATTCTGCTTCCTTCTATTTTTCTGAGTATAGTAACTCAAATGATGGTCTAAAAGTCATATTCATTGTTGGAATAATATGTTCGCATGTGTGTATTATAGATTAACAGTCTAGTAAAACAGATAGAGCTGTACTTGTTTTATCATTTTATGAATTGTAATGCTCAGTAATATTTAAGGCTTAAGAAATAATCTACATTTCACTATTCGGATATGTACATGTGGGTTTGATTTGGTTTTATATCTGTTATGTTCAGTGAATGCACATCTATTGACCTTAGTATAAGGAGAGTTATTTTAAACACTTTTCTGTAATATCACACGCACTTAGTCGCTGTTATGAATTTGTTTTCCTTGTAATATTGTTCGTTGATTAGTATACTAAATGTTCGCTTTATTTGTTCTATTCTTCTTGCAGTATTTTATCTACTCTACTTCTACATGGGAGATTTGGATTCCAATAAATTCGTTTTCGCAAATTCATATCTCTCTGTTCGGAATAAATTCTGTTGGAGTGCTATCGTTCTTCGAACTCGACCGAAACTCCTCACTTAGCAACTCGTGTTAAGTGAGGCAGCCACAATATGAATGTTAGGTATGTGCGTCTCTAGACCATAAATTATAAATGAAAGTACGGGGGTGTTACGTTACCCTTGTAAGATTTGCCTAGACACAAGTTATCTTATTCTAGATCTGATTCCAAATTTTTCCTCATTTCAGAAGAGACACGCTCAGTGTGTTTTTGCCACGATGATTTTTCGTCTATCTTACCTCCAAGAAAATAAATGAATAGAATGTACCTGTTTTATCATATTTGTGCCTATGATAATGTTCTCATTTTACTTTGAAAAATCGTATTTGTTTCAGACGTTATAATTCAATTTAATTCAAATTCAAATGAAATTTAAAAAGAAAAGAGAAGAAATAATTGGCTTGTATACATCGCAAATTAACTCCTAGAGCGATGGGATAATATCTCGTGTTTCTCTTAAAGTAAGAATGTCTTCCCGCATCTACCTACACTGTACTTTAGTGATTATATGGCCAGAGGTAAGGACAAGTTGAACTTGAGGCACCGTGGCGCATATACTTTGGTCAGACAACCCGAAATAGGGATAATATATTTGTTTTATATTTTGGATCGAAAACTTAGACAAAAGAAGGGAAAATTATGAGGTGCGAAGTCGTGTGGTGGATGGGACATTGTGGTTGGATCCTACAATGAGCGTACAAAGAAGAGAACAATGTCAAATTTCTTGATATCATTTCGCAAAGTTATATACCGTACGAAGCAGCGATGTCACAATTGCGTTGTGACGTCTCTATACCGCTTTGGGACATAATTTTCCAAATAGTATACCATGGTGTGTCAAACACATAGGCAGGTCAACATCCTGAAATTGTTGAAAATACATATAATCACGTGTAAGTTCTTTCATACATTCAATACACGGAGAGAAGAAATTGTTCTGCATTATTAGCGTCCAACAATTTCTAATGATTGCAACAGGTTTTCAACGTTAAAAAATTTGGTTCAACCGTTAAAAGTTGTTATGTAATACGGTATTTTCTTATCTTCTTTGATATAGAAAAGGAGGTATTGACCTATGTTTGAGATGTTGTGTATTTTCGTGGAATATAATGTGTACTCACGCGTATGTTTGGCTCTATTTTTATATTAAGATGACCTTGGAGCTTTTCAAACAATCCAGTACAATTTTCATGAGGCGAGAAACTAAGAATTGTAAACATCACTGATCATTTGAGATACTATGCGTTTGTCTCATTAATTTATTTTCCCCGTTTAGTTTAAAAACCTCACATATTGTTATCTAGTTTATTTGATAAGTAAAATATATAAACTATGAATCTCCACAAATCATAACGACACCAATCACAATTTCCAAGTCCCGTAATCTCACCTACGTAGTAGTAAGGCATCTTGACATAAGATATATCAAGATATGAATAGAAATTGTCCATATTTTATTGTTCTATTTATTTCTCCTGTGTTAGCGGAAAGGCGGGAGTGCAGTGGAATATTCCTTCCTGAAATATTTATACGCAAAAACGTTCGGTTCAGGGATTGGATGTTTGCTTCCCGTACGTCAATGCTTTAATGAGATTAATTGATTTGGCAATGGCAGGAAATTTTCCATGATGATGCAGGGCGTAGTGCATGGCATATCAAAAATTAAAGAATTATGAAATGTTAACAGGCGCGAAATTCGTTATTACTGGAAATGATTGATGGAAGGTTGTGTTGATATATATATATAGTTGGTTACCATGGAGCTCAGTGGTGCTATTGCACAATGCTATCACATAGCAAAAACTGGTGGTTTTTTTTTTTCATACTGTATCCAATGAAATGCAATAAAAGATTCATAAAAGATTGCAACAGAGAGGGAAACAAGCAAACTTCTCGAATCAAATATTCAAACAGCGTAGGAACAAAAAGAATGACAGTGCCGTTTTCGTTGACACAATAAATAGACTATATATATATATATATATATATATATATATATACTTTAAAAAATCTGGTCATTTCAAGACCATCAATCAGAACGTGCTCACACCAGATTTCCCGCAAATGATGTTTCTATATCATACTCTTTGTCTCAAAATGTCAGGAAAAAATCACTTTTGAGACTTTTTCCTCAGTATGCATATATTATTATGCCAATCTTCAGGCACTTCATTATATCACTGCCAAACACTGTTTAAAACAGGACAATTAAAAGGAAGAAATAATATTTCTATCATTTTATTACAGGAACTATGTTAGAGAGTCATGAAATTACAGGGTAGAATGCCACATTACCTGACGTCCGGGAAAAAACACCTATCAATTAGGGAGGGGAAGAAAAGTGAAGGGATACGTCTTAACATGGAGCAACAGCAGAGTAGCCCCATGGTCTTACTGGTGTGGCGGCCTCTTGGGCTGGTGTAGGCGTATGAAAAGTTAACTCTTAAAGTGATGGGCAACCCGTACGTCTCTCATGGTGTTTCTGTTGTTTCAGGAATTGGCAGATTGCATTACAAGTATAAATGCAATTAAAAGGGTGGTAAAGTATCGGTTGAAACCTGGTTTCTAACTCTTTTTTTTATGAGACCATGAGAAAACTGTTATGAAACATGAAAGAGCATGTTATTCTAAGAGGAAATCATTGTTTATATGATGAAAATTGTTTGAAAAATGGCGTAGAGATCCAAAGCTATCATAAAAAAAAAAGCTATCATAACAAGAGGTTGAACCCACCTTTTCTCAGGATCGCTTTGGTCGTTGTTGGTTCATTTTGTTTTTGGATAGCTCAGTCATTTCAAAACCGATTTTCAACGAATTAACTCTGAATTCATTTTAGCGATTGTCTTAGAATAGTATGCTCTGTAACATTTCATAAGTGATTTCTTAATATCTTTTAAAAACTTAAAAGCTCAATCCTCACCTCCACCAAAACTATATCACCCCTTTATTAAAGCTGGAGACGTCTTCCCTTAATTAATGATGTGATAAGTAAGTAATCGTGTATACATTCGCATACATACTTAGAGTCAAGATACTAAAAGTCAAATATAATTAGTATGAATATTTTTGCATTCTTCTCGGCTGCTATCGGAAATGGTTGGGATAAGTGACTGTCGCGAATAAATTCGGAAAGATACCCTACTCACAGTACTACACTGAAGTCGTCATGGCCTATTGTGTCCGGCTCATGAAACCAGACATGCCAGGCCAGGTGTTTGTAATGTATTAAAATGGGGGAATTGAAATGCTCTTACAAACATGTTGAACTGTCATTTTGTGCCTCCAATGTTTTATAACATAATGACATGAATTCTGATATTATCATTGGCTGAGAGCTATCATTAATTGACGAGTCTTGACAGGGTTTCCCCCAGTCCCCCACGAGCCCAAATCTCATCTTTTAACCAGGAAATGACGGTTCATACAGTACTCGTCGTTCCTCTTAAATACGCTCATTACCTGTGAAATTTGAATGCAGTGCAATATATAGTTTACGTCAACGGCGTAAATCCGTACTGAGGAGTGGGGGGGATGATTGGCGATAGTCACCATCACCACGATTACAAGCCCATAATCGGACCGGCGCAGCCCTGGGGGGGGGGGGGGGGGGGGGAAGCTTGCCCCCCCCCCCCCCCCCCCACACACACACACACTTTACAGGGATCAAATGTCCCACTCTTTTCCATGCAAAGTGGGAGGGAAGTGGCAGCAAAAATATGACGACTTTTTGTTCTTGTTTTTGTTTGTTTGTTTTTTCCTTGTCGGCCGACTTTCAAAAACGTAGCGCAGCCCTGAATAATACCCAAATAAATTCAATAAAATGCTAATAAGGATATCCATTTCTTGAATAACGTAGTAGATATTTTCCTGTAGCTATTAATAAATTGTATTCTTCAATTTTCTTGATTTAAGTCAGTAAATCAATCATCACAGGGGCATCGTTCCGTTTTAATGATGGGGGGTAGGGGAGGGACTTTGAGTTTGAATATCTGTGCGAGGGAGCGGAGCGGCCTAGCGGGGGGAGGGTGTGGGAGGGGGTATCCCCCTCCCACACGAGGAAAATTTGGCATTTTCAGACCTCAAATTCAGCGATCTGGTGCACACTTTTGGTGAAATTTGGGATTTTTTCCTATAAAAAAAAAACAAGTAAGAAAAAGAAATAATCATAGATAATTGAATGACTACATCGTGGTATTTCAGCTCTTGCTCCGCCTGTGCGACATCACTGTGAAGGCCTAAATAGTGGGGCCTATCACCGGCGTAGCCAGGATTTGATCTTAGGGGGAGCGATTAGATGCGAAGGAGCGATGCGAGCGAGGGGGGAGGGTGTGGGAGGGGGATTTCCCCCTCCCACAGTGAGAACTTTTGCATATTGATGTTGTAAATGGTGCAATTTGATTCATTTTTTTTTTTCCAGCGATCTGGTGCACACTTTTGGTGAAATTTGGGATTTTTTCCTATAAAAAACAAGTAAGAAAAAGAAATATTCATAGATAATTGAATGACTACATCGTGGTATTTCAGCTCTTGCTCCGCCTGTGCGACATCACTGTGAAGGCCTAAATAGTGGGGCCTATCACCGGTGTAGCCAGGATTTGATCTTAGGGGGAGCGATTAGATGCGGAGGAGCGATGCGAGCGAGGGGGGAGGGTGTGGGAGGGGGGTTTCCCCCTCCCACAGTGAGAACTTTTTGCATATTGATGTTGTCAATGATGCAATTTGATTCATTTTTTTTTGCGTGTTCTATCGACTTGAAACAGTCCAACATGTTTAAGGTAGCAGTACATTTTATGTAGATTATTATTGAACAATTTTGCCATAAAATGGGAAAGAAACTTCTTGTCTTAATTCTTACACTGAAGATCATGAACGCGATCATGAATTTTGACATTGTACAGTCCAAAAGCGGCCGTTTGTAGCTATTTTTTTTTTTTCGCTTTGGAAATTAAGGGGGGCGCACCGGGCGCATTTGCTGGCAATTTAATACTAGCAGCAACATCAGGAGAATGACATAACGATTAAATGCGAGCGAGCGAAGCGAGCGAGCTTGAAAATTTTGACATTTTACAGTCCCAAAACTGCCGTTTGTAGCTACATTTTTTCGCTTTGAAAATTAAGAGGGGGGGGGGGGGACACCGGGCCCAACTGCTGGCAATTACCCGGCAGCAACATCAGGAGAATAGCATAGCGATTAATATAATGCGAGCGAGCGAAGCAAGCGAGCTTGAAAATTTTGACATTGTACAGTCCAAAAACGGCAGTTTGTAGCTATATTTTTTCGCTTAGGAAATTAAGGGGGGTGGGGGCGCACCGGGCGCAACTGCTGACAATTACTGGCAGCAACATCAGGAGAATGACCTAACGATTAAATGCGAGCGAGCTTGAAAATTTTGACATTTCACAGTCCAAAAACTGCCGTTTGTAGCTATATCTTTTTCGCTTTGAAAAATAAGGGGGGGGGGGGGCGCACCGAGCGCAACTGCTGGTAATTACCCGGCAGCAACATCAGGAGAATGGCATGACGATTAAATGCGAGCGAGCGAAGCGAGCGAACTTGAAAATTTTGACATTTTACAATCCAAAAACTGCCGTTTGTAGCTGTATTTTTTTCGCTTAGGAAATTAAGGGGGTGGGGGCGCACCGGGCGCAACTGCTGGCAATATTACCCGGCAGCAACATCAGGAGAATGGCATGACGATTCAATGGGAGCGAGCGAAGCAAGCGAGCTTGAAAATTTTGACATTTTACAGTCCAAAAACTGCCGTTTGGTTAATAGGTCTGAACCATTAATCTAAAGCAATGTTCATTAGATTAAAGGCGATACTTGCATAAATTATGGCAAAATATGGGAATCGACACCCGTTCCTTTTTTTTTTTTTCTGGAGGCAAACGAATTATACTAACTGAGCAAATAATGAGCCAATATGGAGAGGGTAAATGCGTTGCAATTCCTACGACTGAAACTCGTACAAGGCTGTTAACGAACTCGTTTGTTATCTAGATCTTTGGGTAACTCATGCGGAGCTCGACGTGAGTCGTATCGCACTCGGCATGGTGCACTCGTTCACGCCTACGTCCATGGCCCTACAGACTGTGTTGCATCAAGGAGGTGGGAAGAGCACCTCCCTGGTTGAATGCAGCTGGTTGCCATCTGGTAGTGTGGCTACGATAGTAGTTCAACATCCGAAGCATGCATTACGGTCGATATTGCTTTACATGCATTCAGTGGCGTATCTAGGGAAAACGGCGCCCGGGGCAAGCAAGAAAATTGCGCCCTTAATTTCTGAAAAAGTGTTCAACCCCAACCCCATCCCGGTATAGGGACTTTAAACAAAGTACACATGATATGCTTTTTCAAGCACTTAAAAGGGGTCATTTTGAGGGTGATT
This sequence comes from Diadema setosum, assembly GCA_033980235.1. Classification (NCBI taxonomy): domain Eukaryota; kingdom Metazoa; phylum Echinodermata; class Echinoidea; order Diadematoida; family Diadematidae; genus Diadema; species Diadema setosum. Next base: position 6,150,053 of record CM067072.1, on the reverse strand, counting down.
TAAATGTAATGAATTTTGATAAATTTTGGCGAGCGAGTGCAGCGAGCGAGCCGAAAATTTTTGTATTTCAGCTCACAAAAATGGAATTCTTGTCATTTTTTGCTGATTAAATCTTACAATTCTAATCAAGATATAGTGACGGCCTTATAGATAACGATTTATACCAACAAGCTGAGGACTTTAAAAAATACTCTAAATTAGTACGCGCGAGTGAGCCGAAATTTGTATAGGCCTATTTCCGCATTATCATCACGTTTTGTTCTTATCTCTTTTTTTTTCTTTGATAAATTTTAGCGAGCGAGCGCAGCGAGCGAGCCGAAAATTTTCGTATTTCATCTTACAAAACATGGAACTCTTGTCACTTTTTGCTTATTACATCTTACAATTTTAATCAAGATATAGTGACGGCCTTATAGATAACGATTTATACCAACAAACTGAGGACTTGGAAAAAATACTCTAAATTAGTACGAGTGAGTGAGCCGAAATTTGTATATTTCCGCGTCATCATTACGTTTTGTTCTTATCTTGTTTGATTTGGTTTTTTTTTTTGCGCCCCCCCCCCCCCCCGTATGTTCGAAACCGTTGGCGCCTTCTTTTAAACCAATTGGCGATCGCTTCAGAACGAAAGAAATTGCAGCCGCTGCTCCGTGAAACATTTTGCCTGCTAATGACATGTGTGAACACAAAAGACATTGTCATTTTGTCCGCGTCATCATCACGTTTTGTTCTTACCTTCTTTTTTTATATAAATTTTGGCGAGCGAGCGCAGCGAGCGAACCGAAAATTTTTGTATTTCAGTTTACAGAACATGGAATTCTTGTGTGAACGCAATGAAAATTGTCATTTTGTCTGCGTCATCATCATGTTTTGTTTTTATCTTCTTTGATTTGGTTTTCTGCCTCCCCCCCCCCCTTTCCGGGCGAGTTTCTTCTTCTTCTGTTATTTTTTTTTCTTCTTCTTCTTCGTTTTTTTTTTTTTTTTGCGTCCCCAAGGAGTGGCGCCCGGGGCACGTGCCCCCCTTGCCCCCCTTGCCCCCCCCCCCCCCCCCCCCGATACGCCACTGCATGCATTGGTGTGCGACAGAAGTACACGAGCGCTGCTAGCACTGTTCAGCAGTATGCTCTCGTCACGAGGCGGGCGTGCGAACGTCATGGCTCATGCATTACAGTATGTAGCCTATAACCTAGGTGGGGATGCAGCTGGTCTGATGCGACGAGACTACGAACAGTGGATGCGCGCGAATACACCGCCTATGATCCAGTTGTTTGTCGTTGTTTTCTTATTTTTTTTTAAGCGGTGGCAGTCTTCTTATACGAAAAAAACGACAAAAAACTGCCACCGATCGTGGCGCCTAGCGGACGCGGTAGATGCGTCCACTGTTCGTAGTCTCGCCGCATCAGATGTATCGCTTGGCAAAGACAATATCTCGCTGCATCATACGTTTAGCTTAACAGCAAATTACAAAAACAATAATTGCATTCTCCGCCTAGATTATAGGCTATGCAATAATCCATCATGCTGAAATCAATATCACCACATTTCTTTTTGTTTGTTTGTTTTTTTTTTGTTCCTACATCTTTTTCTTGGGAGAATTTCAGGGGGGGATATTTGTACAGGCCATCCCCCCCTCCTTCAAAAGTGGGGGGGATATATCCCCCCCATCCCCCCGGGATTTACGCCGTATTTTATGTGCTGTTCATTTAGCTTGGAGCTGGTGAAGGCCTGAGGAATTCGTGAAAATGTCTGCCGCAGAATTTGAATCATGCCTCCACATTACTTAATATAGACTTAAGTAAAACCCTCAGTTGCTTTGGGGCAGTCTAAGGGGGTGTTGCAAGAAACTTGCAATTAATTGCAAGCTCCTTTCTTGCAACAGCAACTTGCGATTGATTGCAAGTTGCAATAGATCTATCTATTGCAAAGTTGCAATATATATTTGCAATTAATCGCAACTCGACTTTCTTGCAACACCCCCTAAATCTACTACATTAAATAGTCTGTAATACATGCAATAATAGTCTGTAAAGCGCATTGGTGTGAGTGTGAAGTAATGCGCTATAGAAAAGCTAGCTATTATTATCATTATTATTATTTAATGTCCTGTGAACGTGAACGTGATCATGGTAACGCACATTAACACAATTAGTTAGAAAAGCTGAATGAAGCCTTCATCATGATAAAAAGTCAATTCATTTCATTGTAAATTCAATTTTACCGACATGACCGAAACATAACTTGCAAACACTGGTGAATGATTATCTCCTAAATTTGTCTACATTATGATATACCCATCTACCCCTGGGGAAAAGACATGCAGGTACTGGTTACAACATTGTGTTCATAGGCCTCCTAAACCTTATGTATATAAGATAAAGAATACCTACTCTTCCATAAATAGGTTGGAAATAGGTCCTGTAGAGTGATAACTGCGAGCAATTAGTTAATTGGTGCTATTCTTCTTCACTTGAGCTCTATCATTTTAGAGTTTGCTGTATAATTAAAAAGTTCGCTTCATTTCACACAAGATGGCAAAGTAAGTACATTAGCCCAACTCGATTTAGTGTATACATTCTCAGTCACGTGTCACGCGATTGGGGAGAGAAATCGCGGAACAATGTTCACGTTGCGACAGAGATTTTTAGATTACATTTCAGCGCCGATATTTTAATTCAACCTGATCTTAATGCTTTTTTGCTTGGCTTGCTTACTTAACACATTCCAAGCGAGATCAAGGGTGATTGTTATACTGGCAGAAAATTAAAAAAAAGAACAAAAAAGTATGTCTACACAGGCTAACTTGGCCACCATGATGCTATGGCTAATTTGTTAATTTACTTTCTTTCACGTTAGTATTTACGTCTCTCTCTCTTTTTTTTTGGGGGGGGGGAGGGGGGAAGGAGTTGGGGAGCAGGTAGGATGGAGAGGGATATTAATCTCTCTCTCTCTCTCTCTCTTTTTTTTTTTGAATTTGTACTTCACATGTTTAAGATTTGCAATACCCCGTCTGTATTTACATCAGGTTGGAAAATAGTGTTTACACTCTATCATAGTTATTAAGTTGATTTTAGGAAAACTTCTTATCATGTCACCTGTTTCTATGTTATTCTGAGGTCTCTAATAGATTTTTAGTTGAAAAGAAATAAAAGAAACTGATTAGATTCGTTTTTTTATCATTGACTCACACGAATGAAACAAAACAAAGCAAAATTGTAGTCACAGACGAAAAAAAAAATACAAAGAGATAGAATTAAACAATGAGCTTAAAACAGAAGAGCTACAGCCTTAAAGGGATGAGTTGCAGCTTCGGTTGAGATGGGACACAGGTTTCCAACGTTTTTTGATGATGATTTTTGGAGATAATGAGAAACTTATATGAAAGAGCATATAATTCTAAGAGGAATTCAGCGTTTATTTGATGAAAACTGATTGTAAAATGGCTGAGATATCGAAAACAAATCAATCTTAATAAAAGATACGACCCACCTTTTACTAGGATCGCTTTGCTCTATTTTGTTTCTGGATATCATAGCCATTTCAAAACCGATTTTCACCAAATGAACTTTGAATTCCCCTTAGAATCCTTTGCTCTGTAACATTTCACAAAGTGGTTTTTAATTATCTTGCATAAAAAGTTAAAGGATGAATCCTCACCTTAACCAATACCATACCATCCCTTTAGTGAGGCAAAGTTTGAGGTACTTGTAACGTTTGCAAACAGAAAGATTATAGGAACGTGACTTGTTCAAGGGAAGAAGAGAAGGGGAAAATTGCAGTCATTGTTGACTACAGGAAAAGGATAAAGAGAAATCATCTATCGCACCTGCAGCGAAACATAAGACATTTATGTTTTCCGCTTCTTAAAAAGTGTACTGCCTGTTTATAAATTTGACACCACACACAGGGCAGGTTATACACATTAACATAATATTTGCATACGTATAAAATAAAGAGACAGCAGAATACGGTGATTACTGTATACGCACTTGAACTGATAATCCTAGTTTTAAAAAAAAATTAACGTTGAAATCATATTGTATAAGTATAACGTGGGACGTATAAATTGTTATTTGAAATAAACATTTACCACTTTTCGGAAGCATGTTTTTATCAAACTAGTCAGACATTTAACGAGTGTAAAGTAAGCGTTTAACGCATAAAAAACTATGAGAAAATTGCCTAAAAATCAATGCAAAAGATTCGGAATAGCTTCAGCTCAAGATCATGAATGTGTGTGTTTGTGTGTACACTCACCCGATCTTATCCGAATAAAGTACTTATGTGTATTGATAACGATGATGATGATAATAATAATAATAATAATAATAATAATAATAATAATAATAATAATAATAATAATAATAATAATAATAACAATAATGATAACATTAATGATAATGACAGTAAACAATCCATACAGCGCAGAAAATGATATGCTTATGTGTACATATACCCACTTACATAATCATGACTCAGTTTGCTCACTCAATCAGCTCATACTCCGCTTTAGGAAAGACCGTGATACCTATGTGCCCTCAAAAAGACTTGAAATCAAGGTGAAATGAGTATGATATATACACACATCAACCATTTTTCTACATCAATCATGTTTTCCATCCTTGAAACTTAATGTCACGAACCTCGAGGGGATAGATAATAGTCAATTCCTCAAAACGATGACTTTAATGAGGAAGTCTCGCACGCGTAGTTTCACATCGATAAAATAAATGATAAGTTCGGCACGCGTATGACATAATGAAGCATAACGCTGTTATGTTTTTGTTTTCGTTTTTCCAAGAAGCAGCACAATTATCGCAGAACATCTCTTCATTTGCCACTGATTGCCACAGCATTCGTTTTAATATGATTTTTAACCTTTACGAGAATGTTAAGATATTCGCATGAGTTTGTGCAAATGTAAGGATCATTTGCACCTTCGTAAATTGTAAACTTTGGAAGTCATGTTAGTCCTATCTATCACCTACAGCCGCTTATAACAGAGTAAACAGAGATATAAAGGATGACATGAATTCGAATAATTGATAAGTCCTAGAGTGTAATGTTAACTGTACAGTCTGAAGACAATAATTTTGCAGAAGATTATTAACCAGCACCGTACGTTCACATTGCTGCTGCTAATACTACACCAAACTTGTAAATTAGTAAGTACCTTATTTTATTTATTTATTTTATTCTATTTAGTAATAAAGTCTTCTTTAAAAGCAGGGTAGTCCCTTTCCGTGCCACAAAGGCCTGTTTTACAAGGGAGCCCTGCGTTGATATATACATTACATGTGCACACACACAAAAAAAAAACGAGAACGAGAAATATGTTACAGCTCAAGAACAATAGGTTGGTAAGAGCATAAGACATATAAGAAAGAACATAAAACGAGCGAAGGAAATAGATATCTGAGTAATGCATAGCTAGTGCAAGGGGTTCATATCAAATGAGAGATTGATGTTGACGTACACGATTCTTAAATGTTTGCAATGAAGAGGCTGTTTGAATAAAAATGGGTAACTCATTTAATGATTTGCTTGCAGCATATGAGAAGGATTATTCAGTTCTAAGTTTGGGTATATTGTGTATATTTCTCACTTCTAAACCTGTTCATTATGGTAGCGTTGATTCGTTTGTTTCAAACACCTCTGCTGAACGCGTATTTGAGAATGAGATGTTCAATTTATACTATTCGTGCTTTCCTCTGAAGGCCCCAGTGGATAATTCGTTTTACGTCATTATGCAACGGACATTTTCTCATTACACTAAGGGGGAAAAATGCACAAAGCTATCAAGCTAAAGTGAACTCATTGTGGGTAGACATATGCTCATCCACTTCTACCCCCGGGTCCCTCGGTTGAGGTTAAATTAATTCACCGTTGGATCATATACAAAGCAATTAAATGCAGGGTTCGATGTTTATAAGCTCTGGTTGGTTCAAAGTCAATAGGAGAACACGAGTAAGGCTATCGTCGCTGAATCCAACAGCACAATATTCACCACCGATCGAAGTGGATAGCCAACGAGATCGACAAATCATTGTCAATTATGGGAACGCGCCAGTGAGTAACTCAAATTGAATTAATTTGCCTTTAATGGGTAAATTCTTCAGTTTGGCAAAGACACATTAAATGGCTGAGAGAAATTTTCTGCCATCTCTTGCCATAATCGTGCGCCGCCTCGTGATGAAATAGTTACAGATTTGGTTTTTGCTTAATTTCTTCCGTCATCTAGTTTTTCTTTGTTGGAGATATTTTGCAATGACTGCCAAGTGTTGACATAAGGACACAGGTAGTGCAGAGAAGTAGAAAGAAGATACAATTCCATTCTATCTTGAACTTACTAGCTATAGAGTAGATAAGGCGAATGGAATACTAGAAGTTTCTACGGAATCGGCCATACAATATCAAAGTATTGAATTTGGTATTTCACTTGTTTTCACCGAAAAATGACACTGATCTGGAATGAGTGAGTTGATGATGTCATACCCTCACAATTTTTGATGTATCATTGTTTATGAAATTCAGAAAAATATGTTATCTTTAGCTAATACGGGCAAATATCATATTTTCATACCAAAATATATCAGAGGTAACATTTGTTGTTGTTTTTTCGGTGGTTTAAGACAAGTTTTATATCTATACAGCTGAAATATGAGATTTTTGTATCTGTATTTTTGTATGTATATGAAATGGATAAGAACTTGTTAGAGCCATATGCTGAGTTGAATATATTCGCAACGATGGTCAAGAAGTGTTTGCGAAAAATTTTAGATTCCAGAATGTCATAATTTTCTTATTTCTAATCTGATTTTGTTTATTTCGGCACTGTTCTGCTAGGTTGGTTTTTTTTTTCTTTCTCATAAAACTGATCAAATTGTCATAATTTCTTCTTCTTAAAACAAACAAACAAAACGTGTAATAGGGAGTCTTGTGTGCAGGTCGCTTGACAGTCCTTGAAGCGATAACATAATAGATTCAGCATGCCTATGTGGTTATTCCTATGTGGTTATAATTATTTCATGGAAATGTGTGGAATGAAATGTTCAATCTCTCTTTGTTTGGCCCAATTCTGCTGAAGCCTCTGCCGATTTGTTGATCTGATACTGTACAAAATTGTCCAGTGTTTTGTAAGTTACATACTATGGTCGGGAATGTCCTTTTTGGGTCTTTTTGGGTCTTTTGGGTACCATCGTCACTCTCATACCCCCATTACAAATGCATCTCCCAACTATACCAGTATACATGAAAAAGGATGGGGACAATTCAACAAAAATTCCTTTCAAAGAATTTCGTTGAAAATGATAAACATTTTTTTTTTAATATCGCCCTTGGAGAAAAAAAAAACACAACAACAACCGGGGAATTATTGTATGGGTAATCGTCATGGCAACGGCACGCGCATCTCTGATGATGCGTGCGAGAGGAAAATGTGACCATACAAAATAATCATTGAAAATAATCTGCATTATGATTTCTTGAATTGCGTTTATAAGCTTCAAGTCTGGTCGCGATGCGGATAATAAGGTAATGATAACAGCGTCGAAATTTTGAGGATTTCTCAGGTTCCGCTGTGGTTTTACGACCAAATAATGCGGATTGAGTTGATGAGAGGGGTATAAGGCTTAATACCTAGCAAAACGATAGTCAACAAGCCATGTCTGGCCGTGCATAATCATATTGCTACAAGCAAGACCTCAATAGGCTACGATCAACTATTTTGTCCTTCGGCGACACCGCGGAACACGAAGGGAGATAATCAAATTTACCACGGTTAGCTGTCCCATGGTTCGATTACACGCTTCAGTCGGCCAGTTTCAACAGGCCAGCGCACTTCTTGGGTCATAGCGTGACGCAAATGCATACATGATTGTATAGCCTTTACTTTTAGAAAACTATTAATTAGCTTTCCCTTTTTTCTTTCAAAAGATAGCTTGGGACTTATGTCTTTGATCATCCAGCATGTGTGCGTAAAATTTTCTGTCATTCCTGTTCTCGAGAGGAAAGTTTTGGTCAACACTCGCTGAAATAAGATGATTTGTTTGTTTGTTTCATTTCCTTTTTAATCTTGTTTAGTATAATCTTTTTCCTTTCATTACCATCATTGCTTTAATTACATAACATTCAGTGACAACTGCCGTTATCGAAACGTAATATAATTCAAGGAAACAAACTATTTCAAAAAGAGGGGCTGGTAAACCACCTTGACATTTCCGTCGTATGTTTATACATGTTTGAGTGTGTTACAAAAAAAAAAATGCAATCGGATAACTTGATGGCTGGCACAAGCCGGCGAAATATTCATTACAATACTCATTAAAAGCATTCCACACAAAGCTCCACTCTGTTTCCCCACTCGCTGCGATCGACGCAAATAATGAATGAGGCTTAAGTGCTGTAATAGGTTGCTGTGTCGACACCAAATGTACATCGTCAGCGGCAAAATTTTGAAAAGAGACTTTCTGACAATACATTTTGTTCAACACATATTGCACCAAACATGTCTGCGTTTAATTGAGACGTGAAGCAATATAATTCGTCCATTTCCATATCTTATTCATTCGTCATTTTGGGCTTGAATATTCATATCCAGTGGCGGATACAGAGGATCCCCCTCTTTATTTTTGGTCAAAACAAAAGGAAAAAAAATGGCGGGATGCGTGCGCCCCCCTCCCCCTTTAATTTGCAAAGGCGCCTCCCATTTACGGAATTATTCCCGGATCCGCCCCTGCAATTGACCATTTTATGGATGGATTGAATTCAGCAACTTTCTTGATGATCTCTCACATTCGGGATTTCCCCTATAGGAGCTACACATCAAATTGGGGAATCAGAAATTACGCAGACTCCTTAGTAATTGGTCTCACAGGAAATCAGTCTACAAATTAACGTCGGTTTCTGTCTACAAAAATAAAGCCGCGGTGTAATTTGAGGTGCACACAGTCATTTCATTACTGTCATCTATATCATAATCGACGGGGGAATACATCTTATCTGACTGTGATGGTTATTGATCTACTAGAATCGAAAATTTGTGCGAGAACAACACCTCAACCTTGACTCCCCAACTACCTTGTTGTAGCGATTCGCTTGCATTGCGTAACTAGCCCAATCTAATTTTGACTGAAAGGCTTGAGAAATATCCCTTGCACATGCACTTAACACAACTTCACATATTAAGTGTAAACACAATATTGTTATGCATTGATATGTGTATACATGAATATATAAGTATACTATCTACATTTATATCGTGCAGATAGATAGATATAGATAGATGTATATAAGTGCAGATACCATGTAGATTTATAAGAAATTCATCTATTTATGTTGTTCTAAGGCTGGTGCTTAGAATGCAGTCACATGAGTAGAAGTCACATGAGTACGTATACAGGGAGATTATGAGGCAAATAGTGTGTGTGTGTCTGGGTGTGTGTCTGTGTGTGTGTCTGTCTGTCTGTGTGTCAGTGTCTGTGTGTGCGCGCGCGTGTGCGTGAGAGAGAGAGAAAGAAAGAGAGAGAATGGGGGAGGGACGGAATGGAGGAACTGTATATAGGAATATCATCATCTCAAGGTAAATCGTTAACCATCAATTTTCAGTTATTAATTACCATCTGAAATTACATAGGAGCACGAATATCAAATTAAGTCATTTCAGTTCACTTTGAAGTCTGCTAAAAACTAGTTTGATCGGATACCAGTTCTTGGGTTTCGTTATCTAAGCTGAAACGTCAAAGCTAAAATACAAAACTGACTTCTAACGTCCCCTCGATTTTTTTTGTTGTATCTTTCTTTCTCATTAGTTTCTTACAGATGGTGCATGCCAGTGCAAATGTTATTGTGATCAGTACGTAAAACCACAAAAGAGGTAACTGCGAATCATTATTGAAGATGTATTCTGTTTTAAAGGCATAATTTACCATTTGCAGATGAAACAAAAACCCAGCATTAGTGCTTTAGAATAGTTCTAAAATGTGAGTTAGGGATAGAAACAACCAGTGTAAAAATTTGAACCAGTTAAATATACAAAATGTGAACAATGGTTGAATTAAGAATGTGTCCAGACTAAACCGTCTATATACAGTTATGGTTTAATGAGAATTGATATCTCCATACATTTTAAGATTAATTACAAAAAAAAAAGAAATGCATGGTAGGATGTTTAGTGATAAATAACTGACCCAAACATATGCATCAAAAGTGATATCTCGAACATTTTTAAAATCATTGCTCCCAAAGGTAAACATGGACCTTTCACCCTATAAGCTATTTTGACCCTTTGTTATTGTTTGATTTATCATCGTCATATTTGGCACATGGGTAGAGCAACTCATACTCTACATGACCGCACATTGATTTTTTTTTAAGGTTACCCGTAGAGGGCGCTATTTACCAAAATATAAAGAAATACACAGGAAATATGCTAAAAACATGATTTTCTGTATAATTTCTTTATCCCCGGTATATATGTCCTATTATAGATCAATCATTTTCATACCTGCCGTAAATGATGTACAAGTCATGCAAGTCGAATCTCATTATTTGTTATGGTTGAAATTTCTTAAGGTCACCAGATGGCAGCGCTGTTCATAACAACATAAAAAATACATCATGAGACCTGTGATGCATTGTTTGGGATAGGTACGTGCATATATAGTTATCACATTTCATATTTCCATAATGTTGAAATTTCAAGTTTGTAGATTGATAATCATTATGATGAACAAATGATATATTACAGGCATAAATTGGGTGAAGGAATCAAAATGACACAAAATAGAAGGGCAATCTTTGGAAAATACTATTGTTTTCAATAAGGTTTCAATTTGGTCAATCTCTATTAGGTCTATTTTTTTTTTAATGTCCTTGCCCCACAAAAAACAAAGGGAATAATAGGAAAAACATTTCAGGGCCATAATTACTTCACATTCTGTTTCTTCAGCAAATTTCACCCAAGAAACATTGTAATATTGTTAATTGAAATTGGAACAGAAAAAACAAAACAAAATCTGACTGACATGGTTGCCAGTCTATGGTTGCCATGGCAACCAGCAATATCAAATATAGCTAAATTATATACCAAAATGTTTGCAATAAGATTTTAGGAAAGTCACCAAATTTGGTTGAAATTGGATAAAGGGCGAAGGAGTGGCAAATGAAAATCTTAGACTTTATACGGTGAAATGAAAATTGTCACAATAAGAAACCTATTTATTCCCCAGGTTCTTCTCTTGACATGTGAACGCAGAGTTGACTACACATTACCTTTATCAGTAAGGGGATAAGGGATTTCACGGTTGCGATTTGCGCATGTGCAAAATAAAGGTCAAATGAGAATGTTTGTGTATTTGCTATTGACTTTCAAACGAAAAGAATCCTCAGGCAAATGAAGATTTGGAATGTTAGTGATTCATCAATAATGTTTAACAAAAGCTGCACACGCATTTCATTGACATTGATTACACTAAGGTGGCATGCTTCAACAAAAATGCTCTGTCACAGGTCCTTTCCATGTTATTTGAAAGTCTGTGGTGTAGGGGTCGTCAAATGAGACATGCGCTAACCATGAACTCCCTTATTGTTGTGATGGAGGGGGCGTGCTTTACCCGTGTGCTTTTTTTTCTGTGAACATGTTACAAGCAGAAACTACGGACGGTGAAAGTGAAGAAGAGGATGTAAGAGAATGTAAACAGGGATAATAAGAGGCAATATCCCAGATAACATGGTGAAAGAGAATTTTACACATAGGTAAAAGGAGGAATGAGAGGAAACATTAAGGATAGAGCAAAGAACAGAATGGGAGAGAGAAGGAAGAGATGCGCTTAATATGCTTATGAGATGAAGGGGAACTATAGAAGATTAAAGGGATGGTACAGTATTGGTGGAGATGAGAATTGGGCTTTTAACTTTTTGTGAGATACCAAGAAAACACTTATGATATAGTACAGAGCATACCATTTTAAGAGGAATTCAAAGTTTATTTGATGAAAATCGGGTTTGGAATGGCTGAAACATCCAAAAACAAAGTAAATCAAAGCGATTGTAATAAAGTGTGGGTCCCACACTTTATTAGAATCACTCTTTTTTGGATATCTCAGACATTTCAAAACCAATTTTCATCAAATAAACATTGAATTCCTCATAGAATTACATGCTCTTCCATATTAAGAGGTTTCTCATTATTTCACCAAAAAGTGTCAAGAAACCTGAAATTAAGTCTCAACCAAAACTGTACGATCCCTTTAAAGGAGACCTCCGGATGATTTTCAGACTTTTACATTGAACAACTATAAATTAGTGCTACTGAGTACAGAGTTTCAGAATTCATAGTGATTGGGGTGAGGAAGAAGAATGTTTTCAAAATTTAAAACAAATTGCAACGAACAAGGTTGATGATGTGACAGTCTCACCGTATAAGAATAAATGAGTTGGGGCTCAGGGATGCAGAACAAAAGAAGAAGGCATGCATAGATTTTACACAGGTGAACATGTTAAGCAAGCGGTATTGTAATGGAATTACACTGCTACATTTCTGAAATAATATGTGAGGCTCTTATGTCATCAACACTGTTCAGTTTATAGTATTGGTTTCTCTGCTCAAGAACCACAATAAATTCCACAAATCTATATATGGAGCTGTGATTTATGTACTACATAATGTGAAAATATGAAAATCGTCTGGAATGCCCCTTTAAGACAACAACTCTGTAGGGGAGAGCGGGGAGAAGCGGGACATTATTTCAAGTTCGCAGATTTTCTTCTTATATCTTTTTTTTATAGAAGAGATGATTGCGTTTCCTTTCGGGCTTGCATGAAGGTTCATATGGTAGGTTACATAAAGAGCTATAAACTGGGGGTGGCACTGTTCTCAATTTTCTGCAGTTAATGAAAAGAAAAAAACTTTATTTTGGGGGAGAAGTTGACCCACTCGTGGGTAAAGTGGGACAACGGCAAGGGAGAAATGGGACGGTGTTGGTAAAGTGTGACATCCTATAGAAATGTTGGAAATGTCAAAGTTGTAAGGCGTAATGAAACATTGGTAATGAAAACAGTCAAACATGCTTTAAAATGATCTTTATTTCAACAAAACAAGTTTGAACAACATGTTTGAAAATCTGAACTGTTTTACATGTAATGCTATTATGAGGGACAAATGGGACACTTAGTCCCAACTGTCCCTCACATGGCATATACATAAATATGTACGACTGCTCAGTAACCATGCAGGCATTTGTCAAAAACAAGCTATATTAAATGCATATCAATAAGGCTCACCACCAGCTTCAATTGTGCCCTTGAAATCATGAATACAAAGACAACAGGTTAATTAACCTGATTTCAAAAAAAAAAAAAAAAAAAACATATTTTGGGGAAAATTTTCAACAGCAATTTATACATACTTGGAATTTCCGAACTGCAGTGTGATATATGGTTGCTAGGGGCTTATTGTAGATATAAGCCAATCGCTGATTGTTTGAACAGTTTTTTATTCAGAGAACGTGTCTCACCTGACCTGCGTCCCAACTCACCCCGCTCTCCCCTACCGATATTGTTTCACTCCGTGGTTTGGGATTTTAATCGTCTCCCAGTAAAAATTAGTAGTAGTTTGGTGGTGATAATCATACCATAAGCGTATTAAGCGCACGGATGTGGAACTGCAAGGTCACCGTAAAGTCATCATTGCAAGTATTTTCAGACGCTTCACTTCCCATAATACAGGTTGTAATAACGATGGAAGTAATTGCTGGGTTGTAATTTGCTGATGGTGGTCTTTGTTTTACGATGGAGATTGAAAGATGACGCAGATTAGTAACTTAATTATCCAAATGCCGCAAGGAAATTGAATTCTTGCAAGGTCAACTCTTTAGCTGGGCATAACAAACTATTTTTTTAACGAGTCATTATGATGGAAATTGTCACATTATTCATAATGATACCGATAAAAAAAAAACAGTCAAACAAAAAGTAGCCAAAGTTAACGAGCATTTGGTTAATGCGGGTGTAGTATCACGTACACATTCCTTCTAAAATATTTTTAGGTCTCAAAGTTGCTAAATTATTTGTCTTTGCAAGGAAAACAATAACAATGTACATGTATGTATCTATACCGTATCTTATAACAAGTTAATCCAGGACCACACAAGTGTAATAATCCATTTCTATACCAAAAGCATTAATACTTATTATCAAATACTCAAACAAAGTGACCTTTAGATAAGTGTTTTCATCTGAGTAACTTATATATGCTAAAAATCCTGTTCAGCTTTTTAACTGTTGGCTTTCAAGTGTGTTGTCAAATCCCTATGCAATGACTATTCCTCTCACATTCATTAATAAGCCTGATACGAGCAGCGGAACTAAATTCTGTTATACAGTGAACCCTTTAGCAAACACAGATTTTGTTATTGCTGAATATTAACGGCCGTAGTAACACACAGAATGTAAATGTTTAGTAATAGGCATTTTCCAGCATTATCATCGATTCTGTCAAATACGATTTGTGAACAAAGAACTTATTAGTGTATTCATTATTTTTCCAAGTAAGTTCATAAAAGATAATGAACTGTCATTTTATGGTCCATTTTCCTAATCTCTTTTTCTTGTTCTTAAATGACTTTCATCCCAGGAATCTCTTGTTGTTGCGCCTCAGCTTTCAACTACACCTGCAAATACGACCCTTGCCAGAATGGTGGAACCTGTTCAAACGTCATACGTAAGTTTCGCAATCTGCAGAAGTCGCTTTCCTGCGATCCCACACAGTCGTCAGTCGATCCGAAACAAGACAAAAACATGATTCTATGCATTTCCTCAAACCATGTTTAGTTTTATCGTAAAACATAAGCTGCATTGATTTCGTTTGTTTATGCAAATGTAATATACTGTGCTTTACACCTTTATTTGAAATGAAATGATCCCAAATGAGGCAACTCGACATACAACCAATAAATCAACAATAATTACCTCTGTCCCTGTCTATTGACAATAGTTTTATATTGTAAACTATAGAGGAGACAAATAAACAGGTTTAGTTGTAAACCAGAATAAAGAGATAAACTAGTTTAGCTTATGGTAGAATCTAATTGAAAGGGCTCAGTGAGGAAATTTAGGGCATTATGAAGAGAAATGTATGTTAGTAACTATAGTGGGGCACTGTGGCATAGTGGATAAGACTCCCGACTCCCAGTCGGAGGACCCAAGTTCGATTCCCGCCCAGTGCTTACGTCCTTGGACAAGTTGTTTTTACCCACTCTGTCCCCCTCGACCCAGGTGTATACATCGGTACCTGGCATCAATAGGGTAATGATTATGATAGCAGGGCCCTCTGGTAGAGCAGTGGCAACACTGAAGAGGCTACCCTGGATATAGATGACCTTATCATTATCATTACTATTATTATTATTATTTTAATTATTATTATTATCATTATAATAATAATAATTATTATTATTATTATTATCATTATGATAATAATAATTATCATTATTGTTATTATCATTATTACTATCATTATCATCATCATCATCATCATCATCATCTGCCATCAGTAGAAGTAGAAGTAGGTAGTATTAGTACCATTATGTTTTGTATACTGTGTTTGTTGGTATAGCTGTCTCACTCTCTTTATCAACATGTAATCTAAAGACCAATCCTTTAAAGTTCATTTTGCCAATATGCAGCTCGATTGCTCGAAAAAAAAGAAAGTTGTTGAAGAATAAACCGTTGTGCTCATCAATATAATGCCACGAAAAGCGTCGTTTTAATGGCATAGTTTCGTAATGCATTGTAGGTCCGTTTCCTGGAACCGTCAGCTACCTGTTACCTGACTACCGGTACTACGTCCTCTTCCAGCTGAGCATAACATGGTGGGAGGCCTCCGAATTCTGCGCGAACTTGACTGCAAGTCTTGTGTCATACGAAAATAAAGAAGAGGAAGAACTGGATGGGACAGTTAGGGAAAGACTGAGTATGTATTGAAAGATGAATGTATCCTTAAAGGAGACCTCCGGATGATTTTCAAATTTTTACATTTGAACATATATAAATTAGTTATACTGGGTACAGAGTTTCAGGATTTATGATGATTGGGATGAAAAATAAGAATGTTTTCGAAGTTTATAACAAATTGCAATGAACAAGGATGATGACATGGCAGCCTCGCCAAAAGAATGCATGAGATGTGGCTCAAGGAAGCAGCTCAAAAGAAGAAGGCATGCATAGATTACACACAGGTGAGCTTGCAAGCATGCGGTATTGTAATGGAATGACACTGCTACATTTCTGAGATATGTGAGGCTCCTATGTCATCATCTTTGTTCAGTGTAATTTGTTTAAGGTTTTTGAAAGTACTGTTTCTCTGCTCAAGAACCACAATAAATTCTACAAATCTATACATGAAGCTGTTGATTTATGTACTACATGATGTGACATTATGAAAATCGTCCGGAATGCCCCTTTAAATCATTTTACAAACCTAATAATTCATTGATTTTCCTGTCTTCATTTTGCAGTGCTGCCTTCCGACGGAGCTCCCTCATTTGTTTTGAAACAGTTGACATTTGCATATTACTACTAACAGTATTAGACGAGAAGTGTTCATCACAAATATATCCTTTATGTGTGGATGCTACAACAACTGAATAAAGCTAACGCTTATAAGCTAACGCATTATAAAGACTGATTCGGTCAATGGTGAATTATTTACCTCTTTTGGAAACACCATCTCGCATGTTTTACAGCAAATAGAATATGTGATCTCGCAGTTGATTGTTATTTCTACACGCAAGTATTCCAGTTTTTACACATCCCTTTTTTTTAAAAGATATATATATATCGATGTAGAATAGATTAGTTGTCTGTATAGACGGATTTTTTTTTTTCATCAGAACCGAATATATTCTGGACGAGTGCACGGTATTACAACGACAAGGAAAAGTGGAAATGGTCCTCAACAAATGTCAAATTCTCCGACGCTCAGGATCCGGGTGAGATTGGGGAATGTATGGCCTTCGAGGCGCTGTCTCATGGATTTCGAGAATATGTGACGTATTGCAACTCAACGCAATTTCTTATGTGCGGTAAGTAATTGATTTAGTCTATGATACATTTATCAGCAAAAGCATATACATATATGATATTTATATGCTGGTAACCATAATAGAAATAGTCTCATAGCGCTCCGTCGCTAAAGCACTATTCAAACAGCATAAACCGCGGCTGGATCCATTGCCTTAAAGTATAGCTGTTGTCGCATATGTGACCCTGCACCACAAAACCAAAGAAAACAGTTGCCAGACATGGATTTTTAGTTAAGGCCGGATTTTTAAAGAGCAGATTTTAAGCTTTAAATTAATGTATATCTCGATTCAAATGGACTCTCTTAAACTATCTAAATGTTGGAAAGAAAGTGCAAGCTTTGGAAAAGAAGTGTGTACTCTCTAAAAAAAATCGAGTGAAAATTTTCACTCTAAAAAGAGTGAATACAAAAAAGAGTGAATTTCGAGTGAAATTGGAGTGAATTTTGAGTGAAAATGCTCATTTTCACTCATTTTGGAGTGACGTCAGGGATCACTCCAAAATCTTCGAGTGATCCCTGACGTCACTCCAAAATGAGTGAAAATTAACATTTTCACTCAAAATTCACTCCAATTTCACTCGAAATTCACTCTTTTTTGTATTCACTCTTTTTAGAGTGAAAATTTTCACTCGATTTTTTTTAGAGAGTATACTGAGAAAAATGGCTCTGAAGTATACAGCTGGTATAGGGTCTATTCAAGCGCTTAATCTTATATACCAAGCCGTTCACTATGCACTTTTAATGGGACCAAAATGATGTATAACTCCATTGCAACAACAAAGAAGGGATTATCATGTTAAAGTGGCATTAATAATGCTCTATCAACACATTCTATCCATGGCTAATATCAACTTTCCAAACAGTAGCAACATCCTTTCGAAAGTTATTACAGTCCAAAGTGAAGAGTATGAAATAGGTTTTTCAGAAATGAAAAGAAACCTATAAGACATACCGAATCACATTATGCGATAAAAAGTGCATTAGAGAAACTGTTAAAAGACACTATTTCATATTCGTTTTATGATAAAACTTTAGAAAAATGTAGAAGAAGAATATTGCTCTTTCAGACAAAATTAAAATCTCGAGATTGACTAGATTGACCCGTTTATTTTTAGTAGTCATGCAAAATCAGGGCGTGCGACTGGTGGTTGTGATGCATGGTCATAATTATATTTTTCTTCCTTATAACAGATCCACTCGACCGATAAATGTAAACATTGCTGCAAAATAATGATTAAAAAAATATGTGAAAGTTAGCACGCAAACACACACACACACACGTACTAGCAAGCATACACTAACAGCATATTGAATCGTGAGATTCGTCACTATCAGAAGAACACCGTACTTCTCATCCGACTTCCAGCGACTTCTTCGTTAGATGACTAGGGATTTCAACCCCGAGCTATACGTTTCTATAAGCTCCACTGTGATGGATCTTAAAATAACAAAATATCACTTTGCATTTGTAAGCCAATGGTCTTCATTTTCTAAAGTACAGACACAGTTCCACAATAAGCCAGTTCGGGATTCCAATTTGAGCATGAGCAGAAAAAGGTCATCAGTACCGGCAGAGCATGTTGGTTTTTTATTCACTGAGATAAGCATCTGTGATGTAATGATTATTCAAGTGATCATTATGAGTGGTGATTGCTAGCACATCCACCTGACAGCAAATGCGGTATTTGACAATATCAATAGAAAAAGATTGTAATACATTCAATGGGAAATAATGAAATTGATGCTTTCCGAAGTGCTAATTGATGGATCATTCTGGTCACCTGGTCTACGCAAGTTCATTCTTTCTTTGAACATGACTGATGAATTCCATAAATTGTTACGTCGGGTAAGCTGAAATACCTTCTCTCGCTTGAAAAGTCGTGGAGTGCCTAATCAACTGAGAAAGAAGAAAGGTCACTTGTACCGATGTGCCCATGAGCTAACCCCGAACTGGCTTATTTGTCACCATCACAATGTTCTTCCCGCAGAATGGCCTACTCCACTGTTGACGTCACAATGCCGATGTCCACCCGGCTTTAGCGGGATGTATTGCGAAATTGCAGCAGGCGGTTCCGAATTAGAAGGTATGTACTCTCTTAGCTCCTCCGTTTGGAGATTACCAACATCAACGCACTTAATCCCTTACTCACCATTACGTATTAAGTGCATACCACGAGCATAGGTGATATCAGGTTCTGTGGATGGAGCTACCATCACTGTGTTCAGTCAGGGAGGTGAGCCTCTCACCTCCCTGGTTCAGTGCAGGTGCTAGTGTTAGTGTTATTTCAACACTAGCAGCATGCAAGAATTTTTCCGAAAAATTGAAATCAGTCGGTGTTTATAGTAAATTATGATCCAGTTCCTGTAAACACTGTCGCACGGTTGTACATATATATATATATATATATATATATATATATATATATATATATATAAGTAACAAAACTGGAACAAAGTTCATGCTGTATCACCAACGGTTTATTTCTGCACACAAATTTTCGAGCGTCTCGCCGCCCTTTCTCGAAAATTTGTGTGCAGAAATAAACCGTTGGTGATACAGCATGAACTTTGTTCCAGTTTTGTTACTTATCTTTTTATCTTGCCAACACGTGAACTACCTAATCAACATATATATATATATATATATATATATAGTGTGTATGTTTTTTTTTGTGTGTGTGTGTGAGAGAGAAAGAAAGCGTTTATTATTGTTGTTTTTGTCAAGTTTTGAAGCAACTTGTTGTCATGGCACAAGTTACTATTGTGTACATTATTAAATCATGTGTGATCTTGTAACCTGAACAGCAATGTTTCAATTGACGGCTAGTACTTCTACAGTTCCTGTAGACTGACAGGGAAAAAAGTGCGCTGCGATAAATTAATCTTACTGACTGCCATGGGTGCTGCCGTTTTAATATGATGTCTGATATTACATTATTTTTCTGCAGGTTTATAATTCATCGCGGCCTTTAGACTAATTAAATGCCCTATCATTGATAGCACAGTGGTATCCATTAAAAGCACGCGTTATTGCTAGATCAGCATTGCATTATTGCGCCACATGTACTCCTCACACCCCCCCCCCCCCCCGCTTCAAACAGTGAAACATGTTTGTTGGTCGGAAGAAAACGGTCATATTCCAAATTCTACGTTGGTGGTAAAAACGGGGACCCTTCTCTCAATTCGTATCATATAAATGTATAAGGTTTAGTCATAGCTGGCCAACCATATTCCAGAAAATTTGAGAAAATAGGAATACTGGTGAGATTTGGAGTGCTGCCTTCATCTTCCAATAGAAGATAATGCTTTGCCACTGGTTCAAAAGGGTGGCAAAATGGATACCATCAATGCGTACACAAGTCATCAGACCGGGGCGGGGGTGATTTACGGTCCAAACATGCCAGAGAGGAGGCGATCAAATTCGAATTGAAAGTTCGAACTGAACTGAAAATCATAATGTACATTTATGTTCAAACAAGAGCACACACGGACACATACACACACACGCACACGCACACGCACACACACACCCTTTCACACACTCACACACATATACTCATAAACATATACACACAAACATGTGTAGCAACCATCCTACAACGGGGGGGGGGGGGGGGGGGGGGGGGTCGGGGAAGATCAGTTTTCAGGATTGGGAGTAAAACCTGGAGTATAATCATGTGGGAATTATATGTTGCACCCCCCTCCCCCCCCTAATTTGAGCAAAAAAAAAAAGGGAGTATAATTGCAAATTGCAAATATGTATTCATCGTCATGTTTCTCTTTAATCCTGAAGAAACAAACTCGTCGAAGGTGACGATAATGATAAGAAATATAAGAAGAAGAGGAAGAAGAGGAGGAGGGGAAACACGAAGAAGAAGAAGAAGAAGAAGAAGAAGAAGAAGAAGAAGAAGAAGAAGAAGGAGAAGAAGGAGAAGAAGAAGAAGAAGGAGACTACATATATATTGATAATAATACACAAAAAAATTAAAAAATCTCCCGAAACCTGTCAGGGGAAGCATACCCTCCCCCCCCCCTCCCTTCGTGTCTACGCCCCTGGGATCTTTGCGCAATTTCTTCTTTAGTGAGATTAGGATTTTAAGACGAAACAAGACCAAAGTACGCTTGGTAAGTTGTGATAGTCTTGGGCGCCGGAAAATGAAACACGAGTGAATTTCTGATAAGCAGTGGAGGACAGCAGCACGACCACTTCGCTAGCTTTTCCAGGCTCTTTACAATTTGTAATTTCCGTTCTTACTGCTCAACATCTCCGAATAGCTTAAAGTGATGAAAGACACGCATTATTTCAAGCTCTGTGACCTGTCTATTCTGGAGAATATTCCCACTCTACGTTGTCAAGTAGTTTTCTAGTGCATGTTTATACGTCTTCTCTTGAATCTGCAGTGATAGTCTTTTAGTCTTTTCTGCTGTGAGAGCGCCAGTCCCAATTACTGAAGCTCTCCTTCGTCACATTGCACCTGATTACCATGATGGGTACTATCTGTAGTTAGGCGGTGCCTGGCATGACTTCTGAGGAGAGCAGTGCAGTTCTTTCTCCGTCTGTAACACCTCCCTGGTTTTAGTCCAGTCAAAATATGAAATGACCCACAACTAATTGCAACAGAAACGATTCCACTTGCATTTGACCCGGAAGAGCTATCAAAATAACATATTAAAAGTTCCCTAAAATTCGAGTGGTGGATCAGTGTCTAATTTGCATAAATTCAAAATGGCCGCCATACAACCTATATTTATGCCTATATCTGGGGATATCTTATAACCCACAGCAAGTAAATTCCGGTGTCTAATCCTATGTTTTTTTAGGGCAAGGAATACAATTATACAATGTATTATGTATAGCAACTTTCAAACATCCTTTTAAATAGTTTTTGCATATATTTGCATATAGTTACATGCAAAATGGCCGCCATACTGCCTGCGCAAGCCCGTATCTTCGTATATCATTAATGTAGTACACTCAGGAATAAGTCGCTATATATCTGGACATAAAACCCGCAGAAAATAGATTCTGGGTCTAAACCTATAGATGTTTCTTAGGTCAGGGAATACAATTATGACATAAGCAGTAACTTTCAAACTTCCCTTTATGCAGTTTTTGCATATATTTGCATTCAATTACATGCAAAATGACCGCCGTAGTGCCACTACAGGCTTATATTTCTATCTGTAAAAGGTACCTAGTGATGGTGTCTGTGGTCTTAATTTTACTGCTGAGAATCACTGATGTAGAATATGTTCCACTCAGAAATAGTTGCCTATATTTCACTAAAAATTTGCATATATTTATACATAAATCTATTCAAATTAATACCGTGAATATGATTTCAGATATACGAATACAAGCTGCAGAATGTTAATTGTAGTGTAATGTCTCATCCAAGATATCAAGGGAAAATTGTTATAATACCATTTAAAACCTTGATGATTATCCTACACCTAGTGTGTATATTCTTGCATTTATCAAAAGTATTGTATTTCATTGTACTCACATTTTCTTGAGATACAGCCTCAAAACAGTAAACAACTGTAAGTAGCATCGAATAGAACATATCTCTATTTAACTGTAAATTCAACTTATCTTTCAAAGTGTGCTCAATAGGTACACAAATATTAAAGTCTGAAATTATGTAGTAGGAATCGTTAAAACATTTCATGATTGCATGATATTTAATGTATTATGTTTTGTAATTTGCCCTCATGTTTACTGCTTATTACTTGTGTCTATGTTGCAATTCTTTATTTCTTCTTCTTTTTTTTTGCCAAAGGGGGGGGGGGTATATCATCAAGTTCATGATTATCCATAAGCTACTCTACAAAAGTTTCATGAGTTTGGACATATCTCATATAGCTTTCAAAGTGTGCTTACGGTACACAAAAATTGGTCTTAAATCATTCAGCAGGTGTTTTTTTTTTCAAAACATCTTTTTTCTTACCTGCGATGATTTACATCCATGTTTAGTTGATACTTGTGTCCTTTGTTGCAAAACTTTTGGTAAAGGCATGTTTATCAATGAGCAACATATGACCGTGATAATTTGTATGGAAGTGGATTTTGTCATATTTTTGCACGGTTTTACCCAGTGACTCACTGAAAATGTAAAACATTGTGATATACAGCCAGATACAAAGAAAAAGAAAAAAAGGAAATGCCTTAACATTTCTTTTACTAGTACTCTGGATTCATCAGTCGATCAATACAAACAGCATCCTTCTCATTGGCTTCAAGCTCATAAACACATATAAATTCTTATAAGTCTTACTTTTACCATTTTTCGTGTTGTATCTGCAGCTTTATTAAAAGAAATGTTTCCTATTGCATTGAGGCTTCGCACTAATAACATTTTCACCAACACACAGTTGTTGTTTTTTAAAAATTCGAGCAGCATGAAGGCTGAATTCAATTTTGCTGGCGAAAAAGCAGTCTTAAGTCAAATAAAAAACAAAATACATAACATCATTTTCTGTTCATAACCCTTCCAAAAGGTCCCTTCCCTCTACCTCGGTAGCAGCTTTTCTTCAAGTTAAACAAGGAAGGGAAATGACATACAATCATTGGAATTGGGATGTTTGAGGAAGATGTTTAATCAAAAATATGTTCTGATCACTACAGACAAAGCTGCAGCTATTAAGGAATTCCTGAAGAAAGTCTGATGCAACTGCAAGACAGGATGTTAGCAACTGGCAGTGTATAGTTGCAGGGCAAGCAGATTTGACTGCAAACAACCCATACCAGTGTCAGATGCTGGCCATTACAGACACTTGTAATGTTGTATTTCTAAAATATGTGAGGAGTGAGATTATGCTGTTCTGATTGGTGACTAGGAATAAGAAGCATTCTCGAAAGACATCGACACAGTTTACAACAAACGTGAGACCTACCACGCTTCAGTATGAAATGGAGCCGAGATCCTGTTTGCTTTAAATAGTTATTAATCAACTGCAATTTCACACCATCCTAGTCCAGAATTTGTGGTAAACACATAAAACACTGTGAGTGTAAGCTATGGTTTTGTAAACTCGTTTTTCACTTTTATCATTGATCTCTATTTTGAGAGATCACATTTCATACCTTAGTATCTGTATTATCACAAGCTAGAAAATGAAAATGATGTACAGGAAACGAAAGAAAGTTCTCTTGAAATCAAGTGACTTTGATCCATTAGATTTTAAACTCATCTTAGCCAAAGGTTCAAGACAGCAAAAAAGGTTCAAGCTAATATTGCAAATAGCCATCATTTATATTCTACTGTCCGGTCGTCGGTCATGCATACATTTTCAAAAACCATTTCCAGGTTCTCTTTAAAAAACCAATGTAATGACAGATTTTCAACAAACTAGGCAAGTACCATCCCAAGGATGATAGACTTTCAAGGTGTTCAAATAGACACCATCTCCAAAAGGTCCAAAAGGAAATTAAGGAATCTATTATAAAAAAAAAACTCCCCTCACACACACACACCCTCACACACACACACACACACACAAAAAAAAAGTAGAACCAAGTGTAACAGAGCTAGGTATAATGTACAAAGTTGAATATCTTGGAGATTGCATATAGATTTAAGTTGACTTTCGCAGTGTAACTTGCTTTCGAAATATTACACATTGTATATATATATATATATATATGTATTATATATATATATATATATGTATTATATATATATATATGTATTATATATATATATATATATATATATATATATATATATATATATATATATAATACATATATATATATATATATATATATGATACTTGTAATCCATATAATTATATATATATATATATATAGATATATATATATTACGGATGCCATCTACCCCAACCCCCCCCCCCCCCCTCCACCCCAGGCCACATGATGCCCAAAGGCACCTTAAATATTACCTATAGGTGCGGACGCCTTGGGGCTGGGACCAAATTATTGGGGGCCACTTTTGATTTTTGATCCTCTTTTTGAAAACATATGGTCAAATTTTCAACAAACTTAGTACTGTAGGTGCATTTATTGCTAGTGTCATGAATATATGAACATCATGCCTCCCTGGGCCATGGAGGTCCCTAAAGGCTTGTAGATATGACCCTAGAGGTTCCCAAAGTCTTCCAATTTCCTCTCTCCTAAGTAATAGTCTGTAACAATGCATGGAAGGTGAACTTGAGATACTCGAGTGAGGGCTGGACCCCTGGGTCTTTTATTCAGAAAGTAAGTGAGTGACATGGTATCCTGATATGACAAGAACATTCTCTAAACAAATGTCCAAACTCATGAAACTTTTGTAGAGTAGCTTATGGATATAAGCTACTCTTAATTTGAATATATTTATGTATAAACATATCCAAATTTTTAGTGAAATATAGGTAATTTTTCCTGATTGGAAGGTTTTCTACAACAGTGACTTTCAGCAGGAAAATTAAGACCATAGACACCACTACTGGGTACCTTTTACAGATAGAGATATAAGCCTGTAGAGGAATTATGGCGGCCATTTTGCATTTATTAAATGCAAATATATGCAAAAAAAAATGTATAAAGGGAAGCTTGAAAGTTACTGCTAATATCATATAATTGTATTACCTGACCTAAAAAAAAAAAAACCCATAGGTTTAGACACCAGAGTATATATATATATTTTTTTTTTTTGTGGGTTTTATGTCCAGATATATAGCGACTTATTCCTGAGTGTACTTCATTAATGGTATGCGAAGATACGGGCTTGCACAGGCAATATGGCGGCCATTTTGCATGTAATCATATGCAAATATATGCAAAAACTATAAAAAGAGATGCTTGAAAGTTGCTACACATAACATAATTGTATTCATTGACCTAAAAAACATAGGTTTAGACACCGGAATTTACTTTCTATTGGTTACGTATCCCGAGATATAGGCATAAACAGGTTGTATGGCGGCCATTTTGAATTTATGCAAATTAGACACTGATCCACCACTCGAATTTTAGGGAACTTTTAATACGTTATTTTAATAGCTCTTCCGGGTCAAATGCAAGTGGAATCGTTTCTGTTGCAATTAGTTGTGGGTTAACCCACTTTTTGTCGTATTTTGACTGGACTATTTACCGAATTAGGGAGTGTAGACGTCATGGTAACCAGCGTTGGTCTCAACAGCAGGAGATACTTGTGCTCTGATTCTCATTGAAATATATATGCAGAACCACCAAATGCAGATCATATTAGGTAATATCGTCATGTTCGTACCTATCAGAAAATACAATTTCCATGTTTTGTCTTCCATTTCTGTTTTCCTTTTTTTTTTTTCGATTAAAATCAACAAAAGAAACAAATACCAATCTGCCGAACGATACCGACAACAATACGGGCGATTTCGAGTGTTCCGACGGGCTAATCTTAGTCGAATACGCCGCGTACGGATGGCCTGAGGATACATCAAACTCAGGAAATAATCATACGTGCATTGAACCCCTTTCGCTTGTTGAGACCGTGAACAGGTAAGATTGAAATCAGAGAAACATGCAAAATAAAATGACTGATAACACCAAGAGTATGATACTCGCCCACTTAAGCATTGCTTGTACATAATAACTATGTGCTTGTACATATTGACTATGTGCTCGCCAGCACATCCACCAGACAGCAAAAGTGGTAATTGGCAATATCATTAAAGATAATAATAATATGTGAATTGATGACATAGATACTTTTCCAAGTATTGATGGACCATTTTGGTCACCTGGTTTTAAAAGTTTATTCTTTTTTTGAACATGACTGATGAATTCCGTAAATTGTTACGCCAAGCTTATGTATAATTTTTGTCTCTTTGAAACAACTGCCTAACGAAATGAGAAAAAAGCAAGCAAGAAAGAAAGAAAGGTCATTTGTACCCATTATCTTCAATCATGAACAACTCCGAACTAGCTTATTGAATTGAATGTACAACTTTTTTCTCTCTCCTTTTGGCTTCTGAGGTTTAATTCTGACGTTGAAGATAAGAATTATGACAATGAAGATAATTATAAACAATGATAAGAATTACATGTCTGCCTCTCGATCCAAAAGACCCCGTGTGTAATCATACTGTCACCTCTAGTAAGAGGCAAAACCATCTGTCTCTCAGATAGGACATCTGTATGAGAGAGTGAACTCATGCACGTAAAAGATCCCGCTTCATTTATTCATCGCAAAGAGAAAGGTGTTTAACCCGGTGCAGAAGTGGTAGTGGTTCCTCCTTACATTCAACTGGACCCCATGAAACACCAGCTATTGCAACTGAATATGGGCTATCCAGCCATCTTCTCAGATGTAAATGAAACAAACAAACAATGACCATTGTTACTGTTCCTTTGGCATCTTCACATTAGTTGTAACAGAGAGACGTCCTGCGAATTCGACGATTATTTTTTCAAAAGTTTGGACCAATCTTGCTCTGGCGAGAAGACTCTGGACCTGAGATACAGATGTGTGGACGGTGAGGGCGTAGTTCTACAATCTGACTTTGTATAAGTATATGAATAGTCAAACTTTAGTCAGACTTCATACTTTATGACGATGTCATGACTTTATGGATATGCAGAAAAAAATACATCGGCTACGTTCTGGGGTTTTTTTCCGTAAAGTAACCTGTTTTTTTTTTTTTTTTTTTTTTTTCACTTATGTACCCTCTTCCCATCTGATCTGTGTAGTAGTGATTTAATGCAGCAGATGAAGTTTAGGGTACGGCAGCGTCACTGACCGAATAGTCTGTCATAAAATGGTTATCAAAATGGAAAAGGATTGCCACGTGCGTCGAAGAGGGTTCCGAACTATAAAAGCAAAATCCACGAGTTGACACTGACTTTGTTGAAGCTTACAAATAGGCCTAAATCTTCATATTGATCTGTGATTCTCATCAATTGATGGGTTGACTGGTTACCGTGTGGTGCATGCATACCCGGCCCGTAATTATTAATTTATAGTGTCACAGAATATAATAACTCAAATAATTGCAGTTTACATGTTTGTATTACATCTACAAATCACATTTTCATATTTCTAAAGTTCTATTGAATCACTTACGTTTGTTTGTTGTTATTGTTTTTACTTACACAAAAATCATGAACACCAAACTCTACAGGAAACTTCTCCTTTGAGGACCTTTCTTACGGACCTCCCCTCGACAGTCCCCCAATATGTGAGGAGACGGTGTGGAATAATGTGACTTGGGAGGCAGCTGAAGTCAATGCCTTGGTCAGCAAGGACTGTCCGAGCGGTTTCCTTGGTAATTAGCCTCTGCTCCGTGATGGGGCGTACAATATTACAGTTTTACAGAGGAAAGGGCGGCGAAACCATACAAGAGCTTAATGATCCAGATATTTGGGGGTTGACCTTTTCCACCTCCTAGTTTATATAATGTCCTTTTGGTCGCATCTTTCTTGTTTCTTGATAATGGTAATGAAAGAAATGTGAATGCTGAATACATAATATATGTGTTTATTTGCCACTTTAAAGTGAGTACTGAGAGTAACAGGCGGACAAACGAATGTTGACATTCTTGTTAAGCTTACATGAAACAAGATGTACTTTATGTAATTCAGTATGCCTATATTAAGAGCACAGTCATGGTCTGAATGCAATCTAAACTATATAGCAGAAGTGCAAGTGTTGATGATGCACTAAGGGTGAATTTACAACATTAGTTCCTAGATGCATGAATTTTATAGGCCTCTATATACTAGTGCTCAACAGTGCGAGGTGACGCAGTAACGGGAATGCTATATAGATGGTAATTCAACCATCTTTATCGTGCATCATTAAATATCCATATTTCATTTTCTGAACAGGTTTCATGACCTTACGCTGCGAGAAGGGAGGAGTGTGGCAGGCAAGTGGGCCTAACATGTCAGACTGTGTGGAGGATACCATACTGAATGAAATCAAACAGGTAGGCGGGCAGCTGACGCGATTAAAAACGCTCACCTGCGAGCGAGGGCGTCAAACAGTATAACTTTAGTATGTCGTTTGTTGCTTTTGCACCATCCCATAGTTATAACAACGTATAACTGATTCACAGCAACATTGATGTGCATAATTCACCTTATTGTAAGAATGACATCATCCTATCTGTTAATTTGGGGATTCAAATTTACTTCGGCATGATCCCTTCCATCACTCTATTTTGTGATGTGACATGTCGGGTGTTCCCTTGATCACTTCTTTTAAAATTGAAATTGAAATTTATCAGGTTTATTGCCATCAAAAACACACCGACGGGTGAAAAGTTTTTTTTTTCCTTGTATTTTTCTTTCTTTCAATACTGTAAATGTGTTCAATCTTGTTTATGTTTTGTTTAATTGTATTTCATTGTTTTTATCTATCGTTTTAATGTATATCACGGCCTCGCTGAAAAACAGCTATTAGCTGAATGCGGGCACACTCTGTATGTGTTTTTAACCGTGAATAAATAAAATGAACAAAACAAAACAAAAAAACAAGACATATAATTCCCGTTTAAAGGATATAATTTATACATAAATACATGAAGATACCTTATGCAATACAAAGACTATCATTTTCAATAAAGAAAGATTAAAATCGTGAAGAATCGTTACATAAGCCTGCGAACAAACAAAACAGGCACATCACCGACAACCACATTTATTATGAATTGCACTGTATAATACTCTTTTTACGCATATCTCTCCATCTCTTTTTTCTTTTGTTTATATTTCATATCAAGTCAGCCTCTGATTTTAGTCGAATCCAAAGGGAATGGAGAACATTCGGCGACTTACATGAATTTCAAATAAAACAGATTAATCAACAAAGGTGACGTAACCTGTCACCTTTGTGTCCAGAGCTTTGATAATATGTAACATAATGAGACGTTTACAACGTTATCATAATGTTAACCTGTGATTCGCTCAAGATTTGCATACAATAAAACATATAGGCTACAAAGTAAGACGCGTGATGAAACTTCAGGTGTTACGCGGACGAAATGATTACTCCTATATAATTTTGGTGAAGATGGAAATCAGCAACTTGGTTGACCAAAATGATTCACACAGGCTAACCCTTCACCCCCCCCCCCCCCCCCTCCCTTCCCCAATCTCGCTTGATTAGCAGTCAGTGAGTGCATGCAGGTTTGTGGAAATTATTCAGCGTCATTACAAGAAATCTCAATCTTCCGATTTTTATGCTACACACATACTGTGACATAATAATGACTTGTACGATCACCTTTAACCACATTTTTACTCTTTACTGGAATCTGAAAGCCCGATAGACTTTGTACTTCATGTTCTCGTAGGCATCGGATTATGTAATGACGAAGTATCCTCACACCACCAACAGGACATGGCGCAGCGTTCTCTCTTCTGAGCTACCTTTGCCTAATCTGTCTTGCTGGTGAACTTTTTTACATTTAAGAATCTCAACCACTTCGACCATCATCCCTCTAGGAAAAGGCACAAAACTGCAAATCGTTTATTTGTCTTCATTACTAGTTTTATGAATCACCTTGCAGTGCGTGAATATGGGGATGTATTAATATTTCATCCATGTCACGGAAACCCTAAAATCTTTCTGTCCAGAATATAGAGAACGGAAACAAAATGGCGGTCGACGTCGCCAAAGAGATTGGGACTTTGATCGAGAGCGAGGACGATACGGAGACCGTGTCCACCGAGACTATCACCGATCTCCTGAGCGGAACGAACGATCTCCTGGTTCGACAACTGACGGAGAACAAGACGGCTAGTGAGAGACAGGAGGCGGCCACGGAATATGCTGAGGTGAAGAAAGGGTGTCGGACAATTGATTGGTGCGGGGGGGGGGGGGGGCACCGGGCACATCCAAGAGGGTATGTGTAAGCCAAGAGCTTGACGATACTCCCACCTTTAATCCTATAATCCTTATTTGATCTGTACCATGCATATTATGTATAATTATATCCAAAAAGATTGCAATTATGTTTTCTTCATTTTGTTACTCTTTCTTTCACATGTATTTTGTTGATTTACGTTTTTGCAATTATTACAAATACTAGTATGTTCTGCTCATAGATTGTATATAATTTGTGTTGGAGATTTAAAAAAAAAAAAATAAATTTGAACTGTGAACTTTGAATTTTGTCCCAGAAGATCAAACGCTGTAACCAAAAGGATATCTGTGAAATTATCAAGTTTTACCCAATCTGCCCTCTTCCATACCCCTCCCCTCCCCTCCCCCAGATAAAAGAGAGAATGGGGGGGGGGATTATACATAATAGAGGTTATTACCACTACGGGTTCATCGCAGATGACTTATTATACTAAATGTTAATCGAGAAGGGGACATGATAGGGGAGCAACATCAGCCGGGACTAATTAGCCTGTTTTAGAAAAGTCCTGCTGTAAGGTTGTTTTTCCGTGCTCTTATTTGTGATATAGTTTTAGTGGAGATTCCAGTTTATAATTATTGCAAAGATAAAAATCAACCCAAAGATTTTCTTTCGATAACCTAATCAGTTTTAAAAAGAGGAGAATATATCCTTGTATCAGTTTTAATGAAATGACAGGATATTCTTACTTTTTTCTATCTTTTTCCCCACTTTTTTTTTTACAATGGGCTAGACAAATAGATAGGAAACGTAGTAATGTTAGATCTGCACACTGCTTCATGCACATAAAAATATTATGTGGCAGAAATCAAGCGCTACCAGACTGTATTTCTTTTTGCGTTCCTTGTGGTTACTCTCCCGTACAATAACTGCCGTAGTCTTCTGTTGTTGTTTTTTTCAAGAAACAATCGGCATGGTTCTGCTTATTTGTTTCTTCCTTTTTTCCTTTTTTTTTTGCAACCGGTAAGGAAATGAAATGACAGCTGCAATCATTTCTTTTTCATCCAAGGTCACGTAGTTAGTGTGTTAAAGTAGATATTCTTTTTCACTGACTATTGTAAACAACCTGCTGGTTATGTCATTCATTTACGAAATTTGATTGTCTTTGTAGGAAGCTATCAGAGTTTGTGAACTGGCGTTTTCACTCGATGACGACGCATCACCAGAAGAGGTTTGTCATTGTATTATTTTTGTTGTTGTTGTTGTTGTTGTTGTTGTTGTTGTTGTTGTTGTTGTTGTTCATTCTTTGTTGAAAAGGGTTTATTGATATCTAATTACATTGCAATGATAGTGTGGTGACCTCGTGTCGGTTGCAACATGCTAAAATACAAATCAAATTAGGCAATATATTGCTGCTCATCAGAACACTCAAAATCTGCATTTCAAGGCTGCTGAACATGTGTAATAAAGTGAAGTGGTAAAGTGCCTCTTTCGAATAACAGGCGTAGCGATGTCAGATGATTGCACATGAAAAATTGCCGCAGAAGAGTTTTGATATCATACAGAGCGGCCCTCTACACACTTTTGTTCTTTTGGCTTTGTGGTTTCAGTATCTAACTAATGACATTAATTCATTTGTACTTATATCTTGGCCCATGATGTAGGTAAAAAGCAAAAACAAAACAAGGCTGATAAGCAACCGAAAATTGAAACCTTTGTGTTTTGATAACATGTGCTCCGGTACTTGCCAGACTCTACTCTGTATGCTTGAATATCCTCCTCCTCCTCCTCTTCTTCTTCTTCCTCCTCCTCCTCTTCTTCTTCTTCTTCTTCTTGTTCTTCTTCTCCTTCTTCTTGTCTCTGCTTCTTATGCTTCTCCTCCTACTACTGCGAGCCCTCCTACTTATTTGTATTGCCATTGTTAAATTGAATAAATGAAAAAAAAAATACTGACAACCCATTTCAAGGGTATGATACACATACGACGCAAAGGAAAGTGTGTACATGTGCTATCCATGTTTGAATCTTTAAGAGCGCCTCGGCAGATGTTGCAGAGATTGTGGACGAGATTGCTTTCATCGTTGCCGGAGAGCTGGAGGAAAACATGACCACAACTGTGGAGACGAAAACTATCAGTGAGTCGATCCTCCTTGCAGGAGAAGTGACCATAATTTTCCTTCTCTCTCACTCATTAGCGGTAGTACCTACAGCGTGAACACTAATATTTCGTAGAGTGTATAAATACGACTGTATGTCTCTTTTTTTTGTGTACTGATCACATAGACATGAACATGAACATGTTGTTATCACTGGCGGGTTATGTATATTTTCAGCGACACGCATGTCAAATTTCACATATTTCTTTGTACATTCTGTAAAAAAAAAAATGAAAGAAAAGTGAAAGTTTGAATCATTGAATCAATACCGGAGAGTCAGACTTTGCTGCATGAAACAAACAATAAAACAAAGTTATCAGCAGGATGTTCTTTCAGATAATAGTAATAAAAAAAACAACAACAGAAGACCAACATCAGAAGATCTTGGGAATATCGGAGCATTATTTTGTCTAAAGACGCTTTAAATGGTTTGTTTGAAAAACACATTAAAACAAATCTTCCGTTCTCGTAGCGTAAGTCATCCAAAAAAAAAAAAAAAAAAAAAAAAAAAACAAGGTAGCTCATTTACGGAGTAACCATGCTGCAACACTACAATTTAGG
The DNA here is from genome assembly GCA_033980235.1 of Diadema setosum. Classification (NCBI taxonomy): domain Eukaryota; kingdom Metazoa; phylum Echinodermata; class Echinoidea; order Diadematoida; family Diadematidae; genus Diadema; species Diadema setosum. The sequence goes on along the minus strand of CM067072.1, from coordinate 6,116,465 downwards.
AAGCGAATACTGGGTTGGAAGGGAAAACATGAAGATACCAAAGAGACGATTGGAATTCGAAAGGTTGCCCACTTGGCAGGCCCTTCGTGACTCCTACAGTATTTTATGACGACTCGGTTGTCGTTTGGGTTTTTTTTTTTAGATATTATAACTGTGCAAGCGATGGCTGTATTTCACTTAAACAAGCGATGGCTGTATTTTACTTAAAAATGTAAAATGATCAGGTCCGATTTCAAATATCAAATCAAAACTCCTCTTGTCCGAGTAAATGTACAAAGTCGGCATTGGAGGCGCCTCAACTATTTCTGAATGATATATGGCTCTCGTTCCAACGCCCAATGACTAAGAAAAAAAAAAGCTGGCAATTAAAATATATCATTAAAACTTCATTTCTTTTTAAAAATCGTTCTAACACTCCTCTCGAATCTGTACTTCACACGAATCATTCTTTAATACTAATTTTTTAATGATATTTTTTAATTTCCATTTTTTACTTGATATTATTCAGTCAATTGCATTATTTCTAGTCGTTTAATTTCCAGCTAAGGGAAGGGGGCGGGCATTAGTAATTGTATATCTGTGTCTGTGTGTGTGTGTGTGCGCGCGTGCGTGTGCAAAGTGAGCGTTTCTGCATACGAAAGCAACGAGCTTTGTTCAGTTGTAAAATCTCCGTTTCATACGTATTAATACCCATAATGGCTTCATCACACTCCCATAATCGCAGCTATGACGGTCGGCGTGATCCCCCCAAGAAGGAGAGAGCTAACGTATCCACGGGACGGAATATTTACGATAGCCGCGAAAAGTTTGGCCACAGGAATGCTCCCGATTTCTGCTTTCAGCGATGATATCGGCCTCAGTAAGTTGAGGAAAATTGTTCAACAAAACTTTCGTTTGACATCGTCAATTTTATTCAATTCAACATCCAACAGATCTGACAAATAGTAGTACATATACGAACTGTACATCTTTTATTATTGCATTGATAACAATTTGTAAAAAAAATAAAAAAGCGTATAAAAGAAAATTCAAAATATATGAACGAATGAACATAAAGAAACAATACACATTTTACAATGGTGAAAAAAATATGATGGAAAAGATTGATCTAATGAAAAGGGGAACTTGTAAAAATGGATCACATGGAAAACAATATTCTAATATCATAACTACAGTATCCAAAATTTATTTATGTACAGTTACAGCATTATTTTCATAGATTATTGTAGATAGTACTAAATATTTCAAAAGTATAGAGGACATACAAACTTTACAAAGGAGATAAGTGTTACGGCACTGGCGTTATCCATTGGGCCTATAGGGTACCAGGCGTGTTTCAACAAAGATCCGTTCTGTCCTTTCCATCACATACAGTCAGCACGATATTGTGATACACGTCATTAAAGTGTGATACACGTCATTAAAGGAGACTACCATCATAACAATCTTTGCAGCACTGTAGGTTGTAGATTCTCAAAGGATTTTCTGTCGATGGTCTGCGTGGAGACGTGTTGATTTCGCTTTTTCCTCGATGTCTGCACCTTAAATGTAAACTATACTTGTAACATTTTCTCTGCATCTTCTATTGTGTTATATCATAATTATCGGGGTATGCACGAATATGACAGTGCAGTGTAAATATTTCCAGAGCCCAGGCAGAATGGTAAAAACAGACAAAAAGACACTAGAGCGTTGATGTTCACTGCAGCACAATGAGAAAAGGGGATGACATCTTATATCATGTTGGATCTGTAAGGGATGGGGCACTGATGATTAATGTAGACAACTTACTCTTTCCTCGCCATCCACCCCACACTTACCTCGTTCCTTCCTATTACCAGATGATGTTCGCTGTTCCGAAGGTTTGTTATTCCGAAGGTTCGTTTAACCCAAAAGTGAAATAAGGTTGTTATTGGTTGTTGTTGTTGTTTTTTTTTTCGAAAGTTCGTTTATCCGAAAATGAAATGATTACAGGTTCGTTACTCCGAAGGTTTGTCGGTACACACCTTCAATTCATTTTCAGATTAACGAACCCTCGGAATAACAAACCCTATCATTTTCGGAATATGAATTGTAACCCCCTTATTTCCCATCCTGTTCCCGTAAAACGTGAATGAATAACATGGCTGCATTATTTCATTTCTCTCCAGAGAACCAAATTGCCTTTACGGAATACCAGCAAGGGATCACCCTTGGGGCTCGGCCGTCCTTAGCCAGGTACGGTCATATCAAAAGGGAAGTTAGTCTAAAAAAAAAAGTTAGTCTAAAAAGGAAAGAATAAAACCTTACATGCAAGACAAAGAAAATTTGATAAGATTCGGATAAACATTGCAGGAATTGTGAAGTTCTGCTAATTTATATTGATCCTTGAAGAAACACACTTGAATATGCAAATTGTCAATTTTATTGATGATGATGCCATTCAATCACAATTTGTTGTGCAGTATGTACACAAAATCATAAAATTTCTGTTTTAGACAAGAAAAAAAAACTGATATTTGCCATTTTTTTGTACACGATCAGTGGTAAGTTTTAAGATGATGACGTCATCAGTTCATTCATTTTTAGATTTATTTAAATTAACTGTTCAAGTGTTGTTGAACAAAATTAATGAACCCCATCTTTGATCAAAGTTTAACTGTTGAGCTTGCCTTTCTTTTCAGACCTACCATTGCCTACTTTTAACTAGTCTGGAATTCCCCTTTAAATGTCTAGAGAAAATTCCATGACATTCATATCCAGTCAAATGTCATCCTTTATGAACAAGAGAACTGCTAATTTTGCTTTGACATATAGTAATATTAAGAACTTGTATTACACATTGTCTGCATTGTCGTGTAAGAACTATGAAATATAAGCCGTTTTTTATCGGTTAGGATACTTTGTTGGCTCAGCTGCATGTCCTCCTTCTCATTGTCACTTCCGCTATGAATCATATTTTTGTTTGTCTCTTTGATTTGAAGTGATTTCATTAATTGAGTTCTCCGCCATCATCATACATTAATCAAAGTAAAAACCATCATGTTTTTACCAGCAGGGTATATATGTATATATTTTCGTACAATGAGTATGGGGAATAAATAAACCGCACGGTGATACGTTGAACAAGCAGAACGGCTACAAACGTCTACATAGGGAGGTTTGATGTGAACGCAACCTCTGTGACGAATTTATTAATCATGCTCAGAGTGACTTCTTGAAAGAAAGAAAAAGGAGGAATGAGAAAATGGAGAAGGATGTCCTGCTTTCATCCAATGTGAGATAGAATGATGAATAGAGCGTCATTATCAACTGAGGCGTTTTTTTTTTTATGTTTCTCCATACTCCTATCAAACTCCCAGCCGATAAACGATTTCGACGTCGGGTCATACTGCATAACAATTCAGGACAGCGTGAAAAAGATGTAGAAAAGGGGGTGTAATTAACCCTTCCCTGTCGTAAACTAAAGATGCATATATGAAATCAGCTTTATGTTCTTGAACTACACCCATTAATTCATTGATACTTTTTGCCCCTCAGGGTTCAAAATGTCACAGAAGTGCTCAACACATCAGTACTAAATTCAATCGTCTTCGGGGTATCCGCGACGCAAGGCAACACTTCTGTGACGTCATTTAACAGCGGAAACGGCGAAGAAGAATTCAAATTCATCTTAACGCACTACAATGTGAGTATGGTGGGAAGGAACATAATCATATTGTTGCACATAAGGCATTGGACTTTCAAGTGATTTATGTTACGAACTGAGCCACAACATGGAACAATTTAGGCTCTACTGTGTGTAGGTATAGTTGCTGTGTGTACATCGTCATTTCAGACCGAGGTTTGTACAGCGTACTCAGGTCGAGAGATTTTGGAAGAAAAAAAAATATTCAAACCAAATGATATTATTCAAATTCAAATTCAAATAAAATCTTATTTCCAGTATCATTTTTTTCCAGATACAATTGCAAGAATTCTAATGTAATTCAAAATGCATTAACATACATTTGAAAGTGGAAAAGAAAATGAGCAAGTATGTATCTATTGAAACATTTTAGTCAAGATCATTGTGTTTTAGAAAAAGAGGGACTAACGTCAGAGACAAGCACGGTAGAAATGTAGGTCACTAAATAAGCTGGAATTTAAAAAAAACTGTAAAGTAATGAAAGCATAAATAGAGACACACAAATGGATGGGGGAAACATAGACTAACATAATAAAGAAGCATTAGTTTAGGCTTGTTTGATTGTTTAAGTGGTTGTGTAACAAGACAAACAACAAATCAGGCTGCATTTGAATTGACCGTGGTCATAATTTATTATGATAATCATGTGACCGCGATACGAGGAAAGAAGATGCGAAAAATTAATATCATTGAAAATAAACCAATGACGGAGTTCTGTAAAAAGAGAGAAATTAAATTACATGTCATGCTGAAAAAAAAAAGAATCTTGTACGTATCAAGACAAGTGACAATTTAAGTACAATGTCACAATTAATTTCGAGGAAATTTGATTGAAAAGATCATGAACCTTGTAATCGCTGTGCACATCCGAACATTATAGTTTGTATAGTTACCTTCAATCAGATTTTTGCTTTCTCTCCTGATTTCTTCATTCATTCTAGAAAAATATAACAGGAAACGTGACATGTGCCTTCTGGGATACAGAAGATAGGTATTCACACGTTTGCTTATTTTTTGTTCGTTTGTTTGTTTATTATCTAGTCAGTTATTTCTTTAGTTTGGTAGAAGACCGTCTCAACATGCAATACGGAGATGACACCAAAACTCATTCAGACTCAGGCAAACGCCATATATTATGCCAAACATCAAACCTGCCATTTCAAACAATCCATTGGTTACCATCAACGACAAAGTGCACACCATTCTACATATTTGCATAATTGTTAAGACGTCAAAAAAATGAAGGAAGATAATATTATCCAAATTGTATCCACTGAGAAGAGGTCAAGATTTAATCATTATTCTACAAAATATGCACAAATCGAAATGTGGCTTGCATGGTACATACATTGTACCTCCAGTAGCTTCTAAAGACACCACTGTTTCACTCAACGATACAATGCAATACAATGCTCATCGCACCTGCGTATAAGAGAGTACAAATGTGAATGATAGTATGTCTTGGTCATCAAATGTGCTTTGTAGTGTCTTCTGTGAGAACAAATATTGCACGTTCTTTCACTGTGGAATTTATGGGTTGTCGAATGATTGATTATAATTCCTTCCATAGGTCCTGTTCAATTTGTTGGTTTTCAGTATCAGTGTTGTACATGAGAAATGGATGTAATCAACTAACCGTGTGAGTTTCACATAATCAAAAATCCAACATTTTTAATTATTCAAGCGACTGCTAATTCTCCAAACTTTCTTATTGATTAATTACTTAATTAGTTTATTTATTTATTTATTTATTTATTTATTTATTTATTTATTTATTTATTCATTCATTCATTAATTTATTCATCTATCTATTTTTCAGAACTGAGAGCCCGTCTGGATCGTGGAGGTCCAGAGGTTGCCGTGTGATCAGCTCTAACCGGACCCACACCCAGTGTGCCTGCACTCATCTCACCAACTTTGCCATCCTGCTTGACGTCACGGGCGTACACAGAGAGGTATACTAACCAAAAGCAGAAAGGAATCTCCTTCCATTTGGCCGTCAATTTTCCATACGTTGAAGCTATGCTTATTATTACGGACATCTGCACTTTCTAAAACCCTTTTATTACCGATATTTATGTTTCCTTATAATGCAAGATCAACTTTAGTCTATATTTAAAGAGCTTGCTACCAAAAGGCGCTAAATTCATCATTTTTCAATAGATTTAGCGCATTTTGGTTGCAAGCTCTTCATTTATATATTTTTGTTTTGAGTAATTTATTGCCATTTAATATGGCTCCTTCTGCAGTTAATGAACTTGTTTTAAAATATTGTAAAATATCAATTTCTGTGTTATTCAATTCAATTCAATTCAATTCAAATGGTTTTATTTCCATATAAAGTAATACAAAGCAATATCAAACGCTTACATGAGTACATGATAAATTTAAGGAACTTTGAATCACATAAAGTTTCAACAAAAAAATGTATGCAATATTATGGTAATATCGACAGGTGGAATACTAGTAAAGTAAATAAACAAGTAAGAAAAACAATCTTATTTTGTAGCTCTTATGGAAAAGAGGAATTCAGAGGAAAAGCATATCTTGTAAAATTTGTGAATTACTCAAGGAGATGAGGGCATCTCAATTACAAGATCGAGATCTTGAGATGAGGGCGTCTCAAGATTTACTGGAAGTGCATTATAGAAAAGTCCATATTGAAAACGGAAGCAAATGAAAAATAAACATGTCCTTTAATATCATTTTACTCTTAGTTGTAGGCTTTAATAGCCACTACAGTCAGCGCTGCCGATAAGCAATAAACTCTGACCAAAAACGCATATCACAATGATTTTACCACTGGAGAAAATAATAAAAAAGAAAGGTCAAACAGGAATAGCACAGACAAAGGGACTCTTAACAGAATTAATACTAGCACATTATTTACTCAAAACCAATATTATTGATCAGCATTGCATCAACTTTGTGTGGATTTAGATTGCAAACCAAGACACCCACAATACAACGTGTCTTTCATTTTATTTTCGCGCCAGATTGCTGATGGTCACGAGACCGCCCTCAAAGTTCTGACCCTTGTCGGCTGCACGATTTCCATTGTCTGCCTGGCCATGTGTATCTTCGCCTTCAGCTTCTTCAAGTACGTCACAATGCCAGGGTCTCCTCATTGTTTGCCGCTAAATTTATTCAGGGACTGTAGCTACTGTTTGTTCTGTTGTTGTTGTTGTTGTTGTTGTTGTTGTTGTTGTTGTTGTTGTTGTTGTTGTTGTTGTTGTTGTTTTAGATATATGGAACGGTATGATCTTTTTTTCAGATCTCACCCATTTCCGGATTTACAAGTACAAGAATAAAGATTATGTTACTGTAACCTGCTTACTATCCCTGTCAGCATAAACGGATTTTTTTTTTTTTCAGATAAATGTTTTGTCGTCTACTGATGTCTTTTTATGAGGTGTCAACAACTGCTACGGAACAGACCATTAATCCTTTGATGAAGATCCTCTTGTAATAGTGACATCCATGTAGCACAACAGCTGTATGACCTTCAATCACACATTCAATGAGCATTTCCCTTTATTGATCACATGTTATGGGGAGAATGACCAGGGTTATTATATATTGCAATGTATGTCAAGTATATTCCGATTTACAATACTATTACCATTACTACTACTACTACTACTACTACTACTACTACTACTACTACTACTACTACTACTACTACTACTACTACTTCTACTATGTATTATTATAATTATTATTATTATTATTATTATTATTATTATTATTATTATTATTATTATTATTATCACCATCATCATAACTATTATTATCATTATTATGTTATGATCATTCCTATCACTATCATCAGTATTGTTTAAACTGTATTACACTGTATCAGAATCAATGCCAAAACAAAAGAAGTAAGCGCCCTCTATCGTTCTCTCTCAGGTCTCTGTGGAACACTCGCACAACGATCCATCGAAATCTCTGCATCTCGCTTCTTGTAGCTGAGCTTCTTTTCCTGGTCGGCGTGGATCGCACGGAGAATGAGGTGCACATCTTTGTTTGTTTGTTTGTTTTGTTTTTCAATCTATTAAGCTCAAAACTTTTCCTCTAAAAGACGAAATCGAATCATAGACTCAAGGTTGACGTCATCAGCATTGAGTCATCATCTTTATTAACGTCATCCCCATAGAGTTTGATATTACTGATCTTATCATCATTTAATTGGGATGGTATAGTTTTGGTTGAGATGAGAATTCAGCTTTTAACTTTATGCGAGACACCTAGAAACCACTTAATCAAAATAATGTAAAGAGCATACTGTTCTACGAGGAATTTAAAGTTTATATTAATAAAAACCGGTTTTGAAATGGCCGAGATGTCAAAAAACAGAGCAAAACAAAGCAATCCTAACAAAAGGTCCTCCTTTTATTAGGATCGCTTTGTTTTTTAATATTTCAGCCATTTCGAAACCAACTTTAGGCATATAAACTTTCTATTCCTCTTAGAATCTATGCTCTTTTATGTTTCCTAAGAGGTTTCTCATTATCTAAAAAAAAAAAAGATAATAATTATAATTATCAAATAACAATGGAAACCTGAAGTTCCATCTCAATCGAAACTATTCCATCACTTTAAATAGTTCACTGATATGTTTTGGACAGAGCTTCGGTCTCATAACACTTTTCCCCAAAAGCTATGCTTGGAGAATAAGGCCTGTCTATTGGCCTTGCATTCATGTAATTGTATGAATGGACTACTAGTATATATGTGCTACAAAAGGAACACATTGAAAACAAAGATAGAGGACAATGCTTTTCACTTATGATTGACTATAATTTGTTTTGCTGTATTTATTTTGACTCTTTGACAACAGTCATCCCAACTTTACAGTTCCTGCTTAAACCAAACAGGGGTTGCACATTTGTCTCGGTTTCTGAATAGGAGTGCGTGAATATGAGTCTTTGTGTGTGCCAGCATGTGTTTGCGTATGTGGATTACGGTTCTGAGTCCTTACTACCGTCTCAATTTACCCGCCTTCCAGATCGTGTGTTCTGTCATAGCCGGCCTCATACATTACTCCTTCCTCTGTGCCTTTGCTTGGATGTGTCTGGAAGGTATCCAGCTCTACATCATGCTGGTCCATGTATTTTCTACCACCTCCAAGATTTTCCCGTACTACCTTGGTGGCTATGGTAAGTCACCTAATGAGGGCGCTGGTTCTCTTTAACGACATAGAAAGCCCTATCCCTTTGTCACAGTCAAAGCACCTGATAGAACTATACCTCGTAAGAATTTTCTGTGTAAAATGATGGAACTAGAACAAGCAGCGGCGACGTTAACGCCAGAGAGAGGATTAAGTATTTTTGTTTTTCTTCTATTACAAGAATAAAACGAAAACTGTCAGCAGCAAACATAAGATTATCAAAACGATCTTGTTAGCATAATTTAGACTTAGTGCGGAATTGATTTCAATCCATACATTGACTGAATTGTAGATGTGGGCATTCCAAAATTGACTTTGAAAGATATATTAATGATCAGTTGTCCACAACAATAAATAAAAAGAGCTGAAACATTAACACAAAATAATGTTACTGGTAATCTTACCATGCTTACCATAGCAATTATCAATGCCGAATACTTTGTTGCGACGTTCAACGAATCACTTTTTAAGAATGAGGTTATATTGGCAATTTCATGTATCATTCTTTTCTTCCCCCCCTTTTTTTTTAAACAGGTATACCCGCCCTGATCGTAGGTGTAGCGGCAGGGGCGACACAGGGAAAAGGATACGGAACACCTAAAACGTAAGTACGCTCAGATGGTTGCAAGTACGTTGAAGGCGCTGCCAAGAGGTTTAAGGCGTTATGATTTGCCCGTCATGATGATGTCGTGAGAACGAATAAATTGCGCGTGTTGTCCGTTCTCTACCTCGTCCACAACTACTGCAATAGAAAAAAAAAAGGATTTCACGTTCCAATCATTGAAAATATTCGGAAAGACGGAATGGGTCTTTGGTGCGAAATGGTCAAAATTGCGAAAAACGGTGACAGGTCTGAGTGGAAAAAAATGTTCCACGTAGTGAATGCGCGTCGAATATAATTTGAAAAAGGATTCAAGGTATAGGTGGACATGGCGAGAATTACTCTGCAGGTATAAACATAGAAAAGGGTTAGGGTCGTCCATGTCCGCACACTCACATTGCCTTTATTGTTATCGACGATTTCAACCTAATTGACAAAAGAAATGTAGCTCTACAGTCACGGCTAGGCCAGGATCACAGCGTCCTCGTCTCGTTCCTATCATTATCAGCACTTTCTTATCATGAAGGATTGTGCTTTATTGTGTGATTGCTGATGATAATTAATCACTACTCAATGACAGAACAACTACAGAACAAAAAAAAATGTACAACGAGATTTAAATCATTTTAAAACGTACAGAACGTGTGCGCGTGCATTAAAGGAAAACAAAAATAGCCAAATCTCCGTGTCTTAGTTGATCTAATTCTAGGTTACACTAAATATTTAGACATAGGCCTTTTCTGTGATTAAAGCAAAACAAACAAAAATAACCCTAATTGCTAAAAAAAAAAAAAAACAACAACAACTTAAAACAGAATTATTAAGAATGTCTGCCAGAGTATTGAGAAAGTCAGCCCTTAAGTTTTGATGCGGTCAAGTTAGGCGGTCAGCACGACAGACAATGTAGAGACAGAATGGCAATTTACTTCATGAATATCTTTAACAGTACAAAACATTCCGACTCTTTAAATCTTAGTCAGGAACAAATGGTTAAAAAAGAAAAGAAAACAAAAACGATTATACAACAAAATATTTAAAAATCGCGTTTTTCAGCCAAATTGTATTAGGTTTGTTTTTGTTTTTCCTCCGATTTCATGTCCACGGCTTAATTTTGGCAGAGTGGTGACTGATTACAATCAGTATGCTATCAGTATGCTATGAGTGCATGTTGTACTAGCGGAGACCCATACATTCCTCAATAAGTGGTGAGCAATCCAGAATGTTGTAATATGTTTCATCATAGAACGGGGAAAATTTGCGAAGTTGAGCTCCCTCGTTGATCACTGAAAGTTACTTGAAAACGTGATGAAAGGTACATCATTGCATACGTAGCGGAAAAAGATAGAAGGCTGCGTTATTGTCAAGTGTCCTTGTAATGTTGGTTGTCTAAAATATCAACTTATCACGACCATTGTGAAGGACGTTACATTCATATTATTTCTTTTGTACAAGATTTATTAATGAATGTCAAAGAATAAATAGTGCAGCAACATGATATTGACGAAGTTCCGCAAATACAATGTAAGACAAAAAACAAAAACGAAAACACACCAAAAACTCGCATGGCCTACAAACGAATATATACACACAAATATATGACCTACACGTGTGTGTGTCTGCGTGTGTGTGTGTGTGTATGTGTGTGTGTGTGTGTGTGTGTGTGCGGGCGTGCGCCTGCGTTTGGGGTATGGTGTGTTAGCTTATGTATTCAGCTGTCAATATCATTATTTTAACTTTCCTAGCCAACGAAATCTTTCAGCTACAAAATGTTTGTACATTTAATTACCAATTCCTCTGCACATGATTTATTTTTTGCGATGGCCAGAAATCAAAAATTGATATGATAATCATTTACTCTCTATGATACACCTCCCGCTCCCCCCCCCCCCCCCCCCACAAAAAAGAGCGAGGGGGAAGAAAAAGAAACAAAAGACGAATATTTGAATATTAGTCCATTATTTTTTATATCACTTTGAAACATTCGAAATATACTTAAAAACGTTGTTTTCTCATGTGATCGGTTTTGTTTTACATCTGACAGGGAAAACAAGACCTGGTCGTTGCACCTCTCAATGTTAAATGTTTAATTTAATTCAAGAAACATTTCTGATCTCGTTTGCTTGGAATTTTTCTTTTTCTTACCTTCCTAATTACCTTTCTTACTCAAGTTGCTGGCTGACAACTGATCGTGGGTTTATTTGGAGCTTTGCCGGCCCGGTGGCCCTCGTCATTGTGGTAAGTAAGCAAGGGCACCAATTTTCGTAACGATGAAAATCAAGAATTTAAGAAAAAAGTTACTTCAGTGCAGAATGGAACTTGACACAAAATATTGTATTGTATTGTGTTGTATTGTATTGTATTGTATTGTATTGTATTGTATTGTATTGTATTGCACTGCATTGTATTGAATTGTATTTGCTTTCCGTCGTAAAAGGATATACAAACAAAGATATATTCCAGGAAAATAGTCACTTCAAAGAAGGGATGACCTTACTCAGCGCTGCTATCGTAACAGCGCTATTTTGCAAAGGGGTCCCTTACATAAGAATTTAGATTCGTATGTACACTATCAATATCGTGAGAGAAATACACAACTGTATGTCATCGGCATATAATCGAACTGAACAATATCGGTATATATCTACACAAATAGTTGATAAACACGATAAACAGAAGGGGACCAAGAATCGATCACTGGATGTGGGACCCCAGAGGATATGCTTTGAATACGTGAAGTACAAATGGGTCGCCTCTTGAGGTAATCAGTATAACCATGGTAGAAACTCATCTGATATCCCAATATTGGGTAGTTTGAGTAGAAGCAAATCGTGATTAATAAAATCAAACGCGCCTTTTTTTTTTCTCCAAGTCTATAAAAAGAATGTGGATAGAGTCTGTGCTAAAACTTGACCTTTTATTGGAAAACAGAAAAACAGCAAACCACTGCAGCAGGTGATTTCTTTTTATTTCTTTTTCCGTATCCTCTCATTGCATTCGTTGTGATTAGCTATATGAAGTGAAGTGCTTTTCACAATTTTCCTAAGTTCGAGGGGGAGGGAGTGTCGCGTCGACGAACTTTCAGACTTCAAGACAGCAAATCGTGGTTATGTAACAAGTCTGTGACGTCGTCTTCTGTTTTTGATATATTTTGTGATTCTCATGACTATAGGGTAAGGGAAGTATGGCAGCTCATTTGTGAGGAAGACTTTGCATTTTGGTAGTGATTGTAAAATATGTAAGATGTGTTTTGCAGAGGTTTCCTTTATTTGCTCTTGATCTCTGTGAATAAGATCGTATACTCGATTTGTGTTATTATGAGTACCAAGTGAAAAAAAAAATGAACTATGGCCTGGGATGTGAATCTGCATCTCCTAACAGTTGGAATATGGAAACAGCTGTCTCGCGCATGCGCAGAACATCATTTTTGGCCTATAGCATAATAACGTTGTCTCAGCGTTCACGTCGCATATCTGGAGCTCACTATTATATATATATATATATATATATATATATATATATATATATATATACATACATACAGAGCCGGCGGAGCGTTTTCAATAGTGTGGGGGCCCACTTCCGGGTTTCATGACCTAACAACTTCAGGCCATGATATAGATATATATATATATATATATATATATATATATATATATATATATACAATTGTAATCATAATGAATAAATATAATAAATATATATACATATGTACTTTTTTTTTTGTAGAGGTTTTCTTGTCATCGATTTTTCTCCCCTTCTGTGCAGGTCAACCTGGTGTTTTTGGTGGTTTCCATCCGGGTCGCATACAGCGGAAGAGCAGCTGTTAGCAAAGATGCCACTTCCTCACAAAACATCAAGTACGATAACTCGCCTTTACATTGTCAGCTGCTTGTCAGCTACTGTTCCTATTTTGCCCTTTGTTTGAAGGTGATATTGATTTCATTTCATTGTTAGCATCTGAGCAGTAATTACCTATTGTGTGTTTTTTGTTTTCAACCAATAATTACTAGAGTTTCACATATATTGCCTTGTTGTTGGTTTCATTGTTGCCTGTAAAATTGATAAATGCATCGATGAAAATTATCCGGTAAATTTTTGCACAGAGTGCAAGACTCATTGTGACGGGGCCGAAATAGAAAATCGGATTTACTTGGACCAATTTTACAATGAGCCCATTTTATGACGCACATGATTCCCTACCGGATTTCATGTAGTGATAGAAGTGATATGAATCTTTCCATGCAAAAGCAATTTGCATTAATACCCAACAGGTAAATGCAACAAAATCCACTTGAATAATCCTAAGAAATCATTAGCACACAAAGCCCTTACAGGCATTTTGGATTTGACATAAATGGAATTGATTAACAAACTGAAAAAAAAAACTTTCTGAGTTCTTGTATTAGTATATATTCTATTTTGTACAATTTTCGTTTATAGTTATATTATTGGTTGATTTTGACAAGCATTTGTTATGTTTTGTCAAGATGTTAAAATGCATCCGTGCCTTCTGAATGTATTGAACATGTATATTTTTTGTGTGTAAAATTTGTGTTGATGGAAAATTTACCAAAACCAACAAATGAAATGAAAAAGGTATTGGATGCAAGGATGCACAAATTTATTAAACTGTTAATCCCTACATTGCCCTAAGACATAAGAACGCAGATTAACTGTACTTGCTGAAAGTGATCCGATCCTTAAACCCTGCATAATTACACAGAAAATTTTGCCAGACGCTGATGTAACTTGCTCAAAAAAGTGGCTTCGAGAAGATATGCATCATGCTGCAAAAAAAAAAAAAAAGAAAAAAAAGAAGAGTTGAATGAACTATACGTTCAAGGACGGTGGAGGCCGCGTGTGTTTCCATTCAATTCAGAGGGGACAAGTAACGTGTATTCTCTGTCATATGTCTGTCCATCCAGGAAATGTATTGACTGGACAACGCACAATGCGTCAGCGTAATGCGTTGCCAAACAAAAAACCAAAGGGTATAAATTTAGAATGCTTAAAAGTGACACATCAGCAGGCACTCTGCACTTTATTTTTTTATTATTTCTTTTATAGCCAAAATATTTTTTTTTCATATTTGGATCAAGGCTTTACACTTTTTTTTTCCTTGTTCCATATTTTACATTTCACATTTTCGTACAAATTTTTCATTCCATTTGATAAAAAAAAATAGGTTTAACACAACTGTCAATTTGAGATAGAACTACACAAAAGTAGAAAGACATAATATCATTGATGATGTGTAATGAATAATTATGTGGAACCTACTAATGCTTCTAGGATAGGCTCCAAGGTTAAAGCGTTAAACACAATATGTCAATTACGAAAAATGACGAAACATGCAAGAATTTGTCGAGAATGTAACAAAGTTTACGGAATAAACAATATTATTATTATAATGTTTATGATTAAACTTAAGGTATCAAAGGTAAAAAATATACGTACATTTTATACTTGATGCATAAGCTGTTTAAGAATAGATTCTGTAACAAGATAAAATATGATCAATTTCAAGTAAGTCATTGTTTAAAATCTATTGTTCAAATCACCAATTGGATCAACTAACTTGCATGGCATAAGATCCTCCGGACTGCAATTCCCATTTTCGTGTTCGCTGCCCCATGAAGGGTTCCGCGTCTCTATTATAACTCCTGATAAAGGCTCCCAATGAGTACCAGCTAAAAAAGGATGTGATGTTGTGACACTTTCAGAAGAATATTCAAAATGTGGGGGGTTTTTTTCTCATTAATTAGAGTTTACGTTATAATCGAACTTCTGTGCTTTTCAAGCCTACATGATTTGATGGTGTGTGTTTTTTCTTTCTTTCTTCGTTCATGTCGCTACAGGGTGTGGATCAAGGGAGCGGTTACCCTCACGTTTCTCTTGGGAAGTACCTGGGTTATCGGGTTCCTGAACCTCGCTGAGGCCACCCTTCCTTTGGCATATGCTTTTACTGTTCTCAACTCATTGCAGGTATAGTGTACACTTCTGCTCTACCGCTCTCTCTACTTGTAATCTACAGACCACTGGCAGCTGCACTGATAAACGGGGATGATAACGGGGAGTTTTCCGGAAAAACAGGTTTAATAATTACAACCACATCAGAACCAAATTCTACATTCACACGTGTGCAAGTTTCTAATTCGCGGCTTAAAGATTCAAGCATTAGTTGACAACAAAGGTGTAGAATGTGTAACCCATGATGTGAAAGATGATCAATGAGTATCAGTCATCTTTGCTGAACGTTTTTTGACATCTCTTCCGTCACAAGAAGTCTCGAGAACTAGTCATGATGAAGTTTAGAGTGGCAATTTTGAAGGGAGACTTGTCATAAATTCACAATGTACTATTCAACATTTTTCCTTAAACCGGACTTTACCCGACTATAAGAGCAAAGCAAAACAAAACAAAACAAAAGTCAAGCAACTTTAGATCACCATCTAATCTTGAACAACGCATCGCCTTTTCCAAATCTTCCATCGATTTTACCCAAAGCGTTTCTTCAAACAACAAGTAACACTTCTTGTCCTGTTTCGCTTGAAAGGGTTTCTTTATATTCGTATACCACTGCCTTGGCAACGAGCGGGTTAAGAAGGAGATGGCCAAACTCCTGCTCCGTCAGAAGTGGCTGCCGGGCTGTCTCCGGGTCAGATTGGAACCACTTGCCGCCTCCTCCAGCACCACTTACAGCACTCAGCAAAGCCATGTGAGTGACTTGACTTTTCAACAATGCGTTGTACTACAAGAAAACCTCCGGTGTGATGTTCCTGTGCGGGCATCTTGTTATGATCCTAAACATTACTAGTATATGGAAGGAAATCTTTCAAGTGTATATGCACATGTTGATCAAAAGTAAGAATGTTGTAGTTGAATGGCGAGTTTCATTACTTTTTCATTTTGGCAGGAATTTTTTAGTTTAAGTCGCAATTATGAACAGCATTACATTACTGGCAAGCAAATAAAAACACAAAATCTGCTGGCTTTTAATGTAAAACTGTATTATGCATTCTGAACATCCACTTGTACGATAGCAAAATCCCAATGTGAGAGTGCTTACAGCGTGGGGTTGTCTGATAAGGCAATCATTGTATAAATTCCACTAGCACAGGACTGTGTTCTCATGCCTCAAAAGCAACCACATTTTGCTTTTCCGAAAAATACTTGTGCCGTTATTTTTATTGTGAAGGCTTCTTTTAGGGTGATTTAGACCACACCTCACCTTGTCTTTGCGTACGTGACTGAGATTTTTTGCAGTGGTTGACAAGGAAACATGGTAATGTACGAGGAATGGCAAGCACAACGTGTACTCAGCCTTTAATGTTGCAGAGACAGGAAAGAGCTAAAGCGTGATTTTCCGTTCAGGAAAGGCTGTGTACCTTATTTCCTTTGCGATTGTGTGAATACGCCATGTGCAAAGATTGGCTCAAACCAATCGTCACGTTTTAATCATTCGGAATCTTCATGCTGTCATTCCCCTCGTGTTGCTGTCAGATCTGACTGTAATTGAACGGTAATCAAACTTAAAAAAAGGATTAAATACAAATTCAGATTTCAACATTTCTAACCCTTTTCAGGCTGAGACCAAGAGCAGACACACCAATATTGACAGTAAGTTCCTAATTGTCTTAATCCGAGTTTACATTACTATAAACTAGAAAAAAAAAATGGTGTTGAGAAAATCGCTGTGTATTTGTTCTGATGCTATATCTTGTGATGCAGTTGCTTTTTATGTGTTACACTTTCATCATGGTTGATATAAAAGTATCAAAATGCTAATGTGTCCAAAGAGATGTCCTTCTGTTATCATTCCGAGAACCATGTCGTCTATTAATCGAATGGAAGATGGCAACCGAGGGTCATCTTACTGTCCTGTTTTTCATAATGACAAGTATACATGGTTGTAATCTACAGATCTGGCTGAAGTAGTTCGTCAAAACAAGTTGCGCTGTTTTAATTCTTTGAATGTTTTGTAAAGAAATGTTAAATCATGTTGTATTCACAACTGACTGAATTAGTCAACCTGATCTGGAATTATGTCTCCTTTAACTGTTTTGAATAAACAACGGAATCTGAATGTATAAATTACTTTAGATAGTTATTCCGTTGTCGATCATTAAACAACTGAGAAAATTTCGCAGTCATTGTAGTTATTGTACCGGCCACAGACTGAATTATTTTCTGTCGATTCTTGAGTTAATACTTTTCGTTTCGTTTCTTTTTCCATTTCCTTTAGAATATTCTATATATTTCATTACCGGAAATGCGTTACTAAAAAGACATCAAAAGTAAAATAAAATAATGAGACAAAAATAATTACACCATTGTAGCAGTTACAATGAGTAAAACAACGGCGCAGTGTTATCATCGAAATTAATTGGCAATGTGGTGGGACAAGCACACGCCAACAAGAGCCTCGGCAAAAGGTTATTATAAGTTACAATTACAATTTGATGCCATTCCCATCCACTCCATATTATGAAAGAAGGGCAAATAGCTATTATTCGCAACAATTGGTGTAATTTTCAAAATGGATGGGGGTGTAGAATCATAGAGACCCCCCCCCCCCAAAAAAAAAAAAAAAAAATATATATATATATATATATATATATATATATATATATATATATTGTCAGACCAAAGACTACCTTCCTGTATTGCCTCATACGTTGCGTTTGTTGCTCGACTTTCTCGCAGCCGTACCCCTGGCAGAGAAGAAGGATACAGTACACCCTGTAGTCTACGTACAAGACGTCGATGTGGACGATGGACGACCTCGCTCCTGGCTCTACGATAAGAGTGGGATATCGGAAAGCAAGGCTAACACGACTCTCAACTATCCAGAACCTGATTACAATTAACTTCACGAGTTATAGTCAAGGGCCTGTACAGGGGAAGGTGACGAATTCCGAGATTTAAAACACATTTTGGGTCCATTTTGTTGGGAAGATATAAAAATGTCATCATTGCACTTGAAATACATAATGTATTAATTAACACAATGGCTCACGAATATCTCGTTTGATTAATTCGTATTTCCATTTTTTAAAAGCATTTGTAAAAGGGAAAAAAAGTCATTCCAGTTTCGAAGTTGTTAACAAATATCTATATCATTAGTGCGTGCACCTCACCCATGCCAGAAAGGAGAATATTGTTTGCATTCTGACTTATTATCGTTTAGATCTCGTAATAAATGTATGGGCATTCAGTTCAAATTAAGTTTAATCCTCATAAAAGAGAATTGAATATTATCTATTTATGATCGAAAGGTGAAAAGTGCAATGCAGGTTGCAGTACAATAGACAGTGATAGACTCCTTATTGACATAACTTGCACTTGCAATATTCTGTTTATTACACCTTATAGGCTTATGTGCTGCAAAAAAAAATTCTATATGCAATTGACTGATGTGCTTTATATTTGGCACAATATATGGGGTGAATAGAATTCTACATCGGATTGTAGCATCTTATCCACGTCAAGAGAGAAAAAATGTTGGAGATAATACAAAGCTGTTCATAAATGTGAGGGGTTTAGAAAATTAATCGCAGTGATATTTCAGGTTTTCAGGTGTGGGAAAGTTATGTCTAATTTATGAAATAAGATTGAAATAGTTTGAACTGTTGTAAATAATTTTTATCATGTTGGTCTTTACTTGATAAATGTAAATATCTACTTATTTATTGACTTGATTTTGTTTCAGTAGCTAGGTAGCTCTGTCATATTGATCTAGAAACACTGCTGTTCACTGAGGCCCTACACAAATATAAGATTTAAAGATACAAACGTTAAAGATAATGATGATACAGCTTCAATTGTAATCTTACAATATAGATATACTGTTAAGTATTATTACAATAAAAGGAGATGATATTTTCAATCATAACATTAGATTTCACTTAAATATGAATCTGTTGTGATCTCTTTTTTTTTCAGCAAAGATGGTTGACATGGTTTTAATCTTTGTTATTTTTTTTTCAAACGAAGTTGAGTTAAACTTCTCACCTTGGATTTTATAGAATGTTCAGTTGCTCATTAATTGTCATAATAAGACTATGCATCAAACGATGATAGTTCAGTGTTTTCTATTTCAAAATACGAATGCTTAGCAGAAACCACGCCCTCCAACGCTCAAGATAGCAGTAAATAAAAATTATGTAATGATGGATGTAATTGCACATATCGCATACTTAGATGAAAAGTAAAAGAAGTAGAATTTCCTTCGTTGTGCAGGCCTAAGTCGTAGAATGTTACATCAGTACTTTGATTTGATTAGTTTAATAGGCTCATATGGATTATGTACAAAGAGTATTAAGGCGTTTGATTGATTTTTTTTTCAAATTATGCGTACAATAGTGTGTGTATGTTTATTCTTCGCATGTGCTCTTTTTCTCTAACGGATAACGAACAGCACAATACACAAAATAGTCATGAGGTCATGTAAATAAAAATAATCTGTAATGCACAATGTTTGATATGCATAATTCAGCAATAATGATATATAAACCTTTACAAGTTCATTGAAGGTCATACACAATAGAAGCACACTGTTATAGTCATAGTTATGCTATAAAGGTCATTGGTCATTGGTCATTGGTGACTTCATTTCCCGGATGTCTTCGGTATCTGCTTCACTAGATTATCAAATATGATCAAATAGTATCAGCCCTTGTTGACAAATTGGATTGTGTTACGGTTTTAACTTTCACCATTGTACAGCTCTTGTATTGAAAGAATACATCACGGCTTTGTAGGCTTTCCGCCACGTAGTTCTTCGTTCCGTTTTTTTGTTTTGTTTTATTTCATTTTGTTTTGTTTTGTTTTTTGCTTATGTTCTTTTTCTGCAGGACAAATGGAAGATTGTGGCATTGACCAAAATAAACATTTCTTTTCCCTTTTGTGCAAACGACAATTGTCTCTAAACAAGATTGATGGTTGTGCTGATTACCTGGTTTGTGGCGGCTTTTGTTGTCTATATACCTTTACGTGTTGTTGTTGTTGTTTTTTTTTGTTGGTTTGTTTGGATGTTTGTATGTTTGTAAGGCGTACATGGTGTTGAAGAGGTGTAACTCTGGCGTCCAATCAATTTTTTCAATTAATTACAGTGGAAGCAGCTTTGTTGCTTTTTTTTTTCTTGTCTATTGGATGCCTTGACAGTAGGGAAGTTGAGTGATCTTGCTATACCCCCGCACATGATAGGAACTTGGTGTAAAACAACAATTGTTCATTCGATGTTGCCTTGTGCTATGAAAAACTGGCGAACACATTACAACTACCAGCTACACCATGAGTACTTATTATTTGCCTTCTTTTAATTTGTATACAATTGACCCATATTGCCTAGTAGGTAAGTAATTCATCAACAGACTGATAGAGATGATATCGGGACCGGGAACAATCGGTTATATGATGTGAGGGCTTTTCGTTCGTATAAAATCAAATTTTCTCGTATATAGTATTTCATTACGATTTCAAATTTGAAAAGAAAAATATACGACTAATTTAAGCAAAACATACACAAACACAAAACTTTGAACAGCGGTATCCGTGAGCATTGAAAACTTCCGCTATGGGATGATCTCAGTCCAAATTTCCGACCACTAAAAATGAAAACCACAGACATTTCAGACGTTGTGAATATCACTAGGCGATATGACATCATTTTTATCACATCACATTTATGGTCTTGACATCACATCACATTTATGGCCTTTTACAGATGTCTTGTGTTTTTTTTTTTCAAAAACATATTCTCCTTACTAAAATCCTGAATGGACAGTTATGCACCTAACAAGTTTACTTTCACTCTTTCTTCTTTTTATCTTTTTCTCTCGTTCACTACTGTTGGAGATTGTCATTGCCATAATTTCACTATGACTAAATACAGCAATGGCATCATCTTTGTACTGGTTTTCGGGATGGATTATAATCACAGTGTTAACATGGTTAATGTAAAAAACAGATGAAGTCTAACATGCCTAGGACTTCGTAAAACACTTAATACTTTACCTTTTGGACGTCGATGATTTATAATGCTTTTTTCCCCTTTCATTTAAATATTGTTTTATTGTGCGTTTTTTGTATATTTGCCGTACGTGATATGCATTTTATTCTGTAAATGCTGTTTATGTTAAGTTTTTTGTTAATTTTGGGTTTGATGGCGTAAAGATTTAGGCCAAAATGTAATCAAGATGCCAGAAGCTGTCCCTTTAAGGCCTAGTGCAATACATTATCGTATGTTTATATTTCATACTTTGATTTATATGTTTCCATGGCGCCGTTCAATAGACCACGCTTCATCATAAGGTCCTTTAGTTGGCTAAGGACACACATATCCCCTTTCCCACCCCCGCGCACCGTATCCAGGTTCACAGTCTTTCACACACAAACACACACACACACAACCACGCACACACACACACACACACACACACACACACACAAACACACTCACACACACACACGAAACCACGCACACACACACACACACACGCACACACACACGCACTGTTAAACATATTATACTCCGCCAACTTGACCATGAGCAAGATGAGGTGGCGAAAAGGGAATAAGGACAATTTTTTTTAAAACGCTTTCGATCTCCACAAAAAAGATGAATAACAAAAGTGTGATGTAGCAAAAAATTGAAAATAGTGTTTTCTCAATGTTCCGTATAAGGCAAGTTACGGCTGATAAGGATATTCATCTACAGATGCAAATTAGCGGGATAGTGTCGTGCTACGGAACATTGCGTGACATTCATTTAAGCTGTCAATTCAATGATTTATTTCAAGTTTTGAACATATGCCAGCAAACAAATGGGATAGGGTCGGTTTAACAGTGTTTAGTTTAGGAGGTGGTGGGAGGCAGTCCTTCATAATCAAGGAGACAAAAATATCGACCATACACGATATGCCGTATACATAAATTTTATACGTGCAGACTGGATCACGATGTCAACCTACCAAAACCAAAATTTGAGGTTAGTTAGGCGTGTAATCTTGATTCTCCATAACACATTTCCATACACGCGCCCACACACACACACACACACACACACACATAACCTAATATATATATATATATATATATATATATATATATAAGTATATATATATATGTATATGTATATATATATATATATATATATATATATATATATATATATATATATATATAAAATATGTGGCTACATATTACAGGGCTCGGCATTTACGGTGACCTGTTACGTATATACATGAAATTGTAACATACATACATGCTTACACGCACATAAACTTGATAAAGATGATGTCAAAAATTCACGGATTAATACTTTGAGAATTCCCACTTCGACTATGGTAAGCAAGAGTGTAACTTTTTTTATTTTGATAGCAACTTGGTGTTACAAGACAGTTTGCTTATAATTGCAATGAGACATGCTGCAGAATCGGTGTTTCATTTGTCATTTTTATAACGTCTATATATAATACAAATGTAAAAATCTTTAATTCATCCAGGTTATGAATGGTTATAATTAAACGTAAACGCTTTGCAACTTGTTGCAGAAACAACGAAGACAGAAACTTCCTTTGATATGGTCAATTTTTGCAGGGTCATTTTTTGTCTCATAAACACGGCAAACCGATTAAAAGACAAAATGAGAATGGAACCCTGCTGAAAACTCCAGTTGACGGAATACAAGCCAACCACATTATTGCTTCTCCAACGAAATGTGGTTTTATCATCCGACAAGTCAAAGCCATTAAAACAAAATAATAACCACAAAAAGTTTCCCTCACTGAGGTCAAAGAGCTGTCAGATGACTGCTATTGTTCTGAATTGTTTTTTTTTTTCTTCTTCCTTCTATTTGCACTGCAGCTATTCTCAACTTCTCAGGCAAAGTTACTACCTTAGTGTTATGTCTGCAGAGATAATCTAATCAAGTGTGAATTTCTGGTCATCTCGGCCCCATTTCATCTAAGATGGTAGGATAGAAACTCTTGTTGGAATGGTAACTTCATATAGCAACAGCCAAACAGGAATTTGGATTTTGTCATTGCCATGATAGTTGCCACTCCAGCAACAGTTGTTATCATATCAAATTTTTTTTAATGAAATGGGCCCCAGATAGGATGCATATCAAAAAGAGCCCCCGAAAGCCAAGCTTATATTAGTGCGGGATCATTTATTAAAAACACAAAGGCACACGTAAACACACCCACTCTTCCGCAAACACGCTAGCACCACGCACATATTCATACTTCCCTAAATTTCCGCACTCCGTATAGTCTCAATCTATTCGACTGAATTGTGCTTTATTTTCATCCAAAAATGGTAATACTAATACAAAATATACATCTGAAAAATAATTTCATAAATTATCAACATTTATTGCCAGCACTTCACCCACTTGATTCTTAATCTTGTTTCCAGCAGTTTAAACCTATTAGATGATACGTTATAATCAGTCTTACATGACAGTTATGAAAAAAAAAAAAAAGAGTTTTGGTGAGGTGTTGATTTTTTTTCCATTTTCTCTGCACGTGTTTGGAAGAGGGAAATAATGATGTTGATATACCTTAGAACTAGACCGGAAGTGGGAATAGGTCATGGAAAGTGCAATGCGATTCAATAGTTCCGGTACTTTCGATGACTAATGTGATAACTCAAAGATGACAACAGAGCAAGGCTATACACAGGACAGGAGCAGCTAGTTTCGAAAAAAAAAAGTTTGCCACTTGTAAAAGCTTTATTCCAGGGATCAAAACACAACAAATATCTGGCGTCCGTACAGACGGCCATGCTTCTTGATAACATTACTTCAACATGTATAAAAAAAAGACGAGTTACAGAGAGATGAGTTAAGGAGGCCATTTGGGGTGCAGAGATACCATTATGTAGCCCCACAAGAATATACCTCTTCCGTGACCTATGTGAACATATATCCAGACGCATTGCCCACTACAGTAGTAATAGAGCATTCATGCTCTGACATTTTTGGACAAAACTCATTGATATAATCATGTAAGAGTTTCCTTCAAAATATTTACCTGCAATCGGGACACGCTTGTGCACGTCTGCGCGGGTTTGGAACCATAATCGTCTATTGTTTTCTCATAGCACATGATTTTCCGTTGATGTATGGTTAATAAATGGTAACGTACTTATAGTACGTACTTAGGGTTGATAAATGGTAATGTACCATGCAGAAAACAACAAATAGAAAAATAAACACAAGTCTGGTCTACTCTGTGTGTATTACTAAGAAAGGTAGTATTCCAAAGCTAATTAGATAGGTCCTACTAGTCTAGTTATCTGACATAAGAACATGAAACCATTATGTCACCCACTGAGCTGCGTTTCAGCGTTCGTTGTATGACGCGCGGTATACCTGCACAACAATTCAATAATACCCAACGACGAGCATTCTGACGAATAAATATAGTATTAGAAGTTGTAAATCAAAACGAGTACTCCATTGCCTGGAGGGGGATGGGTGTCATGATTTGGTAACTAGTTACATTGTTCTATAAATGTAGCAATTACTCGCGTTGTCGATTTTTTTTTCGGGGGCGGATACTAAAATCAAACACATATGGCACAGTAGACTGGATGTGTCTTTTTTGTTTTTGCGTCTAGTCTTTGGAGATCATATTTTCGGGAACATTTTTTGAACGAAGTCCTTGTATGGCAGAAACAAGTCCTACAGAAATCAGTGATTATTGGGAAAACGTTAACAACGAATTATTCAACTAAAACACTTAGAATTCTGTACACGTCATGACGTTCTTTTTAACCTCTCTTGAAATCTTGGAATTCCTATCGCTCACATATTTGCCTTGTTTTGTGTTGACGTTATTGAACTTTCATTTGATTTCTTTTGTTTACTTTTGTGTAAATATGTACAGAATGAAATTGATTACTCACTACCTGGTATCTATTTTGAAAGAAAATGACACACATGATTCATAAATATTTCAAACTTAGGATAACTATCTACATATTTTACACAAAATTCCAATCCATACATCACAATTCATGATAGTATAATATTTTTTTTTACACTGTATACATTTTTTCCATGATGTATATTGGCAGTGCGCGTATGTCTGTATCTTTCCTGCGGCTTACCGGTGCTCCATTCTCTCTCTCTCTCTCTCTCTCTCTCTCTCTCTCTATCTCTCCCTCCTTCTGATTTCATGTTCCTTTTGAACAATACGAAAAACTTATGGAATGTATCCGCTGGGCATAAAACAGCACTACCAAATTTCTTGGTCCACTTAAGCAAAGCTTTCCGCTCTGTGGAATCATGACAGAATCAAGTATTGTAAAGTAGAACACTTGTGGTTGAGCAAGTCTAAAAGTCACCAAATTTTCTTGAACTTTCTATCAATGTGCCAGACAATGAGAACTTATGAATTATAGCCAGCTTACTCTCAGGTCTGGACAACAATCGCTGATTAAAACAGAGTTCCGAGGGCCAAGAAGCCCTTTCTCCTTAAGAAGCGGTGTTGAGAGGAATGCGTAGCGTACACTTCCTGAAGACACAGCTCTTATATCACACTAAGTTTGACAATGTCAATTTCAACGCCAAAGTGTCAGATCAATTCTTGTTTGATGGTTGATGTTCATACGCTTTGTTCCGCAAACAGTCTGCTCTTTCTCTTTGAGCGTGGGGGAGTAATAGGCCTACTTTCCATGTTCTCGTATATTCCATTGGTCGAGCTAGCACTGTTAGAATTCGGGACGAGACCAACTATTGAAACCCGGGGAGATTGATACGGACAATCTGCTGATCTCGGGTTGTCGATGGAAATAGTGGCATAAAACTCTCCATCTTGATTTAAGTTGGATCGATTTTGCATGTCCATGTACTCTTCATTGCTGATGGCACTACAATCCGACCGTTCAATGACCTTTTTGCAACCCTTTTTACCGAATTTTAATTGCCTGTATTTGTAAAGTAGCACCGCATTTACAGTAACAGAGAGCACAAACAGCATGACGAAGATCGATAAACACGTGGTGAGTTTTTGATACCTGCTGCTCTGAATGGGTACTGCACTTTCGGACTTGCGAACGTCTGGTGTTGGGGAAAATGTAGTCAATTGGTCCTGGGTTTGAGTCCTAACCGTTTTCATTGACTTAGTCGATGGGGGAGCCGGAAACCTCTCTGAGGGCATACCTTCGTCCGCCTCGTTGACAGAAGTCTCGCTGTAGCTATAAATTGGCTCAAAGGGTGGAGCTTGATCTGCTACCTCGATAGGTCCAACTTTACAGGTGGATGATCGACCGGGATAGGCGTCACTTGTCACTTTGCAAGTGAATGTCATACCATCGTGAGAGGCTGCTGCCGTGAAGGAGAGAGTGTTTTCTACGTAACCATTATGGCGAGTTTCCTGGGCGAAGAGGACCATGTCATTTGTTCCTTTCCACCTGGTCCTGACTATGGGCTCACCTTCACCAACAGCACATTTCATTACCACAGGAGACCCCACTGCGAACAGATTGCTGCGACCTTCGTGATGACAGAGCGGAGGGTTGGGAAAGTATCGCACCCTCAAGTCCACCGAGTCGCTGGCTCGCTTCTTTGGGAGGGTGTTGTACCAGTCCCGAACAATCACCATGCAAACATAGTGACCGGCATCGCTTCTGTTGACGCGATTGATTGTGAGGACGAAGTCCCGTCGATCGGAAATGCCGTCAATCATGACGATACTGTACCTCGGGTCCGGCGAAAGAAGCTGTTGTCCTCGGGATATGACCACACCATCGCGCCTCCACTCCATGCGGAACGATCTCGCTCTTTCACCCGACACGTTGAAGATTGCGCAAGACAGCATGACGGCCGCTCCTTCCTCGACAGCTTCCCCTCCTACGACAATGGCTTCGGCCCCTGGATCGGCCAAACCCGACGCATGATGGACGCCGATGCAGATTAGAATTACCGTGCTGAAAAATCCAACCTGTTCCATTGTCCGAAGAGTATTGAATAATTTGTGAGGCACTAGCTTGATCGACTGAACGGACGTCAACTTTATCGATGAAATTAGTCGCAGTCAATCTATGATGTCCACCTAGGAGAATGAGACAGCATATGATCTTCTTTAGACGTTACTGCTTGTGTAACTTCCTAACAAGAATAGCCAGCTGCTGGGAAATATTTCGTCGACTTCGCCGTGCGATGAAGGACCATTAGTTTCGATATATACTTGATAGAAGAGTCCATCGGTTGCAAGTGGATATAGAACGAGGTGATGTTTTGATTTCTGAGACCACCAATTCACAGGGATGCGGCGAATAGTATTGTTCTCAATGCAAACATACAAACTGATGCGTTGCAGTGACATTCCTTTTAGTTACTGTAATCCGCACGCTCTGACTTGCACACCACAAAATGAAGTTGCACACTTTGTGACAGCTATGTTTATTTTCAAGCATGAGACAGACGTTCTGTGTTTACGCTAAAGCGGGAAATGGCTATCGAATGCAGTGCGCAAAAAGTTCGGCCAAAGTCCTACGAAGACTGCTATTGGCTGGAACCGATCGTGATTTATGTACATCCCTGAAGCTATTATGCTTTGTTGGAGTGCTTGATGGCAATCTGTCGACATCCAGTTCCATACTTCCTCTGGCCTAAAGAGGAACAATGGTGCAACCGCAGATCGCTTTACACAGAGAAAATACATTACCAATGAACAACTCTGTGCCCTGCGCTAGAGAGACGAGAAATATAGCAACAGTTTTCAATTGTATCGTACTCTTAGAGATACGTTGTATATATTCACATAGTAAGCAAAAGCTGGGTAAATATCAATCATGGAATCCGATTCTATAAGCTCTCTGAAATGTTATGTTACCAAAGTTATTAACAATATTTGGTTTTGAGCGAAATACACGTATATTTCCAACTCATATGCACGTACATAATATACATATACCCGCGGACAGATTGTGAGATTATCATATACATACATTGTAATAGACAAGACGTCCCATGTCGCTTATGTGGTACATTATGCAGGTGGATGAAACAGTGTACATTTACACCTAAAGCACTTCATACATATATCTTTCCTTTTATACAATCTTCCAGTTTAACTTCTTCAACATAAACAAGACAAGTGCATGATTGTCGTTTTACTATATCGTTTGATGATACTTTGTGTATTCTGTACAATTACGTTACGTTTTGGGTAGTTTTAGGTACCAAATTTCTCAAAATATTTCTCGAGATATTTCTGTCATAGTCAGTGCATGAACGACTTTTAGTAAGATACGAAGCCGTCCTCATTAGTGTATACTGTTAGTATTTTTTTTTTCGTTTTTGTTTGGAGCATCGGTCTTGCTGGTATAGTTGATCTAGAAATAGCCACACAAACGGCAAGGCAACAGATGAATCAAACATAAACCTTTCCCCACCGAGGTCTGTAATTACGTCACACACGAGGAGAATTTGTGCAAAACAGTTGTATTCGATTGTCACAAAAACTCACGAAACACCGAGACAGACTATTGCCTGAACACACAAACTTGACTGAGGCATGGGTGCTTCCGTTGCATGTATTTCAATGTTGCCAGCAAGAATGTTTTGCTCAGAGCTAGACAAACCATTCTTTAATGTAACTCCTCATTTTGGACAGCTAACCCCAAAAGCCCTGGTCACACCTAAGCGAAGACCGGTAGCCGACAATTCTTCAACCTCTGAACTCACTGGCAGCTGGTTGTCACAGGTTGTCATACGGTTCTTTTATGGAATTCGGCAAATGGTTGTCAGGGGTCGGCGACCGGTTTTGCTTGGCTAGAGGTTTGTGTATTGGTCCACTGAACACATTTTTTTTTCTGGTCTTTAATTGGTCATGAAAAGGTTCCAAACTGGTTGCCGACTGGTCGCATATCTCTTTAGGACTGGTCCTCGTCGATTCCTGGTCTTTGGTATGACGACTTTTGGTCTGCAAGCAGTTGCCGACCAATTGCCGACCATTTTGCCAAGTGGTCGCCGACCAAATTATAACAATCACTACTAAAAACATTTTTTTTTCTAGAGTATCTGCGTCGATATGTATCGCGTCCATATGTCAAGTACTGGCAGTGTTTCAGGCAGTCTACATTCTTTCATCATGTTCATGCATCCTTTCCTGACAACACCAAGCGATCACTACAATACTGAAGACATGCTTAGGGAGCTCGAGAGAATGGTAAAGCCAGGGGTAAGAGACCAGAAAGATTACAACCGAATGACAGTGATGGTAGCCTTATATTCACAAGACCAAGCAATCTTGTGTTCCTGAGACTGAGGGAAAGAGAGCAATATTTAAACGGTTGCCGAGCGCGAGACGAACATCAGCAACAAATCGTCAACCAATTTTTAGTGGACTTCGATGAGTTGCCAACTAGTCGCCTGCTAGTTGCCGACCATTTGCAAACTTCTCTACGAGCCGTTGCCTATTCATCAGCAGGATTTTTGTTGTGACTAATACGCTCGCCAGCCAGTCGCCAATCACGCCAAATGGTTTCCAAACGGTCCGTAGCCGTTCGGGAACCAGTCGTCGATCAAATATCTGTTGCCGCCAGTTGGTTGTCGATGGTGGCCAGTCGGTGTTGGTTGTTGGAGGACGGTGACCAAGCCCTAAAATCAAGCTCACACTTTACGAAGGCCTACATATGGTTTAGTGAATTTATGGCATACATGTGGTTTACTGAATTTATATCATGTTAATACTTTGGTTTCGTTTTAAAGGGTTTTTGATTTGTTGTTGTCGTTGTTGTTGTTGTTGTTGTTGTTTACTCGTGAAATTTTGCTCTTGGATTGTGATACTTGCTAAGGCATCTATAACCTTGTACAAGGACAAATTGCTTTTAATCAGAAGTATACAACGCGATAGGTCCAATCCCTCTTACTATTTTTGGCAACACGAGCACACGTCAAACCAACACTAACCCGATGTCAGGCGAATGAACTCCTAAGGCGGATAACCTCGAGAGTTAGGGATTCTGCCTGGAGGTTTCCTCGATTTCCTCGTATCCCAGGTACCCCTCTATATACCCCGGCAGTCACGGGGGGAGCGACGTTTCCTGTTCGGAAATGGGATTCCTCTGTGCAGGTTTGATGTGGTTTGATAAAGTTATTTGAATGTTAAGTAATTATCTGTCACCCCTGCTTCATTGTAACACAAACATATGAACAGGAAGATATGCAATAGGATTAAAGATTTTTTTTTCAGGATTGGCTCCTTATTCGATTCGGAAAGATCCAATCCCTTCGAATAGAGAAGATGGTACAGAAATGCATCTCTACTATGGACCACGTCATAATAATAATGAAAAAAAAAACAGTTTCCACATCAGGTTACACATCACTCTAATTTAATATGATTTGATTTGATTTGATTTGATTTGATTACTTTCTAACGCCAGAGGATCGCCACAGGATAGGGGTTTACAATCGACACAAAGCATTTGGCTGATTGCCAGTTCAGGGTGACCGAACTTGAGAGCAAGTGAACGAACGCAGTAGCAAATAGCTGCATTGCGAATGAGAAAGTAACCTGTTCACAAAACCATATCCCATGCTGTGGTTGAGAGCTGACCTACATTTAGAAGTTTGTAAATACAAGTAAGTGCCAAACACCAAAAGTCTAGGACACCTTACTTCAAAGAATAACAATAACGAACAAGTGTTCCAGGATTTCACAAGATAAGGATTGCAGCGCTAAATCTAATTCTTTGTCACGCAGCATTGAGGTCGTGTTGGCATGGTATTTTCATTTTTGGCCTTTTCTTAGACTTTATGTTTTATCAAATCCAACGTCTGTTTTTCAAGTGAAGTGAAGTGAAATATTGCTAGATCTTGAGCAAAAATGATAAAAATAATTACATGTCTGAAAACACCGCAGAGGGGTTTTTTCCGTAAACGAGTGTCGCTCCATGATTAAAAGATAATTTTGTGCAATAATGTTTCTGTGGATAAAAAAAAGTTCTTTAAGATCCGTATTTTGGTTAAATAGAGGAATGCAACATTAAAAGTAAATCTGACGTACGATTACAACGGTTGGAATGTCAATTTGAGAGGCGAAAGTACTTCCGAGCGAAAATGTATTTATTTTATTAATTATGGCACATCGTTTCAGGCAATGCATGGTCTAATATACATGAGAAGAATTACACACCAGGTGTATTGTTTACAGAAACGATTGGGGCAAGTTTGCCATGCCCCTGGAATCCCCTGGATAGCCATGGTGGTGATTTGCCAATATCTGAACGCAGGTACACCGGCAAGCTGTTAGTTCTGCACTTCATCAGGCTTGTGGCGCCCTGGGTGGAAAAACCGTTCTCTCAACATGGTCAAGGCCTATGGACAATTTTCATGCAATTCAGTTCATATCAAATCACATCATCATCATTATCATCCCTCTCATATCAGAAAATATTTCTATTCCTAATTGACTCTCATGAAATTTTACAAGTGGTTTGATTTATCTCTTAGAACATCGTGCAAGTAATCTATATCTGGTCCTCATGAATCTTCCTTTGTACCGTAGATGAGAACTACAATGCAATTCTTCCCTTCCAGGCCCAGAATCACCCGACATACCCTCAGTACCTCAGCTAGATATTTGTGATAAGAATGAATATGTCTTTCAATCGAAGCTGAAAATGAGTTGCCATTAGAAATCCGTCGGCATGTCGGCATGTTTTATGCCACAGGCATGTTTTATGCCACAGGCTACATTCCTGCGTCAACTGCCGTAAAGAAAAGACGGTCATAAGAAAGGCAAATAGAATGATAATTATCCACAATGACATCCTGTACATCCCACAGCGCTTGTGCCAATCCTGTCTTTGCTGGACTGGGAATTAACCATGGTCCACTGGGCATCCTAACTAGACTATCCCTGAGTAGCTTTCGAATTCAGGTGTTCTGACATGGAGTTAGGCCCGCTTATTGGTTTAATTGTTCTAAAAGTATGTGTTTCTCAGGGAGTTAAGGAACCATTACCTGACAATGATTCTTGCCATATATCTGAACCAATGCGTCGTTTAACACGAAAAACGCCCTTTCAGTGTAAAGTGTTCCAAATTTTTTTCGTTGTTTTTTTTTCCATAAATCTTGAAGAATGGGTCACCTGCCAGTGGTGGTCCTAACAAGTGTCATCGCTTAATTCTGGCCCTTCTTGCCACCTCCACTTTAGTAGTTTGCCGGATGTTCAAAGCGGAACCAATACTGATCAGTTCATTACAAATCGGGCGAATATCCTCTGCCATTTTTGATAGTCAGTAGCTCTGGGAACGGCGATATTTACTTACACCTGTGCGCACCTGTTCCGCACAAACAGAAAGGAAAACAATGATGTAAACCTGAATTGACTGGTCCGAAATTGGGACAATGCCTTTTCGTGAAGCTTCCAGATCTACCCTATGGCCTACTTTCTTTATCCCTCTTTCTTTATTTCTTTATTTATTTCTCTTTCTTTCTCTCGAGTCGGGGTGGGATGTTTGACTCGAAAAGTAGGCCAAGGACAGCTTTGCCTCGACAAAGTTTCTTAGCTTTGCTTCATGACTTTTGTGAACATGCTTTCAAATCTTCTGAAGTTCTTTACCCGCCATTTCACAAGCGCTTATTCTTGAGTTGGCTTTCGTTTTATTCGTTTTTTTTGTATTTTTTTTCTGCATACCAATTTATCTTAAAAATTATACGAGTTATATGGTAAGTCAAACATATAAAAGTTTTGACTCCTCAAGCCTTTTATAAATGTTAAGATTAACACTGAAAATGTTGGATTTAGCATCTCATTTTTAGCTGTAAATAAATGGTTGATCCCAAATTTTGAGTGTTAATGTTAACATTTATAAAAGATTGGAGGGGTGACATCATTTAAAATATTGATTTACCATTTCATTTTAGAGTGCACGATAACTTTAAATTTGTTTCCAAAAACAACAGCATAAAATATTGATTTAACATTTCATTTTAGAGTGCACGATTACTTAAAATTTGTTTCCAAAAGCAACAGCATTTTAATGATTTATATCACTCTTGAGTCATCTTCCTTTATATTTGAATTTAATCTCATTGTAAAGATATTGTTGCATATGTAAATGTGACTTTTTCTGCCCCGTCCTCCTTTTTTAAGAATGATTTCGTTTGTGGTGTTTATTACATATATGCGTACTTGTTGTTCATGTATATTGTATATGTGTGGCCTATTACTGTTACTTGTATTTTTTAAGTGAGGTACTAATATTCCCTTCCAATATGTGTTTGTATGAGTGCATGTGTGTGTTGATCCTGCAAGTGATACTGGCCTTGGCAAAATGAAAACTCATAGAGAATCCCCCCCCCCCCCAAAAAAAAAAAAAAATAGATAAATAAAAGAGAGAGAGAGACCAAAAATATAATGCTGACTTAGAATTTTGAAACAATACGTCGGGAATAGTTCCCGCAGCCCTGTCTCACTTTGTCAAATCGAATTTTCATCTGCTATCACAAATGACGACTGTGTATAGTTTCTCTCTTATTCAGCTTGCGAAGTTCATCGCTTAAAGAAGTACATGTATTATTCATCTCTAAACAAAGCAACAAGAGACGAAGCCAGACATGGATATCCCCTTCAGGCGTGAAAGACATAAAGGAGCAAACCCCCCACCCCACATACGTGTTACCTAGACATGGGTATGTAAAACATTTTATAGTGTGTTGAATTCCCGTTTTCCCTTATTTCTTAGTATGTTTGAGCATTTGTTTCTGGAGGGATTGAGATTGAAAAATGACAGATTGGCAATTAAAAGAAAAGCAACAAACAAACAAACGAATGGAAAAAGCACCAACGTAGAACTGTAGTTGAATATCAAACTCGTATGAGGAGATATACAAACTGTTATTGAAACTTTAGCACCATCCCATCTAAAAAATAATCTGAATAAAGCTTCGGAATAGGTACAAAAAGAAACGAAAATCTGGGGCTGCATCGCGTTAAATTTGATAACAAATAAAGGATGAAGGGGGCCACAAAACATGGCAACACGATCCAACCCTCTTGATTAACATTCTGTTGCGTCTATTCGACAACATTCATCTGAGACACAAGCGAAATTGATCAATAATGTCTTTAAAACAGCCATAAAGACAGACGCCGTTGTGTATGTGTGTGTGTGTGTGTGTGTGTGTCACTTTTTTCTATTCTATATGTTGAATTACAGCAATACCACATTGCATTCTTTTTAAATGTCTTAACATGTCTAAAAATAATTTTTGAATGAATTATTCTGGTTCTGATTTCTCAAAACAATATATAATGTGTAATATATATATATATATATATATATATATATATATATATATATATATTATAAATATATATATCCATGCAGGTATATATGAAGCCACACGATGCTTTCATTGGTTTGAGTACTATTTGTGTAGTACAAATTACTATAGTTGATCTCAATCTTTGTCATGGTTTTCTATTCGACAAGTTTGCTTTTTTTTAAGCTGTTAACAAAAAACAAACAAACAAACAAATGATTTCTTCATTTACTTTACCGGTCGTAATGATTAATCTCTATACAGTATCTTTTACACTTTCTTCATGTGCAAACTGGTATTGGTGCAAAAGAGAAAAAAAAAAACAAACAGGACAAAACACAATATTACGATATTTTGTATTGACTACCGACTAACGCTGCTATAATGTTTGACACCGCATTTCTATACAGCCTTGTAATTTCGAGTTGTTGTGGATAACCAAGGCCACTAAACGTCATTTCGTCAAATCTGTTTAATAACAAAAGGATATCAAAAATTGTTACATCACCGACGCACAGTGGCACAAACTTGAATCGGATGGACAGAAACACTGCCACGTGTTCAAACACGGGTTGCTGTACTGCTTTTGTAATAGTGAAGAGATGTCAGGATATCAGACATTGCAAACAAAAAATCCGTTGGAGTTTGACTTCCTCCGCAATTTTTCTATGGCCGGAAAGTTTAAACGCCCATGAACTTCTCTCCTTCCCGTCCTGGTTGTTGGACGGCAATCCCTGGATTCCCGAATTTTGCAAATTTCCTCTATATGCTACTTTGAAAGCGATTATTGAGATATTTACAGTCATATAATAAAAATATTTCTAATAGAATACAAAGGTGCCGTTTCATTGATTAACTATAGGGGAGCGCCTCATTAAAATCAGAAAGAAGGGAGAAATTATTGGTAGCATTCTCATGGACATCATCACTTTGGCATTGGTAGAAATTCACCTGTTGAGGTGTGTTGGCTGCATCTCAGTGCATTGACCGAGGGTGCCGAATATTCCCATGAGAAAAACGGTCTTTCTAGGGGTCCTTGGTATAGGTGTATGTTCCAGCTGAAAAGTTCATGTCCATAACCAATTTTTATGGTTCAAATGTTACCACTGCCAGCCTTCCTATTTCCTCTCGTTTTCTCAAACTTTATGGAGAAAGGGACAGAATAACAAAAGAGCGAGGATTTTCTGGAAAAAATGTCATTAAAGATCTAAAGGTTCGGTCAACAAAACCCCTAGCTTCCGAACACAGAAAATTCTGGCATTTTGATTTCTAAATGCAAAGTTTTGATTTTTGTGGTCAGTGACTTGATGCGTTACTTGAATGGTTCTTTTTTATTCTCTGTCATTTTGTATTTACCATTAATTAAGGTAATAAAATTACGTTTGCCAATGTTTCTTTTAGTAGTGATCATAATTGAGAAAAACAAAATGCAATGCTCTCAGCTGATTTATGGAATATAAAAAAGTAACCATGAAAAAATTTAGATTTATGATTTTAGATTTAGATTCATGACTTGATGCATTAGTTGAATGGTTCATTTTTATTTTCTGTCATTGAGTATTTACCATTAAAGGGGATGGCTAGTAACTGATCAGTGGGAATCAGTGGGAATGCTGGAGGATGATTGTTCCAATCCTTGTGGGATTCATTTAAGAGTACACTATATATCTATTCTTGTGTGAAAATTATTTGCTTCAGAATGGTCTCATATTCAAGTAATGTGCAGTTTAATGTTTCCAGGTAAGCGTCCCTGGTCAGTGACGGGCCATTAATCTGCACATTACTTGAATATGAGACCGTTCTGAAGCAAATAATTTTCACACAACAGTAGATATATAATGTACTCTTAAATAAATCCCACAAGGATTGGAACAATCATCCCTCAGCATTCCCACTGATTCCCACTGATCGGTTACTAGCCATCCCCTTTAAGGTAATGAAATGACGTTTGCCGATATTTCTTTTAGTAGTGATTATGATTGAGAAACAAAGTACAATGTTGTCAGCTGATTAAAGAAGATACAAAAGCAACTACGACAAATTTTAGATTCATGATTTTAGATTTACATTTAGATTTCAGATTTATGACTTGATGCATTATTTGAACGTTTTTTTTTTTTCAATTCTCTGTCATTTAGTATTTACCATTTCAGGTTATGAAATGACGTTTGCCCATATTTCTTTTAGTAGTGATTATAATTAAGAAACAAAGTGCAATGCTCTCAGCTGATTAAAGAAGATTCAGTAGCAAAAATGAAAAATTCTATATTTATATTTAGATTTTAGATTTATGACTTAATGCATTATTTGAATGGCTCTTTTTTATTATTCTCTGTTATTGAGTATTTACCTTTTCAGGTAATGAAATGAATTTTACCCATATTTCTTTTAGTAGTGATTATAATTGAAAAACAAAGTGCAATGCTGTCAGCTGATTTATAGAAAATGAAAAAGCAACGATAAAAATTTCAATTTTATATATCTATATTATATATACAAGCATGCGGACAGCAAATCACGCGGTCGCTATATAACTAAAAGCTTCCAGTTTAATGAGAATAAGACGATGGGTGGACTGATATTGCATTTGATCGTATGATTATATATCATATATTATATTGTACTATATAATATAATATTATATCATACTATATTACCTTGTATTATATTATATCATATATACTGTATTTCATCGTATCATTATATCATATCAAATATATATTTATATACATATAAATATATATATATATATATATATATATATATATATATATCATGTGATTATGTTATTACTACATAACCAGCATGAACAGCATATTATGCAACCATAACGAATTGAATTCAATAAATTATTGGAAGAAATGAAATACAAAAACAAACAAAATACTACATATAAATAACGAAATTGATATCAGAACATGAGATATTCAATTATATACTAATGATATGATATAAACAAATACAATGCAATGTATATATCCAACTAAAACACTATTGTAACCCTGCATCATAAAACCAACAATAAGTCGAAAGACATAGATTGATTTTTAGTTCAAGGTAGATTCTGAAAGACAAGACTCTGAGCCTTAAATGTATAAAATCTGTAACTCAACAAATTTTATCTTTAAAATCTAAATGATAAAAAGAAGGTACTCACTCTGGACAAAAAAAGTGTTTACTGAGAAATGAGTCTTTGAAGTTTAAAATCTAGTCAAGCGCTTAATCTCACCAAGCTGTTCATTGTGCTTTGAATATAACCAAAAAAAAAGGAGAAAATTCCTTAGCAAACACATTAAAGGAATATCACATTAAGCTGAAATATGTGCACTCCATTAGCACACTGCTAATGCTAACTTTCAAATCAGTTGCACCATATTTTCAAAAGTTATTAGATTTGAAACTGAGGAGTATACGAAGGGTTTTTAAAAGAAACCAACCAATTCACACTATTCTAAAAAAAAAAAAAAAAAAAGAGAGAGAGAGAGAGAGAAATCTATAAAAACTGCAGAAAAAAATCCCATTTTTAGAATTATGTAAAGGAATAATTGTTCGTCTAGAAAATGTTTAAAAAAAAGACACACAAAACAATAATTAACTTGGTTGAATTATTTAACCTATGATATTTTGATTATCACGGGGCATGCGACTTTTTATTGGTTTTGTGATGCACGGTCACATTTGGTTATTCCAATCAGTTTGAAAAAAAAAATATTTAATGTGAAGAGTACATCGTGCATAGGGCCTACGTGTTATGATGTTTGATAAAATCTAACGCTTTAAATCGCTTTTCTGTTAAGCAAAATTTATGAGACGTTTACTGGAGTCATTTCAGTATTTAATGTTGAACTGAAGCAACCGACTGAGATATTGCAATCGCTTTGTTACAAACTCAACCATGTTTCTCAAATTCAAATTTTATTTACGTACCACTCATGAAAACTGATTTGTAGGTTTCAGGGACAGTCATTTGTTTCATACAATTCAAACAAGAAAGAGTTAGTTGAAATCATGACTCAAGTTTTCAATGTGCAGAAAGAATTTCCTTTGTACTCAATGATACCTATAATATTTCGGCCAGCAAAGCTTCACGCATAACAGCTTAAAAATGTAGGATCGCGTGTACTAGAGAATAATGTACGTGTCCGTTTCGACATAAGAACCAAAACAACCCCAAAAGAAAATAAAAGAAAAACAGACCAGTATCCCTTTAAGTAATCTTTCAAGGTAAGGCCACACTAGATAAGGAATAGCGGAAGTGACTCATACACACAACAATGATTCCCACTTTTATCGACCCAGTTCCGATTATCCAATCGACATGCATGTCCTTAGATGCATATAGTCTTTAATTTCACCGCGTCAGTCGGTCATAGATGCATCCGCTAATGAAAACACTAGCTTCCGCTCCTACATCGGAAGCAAATGTGTTGTCTTGAAATCATCACTGGTATTTCTCATCATGATTGTTTTTTTACATATCTAGAAGTTTTGAAACTATAAACCGCTAAACGCTACTATGAGGTTTCAATATCAATGGTCATTTGTTTCCTTCTGAAACAAAATATCTATGGTTTGTTATTTCTGAGGCTCGTTAATCAGAAAATGAAAGAAGGTTCGTTACTCCGAAGGTTCGTTACTCCGAAAGTACACACAAAGTCCTTATAAACTACTCAGATGTTCGTTCTGTCCGAAAATGGAATAGGGTTCATTAAATAATCCGAACACTATTTTTATTTTTCGTGGCGTTATTCGGAAGGTTAATAAATCAGAGACTGAAATAAATTTGCAAGTTAGGTTTCCCTGCGCAGAGTCAACTTGGGGAAGACTACGGTTTCGCCACTCAAATGGTTTCACCACTGCAACTTTGGGTTCTGAACCCAAACGTCCGGATCGCACCTTCTTTTTCTGAATCTACGCCAAAACAAATAAAGTCCTCTGGAGCATGGTCGTAACCAGATTTCTTCTTTTTTTTTTTTTTTTTTTTTTTTTTTGGTTCGATAGTGTGATGTTATAATTACCCGTTAACTGTATCACTGTATCTTTAACCAAGAGTTAAAAAAAAAGAAATAAGTACTTTATAGATATCAGAATTCTGAAGGCTAAATACTTATTTCATACTCTATTTACAGAAACTACGATTAGTGCGGGGGAAAAAAGTCAGTGAATAGTAATGGTTATGTATTCACAAGCCCTCTCATCAAGGACTGTTGTTCTATTGCCATTATTCCAGGTTGTCTATTTTTCTTGGCACATGGTAAGTTGAGCTCATTTCTTTCACCTATAAAGTCAAGGCCTAGAACTGGCCTAGAATATTCCTGAGCCTAATCTTCCCCTCAGACTTCCTTTCAGTCAAGGTTCACGTAATCAGTGAAAAAAAAAACAAAAAAAACTTGTGTTTAAATTCAACCAGGCTCTTTTTTTTCTCTCCTCCTTACTGTTAAAATGAATTAGAATTGCTTAATTATGTCATTCGGCCTTTCAGGGCCCTGTTTTACGAAGAGTTATAATTAATTATATATTTGATTTCCATGGTAAGTCTATGGCAGACTGTGTAGTAAGGAAATTTATAATCGATTCTATCTTTTGATAAAACGGGGCCCAGGTTTGTTTGTTTGTTTTTCTTTCTTTTTTTTTGACATTCAAAGCTCAAGTTTTCTTGTTTTCTAGTTCAGTTACTAGCTCTTTATTATGTACTTCCATACGAAGGGTAGGTACCTGTCATCACCTATAGAGATCAATTTCAAAACAATTACCCGTGTTTTAAATAAGCTTCTGATTATACCATGCCGTGGGCATTTTAACATCAATAACAAGACCTACATGTAAATAACAATAAAAAAAATCATTCTTTACTCAATTATTGTATTTTATTGGCGACATTTCCGACATTTACCTTTTGATAAAACGGGGCCCAGGTTTGTTTGTTTGTTTGTTTTTCTTTTTTTGACATTCAAAGCTCAAGTTTTCTTGTTTTCTAGTTCAGTTACTAGCTCTTTATTATGTACTTCCATACGAAGGGTAGGTACCTGTCATCACCTATAGAGATCAATTTCAAAACAATTACCCGTGTTTTAAATAAGCTTCTGATTATACCATGCCGTGGGCATTTTAACATCAATAACAAGACCTACATGTAAATAACAATAAAAAATCATTCTTTACTCAATTATTGTATTTTATTGGCGACATTTCCGACATTTTACCTGGCGTAAGGAAAGACGGAATAAAAAAAGGCGGAATCACACACGCACACACACACATACATACACATACATACACATACAAATTAATTTTATTATGGATTTAAACAGCAAGGCATTATATAATTTGATGCCTTCAAAAACT
The DNA here is from genome assembly GCA_033980235.1 of Diadema setosum. Taxonomy (NCBI): domain Eukaryota; kingdom Metazoa; phylum Echinodermata; class Echinoidea; order Diadematoida; family Diadematidae; genus Diadema; species Diadema setosum. Next base: position 6,075,382 of record CM067072.1, on the reverse strand, counting down.
TTGTTAACCAATACATGTTCTTTATATTGGGAGAATAAGTTTCATTTACAAGCTGACTGGGCCAGTGTTTTGAGATATCATTAAGAATACATAAAAGCAAATAAATTACGAGAATTTAACTCAGAATTGTTGTATAATTTATTGCCTGTGAGAAGCAATCTATGCAAATGGGGTTTAAGTTGTGATGATTTGTGCCCGAATTGCAATGTAAGAGAGGACATTCTTCATGCTTTCATTGAATGCAAACTTAACGAAAAAAAAATTTTGTGTACGTAAGGATTTTGTTACAAGATGTATATACCATGCACCAGTAACAAGTGTCAACGTTTCACTTTTGGTGAAAATAAAGTGCAGATGTCAGTATAGTTTGTTTTTGACAATAGCATTTTGGAGTATTTACGGATTTATAAGCTTATTTTGAAACGGAATGAAACCAGTAATGATAAAAGAAGCTGTTCTTTTAAACATGTGTTTACGAGAGAAATTAGAACGAGAATAGATTGTTATATAAACATAGAAGAACACTAAGGAAAAATGAAAAATAATTTTGTTACCAAATGAACTGTTGAACCTCTAATGCATGATTGTGTATGTATCACTTACATGCGGCATTGTTATGATTATATTATTTTGAATGTGTATCTTGCGTGGAATCCTGTATCCTCTAACGAGGGAAAAAAAATGCCGAATCATCAGTTTATGCGTTTATCTATCAAAAGAAACACAGTCAAATCTTTTTTAAATGCTAGTATCACATCGACAAATTAACTAAGATCTAAGATGTACCTTTTGAAAAAGGTTTAAAAAGAACCTTTCCGAAGAGTAAGTTCATCAGCTTATCTCAACAAAGGGTTTGATTCTACCGTCGGTCTAACCGTAAGGATAACAGTGCTGTACGACAACAACCCTTCAGGTTTCTTCTTCTTTTTACATCTTCAAATGAGATTCATTCTGTAATTGTTCTCATGAAATATCATAATGCAACGTTTTTTTCATCTATTTTCATTTAAGACGAAATGACGGAGAATGATATAAATGCATGTAAATGCATTCCAACCATCGGGAGAGGGAAAGATCAGGTTAAATTTATATTTAGCTTATGAGCAAAAAGCATTGGACGTTGCGATCTTACAAAATTTAGAGGGAGACAAATTGAATAAAACTCATACCTCAAACCAAGGCAGGTTTAATGAGCTGACAGCTAAAAATATTTTGCAATATACATGGTATATATGAGCGTTTTGCGGAAAGATGCCCTGCTGTATAAACACACTGTTCCACACTGTTAAATTCAATGTGAAACACAGCATCAAAACATCGTGAACACAGTGTGAAATTTCTTCACACTGTTGAATCCAAGCGTTTTAACAATGCGAACACACTGTAATCATCAATTCAGTGTGAAATAGAACATAGTATGTGAACTCTCTGTGGAAATCCACACCACAGTGTGAAATCATCTTCACACAGTGAGCGTTTTCACATAGTCGACTATGTGAACACATTGTGTTATGTGGGACACTGTTCTTTTCAGCAGGGCTGCGACGGCCTGTGCGTAACGTATGTGTCACTAGGCTATGTCAAAGAAGAAGAAGACGAAGTAGAAGAAAAAAAAAACACCATTGAACACCAAAGGGATGATTCATTTCCAGTAAACTAAGACATTGGAGGAAATCGGGCGGTTTTGCCAAAACATTTGGCCCGGTCTCTCGATCAATATCAATACGTGTAATGTTAGCAGTGCATAGTAGGTTGAGAAGTGAGACACAGGCATCATTGCATTCTCACTTTTGGACATTGACAGTTTGTGTGTTGCTTTGTAAAACATATCAGTCCAGCAGAAACAAATTGTCTGTAAAGCGTATGAATGAACACACATGCAAGCAATGTTTTAGTTAGAAAGCGTTACTCGAAGGCGTTTTTTTTTTGGGGGGGGGGGTGGAGGGCGTACTAATGAAAATTTTATGAATTTATTTATATAAAATCGAATTGAATTTGACTAAGTTTCCCTGATCTAAAGACCAGTTATAAAAGAAGCCTTTTTTTTTTCAAAGAATAAACTGCATTTTTTTTTTCAAAACATACGTCGTGATCTTTTGCGAATAATTATTCGAGGAAGACGAGGGGTCCATTTCTTTTTTCCATCGAATTAACTTCCTCAAATTTGTGTGTGTTTTATTGTTTTATACAACTAATATCTTAACAATGCAAGGTAAGAAGCTATGAATATAGTGTCAGTCCTAATTGGTTATCATATTATATTATACGGCTTTCTAGAATAAGTAATTCTGCTTATGTCTTTGAGGGAATGTTATTGTGATGTGAGCTGAAACACTGGACAACTGACCTCAAATTTGTAATCACTTTCCAATTCTACCATAATAAACCAAATGACGCCGTCCCAGCAGATGCTTTATTTCGGGTGGTTTTTTTTTTTCTTTCTTTCTTTTTCGGGACTGACCTGGCGACAAACTCTACAGACGGTACACGTGGGAACTGATTGTTTCTAATTGCACGCATTCAGGTGTTACATCCATCGGAAGTTCATGTCGCTGTGTCTCAAACATCGTGGGAACAATACACATTCGTTGCCAAATAGATTAATAAGATATAGAGTATAATAAAAACAAAACAGAAACAAATATGTCTGGCCGTTATTCGTTTTTATTTGTTATTTTGTGAAAAGGACAGTGTGCATGCGATCTTGGACCAGTAAACAATGTGTTTCATTTTGATGTTTAGTGTAAGTAAACAGCTAAATATATGTTTGGAGAATGCCAACAAAACTGACAAATTTCTTTCAATATAACCTCTCCTTTACAAACTCGCTACATAAGTTAAATAAGAAAAAATGAGAAATGATTGATCAAACTCAGATTTCCAAACTTTTTTGAGGGGTTTATAATGCACTCTTAAATGAATCCCACAAGGATTGGAACAATCATCCCCCAACATTCCCACTGATTCCCACCGATCAGTTACTAACCATCCCCTTTAAATTGAGCTTTGATATAGTCCACATATTGAAGATGTTTCTTCACTATGCCAAAAATGAAAAGATACAAACAACAAAATTTTCACCGAGAGTTGTATTAAAAAAAGAGAGAGATCGCTCATGTGATATCGCGTTCCCTTTCAGTTGCACACAGCTTCCCCATGTTCACTTAATTTCTCATGTTGCAAACTTAGAACATATGGCACTTTTCAACCATCAGTCAGTACGGCCCTACATACTTGTTATTGTTAACCTATTTAATAGTTTGTGATGAATGCTGTACTACTGTCACATTCCAATGATTTATTCGTGAAGGATATTCGTGATTAGAGATATGATAAAGTATACTGGAATATGCAAAATCAACTCTTCAATAAGTACAGTCACTCCAGGGGGGCATTTCATGAAGGAACTTGTCGGATAAAATGTCCGACAAGTCAATTATATCCGACAAGTTCAGAGAAATCAGCCAATCAGACTAAAGAATTTCTCAAAACTTGTCGGATATAATTGACTTGTCAGATATTTTATCCGACAAGTTCCTTCATGAACTGCCCCCCAGGTGTGATCAGAATGAAAACTTGGATGATGAATGCACAATAAGGTGTATGTTATATATATATATACATATATATATATATATATATATATATATATATATATATATATATATAGCAATGATAATGTTACAATAGAAGAATGCATTAAATACCAATTACTTTGATTTTAATTCAAAATCCGAATGTTCGGGGGCCTTCCCATTCGTCAGGGATAAAAGTGCTAATGAATTTTCATTTTCATCCCTTCTATTCTTCATTATATTCATTCTTCTATTGTGACATTATTATTGCTATTTCAAGTACTGCCAATACGCGGAGCTATTACATTATATAATCTCTCTCTCTCTCTCTCTCTCTCTCTCTCTATATATATATATATATATATATATATATATATATATATATATGTAAATTGCATAAACACTGACTATATTACATTTACTGTTTATTATTGAGAGCTCTGTTTCACCAATGTAGGGTGCAGGGTGTAAGTGTTGGTATAAGCACGGAGCTGCACTATATAACTCCATGGTATGTGTCATTGGGACTAACTTATAGCTGCTGTGTGGATGTGGGTACCGGGCCAAGGAAATTACATTTCAATGTCTGCGAGGAATCCCTGTGTCTTTGCCATTTCCACATGTTATACTAACATGATGTTTTCTTCTTCTTTTTTTTTTCTCATACCGAATCAGTGAAAAACGGTTACAGTTCGTTTCTCCTGCGGTTCGTTTTTCCAAATGCTTGTTTTTCTTACAGTCTGAAAACTGGAATGGAGCGATCGAGGCTCATTAACCCGAAAATTAATACGGGTTCGTTTAATCCAAAAATTGATTGTTACTCCGGAATCGCAAGGGATACGTAAATTCCGGTGTGAAAGAGTTTTCGCTACTTCGTAAATCGAAATCCTATACTTTCAGAGAAAACTACGGTGAAGTAATTTATAAAACAATTTCAAAACAAGTTATAAAACATTAAATTAAAAAAGTTTGAACAGCAGATGTTCACTATAATTATAGTATCTCTTATAAGGATCTCCATTTCATTTTCGAAACAACAAACATCATTCTATTTCTGATTAACGAATCACATCTCATTCCCGTATAAACGAATCTTTCGGAATGATAAACCATGAAAAGGATGAACATTATTACAACAAGTATTTGGATAAACGAACCTCTTTCGTTTTCGGATTAACGAACAGACGGACAAAGGATATTTGCGTGTTCAGAAGAACGAGTACGTGTTAAAGGAACATATCGGAAATACGAATCCTGGCCAGCTCAAACATGTTGTCAAACGATGAGAGAAAATAACATACAGAATAACACCGCAATCACGTAACATGAACTTGAACTTGAAATACACAATCAAAATTGTACTCGATAACACTATTCGTTAATCACAGCGTGACATTTATTCATATTTTTTTTTCTTCTGCTAGCAGGAAACTACTCAAGCCTGTTATTTTTTATGTATTATTTGTTCTGGTCATCAACCATTCACCGATTCACTTCTCCTGTCGTATCAGTGTGATATAATGTCCAACGTTCATTACAAATGAGTTTCACGTCTCAGGTATTCTTTACCTCTTACTTTTTTCTGTATGGCTGTACGTTTTGAACCATTTATACAAATCGAAAATAACTGAACGTCATAACCGTCTTTAACTCTTGATATACCTAGATCATTTTTCCGCCTCTGGACTGCCTAGTTCATCTTTTTTTTTCATTCAATCGGCGTGCAGTCGTTCTTCTTTTTCTTCTTCTTTTGGTAAGTCTGGTTTAAATGTTCACGTAATCTTTTTGAGTTCCGATTTCAATAACTCGAATGTCTCTTAATGGATGAATTTAGTTTTACTACTATCTGATGTCTTTAAAAAACATGCCACGGGAGAATTCACATCTAAGCACTGAAAACTGAGTGGGAACATCGACGGTTCATTCGACCTTCGGTCTGTCGGTTGGTTAGATTCATCATAATACCTACGACTTGTTGGTTTCATCACGTGGGGTTAAATAAAACAATGTAGGATTTAGAACATAAACAATTCTCAAATACAAAAATCGAAATATAACATCAATTGATACATTGCAACAAGGAAGAGTTATATCATCCTGTTGCCTATTTGGGAGCAAATGTGATTTTTTTTCCCAATACGGAGTCTTTATTTTAGTTGGTTTCCTTTCGTTCCTTAATTTGGTGACGTAAAGGCACATTTCACAGTCATACTTCCCCGGTACTCAAACTGCTATGTTAAAACAGACGTGTTCATTACACTTCGTAAACAGCTTTTCAAGATCTACATAATCTGGATACATTCAAAGCACATTTCGGTGGCCGTATTCATAAATTTAATGTCAAAAAAGGAGGTGTATCAAAAATAGTATTTACAACACCTTCAATTGATCTGAGAAATAAGTTGAATAAAAACTAGACAATAAGTTGTAAACACAAAAACTAATGCATCTCTTCTGTCCGCCTCTTTAACCTTGAGTAGCCACGAAAGGGCCAAGAAAGAACAAATATAGATATTCTTAAGTCTTTCGACTAAAGAAATATCAGGTCTCAAATCAATTCTAAAGAGAATCTATATATATCTTTTTATCCTAACTACAACCGCTGATTACTGCAAATGCAAATAATAATATCATTATCAAAATAAAACACTACAATAACATACGTGTTTCTTGGTACCACTTGCAACACTTATCCAAGCCAAAATAAATCAATTCAATACATTAGACTGGCTTGCGTAAAGATTTATGATGATAAACTACAATGCAAACTCATCATCACCATCAGCATCAAGGCAATGAAATCAATCATGCGATTAAAATTAATGGATTGGCCTGCACATTGATCAGATGGCTATTGATCAGAATGAAAGACGTTAGCGATATTGCTGAAATCAATTTTGCTCATGCTAAACAAAACGCACTGAGTTTTAATAATATTATCTTACCTATATGTGTTATACGCATCAAAATGTTTAATGAGAGTATCTACAAACGACATTTTTTTTTAAACATTTGTCTAAAATCATACAGCTGTATGTGTCTTCATGAATAAAGGTACGCTTGCTATACTGCTAAATCAAAAGTACATATACACTTTAAACTTTCATTCATTAATACTTCAAATGATGAGTGATTACGATTGTTTTTGTTGTTGTTTTAGACATAAAAATTATATAGCATTTCAGCATCGACAAAATAAGAAGCAACATTGTTGAAACGTTATTATCAAATTTATACATAAGATGTCATTCAATCTGGAAAACAAACACGGAACTTATTAAGTCCGAGACTCCATTGATATCATTAAATTTCCTTGGTTTGCTGGTTTTGATCGAGACTGGCTCTGACTACGGACAGGCTTATACCAGAAGGCAGCATCACATTTCCAATGATTGCAGCGGTTTAATCCTTCTTGGAATATTTCTAAAATCTATCACATTTCATGAATGAAATTGTACGTGTGAAATGAATCAGTCACAGTTTTAATGCTCATTGGACTTTCGATTCAATCTAATCAAGGATGGTTTTTGGATTGGTTACCTTGTAAAAGTTGTTGCCAGGTCTAATGAAATGTGTCAAACATTAAAGTGACTTTGCACGCAAGCAGATGAGATTCAGGCAGGGTAATAGCAATGCGTATATCACGTGTCTATGAAGCTATGTGGTTGAAACTGATGTCGCAACAAGGCCAAAGAGTGAACAAGTGCTATTCACCTTTTCCGACTTTGATAACTAATTGCCGAGGTAACCGGACAGATAAAACATTGTTCAAGCATTTTGGTTTAAGTCACGTCCTTTTAAACTCATCTTGTTGTAAACCATCACATCGCACTGATATTGTTTTATCGTCTTATTGGTGAGCAACCAACTGTATTCCATCATCGCAATAAACAAGAATTCTCCAATGAGGAATTCGCTCTTGTCACACTCAAAACTGATTCTCATGAAATGCTGATTTGCTTTTATAGCTCTACAACAGGGCGTCTAGAATGTATAAAATCACATGAGATCCGTTTACTATTGTCGTTTCAATAAGGATTTAAGCGTCGTAGATAGATTGCCTCTTTGTTGCTTGTTTGTCTTTCGCTTGTTATTCCTTCCTTTTCTCCTATCAAGTTGAAGGACTTATTCACTTTACCGAATCCATACATCGAAACTTCTGGGAACTATTCACCGTGACATGGCGTGGAAGGGAATACCTCTATAGATTGAAAATTGTAAAAGCATAATTCATGTGTGCACGGATTCTGGGATCAGGCGCAAAGAGTGTAACCTGTATAAATCTACAGCCTCCTTACCTGCAAGATCTATGGAAAATTTTGGATCTGTGTTCACGCCCATTCCCGTTTCTGTCCGGTCCCACTTACAGTTCACTTGAAATCATTTCCTAGTCTAGTACCGCGAGGTTGATATTACTCGATCTCTCCTCCCTATCTGGCTCCTGAAGGTTTCAACAATACATAACTACCAAGAGCCGGCTAGGTCCTTTGCATAATATGCCAATGACTCTTACCAAAGAAATTTTTAGACATGTAAAAAACAAAAAACAAAAACAAAACAAAACTCTAAACACACTGATAATGAAATGTCAGTTTCACAGCACTTCATTGAGCATACTTTACAGGAGGTAAACTTCCCTCTTTACTACAAATGAAACCTTATATTTTAAGGCAAGAATGGATTCCTTTGAATTTGATAAACTACAAAAAAAAAGCGGCTGAGATTCTCAAAAGGTGTGCAATATTCGAAAACACTCAACTTTCAAGCAGGGATCCTAAACCCTGAAAACTAGATTGAGGGAGAACACGCAAGCTTACTTGATTGCCTGATTTTTTTTTTCTTTGTTCACTCCAATTCGAATCATTTAAAGGAATGGTATAGCTCTGGTTGAGATAGGGCTTCAAGGGCTTTCCATTTTTTTTTTTCGAGGGGGGGGGGGATAAAATGAGAAACCTCTTACGAAATATGAAAGAATATTTGCTTCTACGAGGAATTCACAGTTCACTTCATGAAAATTAGTTTTAAAATGGCTGAGATATCCAAAAACAAAGAGGTCCTAATAAAAGTTTGGACCCACTTTTTATTAGTACGAGTTTGTTTTACTTTGTCTTTGGAAAATTTTCTTTTTTTGGAAATCTATTGGTCCTATATATGATATATAAAGGCGGAAACCAGGTGTGTCATGTTTTCATTCCACGGGACATTTCCGTATGTCGGATGGATCATGTTCACACACCTGATTATCTGCGATTACTTACAACCATGAGATCTTGATAACATAAAAACGATCAAATTCTAATAGACTTGGGGGGGGGGGAAAGGACAATGTATGGAGTCCTGTAGTCCTGCCAGAATATAAATGGCCTGACCCGAATATAGTTCGGCATGCAGGGATATGGACGACCGTCCACCTCCCTAGTTTCAAGCTCTTTCTCTCTATCAATGTGATCTTAACCTTCTTCGATCCCCTCCCTCGCTCACCTTACCCATCGCTCCCTCCCTGAGCTCTTCCTCCTTCAAGCAATTGTCAAAGCGAATAATGAAATGATAATGTAGCTGGTTAGTAATAATCTGCTCCGTCGACGTCATTCTTTAAGTTAGCTCTGTCATTCAGGACCCCGCTTTTATCGTAGAGCCACGAGTGGGGCTTTTCGTCCGACACGTCGATATCCTGAACATAGGCCACTGGATGCACGGCATCCTTCTTGTCGGTCAGCGCCACACCTGTGAATGATGAGGACGAACAGAAAGTGACCGTCTGACACGATTACAACGTTCGGGCCATATGGTGCGCAGTGTTGCACTATGCATCATGGTGCGCACTGTTGCGCAGTGGTGGGACATTCTGTCGGTGGTGCATCCGTAAACTCTCCCCGACATCAGCGGATCGTTGTGAAGAAGCTTCAAACAGTTATTCCGAATCCAAATTTGAATAAAGCAACTAAGCAATAGTTGACCAAACTTTGGCGCAGAATGAGTTAAATGAGTTAAATGCCCATTTCTAGTCTAGGTAATGCCTTATCATCAACATTTCAGCCTTTACTTTAGAATAGTCTATTCACCTAATTCTCACGACGTCGGCACTTATCCCTGAAAATGAATTTAGGTTGAAATGATACCATTCGATTTTGCGAATTAGTCAACCAAGTTAGGACAATCAATGATCTTTGCATTGTATCAACCTAGAGAAAACAATTTGTCTGGGTACATGGCATGTTTTTGAAACTCTCCTCTGCGTTGTAATGAGGAGATGGATACAAGGTCGGGAAAGGGGTCGACAGACCGCCAGTTTGCAGGCACAAACAAGGTGGGGAAAAATATCTTAACCTCTAATTTGCTGTGTTAAAGTGCAATATTCACATGGACAATGTTATCCATAAGTACATATTCGGTCATATTCATCATATGAGAGGATAGCGAGACATTGAATTATAAACCAAGGAAAGCACAAAACTCACTGTCAGTCTTCTTTGTCTTAGTGCTGTCCGCCTGTTGAAAGCAATCGCAAGAAAATACAGCCATCATGAATAATGACATCTCACATGCCTGACTGGCCTCTAATGGATGGCACTCAAAGAGATAAAGGGATCGCACAGTTTTGGTTGAGACCTAACTTCAGGTTTCTAACATTTTTGGGTGAGAAGCTGTGAAACCTGTTATGAAATGTGAATGAACATGTAGTTCCAAGAGGAATTTAACGTTTATTTGTAGAAAATTGGTTTTGAAACGGCTTAGATATCCAAAAAAGAATGACCCTAATAAAACGTGAGACCCACCTTTTATTACAATCGCCTTGTTTTACTTTGTTTTTGGATGTCTTGACCATTCCAAAACCGATTTTCATCAAATAAACTTTGAATTCCTCTTAGAATGGTATGCTCTGTATTATTTCATAAGTGGTTTCTTGGTATCTTCAAAAACGTTAAAAGCCAAATCTCCATCTTTACCAATACTATACCATTCCTTTAATTTGTGCTCTTATTTGGCACGAAGACAAGACAGATCAAATTGAGTTTGCTTTAAAATCAATTAAACAGATCCTGAACTTGAACTTTATTCTTTTTCATTTAAAAACATATATTTTGTCCAAAACAAACAAAAAACAGAAGATAAGTGTAGTGGATGGGGGGGGGGGTAGTTGATATGGGCAGAGGGAAAAGCAACATGTGTGAGAGGGGGAGACGGGATAAAATTTTAAGGATCTAATGAGTTTGGAGATGTAAGACTTAAAAAGAAGAAAAAGATATTATGCATCATCTAGTACTGCCGCTCACTTTCTTGTCCACACTACTCTGCTGTGTGCTGTAGGTGCTGGTGGTGGAGGGGACCAGTGGTTCCAGTCTGACCCGGAGCCAGCCCGGCAGCCACTTCTGACGGAGCAAGAGTTTCGCCATCTCCTTCTTGACCCGCTCGTTGCCAAGGCAGTGGTAGATGAAGATGAAAAGCCCCTTTGTGGATTGAAGCAAAATCAATGACAGTTCAGAAAATCATCAACCCGCCATTAAATCATGCTTTCACAAAAGCAAAGCAGGAATCAAAGAGCGAAGTGCTCCAAAGTCCATCAATATAATAAATTTACTTTAACGTCTACATGTCTACAACGATCACCTATCCACTGAATTGAATGCAACTACTAAATATGATTCCCTTGTGGAGCAGTTAATTGATAAAGGAAACGCTCATAAAGACTTGGTTATGGTTAAGCTTCTCTATGTCTCCCAGCGTGGCCTGTAAAAGAACGATTCACTGTAATCCCAGGTTAAAACGAAATCTGTACAAACCAATGTAATTCAGTTCAAGCAAAAATTCATTTGTTCAACACAAATAAACAAAATGATGTTGGCTTTTGTGTACTTGTTAATTTCTATGGGTTAGCATGTGCTTGGAAGAGCTTATAAGATGAAATACAAACAGTTGAGATAAAACTTTCAAAAGTTTGTTTTTATTCTCATAGTTTGCTTGTGTTTTTGCTTTAGCTTGTTAGTATCTGCCCACGCTCGCCCTTCCTAACAATCAATATTGACCATTGAAAATGCAAACATAAACAAGAGGGAAGATGTATGTTTCTGTTCCGTCTACAGTACTTATTCATTGATCATGGCCAAGCTTAGATATCATTTTATTGTCATCTCTTCTGCTACAGACAGTATACCCTTAGCATGCTAAGCAGTTGTTTCAAAGAAACCTTGATTTCGTTCCCACAGCCAAAATCAAACCACAAAAGCTCTGCAAGTTTAGTGGAAAAGACGATCCTTCCACTTTAATTGCACGCCTTTATCCTTCAAAAATACAGTATCACTATGATCGATTTTAAAACTTTTCTCACTTTCTTTACAGTCATAAGCCCCTATTTTGAGCTGATGTGACAACATCGATAACACATTCAAATTACAGACGGAGCTCTGAAACACATGAAGTTCAAAAGAGCAATGTTATAACCGCACAGAACAGTAGACTAGTCGTACCATTATGTCTCCGCTATGTAATCGTATATCCAGGACTTGCACATTCATTATTTCCTTCCATTAAAAATAGATTTACAATTACAGCGGAAAATTAAACTTGTTGAAGTTCCGCTAGAATTGATTTTTGACACGCGAGTCTCTGGATGTTTAAAGGCAAAGGTGTTGTTGCAATGTACTTCCTGATGCATAGCCCGTGTTCTCATGGGTTATTGACATCTCCCAATAAACTGCTCAATTTATTACTGCATGTCAGATTTCGTCTATGATTAATGACATTATTTACCATTTGCAAATGAAACAAAAACCCAGCTATAATGCTTTAAAATGTTCTAAAATGTGAGTTCGGAATAGAAAAAACCAATGTAAAAATATTAATCAGTATAATCAATATCGAGTATTGTTAAATATACAAAATGTGAACAATGGTGATGATAAAAAATTTTATAGAGTAAACCGTCTACAGTTAGTTTATTGAGAAAAAATAGTGATACCTCCTTTTATTTCAGTCTCTATTGCGAAATATTTATATGGTAGGATGTTTTTATGATACAACTAACCTACGCATAAGCATCAAATGTGTTATATCTCAAACATTTTTCAAATCACTGCTCCAATGGTAAACAATACCTTTAAATGCAACTGAATTAGACTCGCACCCTCCACCTTATAGGCGGATACTGAGATGAGAATTATCATATTCTTCAAGATATTTACTCTTCTGGTAAAGAGACATATTGGAATTTAAAGAGATAACCTTTTGATATCTCCATTAAAGGTTTTCGTTCTTGGAAACGTATGTGAAAAAAGAAGACAAAAAAAAAACAAGATATTTCAAGGTAATGTTCTAAGGAAAGAAATTGATAATTTACATTCAACTTTATATGTTTTGGTGTCATATTCTTCTTTCTGTGTTGGTTGTAATTAGCTTTGGCGAGTCAAAACTTTGCCACTTTTCTTCTTTAATTTTTATCCAGCCTGAATGACCCAAACCAAAAATGGGAACCGTTCCCAAACGCAATCATTTTGGCAGGCAAATTGGAGTCACGTGACCAGTACGAATGTTGAGGTCATTTACCGGATGCTGTGAATATAAATAGATATACCTGCAGAGAGTTGAGAATGGTGAAGGCATATGCCAAAGGAAGGGTGCCCTCAGCGAGATTCATGAACCCGATGACCCAGGTACTTCCCAGGAGAAACGTGAGGGTAACCGCTCCCTTGATCCACACCCTGCAGAGGAAGGAAGTGAATGTCGACGTTTTCACCTGGTTGACTTGATTGAAGCACTCTTCTAGAAACCATCGTTGCTGTTGACTATGTTTGATGTGATGTGATGTGATGTGATGTGATGTGATGTGATGTGATGTGATGTGATGTGATGTGATGTGATGTGATGTGATGTGATGTGATGTGATGTGATGTGATGTGATGTGATGTGGTGTGATGTGGTGTGGTGTGGTGTGGTGTGGTGTGGTGTGGTGTGGTGTGGTGTGGTGTGGTGTGGTGCGGTGCGGTGCGGTGCGGTGCGGTGTGATGTGGTGTGATGTGATGTTATGTTATGTTATGTGATTTGATTTGATTTGATTTATTGGTTCCTGCATTATCATTTTACATGAACATCCATGTTTATTTGTAAAGTCGTTTACAAAGTAGTTTTGTCTCCACTGACTTAACATAACAAAACTTATTAGCGATACAATCAATGATACAGAAGGGCTATAGCTTAAGCGTTCAGTTAAGCGTAGCTTGATTTGTTCGCAGCCTTTGTACATACATGTAATATTATACATATTGAACAAAATAGAAGGAAGGGATGACTTGCGTAAGGATAGGAGATAGAAGAAAATGAAAGTGGTACTTGTTAAAGAAAGAGAAAGTGAAAGTACACGGGGTTTACCCAAAGTTACATCACCTGGATCCCTCATCAGTATACCTAGGACAATATTTTCTAACCCAGGTATAGATAAACAGCGTTGTATATGCAAGGTTATGCATTATTTTATGAAGTACAGACCATGCTATGATAATAAATAGTCAAGACCATGCCGAAAACATCAGTTCTTAACAATATCTCTCCCATTTTGTTGCCCTCGGAGCCCCCCCCCCCCCCTCTCTCTCTCTCTCTCTCTCTCAATCACGCAAATCATCTGTGAGACATGAACATATAAGATTCCCCTAATCAGGACAGGTGTGTTTCTCAAGGAACATCCTGGGCGCAGTGGTTCTGATGAAGGTCGACTGCAGGAAACTGTCGGTCCCTCGGAATTTGTACGAATCCGCGAATATTATACACTAAATTTTTTATCTTCAGCACTGGTGTCAAATATTTGTGAAGATTCGTTTCTTGTGCTATGTATGTTTCGATTTACACTGGTCATGTCTTAACACCATATTTCATTTCGCCAACCTCCAAGCCATCTTAATTTTAGAGTATACCGGTAGATGTTGTTTGACTGTGTGCTTTAAATTGTTAAAACAATACAACTTGCACGCAAATACTGTTAGGTAATGGCTCGGGCTCATATTATTATCAAAAAGCATGCCAGGACATTATATTGGTGTTATAGGATCTACAATTGAAGAACTGCTCTTTCGATTCAATGCACCCAGATTCAGCTACCAAAGTTTCCTCACTTGATATCTTGCGAAGACGTGGCATCCTTACTGACCGCAGCTCGTCCGGAGTAGGCCACCCTCAAGGACACTACCATGAACACCAAATTGACCTGCAGTCAGCGCAAAAGGGTGGAAGAGGAGTAGTTTTTAATGTGACGGTATCAGACCGCCGATCTCTTTATGCAGATCAGCGGTTAAGACCTCTAGTCAATAGTTCTATTTCCGGGCTGGTAAACAAAGGCATTCGAAAAACTAAAACATTAACCGGGTCGTCAGTGGTCGTTACATCACCCAGTGTCTCACTGAAAATGTTTACTATGGCTGGCGCCACTTGATGGCCACTTTGACAGCTGTGCTCCTACGTTCTCCACCTCCGCCATGTTTCGTTGCTAGGGAGCCTTATCACGTGATGGCCATGACGCCGTATGCAACTTAATGGCTGAAACTAGATGCTCATATTTCAGCCACCATTCAATGCTAAATTAAAAGGGGGGAGTCCAGAACTCTGAGTCATTGACAAAACTTGTTTTTTGTTTGTTTTTCACGCAAAATTTCTGGAAGCTTTCATGACATGTTAGGCGCCATTTTGTCACTCGTTCATTACATTGTCTCCTATGTTTAGATGTCATAGCTACAGAATTTCATGAAAACCCCATCGCGTTGGACACACTGTGCAAAGTCCCTAGCATAAAAAGGGTTAATCGTTGACCTACAGCATGATTTCAATAATAGTTTGTGTACCATCCGTTTAGAGATTTCGTTTCCAATTTGCAGGTACTTGATGAAAACATGAGAAATTTAGAGTGCTTTTTTTATATATCTATCCGATTTTGATGAAAATTCCCGTGATTCTGGTTGTCTAAAATTATATATCTAAGTTAACATGGCGTGTAATAGAGGGTTTGTCGAGGTTTTCGTCTGACTTGCTTTGCTTTAGATTAGTTCAGGTGAGCAATGGTGAGCTTAATTAGTTGAGTAGAGTTAAGTACAGTTTAGTTTAGTTTTGTTTTTGTTTTAGTTTAGCTTAGTTTGGTTAAGTTTAGTTTGGTTTGGTCCTGTTTGGTTTGGTTCAATCTGGCCTGAATCATTTTGATTTATGTTTTTATGATTCAATTTAATTACAATTGGTATGAATAGATTTAATAGGCATCAATTCATTTCATCCTCATCAAGCTCTCGGTATCATGCATTTTCCTTACCACAATGATGAGGGCGACAGGCCCGGCAAAACTCCAGATGAAACCGCGATCAGTGGACAGCCAGCAGCTTTATGATATGAAGTGAAAAAGAGTAGAGATTTAACGTGTGCTTAATGTACAGTCACAGGAGAGAATAATGATTCAGGGTGCTAAATGAAGTCGTTGGCCGCTGGTTAACGTTCACAAATACGGCGGAAGGGGAGTAATCGTATACTTAAGATCTACTGCTTTATGTTAACCAATCAAGATGATCTTTATTTCATTCTCTCCCTCCCCTCCCCCCCCCCCCCACTCTCTCTCTCTCCCTCTGTCTTTTCACTGAATGCACAAGAAGCAGACAGGTAGAATGTTGACATTATCTTACTGTTTTCAGGACTAAGAAATCAATTTCATTCATTCATTCATTTCTTTTTCCATCTCCAACAAAACATGTAAATACGATTTTTTTTTTTTGTACAGAGCATATGAGTGCATCTTTATATGTAGAAGATATCGACATCACAAAATGATTAATTGTAAATGGAATTTATGGATATACCATTGACAAGGTAAAAATAAAAAACACAAAAACATTCTGAAATATGTAAAACGCTGGGAATAAGATGGGAGGAACGCTAGAAAAAAAGCAATGCTTGTAGGATGCATTCCCCCCAAATAAAACAATTATACATACATACACCATTGACCTTCTATTTTTGTACATGAAAAGTGGAATTACAATTCCGAATTACACCAACGGGGAATATAAGACTAACTAGCCCTAGACAAACACCCAGACAAATCCAACACTTAGTCGCGGTCATGCACTTAGGGTACTATCATGACTATAGTCATTTGACTATAGGACCCTAAATACGATATTTTTCAAAGATTTGTTTTTCTCTTTATCTCAAAAGAATACACTCAAACAACAAAATTCAAGAAGTGTACAATCATTTATTGTTGTCATTCTTCACAAGACTCCATTTGCTCAACGACGAATAAACAGTAAACGCTCTCCATTTACGTAATGCCAAACAATTTGTGTTGTAGGCGTGTTGCTATTTACCTTTGTTTTATCGTTGTGGTTATATCTGCATCAAGAAAAGGATTATGATATGATACCCAATAGCACACGTCGCAAGAGATGTTTGATTGTCTGTTTTTTTCTTTAACTATGTCATTTGTGGTTTTCATAAAAGTACGGAAAAGGCAACCTTAAATCAAGGCCTATCATACCAACACTTTGGCGTCTGTCTTCGTGACATAATGCATACTCTAACCACCCTGTTTCTACGTCTAGGTTTATTTATTTCTCTTGTTGTATGACTCATTAACTGAGTTTTGGTCTGCGGAATGTCGCCACTCTGGTCGAATCATGGGAAGCATATAGCTTTCTAATTTAGAAAGCCATATATTTTTACAATTCTCTTCATGGACTTTTGTATCATACTTTGATACAAAAGTATACAAAAGAATATTCAAATCAGTTGTTATGGCACTATTTACTCATTACAGTAAAAGATAAAGTTATTCCAGAGTCTTCTATGGTAATTGACAACTTGCAAACAATTAGAGAGTGCATGAGTGATTAATCACGTTACTTACTACATGTCTGTGCCGTACCCAGACCCTTGGGTAACACCGGCCGCTATGGCCACGATTACAGCCGGAACTCCTGGTAAGGGGAAATCGGCGGTATGTCATTAATGTACATGTATATCAACGTTTGAGTCACTGTTCTAAGCTAGTCATTTCATAGGATGCGGTTCCATTATCGCGTTCGGAGGACGCTAATCGTCATTGACAATTGAAAGTGTCGTATTCAATCACCAGTCACATATAAAAGAGACAAATCATACATATTGTACTGGTATATCATATAAACGTCCTTACAATTTGATACCAAAGAGTAAATCTTATCCCCTATACACTTATTCGCCTAATATGTCCGTTTGGTGGAGTCAATGGACTGGCTTTTTTCTTTCTTTTTTTGCCCCTTAAGTGGTTGTTGTTGGTGGTGGTGGCGGTGATGGTGGTGATGTTGTTGTTGTTTGATATATGCCAAAAAAGATAAAATGTATGGTGTCGATTTAATCCAAAACATTTCAACCATGTCAACGATACAAAAATTATTTTCAAGTTCATCAGCGACGCGACTTCTCGTAGGCAGTAAGACTGAAGGAGTTAAGTGTCCTCACGTGGCGATCGACTCACCGTAGCCAGCAAGATAGTACGGGAAAACCTTGGAGTTGGTAGAAAACACGTGGACCAGCATGATGTAGAGCTGGATACCTTCCAGAAACATCCAGGCAAAGGCACAGAGGAAGGAGTAATGTATGAGGCCGGCAATCACAGAACACGCGATCTGGACAAGGAGAATATAATATAGAAGAAAATGATCATTTTACGTGCCGTGGGAATGTTCATGTCATTGTTTTATCATCTTTTTGTTTGTGTTATCGTTTTGTTTTGCTTTTTCTTTACTCTTCGTGGGGGTGCTACAGTGGCTCTTGCTTCATTATGGGGTCACCTTCTTGTCTATGTACATTCTGTAGGTTGTAAGGTGTTGGATTACCGTGAATAAAAGAGTTGCAGGGGACTGCATCATTGACATACAGACTACTAGTAGTATAGCCATCTCATCTGATGATTACACTAATCCGCCTCATCTCCATAGAGCCATCTTAATCCATCAAAAATGGAAACAAAAGTGATGAGAAGAAGCTTAAGAGTGAATGGATCCTCTTTCTCCCCATTGTCGTGATAATTGTAAGTCATTATCAAGGCTTTACCTTTCATTTTTTTTTTTTTGGGGGGGGAGGGGGGCGGGGTGGGTGTCGACACATATTTTTCTCCCACCATTAAATCGATGTTTTTAATGAGTGCGTCCTGTGACGTGTGATTTTGGGATACCGCCTGTCGAACAGATTTTGATGCTACTCCTTACATTCCATCCTCGGGCAGTTGTGAAATTCACAAACAAGCTTGTCCTTTTGTCGGACAAAAATGAATAAAATAATGTTGTGGGAGGGGGATCAGGGCACATGTCTTGATTGCATCGGTGTCTTCTGTTCCAGGGAATTCTGCTTATTCTTATCAAGTTGCTTTCTTTTTCATTGTCCTGGCATTTACTTTGTTTTCTGTTCGTTCAACGCCGACCAGGAAAAGAAGCTCAGCTACAAGAAGCGATATGCAGAGATTTCGATGGATTGTGGTGCGTGTGTTCCACAGTGACCTGAGGGAGAACGGGAGAGGGCGTTCGTTATTATAGGTACTTGCTCTTTGTCGCTTCTAATTGTTCTATCCCCGTGTCAAGTACACAGGTTTGGACCCCGAAACACCAATTAGTACAGTTGAATATGGACTACCCTGCCATGTATCTTATTATATGGAAAATGATCAACTAAACGAACAAACTGAAGATGTCCCCTATACACTATACATGACGAAAACATAGGCAATGATATGTCTCGTTATAGATTACCAAAGTGTGACGTCATAGTGATTCATCACTATGGAAACTGGTTCTAAACAACCTCAGCTGGCTCGAGTATTTATGCGCGCACCTTGTTTCAACCCAAGCTATAATAAAAGACTGTACAGGGATATCGTAGGTACTCAATAATGTTATTATGCAGTTCACACAAACCACATGGAAATGGTAAAAACGTGCAAAACTAACACCCGACTATAGTTTTCAAGAATACTGTTGTCAAATTACGTGTGAACGTTGTCCAGCATTCTTAGCGATTCTGAACATAAATGAAATGTAAGAACGCTTTTACACCAACACAGCAGCAGTCCACAGCCTAACCAAATGAAAGGAAAACAAAATTTGTATTCTCACTGTTAGACAGGAAAGATGTCGTATTGATAATGCCTTCCATCTAATCTTTTTAATCCATACCCTTTCCTGTCGCTAAACTTTGGTAAAATAGAAATGCATTCCTTCCGTTAACATGACCGTAAAACCAGCAAACTAGGTTGAGTATCACGTACTTGAAGAAGCTGAAGGCGAAGATGGAAACGGCGAGGCAGGCGATCGATATGGAACAGCCAATAAGGGTGAGCAGTTCCAGGGCGAGATTGTGAACCGCAGGAATCTGATCACACGAAAGGATTTTTTTTTTTTTTTTTTTTTTTTTTTTTTACATTGGAGCATTTTAGTACATCTCGAAGTTGAACATTTCCATATAGGTAGAATTAGATCGATTATAATTCGAAATATATCTTAAGGTGAGCTTGATGACATAGCTTCCTTATTTCCAAGATTCTTGCTTAGATTCATGCAGAAGGTATATGTTTATCACAGCATAAAACTATAGTTTTGAAATAATTTCGTGGTTGAAATCAGAGACATAGAATGGAATAACTGAATCACTTCTGAATCTACACATAAAAGACATAGGCTTTAATCATTTTAGAAGTGAATTCCTAATGCTGCATGTTTAATGATTCACAACTCTTTCTTCTTGGGTTTATACAAGATAATGTTGGTATATTTGTAAATATTAGCACAAACCATAAGTAAAATCATATCCTAACTTCGATGTGATATTTAGCTTTTGATTGAAATATAGTAAGATATCCAATGATTAAAAGTACCCTAATGAATATTATTGATGCGACATGACCACGTGTCTATAGAAGCCATCTCCAGAAGCCAATATCACATTCTCTTCATGATAGATATGTGGAATATGGTTTGGGATTATCCTCCCTTTGGGTTTTTGTTTGTATTTTTGTTAATTGTTGTTGTTTTTGTCACCAGCAGCACCCCATGCTTACCTCTGTGTAAACGCCTGTGACGTCAAGCAAGATGGCGAAGTTAGTCAGATGATTACAGGCGCACTTGGAGTGGCTACGATTAGATTCCACCACCCGACACCCTTCGGATGACCAGTAACCGCTACCAGCCCTGATTGGGATGAAGAAAGACGGTGGTGAAGGGGGGGGGGGGGGGGAGGGGGGGAGGGGGGGAGGGGGGAGGGGGGAGGGAGGGGGGAGGGGGGGGGGCAACAAAACCAGGAGGACAAATCAGTGTACTGTGGACTTTTCCGATGATATCCGGCGTTTCTTACACGTCTATGAGAAGACATAGACT
This sequence comes from Diadema setosum, assembly GCA_033980235.1. Lineage (NCBI taxonomy): Eukaryota > Metazoa > Echinodermata > Echinoidea > Diadematoida > Diadematidae > Diadema > Diadema setosum. The sequence continues at coordinate 6,054,441 of CM067072.1, read as the reverse complement.
GAGGACATGAAACTCGACCACGAATGAAACAGATCAAAATATGACAGTGAGGAGATATTAATCGTCATATTTAATGTTGATGCAATCACTATCCTAGGAAACACTTGAGCGAATGTGCTGATTTTTTTCAATGATCAGTTTGTTCCGTTTGAGGAAAAGAGACACCAAATCCTTTGAAATACAATATAGTTTCCATGAAAATACAGCGAATTGTTATGAATTTTAATCCATCCACGCAAATGTTTGTGAATACGGTATACGATAGTCGCATTCACACGAGATTTTTTGCAAGCGTTCGCAGGGACAAAAATAGCAGGATAACGATCACGATCCAAATCTGGACATTTTATGTTTTTCTTTTGCATGCGTTCGCACGGACAGAAATATTCTGCTAATTGCCGATCGATATATCAAGAACTCTATTGTTCATGAGCATCACAATGGGTTTGGTGCGCACACTCTTGATGTGATTCGCAAGTTGTTGTGATGTGCGCTTTGAATGATGGGATATGAAATCTCGAGATTATTTGGCCCAGCGTTCACATGGTCATGGCAGGGCTAATCAGTGGGATAATAATACATGTATAAGCGCAAGATTTCTTGGGATTTGCAGCGCGATACTGATCACGATAATTGGTGGGATTTTTGTGTCTACACTGCAAAAAGAAATAAAAAAATTAAAAAAATGAAAATAACGAGATTTTAATCACATTGCAAATCGCGAGATTTGTATTAATTTGTGTTAATTGCTGATTAACGTGTATAAATTCAAATGATATATCAGGGAGAAAACCAATGTGCTATAACAAAGAAAAAGTGATGGATACTCACTCATCTCCATACACGTAGAATATGCACGACACATTTCCCGTGATATTCATCTGAAAAGGTAAGAGGAAAAAGAATATTCCATGAGAGGCGAGTTCGGCGCAAAAGTTTAGAACAAAGCTGAAAATTTATCCAATTTTCATTGTTCATTTGCGGCTTATTCATGTTTCTTGTCCGTGAATTGTTATAATCATTTTCACAAAAAGATCTATAGATATTTTCCTGTACAAATTCAATATGTTGGGTTTTTTTTTTTTCAATCATTTTATGTTATAATGTGGCAGAAAGCCGTTCGTCGATAGTCTATTATCTTTGGCATGATAGATTTGTGGAGGAGGTAAACGCTTTGGAGATACAGGAGTGAATACATTGTATTTTGAAGGAATAAAGATACATATTAGGGTATTATAATTCATGCTAAAAGCCATCGCGCACCATGTGTGTCTGTATTGTACCGGAACAATTACTCCCGGCTCACTACCGGTTAGTGAGATAGGGTTAGAGTATAGATTAAGGTTATAGGGTTAGGTTTGGTTAGGATTAGGCTCAGGATTATGATCAGTGTTAGGGTCCGGGGAAGAGTCTGGGATAATTGTCCGAGGGGGGGGGGGGGGGGGGGGTAATTGTCCTGGTACCATCTGTATACTGAGTACATGAATGTTAGAGGAAGCGCATGTCTAGTCCAGTGCCGTAATACGGCACTGGTCTAGTCGTTGAAAGAGCGCCACCTATAATGGCATTACTTACATTGTCGTGGCTGAGGACGAATTCTACCTCTTCCCCTTCGTTGAAACTTGTGAGTGAACCGTTACACGAGGTTGCCGATACACCAAACACTACGGAGTTTACTACTGCTTGGTTCTGTAGGCTCGTCGCGTTTTTGGTACTGGAATTATGTTTGGTCAATGAAATAAATCCAAATAATACGCAAAAATCAACGTGTTTACTTTCATACAGCCGATTATCACATCACATCCGAACATCACATCCGATATGAAACATTTGTATTTCTCTATTTAGTCAATTTTCTCACCATTCAACACATCTATTTGTTCAACAATGATAAAATGCCAAGACAATATTCAGAATCAAGCGCAATGGATGGATGAATCGCATTTTCTCGAACTGACAATGATTTAAGCCTTGTTTTTGTATCATCACCATTGTTAGGAGTGGAATGACTAAAATCGTTATCACAATCATCAGACTGACTATTACTAATTATTCTTCTACTACTACTGCTACCACTGCTATTCTACGAATACTTTGTATCATGGACTAATCATAATGCACTATAGTGTAAAATTCCACTATTTCAAATTTATTCAATAAAGGAGAACTCCAGATGATTTTCAGACATTTGCATTTGAACATTTACAAAAAATTGGTTATACTGGGCACAGAGCTACAAAATTTATAGTGTTTGGGACAAGGAATAAGGGTGTTGTTTTTTTTTTTCTTCAAAATTCAGGAAGAAAGCATGCATAAATTCTACACAGGTGAACTTAAGCAAGTGTTATTGTGATGGAATTACATTGCTACATTACTGGAATATTTGAGCCTCAAATGTCATCATCCTCGTTCAGTGCAATTTGTTTTGTGTTTTCAGAGTACCGGTTTATCTGCTCAAGAACCATTCCACAAATTAATATATACATGGCACTATCGATTTATATGTACTAGGCCTGCATGATGTTGAATTATGCAAAACATCTGGGAATTCCTATTTAGAGGGAATTTATGCTGAAACCACGATTTTGGTGAAACACAAAAATTTGTATAGTGACTAGGTTTATCTGCGTTTAGTGCCAGCTTACCTCAGCGAGGAACTCACATTACCCAGCGTGATTCCACTTTTAAACTCTATTATACCGATTCTGGTGGCTGGAGAAGGGAGAGGAAGGGGGAGAGTAAAAATGTAATGTGATATAACTGCGTCATTAACCTGCTCGTATTAATTAAGGGATATATATATATATATATATATATATATACATATACTAGTATATAATATATATATATACATACATATATTTCGCACATTCAAAATGGCGTCCTCATGTCGTCTAGTCCTAGTTAATCCCAGCTGAAAATTTGTTGTTCCGTACAGGCCGTATACAGATACATCAATAATACAGACCAGCTGACCTTGTTGTCAGCTCAACTCATTACGTTTGATGCTTGCATCCTCGGCTGATTGAGTAATCCTTGATAAACGTCGATATGAAAGTTGAAACCATGTCACTATTCATTAGTCAAATGACAGTTCCGTCACAGAAGAAAGACAGCGAAATAAATGACCGGAAAAATCTGTTGCGCGCTGAACAAAAATTTTCGAGGATTTTGCTTCAATTCAGTTAGCAGTGTTTTCGTTGGGAACGCATCCTCAAAGCATCTTATTGTCCTACCATCAATCTGTAACAATAGAGAATCGTAGAGTAAGGATATTTCTGCAGAGAAAAAAATGGCGAAAAGCAAGGGAAAAAATTATAGCAGGATAAAAAGAAATAAAGCAATTATCACCCACTCACCAGTGTCGCAACCGACGTCAAAGGATGATGCCGGCAAGACGACGCTGGCCTTAGTACTGGCGACCTGGTCGAAGACATCGTCGCTAGGATACGAAAGTGGCTTCATTCTTACAGGAATGGAACCGCAGGTCATATCTGAGATGATGGAAGGTGGGCAACCACGGGGGTAAAATGGTGAAGAAGGAGACAAAGAGGTGGACGAGGATGAAGTGGAAATATTTCTTCCCATTATCCTTCAATTCATCTAGTCCGTCATCATTGCAGTCTGTTTTGAATCTATGTTCTTACAGGACAGGAGCTAAATTGCTTAATCTCCTCCCTACTAGAAAGAACACAGTGTCCCACAGTGTGTTCACAATGTGTTTACATAGTCGACTCTGTGAAAACGCTCGAATTTAACAGTGTGAAGATGATTTCACACTGTGGTGTGGTTTTCACAGAATGTTCACATACCAGTTGTAGTAATGCTTTGTTTCACACTGTGAATTGATGAATCACACTGTGTTACACACTGTTAAAACGTTCGAATTTAACAGTGTGAGGAGATTTCACACTGTATTCACATGATGTTCACACTGTGTTCTTTCCATCAGGGCTCGTACACCGCGGGTTACTTTCTTTCCGTGACAAATTGAAACACAGAAGAAACCATGGTGAATTCAGAGGAATCTACCTTACGCAACCGTTACTAATTTGACTTGTTGAGTTATGTTTCATAGGAATTCCACAATAGAATTCGGGCATGATGCAAAACTAACTCTGCTGGTATAAGAGACACTATGTAAAACTCACTGTCTTTCCATTTGCTGGTGCGTGGGCAGATAGGGGAATCCAAATATTTTATGCAACGTGACTGACAATATTCATGAAAGTATTTACCTATGTTCTCTGTTGAGACGGTTGTGGTTATGTTTTCGGCCAACTGATCCGCCACGGATTGAGTAACGTCTTCCATAACTTGGGTGATGGATTGTGATGAGCTCTTTATTTAAAAAAAAAATACATAGAACTTTAAGAAAGAGAGAGGGGAGGAAGTTTCTTCAAATTATTGCAAAACACAACTGCAGTTAGCTTTGAGAAACACCTCACAAACTGCAAAATCACTACAGTATTTCAAAAACAAAGATAGAAAAATAAAGCAAGACGAGTTCAGTCACTTTTGTGACAAAAGATTAGTATTATTTTGTTGACAAGAAACAGAAGCGTCCCACATTTAGACTCAGCTCTGTGACCCATTCCTCCCCCTACACAGACACACAGACACACACACACACACACACACACACACACACACACACACACACACACACACACACACACACACACACATTCACACAACGTGAGAGAAAGAGAACGAAAACACCTACGCCATCTTGGTCCATCGAGATAGCTGCGCTTCCAATTTTGGCGGCTTTCTGTGATAAGGGGAAAATTATTAATATGAAGTGATTATAAGTGGCTGATTACTTGACTTTGTAGAACTGATTTGATTTTATTGGTTTAGTGGTCAAAGAGAAATTGTGTTCACACGAGCAACCAAGTGCTATTAAAACTTGGAAGAATCAGACCCATGACATGCTTTACATCGATCGATATATCTCTTTGACCACTTAACCAAATTGAATGGCGTTTTCTGCAAAATATAGCTAAGATGTTATATTCTAAGACCTTGAAATAGCATTCTGACATTTTTGTCATATTGGAAGTTATCAAAGCAAAAATCCGATTATGACTTTTTTTTTTTTTTGGGGGGGGGGGACATACTGTATACCTTACTTATTGATGTAATGAAAAGATGTGAAAAGTATGCTTACTTCGGCAAATTCGTCCACTGCGTTCACCTGTTCTCCGCCGTCCGATTCTGTTTCCTGGGCAATGAAGACTGTTGTCAGCACACTCAGTATCTCCACTGTCCCCTCGGCGGTGGCGCCGCCGCTTTCGGGATCCGAGATGAAATTCAAAACGTCACTGGCAAATTCCGTTGCAAGTTTGTCACCTTCAACGATGTTCTGCGCAGACGCGAAAGTCACGTGTAAGTGAAACCGCCGAAGCCAATCAACAAACCAAGCAAGCAAGTAAACAAAGAAACGAACGGACGAAAGAACGAACTAACGTTCAATTCAATCAATTCAAAATTTACTTTCATTTTTTTTTTCAACAGAATCAATACATTGTAAAGTGTGAAAATGGACATGCATTTTATCGAATGATATACGGAAAACAAAGTATAACAGCACGCTCATGCATATGATCAGTACAAGATTTTCTTTTCTTTTCTGGAGGAGCATACGGGTATTCAAATACATGAAATTTTTTCGTCGAGATGTTCTCATTGCAACTGATTGACAAATTGCCCTACATCGACGTAAATAAGCACTGAATTGACCAGCGTTTTAGTAGTAGCCATGATAAAAAATCATGGGCGTACATACTCGAGCAGGATTCGATCCTACGACCTCCTGATCACCGGACAGGCGTCATCTCCACTAGACCACCGAGCTTTCGCCCGACAGTAAGTGTTGGTTCTAATCCTAAGTATTGCATGCAGCGGGTACTGCGTAATTATTCAAATTTATGAAATTCTTTCGTCGAGATGTTTTCATTGCAACTGATTGACAAATTGCCCTACATCGACGGTTAGTTATTAATTATTGTATCATAAATGTATTTTTCCTGTTATTTTGGTTGTTTTGCATTGTGATTAGGTTATTGTGTTTGCTAGTTTTCTTGTATAAATAGCTCCAGTGCACTTAGAAACACCCGTATAAAGCGACATATAAATGCAATTATACTGTTTTAAAAGGTCAGAAAATGTTTATTAGTGTTGGGAATTTCTTGAACGAGATTTTCTCTATTTTTTGTGAAATATGTATTGCAGCTATTTGCAATATCTACAGAATTATTAATAATCTCATTATCATGTCTACTTTCAAAATACTAGACATTTTACTAGTTATTACATTCATTGCTTGTTTTAATACATTCCACGGAAAGTTTATATCATATTTGTATCTCTGTATTTGCTTTTTCCATCCGTAATATCTTTAAAAAAAAAAAGAGGTATTCTTATATACGCAGTATATTTCATTCGTGCTTGCTCAGTTCTTTCATTTTAAATGCGTAAAAATACAAACCTATTTTTCCTATTCATAGAGTGCAGGAAGAACTTCGAAGCTCAAGGAAGGTTTGATGTTGTTATAGATCCCCGTTTATCATTTTAGGTATTTCAATGTTCAAATGATTACAAGAAATATTTAAAAATATTGTTAAATTCATCAGGCAATAAAATAACAAATAAGATTTTAGACTGCAATGGCATTGTCTGCGTCAAGAACACATGATTGCCCCAATATCAAATGAACTTTGGTCATTATTGTTAACATTTTCATAACAGCCCAATTGTCTCGCATAATATCTTACACTGCATTCCGATCAAATTGAATTTTTTTCGTCATTGTTGCCATTGTACTCATTGTAGATTCACGACGATATCGCCCACGTAAGTAACAAAATAGCTACTACGCTCTACATTATCTGAATAGATCACTGTGTAATTATGAAACAGAGTACTTCCATCCAGCAGCAGACATTAAGCCAGTTCGTAATTAGCTCATGTACACATTGGTACAAATGACCTTTTTTTTTCTCAGTTGGTTAAGCACTTCACTCGTTTTCAAAGCGACATAATACACAAGCTTGCCTGACGTGACAATTTATGGAATTCATATTCAAACAAAGAATGAACTTGCGTTTAGACCAGGTGACCAGAATGGCCAACTGAAATTTTCAGGAGGTATCCATTTCAATTGTTTTGTATTGAATGCATTAACAACATTTTATTTTCTGTCAAATACCAGGCTTGCTGTCAAGTGGATGTGCTGGCAAGCACCATCTATATCAATATAAGGATACATTAATAATCATCACATCACAGATGCTTATCTGAGTGAATTAACAGACCAAAATGCCTGTTGGTACAAATGACCTTTTTCTGCTCATGCGCAAAGTGGAACTACGAACTGGTCTACTTTCATAGAATACATCACATGCTCTATAAATCATACAGGATACAACACAAGAGGCTAGTATTGACAGCAAAGGTTTAATTAATTAGGTGAGCGTTGGCAAATGTGTAAACAGAATTGAACATGCTAGTTGAGAGATGAAAGCTTTAGGTGCAAAAAGGTTACGGGCTCATATTATGCGTCAGTGAATTTTCCGCCATCTTTGATCACTTGACCCACCAGAAAGAGTTGGTTCTCCTCGTTGTCTACCCGACATAAAGAGTCGTCTGGTCCGTCGGCGGCCCACGATCCACCCTCCTCGCAGTCGTACTTAATTTGCCCTGTAAATAAAAATACACACAGGCTTAAATGCGAACAGACCACGTGACCTCGGAAATCGATCGATTCGATTTTTGATAATGGCAAATTTTTATGAAGCTTTGAGTAGGTCAATCCAAATGAAACAACTGCATCGTATCGTTGTACTTAAATGACTGGTCAGCTTCTACTAGACAGTAGTCGTGAATTTAAACTGCTGATTTACTATAGTATTTTTTTTTTATATTCTTAACTGGTCAAGCTATCAAATGTTAATGTTAATGAATGTTAATGAGTTCGTCTTGTTCAATTTCCGTATGTGTGTGTTTTCCCCTTGTTTTAACTGACATCTACGCGATTGGTGTGTATAACATGGTCAACGCTTTTATTTTTGTCGCCATGCTAGAAGAGTTCTGATCTGAAAGTGGTGTCCATTTGCTAGATATTGCATTCTGTGACAGCTAGATATACCCGAAAGTGTATTATGTGTATCAAAGTATTATAAAGCACATCTCATAATCAATCAAATAAACCATTTGAACAACGCAACTTATAGTGCGCGTAGAGCAATACGGACGCTACTTTTATCGATTTTTATGAACCCGTGCAACGACGTCTAGAAACAAAAACAAAACAAAAAAAATACGTGAATGAAAAAAAAAAAATCGTGTTTCGGCAATTCTGGAAAGGTAGATTTCCCTGATTCACAGAGAACAATTTAATGATGAGAGCATTATGTCTAGGAACAGCATGTACTTAGTGGAATGCAATGCTTTCATAGCTTGAATTTGTTAATACCGATGTAGCCGTCGGGACAGTCGTGTATTGCCACAGTGTCCTCTCTCGTCCTCATCCACGTGTGAGCGCCTACCACTACCTCATCGCAGTACATAACCGGAGCAGCGGACGCAGCGGCAAAGTAGGGAGCATCGTAGATTTCTGCATCGTCTGCGAGACAAAGATGAACAAAGGAGGGAGGCGTTTAAACGCGCTCAAAGTAATGCAGTTTACAATATGGGGTAGGTTTAAGGGGGAAAGTGAATGAGAATATCGCTACCATATCATGGCGGTATTCTCCTTCCATCTATTATACACAGAAAATAAAGGAGCGTCGGTTACACGGTGTTGTTATTTTCCAGCTTCAATACTGTTTACATGATTTCAATGACTAAAAAATAGGCATGAAGATAGGTATGGTATGAAAATCGACATCACATTATGCACAGCAATATTTACCACAGATCGAAAAATTCCAAATATGATAATATGTAATCCCCTACACGTCATGCTGAAATAGCATTAAACGCTAATAGTCTTGACACTAAACATCGCCGAAACTTCACAGACATTAGGGAGCTTTAGATTTTCGCGACGGGGACGTTCAGAGGAAAAAAAAAATGTTTCACTAAGCATGCGCAAAATCGTTTATCAGACGCGATCTGTTTATAGCTCATAGTTTTCACTACACGTTCTAGGCTATTTTATTTTGTATTTCTGTTTTTATTGAAAACTATAACATTTGCCATGAAGCAAAGTACATATCATACCTGTGAAAGTATAAAGCTCAACGGAGCATAAATGAACACACAACCAAGAAAACATAATAAAATACAATACAATACAATACAATACAATACAATACAATACAATACAATACAATTCAATACAACACAACACAACACAATGAAAATGTCTCCCTGCATATATGCAGTGGAGTCCCACCATAACAAGAGCCACGGAAATAAATCACGTTCTATAAAATAATTATTACATGTATTGAAATCACACAATAACAGGAAAAAGCATTCACAATAATTTGAGATAATGGCCGGGTGTCACTTTTGAAAGAAAAAAGAATCAAATACAGATTTGTGACTGAGGAAAGCTCCCCACCAATCTCTCTAACATAATAACAAGGGCAAATGCCCCATCATCACTCCAAAAACACTAAAACGACTCTGCCCAGGTGGGACTCCACTGCATATTACCCATGTTTGCACAAAATTAGAATAAAGTAACATTCCTTTGTTGATTCATCACTGTGGTACATGTACGTAGGGGGAAGAGGAATCAAACTATTATAAATGAAAGTGTCCGTTTTTTAAAATGAGAGCCCAATTTACCCCTTTTCTCAGCTATTTCATATTCAATTTTTTGTTTCATTCGAACAAAGGACATAAAGGATAGAAAATTTGAATCTACCTGCTGAAATTTGCAGCGAATCATATAATATTTCATACATAAGAATAAAAAAGTAATACACCTGTCGTGCCTATTTCTAGTATCAACACCAAATAGGTAATTAAAATCAAGGTATACTGTAATGACTCTCTCGTTAATCATGTTGTCAATACAATCAGAAAGCTTTTTCCAAATGTGAGCAACTACTGTAAAATTACAAAATATATGTTTCAAGGTTTCAGGAAACTTCTTACAAAAATAGCACAATGGAGAATCATTTCGACCAATTTCATACAAAAATGAGTTGAAGGCTATTGCGTTGTCAAATATTTGAAAATAAAAAGACCGTAACTTGGTATCTAATGTACAATTAAAATTGTTTCTATGTATTGCGAGCCAATCAGTATCATTTCCATCCAAACCAAGACATTCTTCCGATTTGTTTTTAACCTTGCTCTGAGACAAATAGTCTTTATTTCGTATAAAACAAAGAATATGCATGTTTAGGTACTTCGGGTTTTCTAACCAACTCGGAAACAATTTTATCAAAGATATTTTCATTGACGTCATGCTGATCTGTAAACCAATCCAAAAACAAACCATTCATCAGGGTATCGTACTTGCGACGGTCCGTTATAGGGATGTCATTATTCTAATACTAAATCTTCAAAAGTCTTCACAAAATTGGCATCCCTATACAAGTGAGAAACATACAAAATACCTCTTTCATACCAAGCATGATAGTAAAAATATGGTCTATGTCTTAAAGTCACATGCTTATTATACCAAATGCAATCTTGAATATGAAACTTGGTTAAATTCATTTCTTTTAATATCAAATGTCTATATTCATACCAAATCTTCAGAGTTTCAATCATCTGACAATTTTTTAATTCATTTAACACACATTGGGGAGCTTCGGTTTTCCATAACATTAAATAATCATTGTGAAACAATTTGAGCATTTCGATTTCTATATATTTCCATGCACTCATATAATCATTATTCAAAAAGGGCTTCACCCTGACCATTTTCTGTGATTTTGCATAGGTACAAGGAGCAATCATTTCAGCCCGCCTTCTTCACATGAACCCGGTTTTAACCCGGTCATTGCCATTATTCCAAATGAATTTATATAATATACTATCCAGTCTTTTAAAAAAGGAGCTAGGAATGTTGATACATAAAACTGAGAACAGGTACAACAACTGAGGCAGTAATAAAGTTTTAACAACCGTTCTAGGCTATTTTTACGTCCGCTCAGTTGTTCACCGCGACGCGTCGTAGAGAGCTACTTCATGCACCGATCATAATATGGGGGCGCCATTTTATTCTATTATTATTATTTTTTTTTTTACTTTGCGTCTCAGCGTAATCTAGCTGCTTTTTAACACGACGCAGGGAAGAGGAGAACGTCCAGCTCAAGCGTCGTCTCAAACGTCCGCGCCGCAAATCTAAAGCTCCCTATTAACACTAGAGGGTTATTGACCGTTCGTTCATTATATAATTTTACAGAAACGGAATCAAAAGATAATGGTTTATTGTAAACTTTTTTTTTTTAATTCTTAACGTGTTTCTTACGGACACTAGATACGTGTGATTGAACAGGTGTCCCATAATCGAACGTCAAGTAGAAATCAGGTGCTGTTTGTACCTACCTTCCCCGCACTGGTACCTGACTTCGAGGTACTTTGTGCTTTTACACGGAATGCTCTGGAAGAATACGATTCCTGGGTCCAAATCACAGTAGGGTTTTCCATTACACCTGATGGATGAATAATGATATTGACAATTGCAAGTACCCATGGTTTTAAGACTGACTAGTATGTGATTTATGTAATATCTACATAAACCAAGCGCCACTAAAATTACTTGATTTATACAAATACATGATGTTAATGCCATAGATAACACAATTTGCTGCATAATGGCAGGTGTGTTTTATTCATAGCTATGTTATCGTTAAACAAAGTGAAACCATTAGTTCAACTATTACTCTTAAATCCGGAGGATTTTGAATATCAAGGACTACACAACTACAGATTGCAACTATTGCAACTGATTGACAAATTGCCCTATCATTCATCTACGTCGATGTAGGGCAATTTGTCAATAAGTTGCAATGAAATACATCTCGACGGAAAAAGTTCATGAATTTGAATAGATTGTACAGCACTGGCCTACCAGAGCAGAAGTCCATTCGTTCGATTCAGCCAATTAATTTTCAGATTTCTGTTTGATCAACATGTTGATGCCGCGACCACAATTAGTGGTAGTTATAACGTGATTTTAGATTTTGGAATTTTTAGCAGTCCTTTATAATAATTCTTTTAGAAAAGAAAAGGAGTCTGTAACAAGAGCGATAGAACTGACAACCCCCCCCCCCCCCAAAAAAAAAAAAAAAAAAAAAAACAGACACAACGCATTGCATGGTTGCATCATTTAGGATATGCTGCCATTAAATGGCACCAAATCTTATGGCTATCTCTGCAGGTCTAAGTATTGGTGCTCGCTGGTTATGACGATCAAAAAGATAAATTCCTAATCCGAGAAGAAGTGTCTGACAAGGATTAGAATATGAAATAACGACCAATCAAATTTCATAAATCCTCCCAAAATGATTACTGGGCTGTAGTTTTGAGGAGCGAGGTTGGAGCCACGCAGTAAGCATGGTTAGTGTCTTCTTCGTGAACTTCGGGGGCCTCGCACACCGTGTCGTTGATCTCGAACCGACGGAAGGCGGCGTACTCGATTCTAATCCGCTTATTGGACTGCTGCGTGGTCACGCATGTGACTTGGAATGGCAAACCCTCGCATTTGCTCCGGCGATCATGCCAGTCGGTCCCGACCGGGGACGCTGGAGGGTCTACAAGGGCAAAAAGATATAAGTGACTCATGGACAAAAATACAAAGATTTGGAACTTCAAACCGCCTTACATTTTTAGATATCTCTTCACTTTATCATTTGACAAGTAGAATTGAAGAATTGGAGTAGAATGAATCCAGTCTACGTCAAATAGATGTGATACCAATGAACATGATGATGAAAGGAGATAGTGGGTTAAAGTATCAAGCTCCTCCATTTCTAGATGTGTCATGACAAAGCATTGGTCAATCTCATTCTCGTTACTGAGAACTGTATTATAAACACGACACACTACGCGGATGACATGACTGGCCTTACCAGTGAAACACACTACCAAAGACATATTATTCTGGTTGGTCAGTACCGTGACAATACATCAGCAAATCAATATTGTGGGGAAAAAAAGAATTTAAAAAGTCGATGGCTTATCGTGTTATGTCCACTGCGTAGAGATGTATCAATATACTTCGTTCATTGGCAGTTCATCTTACCAGGCATAATATAATATCAGTCTAGAATTATAATATTACTTTCATTTTGAAATCAATCAAAACTAATGTTTTTTATGTTTCTGGATTTTATTGATTAGAAGAACAAGAGCATCCTCATTTTCGCATTTCGTATTGCACATACAACACGAAATCAACAATTTTTGACAACAGTGTTATATGAATAAAATAAATGATACGATGTGATGAAATAAAATGAAAATATAAAATAAAATGTAATAAAAAATGACATAAAATATAATAAAATGAAATAAAAATATATCAATAAAAAAATCATGGAGTGGTATGTGTGGCCCGGTTGGATATATTCGATAATCTCCGTCAAGAATTGTGTACAGCTTTATAACTGAATATCATGTAAGTGCACAGTCGAAGAATCTCGATTGGGATCGACGCTACAGATGAGCCTACGCCTCTACTAGTATTTCTAGGGTGTGTACAGTTCTGGTCGAGGTGAGGATTTAGCTTTCAGCGTTTTGCGAGATATTCAGAAACCACTCTATGTGATGTCAAAGAGCATGCAATTCTAAGGGGTATCAAAAGTTTATTTGATGAAAATCGGTTTTGAAATGGCTGAGATATCCAAAAACAAGGTGAAAGAAAGAGATCCTAATAAAAGGCGTGGCCTGCCGCATTTATTATTTTCATTTTTTTTTTTTTTTGGATATCTCAGCCATTTGAAACCAATTTTCATCAAATGAATGTCGAATCCTTCTTAAAATTACATGCTCTTTCATATTTCATCAGAGCTTTCTCATTATCTCACTTAGGAATGTTCAAAACATGAATCCCCACCTCAACCATTACTGTACAGTCCCTTTCAGGGAGAACACTCAAAAGTTTGACGTACTTGCAGACTCGACTGCCTCGATTTCGCAGTATGGACCGTTATAACCGAGCGGACAGCGGCACTGGGTCACCATAGGCGCATAAGGCCACTCTGTAAGCAAATAATCATGTTATTATCAAGGGGTGATTTTCCATAGCTGGGCTAAAATATCAAAATGTCACAATTCTACGAGAGTCGAATGTGTCTTATACGTACTACTTAGCAAATGAGTAAAAAAAAAAATAGTATCTTCATAATCATATCCGGTATTTCAATTCAATTCTTTTTTAATTCAATTTATTTCCTCAAATCTGATAAAAAAGACAGTTACATTGTACATCACAGTATACACCATAAAGGCAAATGAAAAATATACAAAACATAGGCCTTATATTTCATCATAATTTATCTTCAACACGTTCAAAGAATCGATAATAACAAGGCAAGTGCCATAATGTTTCTCGCCCATTCGCGTACAAGAAATTGTACAATTGAAATTGAGCTCTAAAAGTTCGTTGACCCATGCTTGTGACCATTGACCTTATGGTGACCATCCACTCCCCAAGGGTCATCTACCATCCAAGTTTAGTCAAAATTGGAGTTATGGATCAAAAGTTATGACCCATAATAGAGACGTGCCATAAAAACTTAACATTGGGCTCTAAAAGTTCGTTGACCCCTGCTTTTGACCATTGACCTTGTGGTGACCATCCACTTCCAAAGGGACATCTACCATCCAAGTTTAGTCACAAATGGAGTTATGGATCAAAAGTTATGACCCATAATAGAGACGTGCCATAAAAACTTAACATTGGGCTCTAAAAGTTCGTTGACCCCTGCTTTTGACCTTTGATCTTGTGGTGATCATCCACTCCCCAAGGGACATCTACCATCCAAGTTTGGTCACAAATGGAGTTATGGATCAAAAGTTATGACCCATAATAAAAACGCGCCATAAAAACTTAACATTGGGCCCTAAAGTTCATTGACCCCTTCCTGTGAGCTTTGACCTTGAGGTGACCTTCATATATGGTAAAATGTGAGACTTTGTATGACCCCTCTTCCCTCAGACGCCGCATGCGATCCCTAGTCTCCCCTCACCTCCGGTGGGCTCGACAAAAATGATGTATTATGCTCAAAGTGTTGATTCTTATATCGATACCGTGGCGTTATCATTACCATTTGATTCTTTTATTTACGATCAATACCTACGCCATCTTTCCGAAGGCGTTGTCGTGCGAAGTACTGATCATTCGGCGGTGAAGAGTGGTTATTCGTACTTACCACACATGAAGGGTAGGGAGGAGTTACAGAACGACTGGACAATCTGGAATTGGTTATGGGTCGCCTTGTAGGCCAGGCACTCCCCTCTCTCACCAGTGATGTCACCAACATCCGGGAACGTCACGTTGGATGGGGACCACTTCCAGTCTCCGTCGATGGCATGGTAGCGGGCGCTCGTCCAAAATGTTTTTGAATTTTCTGTTAAGACTTAAGATAAATGATGACCGAAATACGTAGGACATATTGTGATTTGTTTTTTCCTCTTGTAATTCACCGGTGCATGAACACAGACTGTATAACAAGTGCTCAACTTTGTACAGAAACACTTAGGAAATATTATATTGCTTAGGAAATATTATATTGCTTATTCTCTCTTGCACTGTCACCTGCACACACGACGCACTGTCACTCGCACACACCTACACTTTTATTGTCTACTATATCATGCAGTAGTCAATAGTGCAGCGTGCTGGTTTATTTTTTTTTTCTTGTTTTAAAGCGCCAAGTCACTATTTTTCTTTTCTTTTTTTTTTCTCTAGCAAAATGTGTTTCGTGTATTAAGATTAAGAGTTTTATGAGTACATATATGATTGGTGTTGTATTATATTGGTATCACATATTCAGATAGGGCCTCATCCACGTCAAGCTCTGCTTATGATGATGGTTCCCTGTATTGATTTCTCCTTTGTTAATAGATACAGTATGCCTTAATATGTTATTTTGATTCATATGTCACTTCAGACTAATGTTGTTACGCAAATGATTTTTTTTTGTATTGATTTGTATGTTATCTGTATCATTCTGTTTTCATTTGCAATTGTATTCGGAGAAAGAAAATGCAAAAATAAACCAAACAAACAAACAAACAAAGGAAGATATTATTCAGAGGGGTGAGTGAAGGCTCAGGTTTGAGTTTCTTCAGTTTGTCTCCCTCTACAAATGAAAATTCGGAGCTTGGGTATTAACATTTTGTTCCGTGTTCATCGTGTCACTGACGGCAACCAGGGACAGCCTGGTGCTAGTGTCGCTGCCCGGAAAGCAGTAGATGACAGGTTCGAGTCCCACTGGTTCCTTTTTTCCGACATGTATGTTAATTTACAGATCAGCAGTTGCGATCTTAACAAATTTTCATTGAGAGGGAGACAAACTGAAGAAACTCAAACCTGATTATATTGTTTGTAGAGCAATTTCATAAAAATACGATAAAAAATACATTAAGCAATGATAAAACA
This sequence comes from Diadema setosum, assembly GCA_033980235.1. Taxonomy (NCBI): domain Eukaryota; kingdom Metazoa; phylum Echinodermata; class Echinoidea; order Diadematoida; family Diadematidae; genus Diadema; species Diadema setosum. The sequence continues at coordinate 6,037,859 of CM067072.1, read as the reverse complement.
CCCATCTATGCTAAAATCTCTCAACTGTTAGGCAGGTTCGTTGTGGTTTCTGTCATCCCTCTAAAACGACATTTACAATGCATACTTTGTACTTGGTATTACCGTAATTGTTAATTTATTCATTTATTCATTTGATTTCGTGGACATTCTCACATACATAATCATATCGGTTCAAAGTCAGAGCATGCCTACAAAAACATCCATCTGACATTTCAAGATTCGTATACAGACTAGATTTGCTTATCTGTATTTCCTCGTGAGTACTTAAAACTGACTGTAGGCAATGGTAAGATTAAAGCTACAATACAAATTCGATTATTTATAATCATCTCGGATGTGATGGGAACGTACTATTTCGGCGAAGCGGTCCAACATCCTCCTCCTCCGTTTTATTTTCGTAAGAAACGATTTCCCCCTCGTGAGTCTGACAGTAGTTGTAAGCCTCGAACCAGGTCATGTCCTGCTGGAAGAAGACGTAGAAGCGGGGGTTGTCCTCTGCATGGTAGTGCATGGTACCAACGATGGCCCCGAGGGGACCTAACGTGGATGTAGTCATGCGTGTCACAAAGACGAATGAAGAAACCGGGATTAGATGAATACGAATTTACGGTACTATTATCATCATCATCATCATTTTCATCTGTTCATTTAATGTAGTGGACATTATGATTTACGGTACTATCATCATCATCATCATCATTTTCATCTGTTCATTTAATGTAGTGGACATTATGATTTACGGTACTATTATCATCATCATCATCATTTTCATCTGTTCATTTAATGTAGTGGACATTATGATTTACGGTACTATTATCATCATCATCATCATTTTCATCTGTTCATTTAATGTAGTGGACATTATGATTTACGGTACTATTATCATCATCATCATCATTTTCATCTGTTCATTTAATGTAGTGGACATTATCACATACGTAATCACATCGGTTCCAAGTCAGAGTATTCGTACAAAAACATTCATCCGATACATCATGTTTGACTTGCTTTAATTTGAGTTGCTCTGATCTGACTTATCAGTTTCTGCATTATCATTGTACATGTACACATTGTTTATAGTAATTCTACATACATCCGTTGCTTACAATGTCGTTTAACAAGTGTATACACGGTACAATAAAGGGCTACAACTTAAGCGTAGCGTATACATATTGTGTGTGTGTCTGTGTGTGTCTGTGTGTCTGTGTGTGTGGTTGTGTGTCTGTGTGTGAGTATATTATGATTAACATATATAATTTATTGCACCATCCATAGTCTTTTCATCTTCGAAAGCTATTGTGAACATAAAACAATACTCGGCATCTTTTAACTGATGCACTCTTTCTCATATCGTCAAACCAGAAGAAAAAATATGTATGATTCCATTCTTCTTCTTTTTTTTTCACTTGCCACGCTGAAGCAAATCGTTCGTTTCATAATATATTTTGTACTGGGCGTGCTGGGTATGGAGGAGGGGCATGCTGCAAGACAGAGGTAACATTATCTTTTTTTTTTTCTTTTTCATTAGCATTTGACGAAAAACCACACAACCGTGGTGAATACTGAAGTATACTCACGATAGACGTTCATACATGTTCCTCCATTCTGGCAAGGGTTATACACGCATGTGTGGTTATATTGCTGTGCCTGACATAGGGTCATTCCTATGAAGGAAAAAAAAAAACAAACAAGCAAAAATCAATCATGCTAATTTGGCACCGAAGTGTTCATACTTGGACAAGGGGGGTTACCATTTCATCTGTGTAGATTACAGCGACACTCGAATACTAGAAGTGGTGTGCACATCGTATAGTATACAAATAATGACTGCTATCAGGGGCACAGTTAAAATTATGGGCCCAAGGTGATGTGAAAACCGTAACTATGCCCGAAACGAAGCTTTTCGAGATCGATTTTACAAAGATGATGAGGGAGCTTTAGATTTTAGACTCGCGGACGTTCAGAGGTAGAAAAAAAAAAAACCGTATCCGGGCAATTACCCCAGAGGGCAATTACCCCCCGGCCAAATACTGGTTAGTGGTAAGGTTAGAGTAAAGATTAGGGTTAGGTTTAGGGTTAGGAGCTTGGAATAGGGTTAGGGTTAGGTTCAAGATTAGGATTAGGATTAGAGCCAGGGAAAGGGTGCGGGGTAATTGCCCAGGGGGTAATTGCCCTAGACCGGGAAAAAAACATGTTCTGAGCGAGCGCAGAAGCGCGCGTCAAGTCGATCTATTTTTAGCTTGCATCGCCTGAGTTTTTCACTACGCGTACTGGTCTGTTTTTACGTCCGCACAGTTTGCAACGTACAGAACTACTTCTAGACAGGGCAGAGCCAGGCAAAAACTGCCTTTTTTTCCAGTCAAGGTTTTCTCACTTGATTCTGGTACTTTAGACCATACTTAACAAAATAAGCTTCTGCGCCATCTCGAAATCTGTCCCAAATCCAAGATGGCCGCCAAATATCCAAAATGGCCGCCAGAACACCTAAAAAGTGCCTTCTGTAGTTAAAATTTGTCTGGGGATGGGTTTTTTTTTACTCTATTTGATGATAAATGGTAAGAGGAATAAGATTCAGTGTATTAAAATTAAAATCAGTTTCTTTTTTATTGCGAAAATCCAACATGGCCGCCAGACGCAGCTCCCGAAATTAATAAATGTCATAATAACCGGAGGGCCAAACCCTAAAAACTTGCTTACTTAACAAGTGAGTTCCACTCTCTCTACAAACTAAGTAGACCATGCTTATTTTCAAATTTTTATTGTTACAAACAACATTCCACTGGTATACGTCAAAAAATTTGTTGCGAAAGCCTCCAAATCCAAAATGGCGTCCAAGATGGCCGCCATATTTACTGAATTTGCTATTTGAAAGATAGAATTTGATAGAAACATCAGATTTCAACAAATGTGATGTCATATGAAAGAAAATAAAATTTTCTACAAGTTGATACCATTTTTGTGGGCGATTGTGATAATTGAATTGAGATATAAAGGAAAAACACTCATTTTTTGATATTTTTCTGAAAAAAAATGAAAATCATGAAAATGCTTGATTCAGCATAAATCAGAAAAAGACTGAAGAATTATCTTGAAACGTTTTTAAGAAATTTGTTTAACATATAATTAATATCAGGAGAAAATTAGGGGTCAGTATCATTTGCGGTTCAGGAGTTATAATGTCTCAAACTTGAAAACTCACTATGTAAAAATTTCCACTCTAGCTGTGACAAGACCTTGTTGATCGTAAAGAGAGTCTGCACGCGCCAAGACTACTACACGCACCACTGGCACTGACGCTTGCAGCAGTGCCAGTGGTGGGTGTAGTAGTCTTGGTGCGCGCAGACTTCTTTGACAAACAAGAGTTTGTGCCTGCAAACTAACTTTTCATACCAAGTGGTAGCCCAGGTGACGCTGATCGTTATTATTTCAAAGTAGATTGTTCTGATATGTTTTTATGCCTTTGCCAACGAAGTGGCCGGAGGCATTATGTTTTCGGGTCCGTCCGTCTGTCCGTCCGTCCGTCCGTACGTCCGGACGTCCGGACCGTTTTGTTTTTGTCGATATCTCAAGAACCGTGTGATGGTTTTACATCAAACTTGGTATGAGGGTATATCCTGGAGGATAATACTTTATTTGGATTTTAGGGTCATGGGGTCAAAGGTCAAAGGTCACAGGTTATTTTGTGAAAAAAGGTTGAAATTTCATGTTTTTCTCCATATCTCGCAAATGGTTAAAGGTATCTTCATGGAACTTAGTATATATATATGCTTGTACCGATAGGCAGTGATTATCTAGGAAAGTTGGGGGTCATGGGTCAAAGATCAGGGGGGTCAAATGTCAAGGTCAACTCCTCAAAATATCACTACTTATATTTATGCAATGCCTGAATGTTTGTTTTTTTAACTTGATGTATGCATGTATTACCAAATATATATTCTGTGGGAAGTTTTTGCCAAAAGTCAAAAGTCAAAAGGTCAAAGGTCAAGTGAAAGTGCTTAATTGCACTTTTTCCTCCATATTTCGAAAGTAACTCAAGGTATCATCATGAAACTTTCATATTTATGCATGTTCTACCTGACAGTGATTCTCTTTGGAACTGTGAGGTCAAAGGTCAAAGGCCAGGTTTAGATAATGCTATTTTACCATTTGATACTGAAATTATACTTTTTCTCAATACCTTGAAAACTACTCAATGCATAAACTTATAAAAGGGTCAAAAGTCAAGTAAAAATCATCAGTTCCCCCCAATACCTGCACTCTGACGTTTTAATCATTCATCCAATTGAACCTAGTTCTAGGAAAGTGAACATTCAGCACATTTGTGGCAAACCTGTCATTTTAATATTTTGCCAATTGTGTGAAACTGTCATCACACATTGTCAAGACATTGATTTGTGGCAAACCTGTCATTTTAATATTTTGCCAATTGTGTGAAACTGTCATCACACATTGTCAAGACATTGTACTATAGACCTATTAGGAGAACCATGCATTTTTTATACTAAGTTGTCAACAGTTTAATATCAATGTTATGGTTTCTTGAAAAGAAATGGTGATATCTCCATATGTTTTAGGCTTCATATATATATATATATATATTTTTACATGGTAGAATGTTTTGTGATAAAACTAACCTGCACATATAAATCGAATGTGATATCTCTTCCAATGGTAAACGATACCTTTAGTGTGTTGCGTCAGAGTCAAATCTTGATTAATAATTTGATATATTTGTCCTTGTTTAAACCATATTGAGGGTTTATTTATCTATTTTTTTTTTTGGGGGGGGGGGTGGTGGAGCTCATTTTAGTGTTTTGGTAAGGCCCGATCTTTGATTTAAAAAAGAAATGCTTCTGTATCAAAGATATGCTTTTGTACTTGTATGTTACTCTGGTGTTGTAGAAACGTGAATGATGATGGCATATGTGTAATAATATCTGAAGAGTTTGTTTGCAAAAACCGATAAGTCCATTTTTGAAGATTTTGAAGTACGGTCTCTGTCATAAAGTACAAAATAATACCTTTTAAATGATATATTGGTCACTACATTTAAAGGTACATTTTTGAAGTTATGATCAAAAGAAGCAAAATTTTTCTTATTATTCTCTTTATTTTTCTTGACCTTCAATCGCAAATATCTCCATTTGACAAATATGGACTTATCGGTTTTTGCAAACAAACTCTTCAATTCTGATCCGTACATGTCCCTGAAAGCCCTTCTGATCCGAGCAGCCCCCCCCCCTCCCGAAAAATCCGACATGGCGGCAATTTCTCAAAATTGCTTTTAAATGTGTTGTGCGAAATTACTTTTCAGTATATTGTTCAAATAACACTGTCCAAAATGATCATTCATGCTGTATATTCACATTTCTGAGGGGCCCACATTCTACAAGACTTGTCTTGTCAGTGGGTCCCTCCATTTTTCGAATTATCCACAATGCTTACTTACTTCAAATCACTCGAGTTTTATGATAATCTGTAATGATTGTAAGGTGATCATCCTACATAGTTTTGAGCACCTGATTTTCTGTTACCAAAAAAGAAGAAGTGATGTTTATATGTTCTTGTCGAAAATGAAATAAAACATTGAATTGAATTGAATTGAATTTACAAATAAAGAATAAAGAATAGATTTTTTTAACATGGTTTTAGGCTGATTTCATGTGGGTTATAGTATCAAAATTGCATTGAACTAATGCCATTGGTAGATGCTTTCACATTTTAGATATCAGGATCACTCGAGAGTGGAAATGTTCATTTTCATTCCTTTTAGAGTGATCTCAGGGATCACTCAAAGAGTGACGAGTGATCCCTAAGGTCACTCTAAAATGAGTGAAAATGAAAATGTTCACTCAAAATTCACTCCAATTTTACTTTAAATTTACTGATTTCCGTTATTAACTCCTTCAAAAATGAAACTTCCACTCGATTTTTTTTTCTTTCTCGGAGTAGAATATCACTGGATTTAAAAATATCTCCATAAAAACCCATGACGGTTTGAAAGAGCACTACAATGTTCAAAATATATAAAAACTATAAATAGATAGCACAACAGACAAAATTGTACCAAAATTAAAATAATACATTTAATTTGGCGCAATAAACTATGTCAGCTTTGATGGCCTGCAATCTTGAAGTTTTTGAGAGATTGATCCAAATTTTGTTTTAAACTTTCTATAGCATGGTTGTTTCAAGCTTCTACCTCTATTTGAAAGACATTTTTTGCTTCATCTCATCTGCTCCAGAACAGTCTACTTTGAAATGATAGCGATCGGCGTCACCTGAGCTACCACTTGGTATGAAAAGTTAGTTTGCAGGCACAAACTCTTGTTTGTCAAAGAAGTCTGCGCGCACCAAGACTACTACACCCACCACTGGCACTGCTACAAGCGTCAGTGCCAGTGGTAGGTGTAGTAGTCTTGGCGCGTGCAGACTCTCTTTACAACCAACAAGGTCTTGTCACAGCTAAAGTGGAAATTTTTACATAGTGAGTTTTCAAGTTTGAGACATTATAACTCCTGAACCGCATATGGTACTGACCCCTAATTTTCTCCAAATATTAATTATATGTTAAACAAAATTCTTAGACACGTTTCAAGATAATCCTTCAGCCTTTTTCTGATTTATGCTGAATCAAGCATTTTCATGATTTTCCTTTTTTTCAGAAAAATATCAAAAAATGAGTATTTTTCCTTAAAATCTCAAACCAGTTATCACAATCGCCCACAAAAATGGTATCAACTTGTAGGAAATTTTATTCTCTTTCATATGACATCACATTTGTTGAAATCTGATGTTTCTATCAAATTTCATCTTTCAAATAGCAAATTCAGTAAATATGGCGGCTATCTTGGACGCCATTTTGGATTTGGAGGCTTTCGCAACAAATTTTTTGAGGTAGACCAGTGGTATGTTGTTTGTTACAATAAAAATTTGAAAATAAGCATGGTATACTTAGTTTGTAGAGAGAGTGGAACTCACTCGTTAAGTAAGCGAGTTTTTAGGGTTTGGCCCTCCGGTTATTATGACATTTATTAATTTCGGGAGCTGCGTCTGGCGGCCATGTTGGATTTTCGCAATAAAAAAGAAACTGATTCTAATTTTAATCCACTGAATCTTATTTCTCTTTATCATCAAATAGAGTAAAAAAACCCTTCCCCAGACAAATCTTAACCATCAGAAGGCACTTTTTAGGTCCTCTGGCGGCCATTTTGGATTTTTGGCGGCCATCTTGGATTCGGGACAGATTTCAAGATGGCGCAGAAGCTTATTTTGTTAAGTATGGTCTAAAGTACCAGAATCAAGTGAGAAAACCTTGACTGGAAAAAAAGGCAGTTTTTGCCTGGCTCTGCCCTGTCTATTCATGCACTGATCATAATATGGGGGCGCGATTTTATTTTTTATACGTTGCGTCTCAGCCTATAAATCTAAAGCTATTTTTCAACACGACGCGACGCAGGGGAGAGGAGAACGTCCAGCGCACTCGTCGTCTCAAACGTCCGCGCGTCAAAATCTAAAGCTCCCTAATATGAATACAATGATACCAGTAATAATTGATGTGACCATAACTGAACGTTATGGATGGCAGCTGATGAGGCTGAAACTCTCCTTGAATTCGAAACGTTTTAGGGCCGATATGTTATATCATGGTGATGAGTTTCCGGTGTTTACTATATTTATACCAGACTAATTTTGAAATCCGTGCGACCAGGAGCAGACGTTTACCCTTTTGTGTATGTCTGCTTCAGAAACGGATTTTAATCTAACATCCCATCGCATCCTGGTCGCTGATGAAGAATGCGATGACTAACCAGTTTGGTGTCTTGTTTTCTATATCATGTGCTTTCCTCGCCAGGATAAAGCGTTTTAGTCTAATGCCATTTTAGGTTTATATATATATATATATGTATATATGTATATATATATATATATGTATAATACATATATATATATGTATTTATATATATATATATATATATATATATATATATATATATATATATATTATATATATATTATTTGTTTGTTTGGTATACAGCACTGAACTAACAACGAACTTGTTAGCGGTATATAGCGATTTCCATTTGTCTGCTTAGAACGAAATAGTTGTGAACAACAAGCATGACAGGCCAGTGCATATTTATCGCAGTCAGTCAGATCGAGTACAAAAACATCCTCTACACCCCGCTGCATGTGATCATTACTTTTAATAGTCGACACTTCCCGCACGCAATTAAGTCTTCTGAATATTTCACGATAAGCTTTCAACGTTATTAAACGTACTCTTAGAAATTGATTTCTGAAATTCACTCGTCCATATCGCATCGATAATTTCGATATTGCACTTCATTACTATAACAAGGCCATAATCAACTGACAATAGCAAGTGTGCGATGAAGTAATATTTTTCCCTCTTTTCATTTGACATGACTTCAGTTCAATTTCAGTACTGCATATCTGTCATTTTTATTGATCTTATGTGATCAAACATATTCACATAAGAATTAGTACGGTAAGCTCAGACTGAAACCAGACTGTCTGAATAATAATAATAATGATAATAATAATAATAGTAATGATAATAATAATATCATAATAATAATAATAATAATAATAATGATAATAAAACATCAAAGTTCCTTCCTTACGATTGCAATAGCTCAGTCTCACAAGGCAGATAAACAATTATCAAGGCTGGTTCATCACGAACACTACAGAACAATAAAATAGCGGAAAGGAGAAGGGAGAGAAAGGTTGTGTAGTACGTTGAATTGAGATTTGCTTTCTTCATGTTTAGATTGTTACTGTTAGTCACCCTGAGAAGGCAAAAAAAAAAATTATCTGACGCTTAAAAGTTATTGACCAATGACATCACCGGGTATTCCAATTCATAGCCCACTTTGAGAGGATAAGTAGAGATGTCTGGCATATGGGATTTTTGCAGACCTCCCAACCTTTCTGACTGAAAAATAGGGATGGTTTGGCTCAAAAGTACGAAAGAAAGAGCAGTTCCCACGGGACTGTGTAGGGGTAAAATTATCACGAAAAATATAAAAATCCTACTGAAACAAGAGCTGGGAATGGTCAAAATTCAGATTCTTTCCTCCAAATTCAGAATGGCTGGGAGGTCGGTTTTTGGTTGGTGAATACATGTGACTTCGTTTCGAGTCCTATAAGGTAGGCCTCTATTGCACGTCACATTTAATACATTCGACGAGTGAGGTGACCCGTGTGAACCGACGCACCACTAACAGAGCCAAATTTACAAACTGAGTGCCTCTTTGAATAAGCCCACCGCACACTACACGATTTTGCCCCGATTCACCGGTCTTAAGACCTGGAGACTAGAGGTGTGACGTCACAGTCTTGCCATTTTCTAGTCGTACGACTGGGTCTTAGCGCCAGTCGTAGAGATTTGACATGTTGAATTTCTACGACCGGTCGTAGGCTTTCAGCCATTCACAATGCAGTAAAATGCAAGCGCACACAGTGCGCACTGCGCCCGCTTTACAGTCGTAAGCCTACTCGTATATTAGGGCAGATATGTAGCAAAAATTGGTCGAGATGCTCACATCCGGCGGAAAGTATGAAATTTTGCATGTAGAGGTATTTTGGGGCGCTGATTTCAAAAATTGTATGCACCTTGTAATGACACATACTCTGATGAAGAAAAGGACAAATTCTTTGGAAATCTCTCAGAAATTATCAACAAGATCCATGACAGTGAAGACCTCTACGTCATGGGAGACTTCAGTGGCAGAGTAGGTGAGAGAAGAATGCCATGGACACCACATCTTGGCCCACACAGTGACCATCGAACACCCTGCAATTACAATGGCAACCATGTGCTGGAACTGTGTGCAGAGCATGAACTTCTGGTCGCCAACACCCTCTTCCAACATCAACCCAGCCATATTTATAGCTGGTATAAGTGGAACGACATAGAAGTAAGGTCTCAGATTGACTTTATTCTTACAAGAACTGGTATGAGAAATATCATTACGGACGCAAGGGCCATACCAAACGTGTTCCTGGACACAGACCACAGACCAATCATTTTGAAACACACAGCACAGAAACAGAAGAGGCCAGGCAAAAGGAAACAGGCAGAGAGAATTAACACGAGGAAGCTTCAAAATACTGAGGTACAGGACCACATCCTCAACACGGTAGGCCAAAAGCTGAAAGAGGTGGACCCCACAAATATGAATGTTGAAGAGGCCTGGAGCACCTTCAAAGCTGCTCTTCTGGACACCTTGCAAGATGCCTGCGGCTGTAGAAAGGCAGGGAACGGAACAAGAAAAGCGACAGCATGGTGGAACGAGGACGTCAAAGAGGCAATCAAAGAAAAGAAGAGGCTCTTCAAGGTCTGGCTGAAGTCAAAGCAGGACGATGACTACAAAACGTACAGCCTCGCAAGAAGAAATTGCAAGCGAGTGATAAAAGCAGCAAAGGAGGCCTCGTGGAAAAAGTATGGTGAAGACCTTAGTGAATTGTGCAAACACTCCCCGAGAGAGTTTTACAAAAGCGTGAAAGCCATGCGGGTACGTGACGAACCCTTCGACCCCACCACTGGGATTAATGACGCAAATGTCCCTCGGATAGGACATAAAATGGAGGTCCCGTGTATGAGAGAGTCACAGCTCATGCACGTAAAAGATCCCGCTTCATTCATTCATCGCAAAGAGCAGGGTGTCTAACCCGGTGAAGTGGTCCCACCCCACATCCAACTGGACCCCATGGAAGACCAGCTTAGTGTAGCTGAATATGGGCTATCCAGCCATCTTCACAGATGGAAAATGAACAACAATGGGCAGCCCCTGCAGGAAGAGGATGAGATCATGCAGAGATGGGAGGAATATTTCAAGGACCTGCTAAATCCATCAGGAGTGAGCGACACACAATCACAGTTCACTCCCAACCACCCAGACCACTCCGAACCAACCATCTTGGAGAGTGAAGTAAGATGGGTCATTAAGAAAAGTCCTAAAGGAAAATCAGCAGGCGTAGATGGCATAACAACAGAAGCTGTCCTGGCCTGTGGAGAGACGGGAGTTGAATGGATCACAACCATCTTCCAAAAGGCGTGGGAGGAAAGGAGAGTCCCAGAAGACTGGCAGAACGCTGTCGTGGTACCAATATGGAAGAAAAAGGGGAATAAGAAGGATTGCAGCACCTACAGGGGCATATCACTCCTCGGCCATGTAGGTAAGATGTATGCAAAAATCTTGGAGCAACGTACCAGGGCGAAGGCAGAGCATTTCCTGAGTGACGCCCAGCTTGGCTTTAGGAAAGGGAAAGGCTGTACTGACGCCATCTTTGCACTGAGACAGCTGAGTGAAAGGGCCCTAGAGTACAACAAAGCACTCCATCTGGTATTTGTTGACTAAGAAAAAGCATTCGATAGAGTGAACAGAGACAAGTTATGGAGAGTCCTGGAGCACTATGACATCAAGGGGCAGCTCCTAGACAATATCAGATCTATATACACCAACAGCAAGAGCGCAGTTCGCACCTCTAGTGGACTTTCCAACTGGTTCCCCGTATCTTCCGGGGTGAGACAGGCTGTGTCCTCTCCCCCTGCTCTTTAACATATACATGGACCATATCACAAAGGAGGCAAACCCAGACCTGGATGCACTAAATGAACTCTTGTTTGCTGACGATCAAGCCATAATGAACAACAACAAGGATAAATTGCAGGAGCACACAGATCTCCTCAACGCATGCTGTGAGAGTTAAACTATATGACATGAAAATCAGTGTGGGTAAGACTGAAACCATGACAGTCAGTACTTGAATCCCAGAGAAGCTTGAAATCAACATCAATGGAGCTCAACTGAAACAGACAACTGAGTTCAAGTACCTGGGCAGTATATTTACAGAAGATGGGAAACTAGACAGAGAAATAGAAACACGCTGTCAGAAAGCAAACGCAGTCAGCTACCAACTGGCCCCCCTTCTTAGACACCCCAACATCCCAATGTGCACAAAGGCAAAGCTCATCAACACCATCTTCCTGCCAACTCTCACTTACCAGTGCCAGACATGGCCCCTATTACAAGAACTCTTGAGCAAAAGCTGGTAACGTGCGAGATGAAGTGTCTGAGGAAAGCCGTGAACAAGACTAGGAGGGACATGATACGAAACGAGGTGATCAGAGACATGGTAGGCGCCACATCTGTCCTACATCATATTAAGCAACAACGTATTAAATGGTTCGGTCACCTCACGCGGATGCCACCCAACCAGCCACCCTTACAAGCTTATAACCTGAGATACTCTGGTGCGAGAGCCAGAGGCAGACCAAGACGACGCTGGAGAGACTCTGTGGCAGATACCCTGAATGCTCACGATATGTCCCTTCTCCAGGCTACCAGCCTTGTAGCATATAGACGCTTATGTCTCCCCGCGACGCCCCCGGGTACAAGCGGAAGGAAAAAGTAAAGTAAAAGTAAAGATTTCAAAAATTTAAAGACCCCTATCTTCAGTTCTGAATGACCTGTGGCTCCAAACTTTGGTACACAAGAGCGTTTTGACATATTGAATTTGATGACAGATTAATTTGAAGTGTCTGACAAACATCGAGATCGCCATTTTGAATTCCAATATGGCCGCCTCGACGAGATGTTCAAAATCCATATCTCGAGTTCTAAGTGGTGATTGACACTGAAATTAGGTGCAAACAAGTATTTTAACATACTGAGTTTAAAAAATGGACTAATGTGATGTGTCTGACAAACGCAATGGCCGCTATTTTGAATTCCAATATGGCTGTGATGACAAACATCACGACTAACATTCACAGTAATGCCAAAAAGTGCAGCAAAAATGAAGCATAATGCACCTGTCACTGACGTCACAATGTAAATAAAGCGATCTTTTTCACATAATATCTGCCCCACTAGTAAAGGCCCGGTCCCACTGGCCGACGGACACAAAGCGTATGCAGAAAGGACACAGCGGACGAGCAAAATTTCGGGGATGGCTTCATCCGCTTTCATCCGCTCCAGAAATTGACAAAATTGGCGAAAATTGGCGGTAATAGAACGGAAAAAGAACGGCCGTGGGTAGTATGTAGCGAGGATGTTAAACGGATGTTCATCGGAAGCCTAGCGGATGAAAGCGGATGGAAGGGGATGACAGCTCCGAAGGGGTTACCGGAGATAATTGCGAAGCGGGCGCATAGCAGAAAAAGCGGATGCAGAGTGGATGCAGAGCGGATGCAGAGCGGATGCAGAGGGGATGCTTTCGAAATGCTTTATATACGAGATGCATACGCTTACATCCTTTCTATTAACGTGCTATTAACGATGTAAAGACGTTCCACGTACCATATCTTTCCTCCCTCTTTCCGTTTTTAGCTGCAGCGGATGTGAGTTGCGAGGATGCCCAGAGGATGCAGAGAGGATGCAGCGGACGTTTAAAGGATACCGCACGGATATACAACGTTTGTTGCTCGTATGTCGCGGATTTACATCGTACACAGCGGAAAGTTCATCCGTTCTAAAAGTTTTAAGCAGCTTAAAACTTTTTGCGCGGATGAAATCACATTGTACGGATGCTCGATGGATAGAGCGGATGAAACAAGTATGCGATGGGTACACAGCGGATTCGTAGCGTTTTCCAACGGATGGCAAGATTTTTTGTACGCTTTACATCCTCTTTGCATCCGTAAGTGCAGTGGGACCGGGCCTTAAGGTTCGGTCGTAAAGTGTGCGGTGTCTTGTCGTGCAACTGGCAATAAGACCCATCCACAGCTTGGCTTAAGACTTTAAGACCAGTCTGATCGTGTAATGTGCTGTGGCCTTTACGCGTTTGTAAAAGGTATGTTCTGAATGTATTTGCTTTTGACGAGAATGCTCTTCGTATACTAGTAAGTGAGAATATATGAAAGCAGGGAAAATGATAAAAGCTCTTCTTCTTCCCACCAACTCGGTCTCAGCAAGCACTATATATAGCTATACTTGTAGTTTGTTTTTTTGAATGTCCGGGCCAGCGCTTTTGCATGTTTCTTGAAAAAGTTTTTTTTTTTTTTTTTTCAGCATATCAACTACTTGGGTTTTGGTTTTGTTACTGTAGTTTTCCAGACATTTGCTGATGACGGTTTACTATTTCACTTTTGTAATCATGATGATAGAAACAGGGTCATCCCACAAGACCGACAGCCACGAGTCATACAGCCCACGAGTTCGACACTATAGGTAAAAACAGCCCACGAGTCGGTCTCGTGGGCCATGTTAGCTTTAAGTGTCAACTCATTGGCTGTTATGACTGGTGAGCTGTATAACTCATGGGCCGTATGACTCGTGAGCTCTATGACTCGTGGACTGTATGACTCATGGTTGGTGCACCCATAGAAACAGACTGTTAAATTTGACATAAACAAATACACTTTAAACACACACACACACACACACACACACACACACACTATAAACCTCTCCGCTAGCGCACTTAGACACAAGCTGACTGTATATTTTTTGTAGCTTGGTTGTTTTTGGTAAAATCTTGCACAACATGATATTTCGGGGAATTTTGTCAATGTTTTACGAAGCTGCCCTACTTTTGAAAATAGCACCACATAAAAGAGAAGAAAGTAATAACGCTTTTAGATATAGTATGGCATTAGGCCATTTAGTATGTTCACCCGAATTGGATTGAAGTACACAAAGTGTATTACTGGTTACTCTTTCATCTGATGTCTGTACGGGATGATGAAGTCAACACAATGTAATTCCATTAGCTCGCCATGTATGGACAGTCTATTCGTTATATCTAAACCCTGAATAGAAGATATAATTATGTGAGTGAATGATACGCGAAATGACACATCACAGAAAGAACAAAGAAGTGATTCAATATGTGACTCATACTAAGGTCTTCACATAAGCCTTGGCTATAATTTTTTTGAATAGAACGATATTGATACTTAGCAGGTACTTTGTCATTTTGTAGATAACGGAGAAGACAAATCTGAAAGTACCACCTCAAGCACACTCGCATTGCATTTGCTGGTAAAGCAGATCATCCATCCTTTTTTTTTTTATATAGTTCTACGAAAACTGAAGTATGATTACATTCTAAAATGGCGTTCTTGATGGAAAGTAGATCCGGTCATAAAAACACCGCCTCTCCCCTCGTTAAGATTTCATGTTGATATTGGTGGATTCAGTGAATGACAGACGAAAGAGGAAGCTAAGTTGGCGTCGTATTTCAGTCACGAAACGTATGAGAGCAGAGCAAAATATTTCTGAAAGCCCATTCAATGTCTAAGTGACTTATTTTTTATTGCTATCTCTTGTGGTGTGACGGAAAAGCCGACAATGCTGACTCTGACAAAATAAGTTATATTGACCTTGATGTTGTTAACGAGCGAACCGGGTAGACTCGTCTGTGTTAACATATGGATTAAAACCGTCTACATAGGGAGTATGACTGAAAAACGAGTCACTTCCATTATTGATAAGTGTAGATATTTGTAATCAAAGCTGCTAAAAAAAATGAACATTTAGAAGTTTTGTTTGATAGCATTAAGAATATACTGTACCACTATGTAACAAGCAAGATGACAATGGATAGGTTTTAATTTCGCTCTATTTGATGGTGGACTTTCTTTAAAATGTTAGAAAATGACGCTTAACCTTTTGTTTTTAGGAACAAACGATTTATGATATATAAATATATATATATTATATACCTTACAGATTCATCGCGTGAACACATACCTTTAAATGACCAGACAAACAATTATAATTTTGTCATGACGTCACTTTTTCCTGATGTGTTAGACACGATGAATCAATTCGACGTAGAGTAGCAATGCTACATTATGTCTGAGGCAAATTGAAAGGGGTTGGTTTTAAAGCTATTTTGGTTTCATGGCGCTAAACCCGTCAATTTGCTTTCACGAGATCTGATTAATTCTATTTTGATTTCATTTGTAATCGCCAAGTGAAATAATGACAGATTTTACCTACTGATGTCTTATTCGGGCTTTAGATTTACAACATTCTTCGACGAAATACATGAATGCACTTCGCCATTTTTTCTTCTAATTCTACATACTGCCAATGCTATATCGCCTGACTGAGGATATCTTTCCGTGTTTTGACCTTGGGTCTCAATATTCGAAATTCGATACTCAATATTTCTGATTAACTTTCGTCCATAGTCCCAGCTTATGGTTTGTTTGTTTGTTTGTTTTATTTGTTTTATTTTATTTAATCACGGGATAAAATACCCTTGATCAGCCAGGTGAGGCTGTTTTTCAGAGAGGCCGTGAATACAGTGTTACAGCAACAACAAGAACAACAAAACAGTTAACACTTCAAATCAGTCAAAGCAAATTAACAATAAAAACCAAAAAAAAAAACAACAACAACAAGCATAACATAATGAAATACGTTACAACATAGCAGAAACTAGATACCAAGAACAAAAAAAAAAAGAAGAGGAATATATAGACGTAAACACTAAACACAAACGCTACATAAGAGGGTGACACAAACAAGTTCACTTAAATTCAGACAAATTAACTCAAACATAGTTATGAAATCCACACTATAACACATACTCTAACATTCTTTCAAAAGCTTTCAAATTACTTATTAGTCTTACATTTTTGGGGAGGTTATTGAATATTTTAACACTGGAAAAAATGCATCCCAATTTCTTGAAATTTGTTCTAGGTTTTGGAAGTGTGATAATATTGCCTGAATTACGTAAATGATATTTATCTATTGTAATAACTATTTTTTTAAACAGATAAATGATGGCAGTAACTGGTGTAATAATTTAATTTACGTTAAGGGTTAACTGCCAACAAATACCATGGAGTTCCTGGCTCATCGTCTTTATGTAAAATTAAGCTGTCCCCACCCCCCCCCCCCCCCCGCCCACACACACACACTCACACACAAACAAACAAACACACACACATACACAAAAGTAACGCACAACTGAACAAAGTCTCAAAAATGTAATCGAGTTAATTAAGCGCGCCTTTAAGACTTGCTTTGTAAAAGGAGACTTACCCTGGTTCAGCACAGTTCTATTATACTTAAAATGATTCGATGTATGAAATGATTTACAGAAAAGCTTTACTTGAAAAAGTGTTGCAGTGAGATCTAAATCACTCTTTAACATACCTGGAATACCGTAAATCAATGAACCATAATACATCGTATATTACAGACCTCATGCATGTTATTTTGATAACGTCATGCAATAGCCAGTTTTTGTCAATCCCATAATGCATTACCACATGCTGTTATGTACCGCCGATAACTACAGGAATTAGCACTCTGTAAATGTGTGATATACAATCAAGTTTATTTGAAAAGAGAGAGAGAATAAAAAAATCCTGGTTGGCATCGTCCTCAGTGCCTGTATAAACTTGAATTTATTGAAATATATAAGCGAATAAAAGATCTTAATGATGATCTTTATCTTAAAGTATATCCTCATCATCGTTCTATACATGTATGCAATATCTGGTTCCAGGTGATTTCCAAAAACAGAGCATTTTTTTTTATCTGTGTTGCTTATACTTTATTGTATTTACAAATTGCAATAGCATAATTATTATTTCAACTGATATACTGATGTATTCATATACACATCCGTACATCTGCTTTTGCGTAATTGATTTTTACCTCTAATTTTTTTTATGGTATTGTTGTTAGCTACTTGTTGCCTTGCAACAAATCCTGCTGAACATATTCTGTATTACCCTGCTTATCCCTTTTATCCGCTGTTTTTGATAGTCCTTATCTGAAGTTACGTGTCAGATTTTTCATAAGTTGTGTGTGTATATGCGTGTGTAAAATGGATTGTCGAAGTGTGTTATGTTTATTTTGTCTGTTTTATGTACACATTATGTGTGTATACTTGTATGTTTTCTTCCTTATCTGTACCTGATTGGACGGTAAATTCAACTGAGTAAGATTCATAGCAGTTAAAAACGATATGATTCTTTTCTTTTAATTCTTAATCAATGGGAGTGCTTTCATTTAAATGTGAACATTTTTTATACTTTAGTCAAATTTGGAGCTGGTTTGGAGTAGTTCGAGATCAAACTATAAAGTACACATTTCTGTGATTACACCATCGCTTAGGACCTCAATGCAAATTATAGCTATATTGATCGAGCTAACCTGAATAAAGATATTTCTATAGATAAATGAATTTAAAAAATACATATCTCCCTCAAGTAAATGACCGTTTATTGACGTGCCTACTTATAGGGAGATTCAAGAATATTTAGCCGATATTTTACTGAATTGTTCTGTACATCATAATCGGTGAGGGGATATCGACGGCGCGCTGCAATTGCACCACTCTGCATTATTAGAAATACAGCTTGGCGTATCCTAGTAACAACGCGACCAATCGATGATACCGGAGGAACTTTGTCATCAGTCATGTTCACAAAGGCTTCCCAATTGGTAATGCTTAGGCAGTCTCAACCATTTCCCTATTATTTATTCATGTACGAGGTACTCAACCATGTATTAATTCGCAATCGTGGAAAATACGTTCACCCATGCAATACCCTGCACATGCATACACATATACAATAATCAACTTCTCAATAATCCAGGGTAGCTTCTATGTTAATAACACTCCTCTATCATAATTACCCCAGCACTCATAGGTACCCAGTTTTACACCTTGGTATATGCAGCGGAACATCGTTGGTGAAAAGCCCTTGCGCAGGGACTTGACCCTATAAAGCCCAAGCTATTTTGAACTTTCCCAGGCCCACTGCCAGGGGGGGGGGGGGGGGGGACACATGTGCTCCCTATAAAGCAAATGTCAGCCAAGAAAAACCCATTTCATACACTATTATATTGTTAATTGAAATTGGAACAGAAAAAAAGACGCGAATCTGACTGACATGGTTGTCAGTTTACGGTTGCCATAGTGACCGGCAATATCAAATATAGCTAAATTATATATCAAAGTGTTCGCAATAAGTTTCTACATAGGAAAATTCACAAAATTTGGTTGAAATTGGATCATGGGCGAAGAAGTGGCGAGTGAAAATCTGTGGTAGGGGCACAAAGTACGTGCCCGTCCCATTAGGCTTTATAGGGTGAAACACAGGGTTAGGATTCTTAGCGAGAAAAGAAAAATTCATTCACTTTAACATAGATGTAGGCTCATATTATCAGAAGAAGTATCTAAGTGCATGAATAAAAGATAGTTTTCAAAACGTTTTGTCAAGAATTAGCTGAAGAACGAGTAAATACTCTAAACTGTAATAGAGACAACATAAGTGCATACTGAACAGTTCTGTTGAATTCTCCTATTTTCTTCTTCTTTTTTGAACAACCATTGTTGGCACAGCTGCAGTTTACACACATTTTACCAAAGTCAAGAGTTCTTGATATACCGTGGATTCTCGTCAACATCGCAGGAAAACAGTACATCTTTTGTTTTCTTCAATTTACAATGGGTAAACCTCACAAGATCGTGACCAAACTCTTTTTAATTAATTAATGTCAACTTGGGATATCGCTAAACTTGCGTTTAAGGAACGCGGAGAACATTTCTTCCGCATCGTAAAGCCTCACAGGGCCCCGCATTACCTAGTAGTATTTTTAATCATTTAGACGTGAACAATTTCATCAAGTCCGACCACATCTGTGCAAACTGCGACACACGGTTGAAAGCCCATGTCATGCATGTGGGTAGCCGAGAGGAACCTCATCCATTTAATACAACACAATCTTCATATTGTCATTACCTTGAATCCATATCATAAAAACAGGAGTTCTTTTCATATAATAATGTTGCGCTCTATATGCTCATTGTCGACCGTTGAAAGTACAGGGACGCTCGGCAGCAATAACCCATGTTTACAAAGCCACTGTATACATCGTCATGACGACAAGTTGAAGAGTATTAAGGTAAATTCATATTAATATCGCGACTTGAAATGCTCTCGCATACCAAAATGTCACACACACACACACACACACACACACACACATCAGCTCAATCATTCTGCACAAAAGAATATAAAAATCCTCAGCAAAAACGAGAAAAGAAAAATTTACCTTAAAATGTAAGTCTCATTGCTTCTCTTTATCATCACTGAGTGAGATTATTTCCAATCTCACCAGGAGTCAGTACTTACTGTCCGTTTTCTATAGGCAAATGTATTGACAATGATCAATCCCACGTCAGTCTTCAAATGTTTTTGTTCTTTTTCTTTCCTCTGCCCAGAAGGGCAGAAGAGCGGTGAGCAGTGGAAAGCTGATGTGGAGAAGATGAACGTGATGTAATACGTGATAAATAATTAATTTTGCCAAAGAAAGCAAATATCTGAAAATGCAATGTCCACTCACTAAAATCACTTGCACACACTTACCCTCTCATTTTGTTTTCTTTGTTCTGTTTTTTGGTTTTGGTTTTTGTTCTTTGTGTGAAGTTCTTAATACGGGATTGCTTTTCCTGCCTGTTTATCATTTTGCCTCTGATGAAGATTCTGCTGGGATCGAAAGCTCAGGCCCCTTTTGACTCCATTTTACTCCATTGGCTCGCCACTGTTGGATAATCAGTTTTCAGCAGCTTTTTTTTTTTTTTTTTGCTACAATCACTTGCATACACATACACTCTGAAATCGGAGAAACGCGACTCCATCTTAAATCATACATGGCACCCAAAACTTACTCCAAAAATTGTCTGCGAATTCTGATGGAAGTATCTAATGCTGAAATGAGTACAGGATCATTAATACAAAACTATTCAGAAAATGATGGTATGATATCCTAATCAAATGATCAAATGAATAGTTTCCGACCATAATAATCAAAATCATATGAGATATTTCTTTATCATTCTCTTATATTCAACCGGGCATTACGGGGAAAGCTAAACTATAGTTGCTTAAAGAACCTAAATTCCACCATGATGATAAGTAAACCTGGCAAGCCTGATTAAAAGTTTTCAATTTGTAACATTAATCAAATTTTTCAATTTAAACATGTTCCCGTGGGGGCACATAAACCCTTAAACATACATGCGTACAAAGAGATTTCTGTCGTTGGAGAGTTATCCGCTGTTGGCACCTGCAGCTCACAATGATAAACCTCCATATTTTGTTCTTTCTCGCCCATCTTTCTCGCTACATCTTTGATATTTAACAGACATCCACTTACATGCTTAACAAAGATCGTGTGTTTGCAGCACAGTAGAGCTTAAGGATCACAAGACAATGAGAAAAAATGTTTTAAAATTAACATTTTGAGGTACAACATTAGTAAACAACTGTCTTCGGTTACTTGCAGCAATAATCGTTATTAGTTATAGTTGGGTTTTAAGAAAGTGTGTGCGTGTCGTTTTGTATAATGGAACTAAACATAAACTTATAAGGCTATATCTTGAGTCGCGTTAACTATTTTTTCAACTTGTTCAACAAGAGATACATATGAAGAGTTTGTTTGCAAAAACCGATAAGTCCATATTTGCCAAATGGAGACATTTAAAGGTCAAGAAAAATAAAGAGAATAATAAGAAAATTTTTGCTTCTTTTAACTTAACCATAACTTTAAAAACATACCTGTTTATGTAGTGACCAATATATCATTTAAAAGGTATCATTTTGTACTTTATGACAGAGATCGTACTTCAAAATCTTCAAAAGTGGACTTATCGGTTTTTGCAAACAAACCCTTCATATTATCCCTTCTTATTCGAAAATTGTTTGACAGCTTTAGTAGCTTATAATATGTGACCCTGCATAAAAAACAACAACAAAGATGCGTCAGAAATGGATTATAGTGAAGACAGATTCTGAAAGACCATACTTTAAGCCGTCAAAAGGGTGTATAACTCAATTGAAATTGACTCTTCTATAACCTATCTATAGGAAAGAAAGCACTTATTCTTGAAAGGTGTGTACTGAGAAAAGAGTTAGCATTGTTTAGGGTCTATTCAAGCACTTGATCTTACCAAACCGTGGTAGCTGTGCAACGAATGGGACAAAGACAAGATGTAAAACACCATAGCAACAACTATGAAGGGATTGCTATAGATTAAGCTGAAGATAAGCATGCTCTATCAACACCGTCTATCCGATATTGATGCCAACTTTCAAAGCAGTAGCATCATCCTTTCAAAAATTATTAGAGTTGAACATGAAGAGTGTGTAAAGGATTTTATGAAATGAAAAGGGGCCTGTATAAATGACGAACCTAATCACACTATTCTACAAAATAATCGTTCTAGAAGAACTGCTGAAAGTGCAATTTTTCATTCGTTTTATGATCTCAAGATCTAGCAAAATACAGAGGAAGGATTGTTCTTTCAGAAAATACGAAAATTTAAGATTGACTAGGTTGACTCGTTTTATCTATTTTGAGTCCTCACATAAAACCAAGACGTGCGACTTTTTGTTGGTATTGTGATGCAGTCACATATACCCAAATCGTTGCTCATTAGTGCAACAAGTTGTCCCCCAAATGTATATTCCTAAGCTCTTCGTAATTAATGAAGCTTTGATATATAGTTGTATTGGGTAAGATGCTATCAAGTCAGAATTATACCACACCACATCAATAGACCAGTTCGTAAGAACTGGAAAAGAAAAGAAAAGGTTGATATTGCATCCAATACAAAACAATGAAATGGATGCCTTTAAAATGTCAACTGACGGACTATTCTGGTCACGTGGTCTAAACGCAAGTTCATTCTTTGTTTGAACACGAATTCCATAAATTGTTACGTCGGGCAAGCTTATGCATTATGCCGCTTTGAAAACGAGTGAAGTGCCTAACGCCCAATTGAGAAAAATGAAAGGTCATTTGTACCAATGTGTACATGATCTAATTACGAACTGGCTTATACGATCAAGGCACAAAGTACCACGAGACACGATCTTTTATTGTATTCAATGTGAAAATGGTATACCTATGAGACAATTTAGATTTGCAAGTCACGTATGCATCATACCCAGACTGTGGCACATAAATTGTACTTCTTTCTTTAAAGGATTAAGTTGTACTTTTTTTTTAAAGAAAGCTGAATATGAAGAACACATATACACATGAAAACACAGACACACACACACACACACAATTAACATTTCACACTCTTGCCTATTTGTTTGTTTGTTTATTTTTTTTTTTCGGAGTGGGGGGCTCTCTGTAAGTTACAATTTCTCTCATGAAACAGACAAAATGTCTGCTGACAGGAATACATTTGACGACTTTTTAAAACGCATATGAACCTAAGCCCCCCCCCCCCCCCTCCCCGCTTCCTCTCACGCGAGATGCAATGAGATGTGATCCCTGTCACCATGGATACGAGAGTATATCCTCTGTCATATGAAGAGTATATTCAAATAGACACAGCCTTTATCTAAATGGGTGTCGAAAATGCTCAAACCATGCGTGACATACTGAAATAGATGACGCGGAGTTGCTTCACACTGGCAACAATACAGACCCGCCGAAAACAATTTTCTTAAGTACACCAAGCAGCCTATATCCCAAATGAGCTCTCCATTATGCAACGTCCTTCTCCGCGTATAGGAACTGTGATAATCTACCTGTTTAATATGCCCGTAGAGGTTTCTAACACCGACGAGGTTACAGCACTATAAATGAAGTGTATAATGTGGAATACCGGAAAAGGTTCCATCGTGAATCGTGACATCTTTGTAGCCGCAAGCTCCTCAGCTGTGTCGCATGTACTACCTGTAGAATGTCTGCTATTGAAATACTTACTTGCAGCTTGAAAACTGCCCTACCCCTCCCCAACCCCGCCACACCCTCAACGTTTATTTTTGTGGTTCCTTCTTTTATTGGTCATGACACATTTTCCACACGCAAACGATACAAAAAAGTAAAATGTGGTGAATGAATGAATACAAAACGTAATTCTATTGTCGAACGCAATGTTCGATGACATGTTGAACTTTCAATGGCACGAGTTTCCTCAAACACAGGACTCAAAACACACGTTGCAGTCAAATGCATCATACCTCACATTAACATGTAAATTTAGCCGTGTCTGTTTTGGCTTCCGCTACTCGTTATATCATCTCTCATTTATCATATAGCAGCATGTCTTCATGGGAGATTATCTCTACAAAAGAAAAAAAAACAAGAAAGAATATGATATTTAACTTACCGACTGTGAGGAGGGCAGCTACCTGGATCCAACGTCGCATTTCATCTGCCATCATTCTCCTGGCTTTGCAGCAATACAATCTTTCGAAAAGGTGATTCTAGGATTTCGACAAAACCAACTTTCAGTCTACAATACAATAAAACTTCAGTGTTAATATTGTTGATCCTTTTTTATGTCATACTTGATTGGTCTACCGTTCGAATTCAGTCTTAAGATCTGAAATGAAAGAGGTGGTTGAGGTGAATTCATCTGCCACCAACGCGCAGTTGCCCACAACCTTTGAACGACGCCAGGGGCCTGGTCAAAAATCGATGCGGCGGCTACCGGGCTGACGTAGTTCGTATACACCCTCTTCCGACCTGCGGGTTTCACAATGTGACGACATCCGAGTAAAGTCTTTGTCGTCTGCGCGTGGATGAGAAAATTAATTTAATGTCGATTCTTCCAGTCGTATTGTTGTCGGTCGGATCACGATCTCTCTAAGTCAAGTTCACATCAATAATGGTATCGATGTGGCATTTCACGAGCAAAGCAGTCAGTAAATTGTTGGGTGACAACAGGCACACGAACAACAGACGTCAATTCCTGTAGTAAAATGTTTATCAGGTCTGGGGTGAAATTGCTCAATTATAGGTTTTGGCTGGGATTGTTAAATTTAAGGCTCAGTCAATATGATGACTGATTAACTCTTTTCTTTTCTTTTCTTTTTTGACCTAAAGGCTCTAGAGGATCTACAGGAAGATATCTTGCAAAAAAAAGCAATGCTTTTATGAATTTTTCAGGAAAAACAAAGTGGACGACGAGCTTGCATTTAACAATACTAAAATCGTCAGCTCAAGAAATATGAAGTGTCAGTCGGTTAGACATTGCCTGAAATTTAAAATAAGCCATGAAGAAGTTTGAGTGAAAGTTCCAAGCGGGATGTTTGATTGATTGCCCTAAAAGTCTACCGACTATAATATGCCAGTTATTAAAGTTCTCGGCGATGAAGCAGAAGGCATGTCTACGAGCAGAAACTCTTGACAAGAAGTGAACGCAAGTTTAGATTCGAGCTGTCGACTGCTGAATGTGCCGCGATTTTACTGAAGTGATCTTTGCGTATCTCGCGCGCTATCATCCTCGTGTAAGCCCATCAGACATGCGTGTACGCACAACAGCAAGGTGTATATTATTAATAAGTGAAACCAATCAATTGATGATGATTTTCATACAGTGCATATATATGTCAGGGCAACTTTCATTCATTTACATTTACAGTTTCACTTTATTATCATGATTAGGATTTCAAAAAGGAAATTGATTCCCTTAGACCATTCTTTAATGAAGGGTAACATTTATCACCCTTACCCTCGTGCCTGTTTTTAAGAGGTTTTTCTTTTTTTCTTTTTTTTAGTGTCAGCTAAAATGATAAACACTATTTCTAAGTACATGTAATTGCTTTGTGGAAGGACATATTAGTGCGTCATAGAGTCGGAATAGTATGCATTTCATTTTTAGATTTACATTCCATAAAAGAGAACTGCAAAACAGTTCTTAAATTTGTATTTAAAAAAATTGTGAAAGCATGACTTACTGTACTTTATAGAACTAAGTGTCTACCAGAGAAAATGACCATTACGTATACCAACAACAACAACAACAACCGACATGCAAAGAGGAAATATATACATGAAAAGTTAACTCCATTAATTTTGATCCCTCTAATTTGAGATATTTGCGATTGAAGTTGATCGTAAACACAGACAATTAAAAAAAAATATGGAATGTACCAACCATAACATCATTTTATGTAACAAGTAAGGTATCATGGAAAAGTTTTGTTTTTTCCCTCATCTGATGATGGACTTTCGTTAAATGTTAACAAATGGCGCTTAACCCCTTTTAAAATCAAACTCTTCAAATATAGTAAAATCCGGACAAACATGATGTGCCTACAGAGCTAAGATAGTGAACAAAAAGATGTGTAACACAACAGGACTCATAACTTCTATCTCATAGATCATGATCACTGTTGGTACTAAAAGAAGATATGCAGGATCTAAATAATTATAAAAGCCATCTTTGTTTTCAACCAATCAAAGTCCAATCAAACTCTTCAAATATAGTAAAATCCGGACAAACATGATGTGCCTACAGAGCTAAGACAGTGAACAAAAAGATGTGTAACACAACAGGACTCATAACTTCTATCTCATAGATCATGATCACTGTTGGTACTAAAAGAAGATATGCAGGATCTAAATAATTATAAAAGCCATCTTTGTTTTCAACCAATCAAAGTCCAGTTTAATAGACCTCACTATTTTCCTGCTCGACTCAAACCGCATCGAGATTCATGTCATTATACTATGGCAACGAGCGCCAGGTCTGTGTGATGGCGACGAGTGTAATATCTGACGCATCGCTGGTATCAGCCAATCAGAGTAAAGCTCCTTTAGCGATGCGTTTGAGTTCATATGACAACAGCTGCCGTAGAAGGTCACGCTGTCGCACCTTTCGCGACAGGTAAACCAACTTGATTAATGACCTTCCAAGAAAGATGCACAGCAGCCCACCAGTATTGCCCGGCTAATATGAAAAGACTTAAATACCTTCCGATAGTCGCACTTTCGTTTATCAGCCGGTTGATTGGTATTTGCTCACGTTATATTACAGCTATTGTAATAAGAGGGAAAGGTTGTGATGTAGCGATGTCATATTCTAATCTGCAGTATGATACTTTTATCATGTTTTTTTTTTCTACAAGGTGTTCTGCACTTCTCCTTCGTTCCTCGTTCTCACATTATTGTCTTTCATATTAATTGTTTTTTATGCTTTCTTGTCTCATCAGAAAACTAGAAATGTCGCTATGGCGACTGATGCCTCCGCCATAATGCATGATTCTCCCAATAGGCGTATAGTACAATGTCTTCACAGTGTGTGATCCATGACAGTTTCACATAACTGGCAAAATATTGAAATGACATGTTTGTCAGAAATGTCTTGAAATGGGTTTGCTATAATTTTCTAAGAGTGCAGGTACACATATTTGGGGAATTTTGGGGAAGTTTATGCATTGAGTAATTTCCAAGGTATGAAGAAAGAGTGTGATGATGGTACAAAATAGATTTGTGTGTGTGTGTGTGTGTGTTTTTTTTTTGTTTTTTTGTGTTTTTTTTTTTTTTTTTGGGGGGGGGCATTGAAACCTGGCCTTTGACCCTTAACCTTTGACCTTCTGGCTGGAAATTTCCCGGAGAATCTCCATTAGGTAATGCATGTATTAAATTTTGAAACTATTAATACAAGCATTGCATATACTAGTATATGAGGGAAATAGTAAAATTTTGAGGAATTGGCCTTGACCTTTGACCCCTGACTATTGACCCATGACCCCTAAATTCCCTAGATAATCCCTGCCAGACAGTACATGCATATGTACCAAATTCCACGAAGATACATTGAACCATTTGCAAGAAAAGTGATATTACAACATTTTCACCTAACCTTTGACCTTTTGACCTTTGACCTTATGACATGAAACTCTCTCTGGAGAATCTTTACGCAGTAGTACATGTCCACACCAAGTTTCAAGAAAATACCTTTGGGCATTGCATAGATATGGGGGAAATTGCAACATTTGTACCATTTTACCTTGACCTTTTGACCTTTGACCTCTTGCCAATGTCACTAAAATCTACTCAACTAATTGTCCCATCATACATCATCCTTGGACCAAGTTTGGTGAAAGCTGCTTCATCCAGTTTTGAGTTATCACGTAAACAGATAAATTTTAGGATTTGACCTTGATCTTTGACCTTTGACCTCTGTCCGATTTCACTGAAAAACTAATCAAGTAATTGTCCCATCATACATCATCCTCCAACAAAGTTTGGTGAAATTTGCTCCATCCAGTCTTGAGTTATCGCGCGTAAACGGATACAATTTCATGATTTTACCTTGACCTTTGACCTTTGACCTTTAGCCGATTTCACCCAAAATCTAATCAAATAATTGCCCCATCATACTTCATACTTGGACCAAGTTTGGTAAAATTCCAGTAAATATTACTCAAGTTATCGCGTAAACGAAAGCGGACGGACGTACGGACGTACGGACGGACGGACGGACAACCCGAAAACATAATGCCTCCGGCACCACTTCGTGGCGGAGGCATAAAAAAAAAAAAGAAACACGTCCACACGTTCTGATCTGCAGCATTGAAGTTTATGCGACTTTCATCAGGTCTCTTCTTCAAGTAGTTCTGCCTCTGCCTCTCTTTCTCTTTCTCTGTCTATCTATCTATCTATCTATCTAGCTAGCTAGCTAGCTAGCTATTTATATCTCATTCTCAAGTCTTTTACATTTTATATAGACCATTAATGCTTTCCTGTTTCATCAGAAAATCAATAATCACATACACATCAAAAGAACGAAGATGTACCAAAGTGCCTAAAATATATATTTTTCTTGAGTAATGCGGTCGTAGCTTTATTGTCTAGATATTAGATTGCTGTGAGTTATAACAAACATTAACGATAGGTATGTGAATTCATAGTCCTATTCATATTCTTATTTTTTTTCTGGATGTTTGTTGTCTGGATGTTTCCTGTCATCTATTATGCTATTTCCCAAAGCGTCTAGGAGTTGAATTTCCGTATGTTACTCCTGTTTATACGTCCCTCTATTTCCTTGTCTTTTTTTTTTCAGGCGTTAAAATACTACTCCCCCCCCCCCCCCACACACACACACAACTATCATCTGTTTCTTTTGGCATGCTTCTGCCGAAGATAGCTGTCTCCGTTGTGCGTTTTTGTTTGCTATTTTGTCTTCTGTTGGTTAGTCTTGTCCATTCCGTTTTGTCCCGTACAACCCTTTCTTCAGTAGTTGTTTTGTTGTCTATTCTTGTTTCATGCTTGTTCGCGTCTATGAAAGTGCATAGTGTATCTGTTAATCTAATTTTCAGTGGGCTTCCAGACTTCTTCCTCTTCTTCTTCTTCTTCTTTTTTTTAAATTTACGATGCTTCAATTTATCTTTCCATCGATGTTCTTTTCCAGAGAGGCCCACATTGTACAAACTCTGTCTTTTTAGTGGGTCCCTCCATTTTTCGCACTTTAAGCAAGGTTTTACATGAACTTCACTTCGATCACTTCTGTTTCTACAATGTATAATTACTATAAGGTCCTCAATTATTGTACAGTCTTTTCATTTCACAATGTTCTGTCTACCTTATTCTCTGTTATCAAAGGAAGTGAAACACATGTGTTTTGTCGAAAAATGAAATAAACTTTGAATTGAATTCGTATTCATATTTGTGTATCGTATCTTCTCTATTCCTGCGGTTACTAACTATAAACTAATTATAAAGTAATGTCTCCAGAGGGTCACAGAATGCCTTTGGTGCAAAAAGCTTATAAGAAGCAGACAGTATGATCTTTGAAAACCATCCTGCGCTTCATTTTACGTGATGTCCGTGAAGCGGATCAAAACTTTCGTGTGAAACAACAAAGCTATAGTCGTGACAGGTTTCTACAATTTTGCTTGTGCGAGGCCTTCTCGTTTCGCAGCATTGTCATGCCATGAATGTACATCACCGCTATTCCTTCGCCAAACAACAGTCATTTCAAGGAGTTACATTCACGTGGTGTTAACGCAAACCTCTCTTCCTCATTTACATCATCATGAAAACATTCAAACAATTATTCCATAAGTACAAACCAACTAGATTTCTTCGTTCATCCACTGCTATACCCTTCGAGTTCCCCGCACCCATCATTCATGCAGGGGCAGCAGAGCTTTCACCCAGTCTGGCTCTTCTCTCTGGAACTCATTGCCTCTGAAACTGAGAAACAGAGACCTCATAATTCCCTCTGTTCAACAATGAACTCAAAACCTCTTTGTCCAAGTAACTATATGTGCTTTCTCTCAATAGTGGCTCTTTTCGGAATGAAGCAATGTTAGAGGAGGTCTTACCCTTCTGCGCCAGGAGTGCCACTTTGTGACAGACATAGCGCATTAAAAGAAGCCATTATTAACACATCATTGTGTTTATCTTCGGGTCCCTACCTTTGAAACATCATACGATGTTGTCAACAAATACAAGATTGATGTCACTCGTATCCCCATGGCTAAATTATAGTGCGACCGGACAACTGCATGATTATCAATACAGCAGCTTTACGTAAATGAGGCCTATGACATAGCACACGGTCTAAGACCCCGTTTACAGTGCGAGGCTCGGCCGCGGCTCGGCCGCGGCCGAGTCCAGCCCCGCTTCAGTGTAAACGCGCAAAAGGCCAAATGCGAGGCCAAAATTGGCCTCGCATTTGGCCTCGCTCTGGAGGTGGTCTCGGCCGCGGCCGAGCCGCGGCCGAGCCCGGCCTTTTCTCGGTGTAAACGCAAACTGGGCCAAATGCGCGGCCAATTGCGCGGCCAGTTTTAGTCTGGCTTCCAAACCCTCTGCCTGTATCTTTCGCTGTACAGGATATTAACCCCCTCAACGTCGAAAACTAGTATAGTTTAAGTAGGTTTTGTCCTGCAAAGGATTTTTTCCTTCGGCAAAGGCCTTTGCCCGAACGGCGACTTCGTCGCCACGGAATTCAGTTGGCAAAGGGTCTGAAAACCAGACAATACCAAATTGCGTTAGTTTACAAGCAGAGCGCCACTACGACCAAATAATGAAAGGTTTGAATCGAAAGCGCGGCCGAGCCCAGCAGTGTAAACGGACAAAATTGCGAGGCTCGGCCGCGCAATTGAGGCCGGTTTCGGCCGCGGCCGAGCCGCGGCCGAGCCCGGCCTCGCACTGTAAACGGGGTCTAACTCTTACAATGCAAAAGCATCTCAGGACTCAATGTAAAAAAAGTACCGATCGGAAAACGTATTTTATGCAGCATTCATAATGGCTGCACGTCAATAACAATTAGTGTGTCCCAATAAAAAAAAAACAACACATGTTAAAAAACAAACAGGGAGAGATCTTGACATATTTCCACAGGAAAGGTGGAATATGATTTCCTCTATAAATAGATTCGATATAGTTACTAGCTACGACACTGAGCATAACCCGCCATGCAGGTGTTCATTTTCCACGCTTCGAAGTCACAAAATTCATCAAGTTTTATAGCCCCGTCAAGTTTTCATCCCGTTAATGCATAGCGTTGCTAGGGACTAAATCGGCGATGTAGATGCCGATCAAAAGACTCATCCAATATTCATGGCCAATTTGATAATGAAGTTTTATGGATGCTTCATTACTCAATTAAATGCCCAAACAAATTATCCTCTCATTCACTCACACCCCTCTCTGCCTCGTCTTTCTATATTTTTCTTGCTTTTTGAAGTCTAAAATCCTGTATCATATCATCAGACCTTATACAGACATTTCGAGCATCACGTAAACCGAGCCGTATCATGTGGTGAATGGCAAACAATACTCTTCATGCTGTTAGATGATGGTTATTTCATCAAGAGCATGATGGATGAATGTACAACTTTAGTGCATCACACGAAAATCACTGAATTATAAAACCAGTCCATCGCTCAACCCCCTTCTTTATTGATGTATGCATGCTCACGCCTTACTATGATCAATTTGCGCATCGTCGTTCTAGATTTGATTTGGGTGCTGTTTTTCCCCCAGATTATAAGCGGCCTTATTCAAAGAGTCACCCAGTTTAAGTTGAATAGGAAAGACCTATATATACGCCATCAGACGTTTTTCTTTTCTATTTCTCACATTGAATTCCCTTATATATTATGTGTATAATAGAATACATGAATGTTAATATCTACATTATAATAATATTGATACGTGGTGAATGTAAATTCATTTCATTTCATTCATTTCATTTCATTTTTTTATTTCAGCACGGCACACATGATTCAGCCAGACGGCTGTTATTCCTCATGTCCGTCGCAGGAATTAAACAAAACAAACAAACAAACAAACAAAATCTACATAACTATGCTTTCAGCATGTTCAGATGTAAAGTAAGGATTTTGTTGCTGGTGTTGCTGCTGCTGCGCTGCTCAGACGACAAAACTGAAAATAAGACGAAACGAAACGTTTCAAAGCTGATAGGCCTATGTGGCTGATGAACAAGGACTCCGAGATAGCTCGCCTAGTACCTCATCAGTATGAACACCCATGTTCACGGCCTGTTAAAGATACTTTGAACGCATACAAGCGCTTTCCAATTCATCCCGGGATTATGAAAACCCAATATGCCCTTTCTCATTACCGTACAAGGCTTCGTAGCTGTTTGCAGTTATCTCTATGGTAACATCACGCGGAATATTAAATGTTTTCTTTGTTCTTTATTCCGCACGGTTGAATTGCCAACCATTTAGTCGAATGGAAATATGGTACTCTATGAAATTAAATTAGAAATGAGGAATTACTGAATACGTACAAGTCTAAATGATTCCAGAAACCGGTGTGGAATAACTGATGATATTGAATGCTGAAGAAACTAACATGGAAACTAGAAACTCTAGAAACTAGAAATATGTTGTTTTATTAAAGTGCCAATATAATTATAATGCAATTGCTGGCCTTCTGACGCTGTATATGGCATTATCAGCTTGCGGCCTCACTGTTACGGCCTTTTTATTCACAATAAAACTGAAATTGAATTGAATCGAATTGAGTTAAATTGAATTTAATTTGATTTAATTCAATTCAATTGAAATGAATAGAAGTGAATAAAACTGTGGCGAGACTGTCACTGTTTAAAAGGAAGTGTAAAATGTTTCAAGTTTGTAAGACTTTGTATCGGCCCAAAATAAAAGGAAACATAACAATCCATTACGAACTTTATAGTTGCCACGTCGGGCACAAAAACATATCCCTTTTGGAAATTTGGTGGCCCGACATC
The DNA here is from genome assembly GCA_033980235.1 of Diadema setosum. Classification (NCBI taxonomy): domain Eukaryota; kingdom Metazoa; phylum Echinodermata; class Echinoidea; order Diadematoida; family Diadematidae; genus Diadema; species Diadema setosum. Next base: position 6,004,862 of record CM067072.1, on the reverse strand, counting down.
AATTTCTAGTGGCCCCGGGCCATCGGGCCACCGGGCCATTATAGTTGCCACGTCGGGCACAAAAACATATCCCTTTTGGAAATTTGGTGGCCCGACATCAATTTCTAGTGGCCCCGGGCCATCACTACAATATCGAGTCCTGTTGGGGAGACCGGGTCTAGTTGTTACAAATGTTACACATTTTGAAGTCTATATTAAGTGAACCACAGAGAAATCTATTTCATTTTCTTTGGATGTGAGAATAACTTATAGCCTGCATTAACTGTAGAAACAGTAAAAACTCTATTAGTCAAGCAAATGTTAATGAATGATATATCATGGAATTGAAAACAACTAGAAATGTCGCAATGGCGACTGATGCCTCCGCCATAAAGCATGATTCTCCCAATAGGTGTATGGTACAATGTCTTCACAATGTGTGATGACTAACAAAATATTTAAATGTCATGTTTGTCAGAAATATCTTGAATGTTCACATTCCTTGAACTAGGTTTGCTATAATTGTCTAAGAGTGCAGGTACACGCATTTGGGGAAGTGAGGATTTTTACTTGATTTCTGACCGACCCTTTTGTAAGTTTATACATTGAGTAATTTTCAAGGTATGAAGAAAGAGTGTAATTACAGTATAAAATAGATTTTTTTTTTTTTGCATTTAAACCTGGCCTTTGACCCTTAACCTTTGACCTTTGAGAGAATCTACATTAGATAATACATGTATATAAAGTTTTAAAAATGATAATGCAAGCATTGCATATAATACTAGTTAATGAGGGAAATAGTAAAATTTTGAGTTGACCTTGACCTTTGACCCCCTGACTATTGACCCATGACCCCTACATTCCCTAGATAATCCCTGCCAGTCAGTACATGCGTATGTACCAAGTTCCATGAAGATACATTGAACCATTTGCAAGAAAGTGAAATTGTAACATTCTCACCTAACCTTTGACCTTTTGACCTTTGACCTTATGACATGAAACTCTCTCTGGAGAATCTTTACGCAGTAGAACATGTCTACACTAAGTTAAAAAAAATCCCTTCGGACATTGCATGGATATGGAGGAAATAGCAACATTTCTAGCATTTGACCTTGACCTTTTGACCTTTGACCTCTTGCCAATGTCACTGAAATCAACTCAACTAATTGCCCCATCATACATCATCCTTGGACCAAATTTGGTGAAAGCTGCTTCATCCGGTTTTGAGTTATCACGTAAACAGTTAAATTTTAGGATTTGACCTTGATCTTTGGCCTTTGACCTCTGTCCAATTTCACTCAAAAACTAATCAAATAATTGTCCCATCATACATCATCCTCGGACAAAGTTTGGTGAAACTTGCTTGATCCAGTCTTGAGTTATCGTGTAAACGGATACAATTTCATGATTTGACCTTGACCTTTGACCTTTGGCCGACTTCACCCAAAATCTAATCAACTAATTGCCCCATCATACTTTATACTTGGACCAAGTTTGGTAAAATTCCAGTCAATATTACTCAAGTTATCGCGTAAACGAATGCGGACGGACGTACGGACGTACAGACGGACGGAAAAACCGAAAACATAATGCCTCCGGCACCACTTCGTGGCGGAGGTATAATAAAATTTCGCAACAAGTTCCCCCGCTGACTTGGGATGAGTGGTGACAGCACATTGGGTAGTTTGTGATAATTTTAAGAAAGTACATTTGCATCAATAACTGGATGAAAGCAGATCTGATAAAAGATACATAATGTTAATGAATAATTGTGCATCTGTCGGTATGTGCATGTTTGTGCATGCGTATGTGTATGTGTGTACAGTAGGTCTGTCTGTCTGTCGGTGAGTCTGTGAGTGTGCGTGTACACCTGTGCATTATACTCTGATGGGATGCTACTTACATTAAAAAAAAAAAAAGGATGACGTACAATAACGTTAATAATATTGATTATAAATAAGCGGGATGAATTAAGTTTACTCTGCACTATACAATGCCAGGTTACTCGTAATCAAAGTTAATGAAATTAAGTACCGAACAGCGAAACATAATCATGTGAACCATGCAACACAACAGTATTTTTTCCCCAAGTATATGTAGCTAAATACTCCCATGCGAGTCACTGATTTAATTGATTGAAGAGTGTAGCTTTCAACATCTGAATGTGCTTAATCAATTAATGTCTGCATAAAAACCACACGGTACTGTATTACTAAATCAGACTTCCTGTAACAAAACATAACTAAACTGAAACCTTATCGGGGTAAGTCGTTACACCTTAATAATATTCAACAGAAGGGACAAGTTGTTATTAGTGTAAACAACTTGACCCGGTACGTCTTTCGATAACTCAAACAAAACTAGTGTGCTCAATAAACGCTCAAACAGAAGACGGTGCTGCATGCTCCCACCAAAAGACACCCAAGACATGCCCCTTTCAGCCACAGGCCCATCACTATACCCGGAGATGAATAGTTTTTGTAAAATAAAAGAATATTACTCAGAGAAGAGAAAGTGTCTTTTTTTCTTTCATGTAACTATAGGAAGCCAGGCATGATCATATTTCGCACGCAAAAAGAGGTCGCTTCATTAAATATGTCTTGATGTGATATAGCCTGCAACACCGTCTCTTGTTCAGATTTTGAGAAAATGATCATGTGACAACTTGCCCGTGTAATAACTAGACCCGGTCTCCCCTGTATACAAACATATATATATGTACATGTATAAGTATGTATAATAATGTATATATATATATATATATATATATATATATATATATATATATACTCTTATACGTCATAAGGGAAAGAGTTCGACATGACTACGAAATACGAGGAATAATGGTGTTGAAGCCATAATGCTGATTTTATTTGTCATAAACTTTCTGCGGTTCTTCAAAAATATAAAAGATATCAGTGACCATGATGAAATGAATAGAAATACATCAGTGAAGTCAAATCACAGACTAAGACAAACTAGAAATGTCGCTTTGGCGACTGGTATGCCTCCGCCATAATGCATGATTTTCCCAATAGGTCTAGATAGTACATGTGGACAATGTGTGATTACATTTTCACAAAATTGGCAAAATATTGAAATGACAACTTTGTCACAAATGTGTTGAATGTTCACCGTCCTTGACCTAGGTTTAATTGGATGAATAGGAGAGCATGTATCTAGGGATTTAAGGACTTTAACTCGACTTTGACCACTTCATACATTTAGGCATTGAGTAATTTTCAAGGTACAGGTGTGGAGAAAAAGTGCAATTTCTGAATTGAATAGTAAATTGTTACCATTTTCATCTGACCCTTGACCCTAAAATTCATAAGATAATCACTTTCAGGTAGAACATGCATAATATGTACTAAGTTTCAAGATAACTTGAGCCACTTCCGAGATATGGAGGAAAAAGTTAGTTCAGCACTTTCATTTGATCTTTGACCTTTTGACCTTTGAGGCAAAAAAAAGAAGAAAAAAAAAAACTTTCCAGAGAATTTCTATTAGGTTACACATGTATGCGTACACCAAGTGTAAAAAAAAAAATAACCCTGCTGGCATTGCATGATAGGAGGGAAATAGTAAAATTTTGAAGTGTTGCACTTGACCTTTGACTCCTGACCTTTGACCCCATGAACCCTACATTCTCTAGATAATCACTTCCAGTCAGTATATGTATATACTATGTTCCATGAAGATACCTTGAAAAATTTTCTCAGGTATGGAGAAAAAAAAAGAAGTTTTAATATTTTTACTTGACCTTTTGACCTTTGACCTTTGACCTCATGACCCAAACTTTCACCAGAGAATCTTAATTGGGTAATACATGTATACACTAAGTTTCAAGAAAATATCTTCAGGCATTCAATAGATATGGTGGAAATAGTGAAATTTTATGTATTTGACCTTGACCTTTTGACCTTTGACCTTGAGCATGTACACCCAAAAGTTGATAGGCACAACTTCACCCCCTAATACACATACATGCCAAGTTTCATTAGGATACCTCAACAGGTTTTGATAGTTACCTTGTCCACAAAATTCATTATGGACGGACGGAAGGACGGACGGACGGACGGACGGACGGACGGACGGACGGAAGGACGGACGGACGGACGGACGGACAACCCGAAAACATAATGCCTCCGGCACCACTTCGTGGCGGAGGCATAAAAATACAAACAATAGATGCAGCAATTCTGGAAATACAGTGTATTCAATAATTGATTGTTGTACACTGTATAATTGATGCGGTTTTTTTTTTGTGTGTGTGTGTGTGTGCATGTGTGTGTGTGTGCAGTGTTTGCTGCATGTGTGTGCGTGCTTGTTTCACACGTGTTGTTGAAGCCTTGTGCTCAATACGAAAATTTAGTCTAAAAGAGGATGCATATAACTCAACTAGTTTCTTCGCTGCGTGATGATAATGATAATAATAATATCTTTGTTATCCATAGTAGCCTCTTCAGTGTTGCCAGCGCTCTAACAGAGGGCCCTGCCATTTACCCTAGCGTTGCCAGTACTGTGTACCCATGTATACACCTGCATAGGTCGAGAGGGACATGGTGGGTAAAAACATCTTGTCCAAGGACGTATTCAAGCACTGAGCGGGAATCAAACTCGGGTCCTCCGACTGGTAGTCGGGAGTCTTATCCTCTACAGTGCACTCTCGTTGTAACGAGCACGGTTATAACGAAATTCCGGTTACAACAAAGTTTAAATTCAGGCCGCAACATTCTCCTCTCTACGTATTTTTATTGTTTATTTGTTCGGTTATAACGAAATTTCGATAAAACGAAAGGAAATTGCAGGTCCCGAGGATTTCGTTATAACGGGAGTCCACTGTATGCCACAGCGCCCCCACAAACGTGAATGATTAAAAAGAAATACATGTATAATCAAATGACAATCACGAAACAAGCACAGAAAATAAATGAAATATAAACTCTAATATCTGAACATAATTACACTAGCTCGTCTTCTCATGTACATGTACTATCATCTGGGAGCCCAACTCTTTGTCTCAACTGAGCCGGGCAACATCTTGCACGTAAAGTACCGAAGTGATGATGTCAGAGTCTTTTGCTATAGCTTGAGTTGAAACCAGGCGCGAGCATAAACGCTGGGGCCTGATGAAGTTGTTTAGAACCCGTTTCCATGGTGACGAATGGCCACAACTTCACACGTCGTTACTCTATTATGTTTGCATTCACTATAGAATCAATGTCATATGTTTACTGAACATTGTTGTAAAGTCTGTGGCCTAGCTACCGTGCTGTGCAATACTTCTTTTTCACTAGTGGTCGCCTTGTCAATTGACAAATTTTTTGACCTAGTTTAGTCAAATACATGACGTTTTGCTGTGAATTACTTCAATATTATATTTGGCGAAAAGAGCAAATTAAGATGTTATGATATGATTAGACATTGATCCATCTTGATGAGTGGCATGGCGGAAATATGGATCAAATAAGAATCATGTACCCCATGCGTGACGAGCCGATAGACCTTTTCGGTACCGTATTCAAATTCTATGCATGACTTGCTCACAAAAGTTGCAAACTTGCCAGTGGCTTGCCTTACCTCGCAACGACTGAATGAATTCCTGCCTAAGAAACGTAACTGGAGGGAGCAGGGATAAATGATATGCTTTGTTACTAGGCTGTAGCTAAAGAAACATCGATGAATTATAAAACATTACTGAAACGGTCTATTCGTCAAAAACAAAAACTCAAAAAACAAACACCCCAGGGGAAAAAAAAAAAACTCTTTAATGCAAGAAAAGTCTGATCTGCAGTTTCGCTTCACTGCGTCCATTCAAAATACATGTAAATTTCTCGTTAGAGTCAGCCTTCACGCTGTGACAAGTGATCATCTGAAACATCGCAGTCGTAATTAGCATTCTGTAAAGGAACATCGGGCAGATTAAAAGTGCTCTTGCTGTAATTCCATTAGGCAGAGTGATTGGAAGATGCTAATGATCATTCCAAGGTCGCCAGGTTGCCATGTCGATGCTTTCCTGATATCACCGAAAAAAATAATAATCAGCGAACATATGCACTATATCTTCTGGTAGTTTGAAGGTCAAATGATTGTCGCGCCGGTGACATCTGCAAAAATATCATTTTTTTCTTTTTTTTTTACATGGTCTGCTGTTCATGACAAACAAATTGCAATTTTCAATTTGTGACTTCATGTTTCGTTGCTTTAGTTGCATATCTTGTCAACTACAACTATTTGCACTGCGTCTAACTTGGACAGCTTTGTTCTATTAGCTACGTTATTTGATTTCACCATGGAGATCTGATTGGTCGTACACATTCACTTTTCCAAACAGATGCATCTTTTTTCTTCCCTCTCCAAGAGAAAAAGTGAATGAACAAAAGCAAAAACAGATTAATTCTCTCTCTCATCGTAACTATCTCTTTCTCTCTCGTTCATTGACACCACCGTCTCTCTTTCTAACTATCTATCCATCTATTTTGCTTCTTCTCTCATCTTGTCTTTATTTCAATCCTCAATGCTTGCAGTAAAATTTATCACATGCAGTGGATATAACAAATATCTTCGTGGGGTTGTCAACAAGAAATCCCATTATGTATGCATGAACATACTACTCTTGTCGCTGAAAAGGATACAGAAGCAGAAAATGTGGCACAATAAGAAACACGATATTACTTTCTTATCTTGCTTCTCTAAGCAAATGTCAGCGACATAATACGTCTCAAAAAGATCACAAAATGCAAACAAGCAAACGACCAGTTGAGCAAACCGCAGATACTGTACTTCGCACAAATAGTATTTGCTGGAGTTGGGTAATCATTTGTCATTTCTTATCTGCCAAGGAACATTTGTCATTTCAGCTCATCTTCATCGAGGTCATTGGTCCATGCTACCAGGTCATCGACCTCTTTCTCCCAAGCGTCTGCCTCGCTCGGGGCAGTGGACGGAGGTGGCACTGAAAGTCATAAGAAAACAGGAAGAAGAAAAGATTTTTATTACTGTCTCTTACTGACAGAATGACTACTTGGGGGGGGGGGGGGAGGGGCAGTAGATTCCATTTGCAAAGCACCATGTAGAGCTCTCTAACATGATGGATTCACTGCTAAGGAAAACCAATATCATCATCATCATCATCATCATCATCATCATCATCATCAACACCATATTCATCATCAAGTTACATCACTACAATACATGTATTTGCTTTCTGGTTGATGATATTTTGATTATTCTGCTGTTGGAGTAGGAAATAGTTTGAGCCAGTATTGAGCTTGAGTTACTCTAAGGTCTGTTACAAAATCCCGATGACAGTTTGCAAGCATTTTGAAGGTCAGTAGGAGGACAACTAGTCTACTGAAAAGTACTTTGAAAAGTACAAGGTTTAGACAATTCGGTAATGTGATTTCTGAACAATGATTTGTGAAACCTCGATGCTTTGAATTTTTTAGGTTATCTTGCTGAAACAATGGCATAATGATTTGTGGCATAATGTTACTACTACCAACACTTTCTTAGATACTCCCAGCAATATTCCCATCGTAACTCACTGCCAACTGATGTCATAGTCATGTCACCAGCACTGATATGTTACGTGCCCGAGGCAGCCTAAACCAAGTGAAGCCTTTACATTTGCTTCTTCTAGATCTGTTACTTTGGTGTTTGGGGGCAAATCATTTAAGACATAACTTTCATAAGTGTAAATTCTTCTACGCCTGGTCAATATATAGCCTTTCCATCACATGTTCGTCATAACTATTACTGATACTATGATGATGCAATACCTGATCTTCGAGGTAGGTATATCTTTCTCATCTTGTTAATGTGCTCAAGCCTCTTGCTCTCTTTGTCCTGTGGTTCCTTGCTTTGCTTTGGGCCAAACTTGCCATACATCAGGGAATTGTGTCTGATTAGAGAGAAATTATATAAAAAATGAAGCATTAATTCTGAGATTGGGGGAAAAATGAAGCCACTAACGATGCTGAAAACTTAATTGTTCACAATAAGCAACTCTTTACTATGGGCTATACACCCGCCTACAATGTACACGGTTGTTCTCCAGGTTTCGCTCAAACTGGCACTAACTTGTCATAAATGGAGTGCTTGCAGTTCAAAACTACTAGTAATACATGCAATTTGTAAAGGTCCCACAGAGATTTGGACGCATGCCCGTGATTGCTATCTCTCTACCCTTTGATCAACCAAATTTATTACAGTCATTGCCCCATCTACGGCGAGTTAGCGACAATCCAAAAGCCCTAACAAATTTCTGAAGAACGTAGACATTCTCTAGGACCCCGTTTACAGTGCGGGGCCGGGCTCGGCCGCGGCCGAGTCCGGCCTCAATTGCGCGGCCGAGCCTCGCAATTTTGTCCGTTTACACTGCTGGGCTCGGCCGCGCTTTTGATTCAAACCTTTCAATATTTTGTCGTAGTGGCGCTCTGCTTGTAAACAAACGCAGTTTGGTATTGTCTGGTTTTCAGACCCTTTGCAAATGAATTCCGTGGCGACGAAGTCGCCGTTCGGGCAAAGGCCTTTGCCGAAGGAAAAAATCCTTTGCAGGACAAAACCACCTTAAACTATACTAGTTTTCGACATTGAGGGGGTTAATATCCTGAATAGCGAAAGATGCAGGCAGATGGTATGGAAGCCAGACTAACATTGGCCGCGCAATTGGCCGCGCAATTGGCCGCGCATTTGGCCCAGTTTGCGTTTACACCAAGAAGAGGCCGGGCTCGGCCGCGGCTCGGCCGCGGCCGTGACCACCTCCAGAGCGAGGCCAAATGCGAGGCCAATTTTGGCCTCGCATTTGGCCTTTTGCGCGTTTACACTGAAGCGGGGCTGGGCTCGGCCGCGGCTCGGCCGCGGCCGAGCCTCGCACTGTAAACGGGGTCCTGGACTGCCTATAAATTGCTAAAGCAGTAATCGATGTTTGTCAAAAAAAAAAAAAAAGAATAATTGCATCTGCATGATAATTAAATTGAATAATATGGCGATACATATTGCCTCACTACTATTTGAAGATGTTATTGTCGTTAAAAAAAAAAATAAAGTGTACACGAACTTTCTGGTTCGCTGATGTAGGCCTATTAATATTCATGGCACTTTCTGGGTGTAATTTTTTTTTGATGGGCTATGGATTTTAAATCAACTGTTTCTTTCACGATTATTTCAGTGTAATTATTAAGGCAATAATGTAAGTAATTCTTCATTAAATGAGTTCTTGCAGGGTACAAGTAAAAACAAAACACCACCAAGTTTTTCTCTGGCCACGAATGAATTTATGAATTATGCATTATTAGATTTTCAAACGGTACCCGGTATAAGATCAGTCACCTGAAATGTAGTCTGAAAGTGGTCTGGTAAACCGATTTATGTTTTCTGCTTGGCTGAATCAAAAGTGAGTGTGCATGTCTGTGAATACAGCGAAGAATGTTTGCATGTCAAAAGAAGCCAGATTGCAACATCTCCCAGAACTTTTCAAGAGTTAGTGGCCTCTAAGAACTAAAACAACCTCAAAATTATTTCTTTTTTGAGGAGATGGATCAAAAGCATACTTCAGCATATTACAAGGCTACATTATCATATTTTCAAGTCAAAAAAAATCTTTCAGTAAAGCCTGTATCCTTGCAGAGAATTTGTTTGGAAAGAATGTACAAAAACATTGTACATTCAGGTAATGAGCCAAGATATATTTGGAAAATAAAATTGTTACATGATGCATATTCCTTTGTTTTAAGTTGAATGGTATGTTGAGTATTGATTTGTTGTTGAACCTGTGAACCATGTGGCAGGGTGATATCTACAACATGCACCTGTTTATTTGGAATGCAAGTAGCTTTGTGGTTACAGCCAATTCCATCCCCCCCCCCCCCGAAAAAAAAAAATGTACTTGAAAACCTGTGATTAGTATGAGCCAAATTTACAATGCAAACAAACAAAACAAAATAACCCCCTCCCAGATATTAACTAGAAGCACCTGTTAATCTTACTGGTATTGTACCATGAATATAGTTAAAGAAAAAAAAAAAACACAACAAAACAAGGAAACAAATATATGATTTACAATAAACTTTGAGTTGATTTTACAGAAAATGCTCACATTACTTTGGTATATCTTAACCATGTTTATCATAATTAAGCTGAATTTCAAGAGCACTTGCGCAAAGAGCATAGTTTCTTTTTTTTTATAAGTCCTGCTCTAAACAAATACAGTGCACTCTTGTTACAATGAACACAGTTATAATAAAATTGCAGTTACAACAAAGTAAAAATTCAGACAGGAACATTCTTTGTTGTCTGTTCTATGTTTTTCATTGCTTATTTGTTTGGTTGTAACGAAATGTAATTTGATATAACGAAAGAAAACCGTTGGTCCCGAGGACTTTGTTATAACAGAAGTCCACTGTAACATGCAATACATATGCTCCCTCACTTAAACCTGACTAAGTTTTTTTTTTTTTTTTTTTTTTTTTTTTTAAGAAAAAAAAAATCAAAAGTTAAAAAAACACCAATGTAGAGTATTGGCCCAAAAATGAAATTACATGTTTTCCCACTCAACCAAAAAGGTTGTACACAGGTCCAAAATCCCACTGGTCAAGTTCCTCACATTGAATTTGTCAGTGATCAATTTTCAAATGTGAATTGGGCTTGTTGGCTTACGTGTCCAGCTGTTGCTTCATGTGTTGCTGCAACTCCTCCACGTTGAGACCATAGTGGGCTGTTTGGAGCTTGGGGTCATCACTGATAGCCTCAAGCACTGGACCGGGCATTCATATCAGGACAAAGATCTTATTCATTCATTTATTCATCATTTACTTATCATTCATCCATTATCTGTTCATCGATTCATATTTTCCATGCATGTCCATCCAAGATCATATCGTTTTATGTATTTTTGTGTAAAAAGATATCTGTTAATTGAATTGTGAATCCACTTAGTTTTATTTTCCTTTAGTTAGTATTATCTGTGAAGGTATGCCCTAATAGTTCTTAGAATTTTACCTTTAGACAGAGCATCAGAACATTCAGTAAGGCTTACTTTATGCTACAAAAATAAAATGATCGGATTTGCAGTTATATAAAAAAGATACTGTACATCAATCTGAACTCAAAGCTAAGCATATTTAATTTCATCTCTTGATAATTTAGCAAAGATGTAGAAAATGCTACTTAAGTAATAATAATAATATAGACATTTTAACGCGCAACATATCCACTCAATGGTGCTCAAGGCACTCACAATCAATGTTTAAATGCGACAGTATATAACATAAGTTCCAATGGCTGCAACATGTGCCTCCTCAAAGAAAAGAAAAGTACCTATCGCAAATTACAGGAATCATTATTTCATGTGGCAATGCTCACTTTCATGCCATTGTGAAAAGATCAATAAAGAGATCCACTTCAGTGATCATAGGTGAGCTTGATAAACATGATTTTTGTACACGTTCTAACCTGTCAAACAAAATGTATGCATGTAGCTCCAAGATTGATATCAAAATCATGTATCATCACCAATCATCACTGCGTAAATGACATTCCACCTACATGGATTTTTCATTTCCGAGCGAGCCTTGGATGTTGCTATGCCTGTCCATGTCGTGAGGTAGTCATCGAATGATATCTTGGCCAGCTTGAGAAAATTCAGTGCAGACCCACCCTGGGGATCGTCATCAGCGAGATCCTGTTCGTCACTCTGAAAGCGAACCCTTGACTCGTCGGAAGGTATACTCTGACCAGCTTCACAACAACAACAACAAAAATCAAAACAAACAAAACATGAAAGAAAGATATCAGACCATTACATGTTTCAATAAACACTATGCAATGACTTTATACAGTAAAGCCATGGACTGGCTGTCAAAATACGACATTTTTTTCCTGTGCTTACTTCTGATTAGATTTTGACATGAAGAGAGAGAAAGGTTACAAAGATCGAGAAGAGGAAGATATGTAAATATGAAAAAAAAATTAAGATGTCAAAGAAATGAACAATAGAAGACAAATATGATGATGACAGTGATGATGATGATGATGATGATGATGATGATGATGATGATGATGATGATGATGATGATGATAACAATAATGGAAGAGTAAGAGGAGAGGAGCAAAATTGATCAGGAAATATAGGAAAAATAATACACAATTCCACTGAATTTGTCCATGAAGACATTATTCCTTCTGAACTTCAACCTGCAAACAAACAATAAAGGGGGGGGGGGGAGAGGAAAGGAACAGAAATGGACGCAAACTTGAAATCTGGATAAAACCTGTTCCTTACAACTCACCAAAGACTTTCCGACTAGCATTCACACAGTCTATGACCATTTGTCTGTACAGGTCAGATGAGTTCTGAAGTATTCCCACTGCCTCTTCATTCACTGCATTGTCTACCACTGGGTTTGACAGCATGCTCTGTGTGGTAGATATTACAAAATACTGGGTTATGCAACTGAATTCCTGTGTCACGGATAGTGGTGAAGTGGTAAAAACCTTTTACTTCATATCACAAAGCTGTGGATTAAGCTCCTAAACACAGGACACTTATTTCTTCTAGAGTGGCCTCAGCCTACAATGCACACATTTAACCAAAGAGCAGTTTTGGGTCGTATAGCCAATCAATTTGTCCACTACATTTTATGGTGGAAACCTACAAGGAGTATTTCAAAGAATAAAAAAATGATGAAACTTGTGCTGAGTACAGATATGATATGTAATATGGCATGTGGTAAATTTGGCAACACTCATAAAGGCAATCTCATCAAGTTTCATGGGACAGTAAACAGTCATGATGTAATCTTGCTACTCACACAAGAGTGTGGTTGGGTGAGTTCCATGGCATTTTCTACCTGTGCTGCTGCTTCGGTAGAGCAAAAGACTTTCAGATTTTTTCATGTGCAATTTTCCTTAAAAAGTGCAATAAACTTCCAGCATTCAGATTATTAAAGTCATTTCCATTAACCCTATTCTAACTGGGCTATTTGAGACCAAGTTTTTACTGGGGGGGGGGGGGGGGGTCAATTTGACCCCCCCTTCAGATCTCGGCCGCCGATCGCGCGATCGCCGCAAAATTTTGCCTGTACATAGAGCCGGATGTCAACTACAAGATTATATGGTCATACAATAGAAAAAATTTGATTTTATATTTTTTAATAAATTAATTAAGCAAATTAACGCATGAAATCATATTTTCACCTATAACTCCATTAAAAAGATTGAAGGATTGCTAAATTTTTGTGTCAGAGTTCCTCAAGACATATCGAACAATTTTCTTATAAAAAAATAGCGCAATCAAAGTCAGTTTGTTTTGTTTTGTATTGTTTTGTCAATTTCTTATGTATTTTATCGTTTTTTCGACCTTTTGTTTTCTATTGTTTTTTTGCCAAAATTTGTTGCAGGCACTTTTCCAAGCTGATCTACATTAGAATTGATTAATTTCAATGATTAAAAGTTGAAATAATCTAATTCATATCAATTAAACAAAAAAACACAATTTGCATTGGATTTGCACACAAAATCATGAATTTAAGCTGTTTTTGGGTTGACATGCATATGCAAAACATTGCGTAACTTCAGAACGGTGTACCCGGACGTCGCAAATTTTGTCTAAAAATATGCGGGAGACTTCAATGAAAAAAGTCACAAAACGCCGCGGCAAAATCTTTGCGCGTTGCGGAATTGTGGCGCGAAATGTCGAGGGGGGGGTCAATTTGACCCCCCCCCCCCAGTTAGAATAGGGTTAAGGCTAAATGTCAAACAGACTCAACTACAATATACATACATGTTCTGATAACCTAGGAGATGTGTCAGAGCTAACAGCACTTTGTTAACTTCATTTTCATTTTCACTAACTAGCTGAGTACATCTGATCATTACAGAATAACAGAGTTTAATTTTCTTGATATGTGTCACTTAACATGCATTTCCTGGGAGTATAGGTGTATCTTGCTACAGACGCCACCACCACTGAAAAAAAGAAGAAGTTTCGTTTCATATCATCCTTCCATGCAGCAGAGTAACATTATCTTACAAGAGAGAGGAAAGAAGACCAGTAAGGTCATTTCAGAACAAATTTAGTACATAATTTATTGAGGATAGAGATTAGAGAATATTGAAATGGAAACTGACAATAACTACAACTCTTTTATCAGGTTTCAGTTTATCAGCAAAGCGAAGTAAAAAGCAGAACAAATTTAGTACATAATTTATTGAGGATAGAGATTAAAGAATATTGAAATGGAAACTGACAATAACTGCAACTCTTCCATCAGGTTTCAGTTTATTAGCAAAGCAAAGTTAAAAGCTGTATGCAGTAATTCCTACTCGGATGATTACCCTTACCTGAATAGCTAGAAGTATTGACAGTAAACTGTATGTTTCCTTCCAGTACGAGATGTCATCAAGAAACTCGATGCAGGGTCTTCCTGATTGCATATCAACTGTATGGAAAGAACAACCACAGTAGACTTCATTTAAATACTGTAAAACATGATATATTCGCGGCATTAAATTTTCGCGAATTGGAGCTGACAGCCTTTTTCGCGGCATGAAATTTTCGCGAATTGCCACTGGCGTTCAATGCATGTAGTGTAGACAAAAACTTTCGCGTGCATTTTAATTTCGCGAATTTTGGCGCTCGCGAAATTCGCGAAATTGAAATGCACGCGAAAATTTCTCGTTTTACAGTACTTCAAAGGTATTATTTACCATTGGGAGCAGTGATTTAAAAAAAATTCAAGTTATCTCATCTGATGTATATGTGTAGGTCAGTTGTATCACAAAACATCATATCCTATAAAAATTTTGTAATAAAGCCTAAAACACAAGGAGATATTGCTGTTTTTCTCACTAAACCATAACTGTAGACGGTTTAGTCAGGAAACAATTTTATTTCAACTATTGTTCACATTCTGTACATTTACCAATATTTAGCATTGACTATACTGATTAACTTTTTTACACTGGTTGTTTCTATCCCTAACAAACTACAATGAAGCAGTAAAGCTGTGTTTTGTTTTGTTGTTTGTTTCATCTGCAAATGTTAAACCATGCCTGTAAGTTACATTTTGTACAGACAGCTGTACAACACTGTTTTAAATCAAATTGCTGCTGTTCAGTGATTAATTTTTTTTTTCTCTCTCTCTCTATGCCACGGCACCTTAGGAAAGATTAGCTTTATCTTGCTATTTTCAAGTGGAATTCACAGGAAAAATGATGATGGACGCTGCAGTCAAAACAAGACACCATGCATCTCCAGTATCACTGTTTCATTCCCACTTCAAGTACAATTATGAGGCAAACCATGAACCAAACATTCATTTTTCAACAATTCAAAAGCTAACCAGCTTTATTCTTCAAAACTTTCAAAATCTCTGCAAGTTCATTTTCCTGACTGCATAACCATTGCTCTTTTTCTCAGCCCTTGGGTTTTCTAATGAAATTCTGAAAGGCAGTGAACATGTGCATCCATTTTGTTTTTTAATCTAAAAAGAACTCCCCTCCCCTCCATGACCTCTTGAAAGTGTTTCCTTTATCTCTATAGTATAGTCTACATTTTTGTAATAATGCAAACATTTGAGCAAGTTGTTTTCAATCAATTTTGGCTGTCTTGGGTACATATAATCTAAAACCAAACCAACAAGAGAGTCTCCTGCTGCAGTGCAGCAGTGTATATGCACTTCAGAAATTGACCTTTACCAATTATTTTCTTTTTAATTTTAATTACTAATGAAAGAATAGACTTAATGTTAAAACATACTGCTTCTGAAAACTGTATGTACCTTTAAAAAAAGGGGGGTATTTCAGAGGCAGTGGGTATTTGCCAAATGCAAAAGGCACTTTTCACTCAGACCTTGGTAAATTATAGGATCCTGCCATTTGCTTTCTATAAAGACTGTTGTTGGTTATTTTTTTTCTATTGGAAAACTGAGAAGAATTGACATTACAGGAATGCTACCTTAAACTTAAGTGACTCACTGTTGGGATGAAATGGTATGGTGTGGAATCGTATATCTGGGGGCTCGTGGTTATAGTTTTCGGTAAACTTCAGACTCAGCACAAATATGCCACCTGCATGAAAAAACAGAAAGAAATATGGTGAAAGGTTAGTGCAATATCAAGTGCATAAATATTGCACTATCCACATTTTGTGATTCCATTTTGTGAACACATTTCTCTGCTTTGTTGCCATTCAAGTTTAGCAAAATATCAAATTTAACATATTCACTTCTTCCTGCATTACCACATAGCTGTTCTAAACATTGTACATGACAGAAAATTGTGACCACAGTATGTTTGCACTACATCCCACTTACAGAATACATGTTGTTTTGACAGTTGATTTTCAATAATTGTGATTCTGTATGTAATTTGTTGGATTCTTTGCCTTGCAAAGAAAATATTCTTTCATGACATTAACATATCATAAGACAAACACAAAACCCCATACCCTGTGATAAATATGACAAAAACAATAGGGTACAAGCGTGCAGGATATTGAGCTGATATTGCAAGATTTTATAAATTTTCTGAATTAATTACACCTCATAATCATATACTTGACATTCCTTTTCATCTCAACCATCCCCCACCCCATCAAAATATTCTACATTTCACAAATTTCTTCAGAAAGTGACAAATGTGTTAATCCAGATAGCAATTCTAGAAGAAATCCAAAACAAAACCAGATGGAAAAAATAAAATATCATATAAATAGAATTTGAAAACTAATTCAATTAATCTATTCTTTACTGAATTCTGAAATACCCATACACTTAATACACAAGCCAATATATTCCCGTATACAAATTACAAGTTAATTCAAAAGAAATTATGTTATCGTGATAAAAATGTTCATGATATGGTAATCATGCCATGACTTCACACCTTCCCATATTGTGTCTTTCATTCCTCTGATGGTTGCTGTCCATTCCATCATGTTATCCTCTGCCAGGGGGTGAGCAGTGATTCCCTGAAAAATACATTCATTAGGTCAGAACAGCTTTAATTTCAATAAGCTTAAAGGTAAAACATAGTACTCGGCAGAACTAAAAAATTTCTCTTTATTTGGAATTTGCTCTGCCAAGAAACTTGTCTGGCTGGTGCAATTTTGGGGATATGGAGTTGTTTTGTAGTATTTCGAGATCAAAAGTGAGAAACAGTTATAAAGTCGGTATACTGACTTTTATTCCGGAAGCACCCTCCCCGTTCAGTAGCGGGTGTGTAGAATGCTGGTAGTACATGCATGACTTGATTAATTCATCTAAATACCTATAGATATTTTTGCAATGATATTTCAGTACAGAGGTAGTGATTTACAAAACAAGAATACAATGCTTCTCATGTACTCACCCAAGCAGGATCTTTCTGCAGCAAGACATACTCCCGGTCGAGCAGTAAATATGCCCTGGAATGCATTGCTTACTCGTCAATTTCTGGTAAATCTTGCAAGATTCCCTGCAATAACAGAAACAAACAATTATTACCTCCGCCAAGGGATGAGGTTAAGTTTTCATCGGCATTTGTTGGTTTGTCCGTGTGCAAAATAACTCAGAAAGCTGTGGACAGATTTAAATGAAACTTACAGGAAAGGTTGCAGAGACTCCAACCCCAAGCACCTTCTGATCTGGAGATTCTCCCGCCTGAAACCCCCAGCAAATGAGAGACTCCGACTTGATGTGCGCGAAGCGCAAATTTCCTTGCTGCCGGGGTCCAACTCTAGGGTTTGAGATGTTATCTGGTGCTATCTAAGGCTTATTTTTCTACATACGATGACACTAAGTAAAAAAAAAAAAAATCATTTCAAGCGGGAGAAATTAAATCTCAAGCGGGAGAACAGGAGATTTTGCAAAAATGGGCTTTCGGCGGGAGAGTTGGAGTCTCTGAGGTTGCAAATGACACAAGTAACAGGTGATTTCATTTTGGTAGTGATCCGGCAATTTTTGTGGATTTTATGAAGGAATTTCAATATTTTGGCAGGTAGGGTCAATGAACTTGGGAGTTCAAGCTGTGCATTTTGGAGGTTTTCATACCCGCACTAAAGTGCGTGCTCTAGTTTCTGCTAAGGCCAGGCACGCTGCGCAGCTGGAAGTTGATGACGTAACAAAAGGCTTCTATATTGGGAAATTGGGCGTCTTTCATCACGCATACATATGGGTGGAAATTACTGATCTCTATGGAAGAACAAGATCAGTGGTGGAAATGAGCTGCTTGGTGGAGGTCTGTGCTCTCAGAGTACTTCTCTCGTTAAATTCTATAGACCTATGTGACATTCATTAGAATCTGTACAACTGAGACAAGTGGTGCAAATGCAATAGCCAATATTATAAAGATTGTAACAATGTTACAATTTGTGAAAAACTTCTTCTCATAGATCTACATGTTATGAGGCTCTGCATTGATACATCAAGAAACAGGTACTTTTTCATAAATGACCTCATCGGCTGATTCTGAACAGATCAGGCCATATCATACTGCCTGCATACCTTCTAAACACAAGTTGACATTAAAGATACGGCCATGGCCTGGGGACACATCATGACATTACAGAACCGTACCTGCCATGATCACCTCAAAGTGCTTCACTCTTCTCTTTTTCAATATTTCATGAGTCCCCAAACCTAGACAAATCTAGATAAAGAGTACATTTGCACTGTAATTTAAAAGTGAGTGTGTAGATTATAATGTATTATAATCTACGAGATTATCCTGATGTCGACCGGGAGATCACAGGACTACCTCACTCCCGTATACCAGATGATGATGATGATGATGATGTAACAGTTAAGTTCATCAAGCCATCATCAATCTTTAACGGTTCACACTTTCATTAACATTCATTTTTGCATTAATTACCATTAGATTATAAAGACTATTAAAGTAGGTTCTCTGTTTATTTTTATGGTCACGGATTAAATTCAGATGGGCATTTACAGTAGGCCTACACTACCGAAGCACTGTTGCCACTACGGTACTAACAGTGTGCGGGCCGCTGTTAACTCGGTACGTGTTGGGGTCGCTGGTGCGGTTACGTTATGTTGCCACTATAGACTAGCACTAAACAAGCATTTCAAGTATCTAATCTAGTCGGTGTTCATGGGCAAGCTTCATTAAAGACCAGGGACCAACGACTGTGATTAGTGTGAGATTGCCATAAAACTATTTAAAAAAAAAAGGACAAGGACAGGTCTAAAATTGTACTCAAACAGACGGACTCTTGTCCAAGACAGTTTAATTTTCAGTTTTTAGATTAATTTAGGGACAGCTGAAGGACATGTTCTGATAGGTTCTCACATGTTATCCCTACAAAGCGGGAGAAATTGATGATTGAGTCATGGGGCCCATGATGCCTGAGCTTTGAATGGTAGCCATCCGCATCGACCCAACGCACTGTCATTGCAGCGAGCGCGATCCGCGAGCAGAAGGGCCTGGCTACAGCTGTAGTGTAGGGCTAGAGACTTAGCTTAGGGCTGGGCGTTCACCGCATCAAATATAGCCAGCACAAATGTCAAGACATGGGACTATGCCTTCGGGACACCTGTCACTGCCATGCCGACAAACTTTGTCAACTGACAAATGAAAATGAGACTAACTTTGCCCAGAACACTAAGTAAAACTTACCCTCAAGTTGGCCTTTATAAATTACATGTTCAGCGTGGCCAAGGGCAGATAACTGATTTGATTGTATAGCTTCAAAGGCAAGTCGACGTCCGAAAATTTCCAAATCTTATCTTTTTAGCGGTGTGGATTGTTTACTGTTTCCATGCTTTTCCCGACTCGTACACTTTAAGTTCTACATTTTAAAGCTAAACAAAAATATATAGATTTATTGACTTCATTGAAAAATAAAATACAATTTAAAAAACTGTATTATTTGTAGCTATTTGTTTAAAGATTTTTAAATGGTTTAAAAATATACTTTATATTCATATTATAGGCAATGAAGAAATTGGCAATGTAATAATCACTACTGCTATCCAAAGCTGAAGTTACAACGGGGCCACATTGGAAGCATGGTGTCACCGGACGCGTTTTTTTTTTTTTTTTTTTTTTGGGGGGGGGGGGGGGGC
Source organism: Diadema setosum (assembly GCA_033980235.1). NCBI lineage: Eukaryota > Metazoa > Echinodermata > Echinoidea > Diadematoida > Diadematidae > Diadema > Diadema setosum. Next base: position 5,984,811 of record CM067072.1, on the reverse strand, counting down.
ATGGCGCGTGAAACCTATGGGAAAAACGTTGGGTTAGGGTTTATGGTTAGGGTTAGGGTTAGGGTTAGAGTTAGGGTTGGGGTTAGGGTTAGGGTTAGGGTTAGGGTTTGATGGTTAGGGTTAGGATTAGGATTAGGGTTAGGTTTAGGGATAGGGTCCCCAATCTGTGTCGTCTAAAAAAACACGCTCATCGGACACCATGGTATTATCGGACACGCACATTTTTGCGTACTAATGACATTCTGTAAGCGCGAGACTTCGTAGACTAGCCTCACAGAACTTTGTGTGGACCGAAATCGCAAAAAAACGCGGCATAAAAATGTAAAAACACGAAGAAATTCACATTTTACCTCCATTCCGGAAATAGTTGAGTGACCCGCACTTCGTCATAGTTAATACTTATGCATGTTTGAATCACATTTCACTACTGAAATTCTATGAAATCCCACTCACATACAGGAAAAATGCTAAAGGTTCCAATAAAACCAAAAGTTCACTGATCGATATCGGAAATTTGGAGCTATCGTCCTCAAACGCGAAGGATGCGGAATAGTTGTGCGCTATTAAGGGGCCCGCAACTCGTCGCCCGCGCGTGCAGCTCCCATAGACAAAGCAAGTAAACTAGAAGTAGAGTCTATACCAGTTGTCGATTTCTCACAAGGTTTTATTGCGTGAACTGTTCGAAATGTTCAAGAGAGACGTTTTACTGTAAAATACGAAATTTGAGCCTCATTTGCCGATTTTTTCTTTGTCATCCGCTCGGTGAGAATGTGCACGGTGATTTGTGGGATAGGTAATTCTGGTGCAAGGACTAGGTGCGAAAGATGTCGATTATTTCATTGCGAAAATCGTGTGCGGTAATACAATGCGATTTTGCACCGCGCAAAAAGACAACTTTTTTATAGGGGTATGTTAGAAGCATATTTTCTCAAAACTGGAGCGAACAATTGGCATAAGTTGGTTGAATTCGTAATTTCCAGGAGTCGGTGAATAACTGATATTATTTTAGCCGCAATTTCATCCTCTGAGTACGGAATTCAAAGCCACGAAAAAAAGCGTCCGGTAATTGGATCTACCACCCCACTAGCATTCTTCATGTTGACTTGCATTTTGGTTACGGGCAATTTGTCTCTTAATTGTGGTGAGTTACCTACTAACGAGATAGCTTTAGGAATTATTCGCCACGAGGTTTTGGATGAGCCACGTGAAAATTTGCCACACCAAAGATCCTACACTACATAAGATGATAAACTCACCCGATATTACACGGCCGCTGTTAAAACGGAAGTTTGCACTGGTGGAATCAGTCGCCTCATTCGGTATTCCAAATAGTACTTCTCGCCTAGTACCTCTTTGCTTAGTTTGACAGCATGTGATTGCTTTAAAACTGCCCTCCATATCCTCTGCTGTTGAATATGTTTCATACAATGCATACGTCAATTGAATATGAAGAGTTTGCTCGCAAAACCGATAAGTCCATTTTTGAAGATTGTGAAGTACGGTCTCTGTCATAAAGTACGAAATAATACCTTTTAAATGATATATTGTTCATTACATCTAAAGGTACATTTTTGAAGTTATGGTCAAAAGAAGCAAACATTTTCTTATTATTCTCTTTATTTTTCTTGACCTTTAATTGCAAATATCTCCATTTGGCAAATATGGACTTATCAGTTTTTGCGAACAAACTCTTCTAATTGTAGTTAAGATAATATAGGGCTTAGGACTCAATCTTTGGTTATGATGAGTATATTCTGGACTATTCTCTATGGAATTGGGACGTGAAGAAACGTGTGAATGTGGTCCGATTGAAGTGGTTTTCATTGGCTGCTCACTCCGTGTGATTTATGTGCATCATGGACCTAATAAACATGGACTATTCACGGCAGTCTTTCTTTGATGTAATGATCGTCACCGACACCTGATTATGTGCATCTTAATGAGTACATTCAGGTGTCTTGACAATAATTGTGTGATCATGTATCGTCACTAACAAAAGAATCGTTTCCCTCATTTCAGTCTTGTTTCGCTGATGTGCCCCTTTTCAGACGGAAATGTCTTTGAATAAATACAGATGAGGAGGAGCAGCAAACCTGAAATCATTACAAATTTTCTGTCAAAAGATGGGTAATTCCTGATTCGCACATTTTCGCACACGCATCAGACCTTGTCTAATGGCAAGATATTTGTTTTCTACCATTTTATACCGTCCCTTTTTCATGTTTAGATTGCTCTGGAATAAGTTGGAGAAAAGTGAAATAATGAGATCACAAATGGCAATCATTCTGCCAAAATGTTAGCTTTCTTTTAAAAACTGCCTGCTTCTCCCAAGCGAAATTGTTTGAGGTACTCTCTAAAAAAAAAATCGAGTGAAAATTTTCACTCTAAAAAGAATGAATACAAAAAAGAGTGAATTTCGAGTGAAATTGCAGTGAATTTTGAGTGAAAATGCTCATTTTCACTCATTTTGGAGTGACGTCAGGGATCACTCGAAGATTTTGGAGTGATCCCTGACGTCACTCCAAAATGAGTGAAAATGAGCATTTTCACTCAAAATTCACTCCAATTTCACTCGAAATTTACTCTTTTTTGTATTCACTCTTTTTAGAGTGAAAATTTTCACTCGATTTTTTTTTAGAGAGTATGATTTCCTAACATACACCACAACTGCACATTCACTTTACTTGATTTTTGTGAGTTATTTTCTTCTCCGGATATAGTTTTAGATTTCTCGAATCTCCGTCTTGTTCTTCTTCCGGCTTGCTGGCGATGACGATCATGGGATCAAAGCAGTGAAGCATGCTAAAAATGTCTTTGTGGCGCTTTTGAGATGTACGGGTGCATGAATTAATTAACGATATACGATAATTATCCATGTGTATTAGGTCCGGTTATGTGTGCATAGAGGCACACGCTTACAAGTCAAGATTCGTTGGCCTCATTATATATCAGGGATAAAGCTGTCCTGCACAAGTCGTTTCAGGGGATCTCCAATCAGGCCAATCTGTACTTGACCAGACAATGAAGCTCCTTGACCAGACCCATGCACCCATCGCCGACCGTACAGTTTTGGTTGAGACCTGATTTCAGGTTTCTAACATTCTATGGGCGAGATAATGAGAAACCTCTTATAGAATAATTATGAAAGAGCATGTAATTCCATGAGGAATTCGGCATTTTTTTTGATGAAAATTGGTGTGATTCGGGAAGAGTGTGGCAGACCCAGAGATTGTGGTGTGGCAGTGCCTTTTTTATGTTGGGGGGGGGGGGGGAGGGTCCAGGGGGCTTACATGTTCACAGACTTCCCCAAAAACATTATACATGACGTGCGCTCATTTACTCTTGATCAACAATTCTGGAAGATCTTACTTTTTACAGTGCACTGATAACAGGTATTTCTTAAATCTGTACTACAGCTGTATGATTTACAGACATTCATAGATGGGACGGGACACAGGTAACATGTAGGGGTAGTCAGCACAATAGTTTTGATCCATTCAAATGATTATTATACTGGAATGATATTGTTCTATGACTTGCAAGATGTAGACAAGCCGATGATTGTGAGCTAATGAAAACTCTTGTTGCGGGGGAAACAGTCTCTAAAACAGGATGATTAGAAGTTCATAGATTTTCACACAAAGACACTTTGTTGAAAAAGCAGTATACATTGTATTATCATGAATTGTCAACAGCCTCATTTTATGATAGTACTAGTTCAGCATTACTTCTTGGGAATGCACCAACTACTATTCAAACAGTGTTATTTTGAAGACAAACTGTTTTTTGAAGGTGCAACTGTCATGGTACCGTATTGTGCTTGCCCATACCATATTACTAACCATATAATTACACATAATTCTTATTTCTGTGTTCTCCGTGTCTGTGAGCTAATAGAGCTTTGGCTGACTTTTAAAACAGAAAATGAGGAGAGCTATGAAAATCTATTTTGAGTTCAAATCAATTGAGAAAAGAGAATGTATTAATTATGATGATATGATGGAGCAGGAGGGCTCAGTTGTACCAACAGGGAAGGGCCAATAAATTTGGCAAGGGAACAAAAATACACTATAATGTAGCTCAACACAAGAGGGCGCTATATCATGCGCTGGACCAGTGCCGTATACTAGTATAAAGAATACTCAGTATACGCATGGACCTACAAGGTAGGTCCATGGTATACGGCACTGCGCTGGACCAGAGCCTTCTGAAGGCTCTGCGCTGGACCAGTGCCGTATATAAAATCATGTTGCTTTATTCTACATGTATTATCATTAATCTGATAAACTCATATTGCAATACTTTTTCAAATTGAAATCACACGATTGGTCTTAATAACATTGCCAGAAGTATAAACACAAAATCAATGTCAATCTTGATGCTGTTACCATTGTACCAGGGCAATCCGGGGGCCCGTTTCATAAAACTTGTCATCAGTGACAACTGCCACATTTCTATGACAAATTTCCTCTCAGTCAACCAGATGCAAGGATTTCAGTAGCTTGTCACATCTATGACAATTTGTCACTTATGACAAGTTTTATGAAACGGGCCCCGGGATTGCATTGTCAATCCTTACCTTCGGGTTATACACATTAATGTTAAGTTGTTGTTGTTGTTGATGTTGCTGCTGGTGCTGCTGTTGCTGGTGCTGCTGTTGTTGCTGCTGCGGGATGCTGCTGTTGTTGTTGTTGCTGCTGCTGCTGCTGATGTGTTGTGGTTGTTGTTTTATAAGTAAAATAAATAACTACAAAAACAAATGCAGTGTCAAGATTCGAGTCCTTGGCGTCACTATCAGAATTGTTATCGTTATTGCTATTCTCGGTGATGTTGCTGCTGTAGACTTACTAGAAAGGAGGTAAGGATGGTACAAACACAGGCGTGTGGCTTTACAGTCTTGCCACATAGAAACCATCAGTACAGTATTTAGATACACCCTTTTGCAACACGGAGTTCTCGCGAGTGACGGAATTTGTATGGTGTATCTGCTGATGCATGTCAATTTTTATTGGCAGAAGGATGTAACTACATAAAATTGACTTTAATCCTGGTCACAAATAGTTTCAAAACTAAAATGCTCGGATCACCTAAAAATAATCAAAGAAAAATTTTTGAAATATATGTATAAATGATTTTTGTGGCTTCCAAAGCAAGTGCAAATATCCATACTTAAAAAAAAAAAACAACACTTTTTCGATATTAGCGTGCTAGCGCGGAGTTCAGATACACCCTTTTGACATGTGAAGGCAGTGAAGTACATTTACCTTCGTGGAAATTTTCTGTAACATTTTTGTAATAAAACCATTTTTTTTTTTCTGTCGTCAACCCATCTAAAGTTCTACAACGTGTACGACAGAGAGGGCAACAAGCCCCCCCCCCCCCCCCCCCCCCCCCAATCTGACTTATATACATTGTATTTGTAGTCTCTGCAACCAGGGAGGTATTGTCTCACCTCCCTGCTGCAACCGAGCCTCATAACTCGCTGAAATCCTGTCAGCTCGGGATGAATTGGCAATTTTAGATTGACGAGTAACAGCGTGTCGTAAGTCCCTCAACCAACCACGAACTGGAAGTACCTAAAATTACGGTGGACGATTCTGACAGAATCGCGTACCTTAGCCAATGAAAACGAGTGTATCACCTAATCAATATTCATAATGTTTTATTCTTTCTATGATTGGACGAGCAAAACCGACTTGGAGGGAAATCCCCTCCGATCCATGGATATGGCTCCATTCTACGCTAGCTCTAGCAAGCTCTGACACGTCATTGATTCCACGGCATACTGGAAACGTTTGGGACACGTTGCTTCACGCACGGCGCGCGCCGTACGTCGTCGACACAATGCATGCACACGATAGAGAGCCTGTGATCGCGCGCTTTAACAAAATTCACGTGAATTCTCCTTGGATATTCATTACACGCCAATTCGCTGTGGAGAACAGATCGGAGTACGCACCTACATAAAGACAATTCTTTTCGTACGGATAGTTTATTAGCCATCTCCGAAAATGACGCTTGGTGAAATGGAGATTACATTCAGTGAGGGTTGCAGTGAATGCATAGGGTAAGTACGATGAGGTTTGAGCAAATGTCGTCTGAATTGTCTGTTTGCAAAATCGATGTGTGTCATTAGTTGAGAATGCACCTGTGCGTGGCGCCGCAAAGCGTGTTAGTCACATGTTTGGTATCCCCCGTTACTGTGTGCGGCGGCCGGTGAATGCTGATCAACACTCGAGCGGGTATTGCGTCATGCCCATGAAATTTCGCGCAGTTGATATTCACGTCTTGACCAACCAAAATACCCAGTCCCAGGCCTTTTCGTCACCCAGCCAGCGCATTGTTTTGTTTTGTTTTGTTTTAGTTCTTATTATTATTGTTACTTATCGAATGTTCGTACAAGTTTTATTTCATGGAGTGGTGGAGGAGGCTTGTACGCGAAATATTTTTCCATCAGAAAAGAATGCGGTTTATCATGTTCGGTCTTGAATGACCGAGACAAAGTAGTCACCAAGCGCCAAAGGGGGGGGGGGGGGGGGGGGGGGGGGGGGGGACTCACTGGTTGACGCTATCGCCTAAAAACCAGTACTGACTGGTTGGATAGTGCATAACAGTGACCGGTAGGAAGTATTATTTCATAGCACCAGTGGGAAGTTCTGGTTATCATTTGTTAGAATTTCAAAGTCCACATGCACAGATAAATTCTTTCCTTTTATTTTTTGCCTCCACCCCTTCCGCACACAACCGCATGCCTTCCAGTCCACATTCTTCACATTCCGCTTTCGGTTCAATTCAAATAAAAGCTTTTGTCTCGCTATGTGGTTAACTCTGATCTCTGCGGAAATCGCTTCAAGGAGAGAAATAGATCCAGAGGCAGAGCTAGAAATGAAAGAAATGTCCTACTTGTATCTCTTTTGATAGGCCTACACTGGATAAAATTCGACCAAAGCTGATTAAATTCTCATGGTGGGCACCCTTAAATATCTAGCAGAGCACCTAAAAGTCGGAAAGATAAAATCTTTTATATCTGTCTTGTCAAAGTGTACGCAGTTTTGTTATATAAATGTTATTTATTGTATCCTAAGTAACTGTCGGTTGTTTACCAGCTATTGAATAGGGCCTATTGGTCTTTATTTCTTTAAATTGTTCATTTAAAGTGTGGCTTTTTGTGGGGTGGTTATAGAAATATACTTCCATGGGAGTTGAGCATGATAAAGAATCATGGGGTTGCTTAATTCTTTTGAAAATACAGTAGATTGTCTATATTAACTTTCTATTGATGGACAAGATTTCTTGCAATTTATTTAGTTTTCCAATTCATTGACATTGATGACTTGTGCTACAAACTCTAAAAGTTTCAGAGTCATAAATTTCTGTGATTTTCACTATTTTACTTCATTATTATGGTTTTAATACCAAATGATCACTGGACTTTGTTTGGAATCTCAGCATCCACTGAAAACTGATGTCTATCTTGAGTGCAAAATCATAAAAGATTTTTTAAAAAGAGAATTTTAGAATCTCCTATCAGTGAAATGAAGCAGTGTATATTCAGTCTCCATGAAACATGCTTCATGAATGAAGTAGGATACTATAGGGCCTAGGTCATGGGTGGTTGCATGCACTCAAGTGTAACAACTAATATGAAAGGGATGACTGAAATTTACTGAAGTCCCTCCTTTATAAAAAGTAATGCTGCGAGGTGATCCCCAGTGCCTCTATATGGATTTGATAAATTGTGCCTCATGAATATTCATGATATACATGAAATGCCAAAGTCCTTTTAAGGAATACCAATGTGGCCGCTTCTATAAAGTACCTGTTGTACTTTTGGAGGGTGTAGAGAATGAATGAACCCTGGAATTCCTTCGGTGGCGGATGCAGTTCTCTGTAATCTTCACTGTGTAGTAGCAGGTTCATCCATATAAGGATATTCCTCGTGATTGAAGGCTTACAAACATGCGAAGTTTCAATTTCACACAGGAAGTGTGCCACAGGAAGTAGGAATAGGAACAATGTCTGATATATCTGCAAAGTCACCGAGCAGTCTCTCTATCTCTCCCTGCTTGCCCGTATCTCACACTGGTTACTCCCTCGATCTCTCTTCCTATCTAGTTCTCTTTGCCTTTCTCTTCATATATTTCCCTGATGTACGTATGTCTGTCTGTCTCTCTCTCTTACAGACAGCTCATATTACACCAAGAACTTTTATGTATGAATTCTATGAGAATCAAATCATTACAGTTCCAAGTGCTCGTATATGTACTGAGTTGTGCAAGTACATGTATGTATGAAAGTTTGAAGTACCAAAAACCAGTAATGATTAACAGATTTGATATGCTCAATGGAATTGAAACTGCAACAGACGTATGCACATCTGAATAATTAATTGATTATATCGTGTACACACGTCACTGAAGTGGAGCTGGTCCAAAGTTCAATCTATCTTTTATTAAATGCTAGCACTTGAACTGATTTGAAATGTGATGGAACTGTATCCGCTATAGGCATCGTAAGTAGCAGTAAGGATGCTGTTAGCATGTAGCATTCGACTGTAATAGTACACAACGCATGTGCAGACAAATAACACAAAGTGATGTTACCATGTAAGGACCTATAGTGTAGCATGCATCCTCGTCCGACGTCAGTTTAATGACAAAGTTTGTAAACAATGATATCAAAAGTTGTGTGTGCAGTAACAAAGGGAGTGGGGGTGCAACAATTTAATAACAAGTGAAATGATGTGTTGATGCTTTTTCAGAAAAAGGAAGCAGCTATAGAAATTTCTTCCTAGATTTGTTTCTCACTGCACTCATGGATTTGGATGTGAAATTGCAATTTATGGACTTCTATCATACATAAAGCACCCTGTATTTTAATGTTTTTCTATGTTTTTCCTCATTGAATTACAGTGCAGAGACTGCCCTGGAGGCAGGGATTGCATTGCGAGACGTTCTCATCCGGGCAAAGACAGAGAACAGACTCACATGTGGAGTCTATCAAGCTGCCAAGAAACTAGATGTGTGAGTATCAAGATCATGATCCTATCATTGCTGTCATGAATGTGTACCATTGTTGTCGATATGTTATACACATTTATGTAGTGATTTTAATTTCTGAGCCCATTCATTTAAATAGACTTGACATTGAATTTTAGATAGTTTTATCATCAAAATGACTTTTTAATAAAGCAAAATTGTTATCGTATCATTCTATTGTTGGAAAATTCAGAGACCATACAGACAGCAGTTCAAAGAGGGAAGAGCTTGAGTTTTGTCATCTTTGTACAGTACTACGACTTCATGTCTGTCATTTGATGCCTATGATGTTGACCTGAGCTTAAAGCTTAAAGCTACAATGTTTTCTGTTTCTTTCATCCTTTCCCTTTATAAAACAGGGATCCAGAGAGAGTTATGCTGTGCATACATGCCGATCTATGCATGGAAAATGTTCCTCTCCAGCTCCACTTTGCCCTGATGGAGGCTTTTTGCTGGGAAAACCAGATTAAACTGCTGAAGGTAAGTGTCCTTCTTCTATCTGTATGTACAGTGCTATTAAACACTCTTGCTGTTTCCGTCCATGTACATGCTTGCATTATTTGATTGGTGCTTTGGTTTCAAGATTGTTGTCCCAATCAAACCCAAAGGAGAGCTGAGTAATCTGTAGGCCCTATGTATTTGTGGTTATGTTTGGTCATAACAGAAACAAAAAAAAAAAGATACAGATAACAAAGAAAAACTGATTTAAAGCTTGGAAATGGGAAATGGAAGATTTCATGAAGTGTCGTACGATGTGCCTCTGTGTGTACAGTATGCGTACCATGCCCTAATTTTGCTGAAAGGTTTGATTAGCACACCCGTGGCCAATGACATGGCAAAATTACATTACGGGTAGTCTAACTGCACTCAGCATAGACAAAGTGACAAACAGATATTAGAGGGTGTCATTTCCTCCAGAATTAGCCAGAAATCACGGCTGTTTGTGTCGCTCGTGATGGTGTCATCGCAGAGATACGGTACTGTAGGGCTGATTAGCCGTCTGGAAGTGCGACTTGTTGTGAACACTTGTTGTTTTGGATAGAAGAAGCCGCCCCGCTGTCGTAGCAAATTTGTCACTTCCTTTCCTTTGCCTTGTGAAAGTCGGCGGGTACGTCAATGTTTCAAAGGATATTGACAGGGTTCGGTCATGGTGCACGACGTGTCACTGCACTTTTCAGTGGCACTGATAATTATAATGACATAAATTGTTTTTTTGCAGAATAATCTGCAGAGTGGCTTTCTTTTTATATTAAAAAAGAATATGTTTGTTGCATAATGCAAAAGAGAATCTGTTTTCACTGCATCAAATATACTGTAAGATGCCATTGTTCAGTTAAGTTGTTTCCATAGCCAAGCCAAGAGGCAGTATGTTGCTTGGTTTGGTTTTGTTTTTCTCTCTTGTGGGTAGTGGTCTTTCACTAAGTCTGGAACCATACAATGCATCATGAGAAATTCATTAGAAATATATTGTCAAGGTGTGTAGTTAACTTCTTTACCTTTGTAATTGCTTGAAACCACTGCTGTTTGCACAACTACCCCATAGTGTACGTGAATGAGGTTGTTCTGTCTAGGCATGGAAACTGTATGCAAAACACTTGGCTTAGAGTCAAGCTGTGTAACAAAGACACTCACATGACCTGCCTGCCCCTATCACATGACATGGAAGGTTTCTCAACCGAGGCGGAGTGCAACAAAAGCCCAGCTACCTTGGCACTACCAGGAAACCCCCTGATTTGCATATGAGCGAGGCCAATGCCTTCTATCAGTGTTGTAAACTTCCTTGACACCCCATAGGTGTACAGTATACTAATGATGCTGACAGTCTACATGTAGTATATGGCAACTTCTTTTCCCCCTTTGGCATTTTCAAATTAGGAAGTATTAACCAAAATCAGCAAGTCGTTATGAGATAAGATCAAAGAGTAATTGCAGGGTAGAATATAACAGTTGTATTCGCCAATGTTTGTTTTAATAGGTACTCCTCTATCTCTCTCTCTCTCTCTCTCTCTCTCTTTGTGTGGAGTTATAGCTTGTGTACCCGTACCCGTACACCCTGGTACGGTGTGCAGTGCATAATGGGCCATTATTATCATGGTCAAGGTTTAAACAACTCAGTGACAGTACACTGTACATATGTAGGCTTCCAGAGTAAAGAGTGGGTGTTCTTGCAACTAACTCATTGTAGCTAGAACTCTCATGTTTGGCTCATTTTCTCTTATGAGAAAATTTAGTTTGTGAGTCTTTCTTCAATCATGTTCAGTGTCCTTCATGGAGGGGAGATTATAGCCTTGCATTGTACTATGTGCCCAGATAACACTGGTATTCATGTGTTTAGATTCTCTCTTGTTTAATGCACTATGTATGACATGCATGGGGGTCATGTAGGGCGAAGTTGTTACCTTAATACCGGTACATTGACATCAAGGTGAAAAAGGCTTTCACGGATGCCATTTAGATTACTTTTGCTAATGCAACCTGCCACTTGCTTGTTTTGTTTTGCAAAAGCTTACAACTACCTCTAACTCATTTTCAACATACATATCCTTCATTGAAGTTTAAAAGAAAGGTTGAATTGAATTTGTTTAGTAGCTCTGGTGCCAATCCAACGTTTTGTACATTGTAGCAACAGTCATTGACCACAGTGTGGATTCCAAGTGTTTAATTGTACTGGAAAGAGACATTTTATTGGATAATGAATTATTTAGAGGTACTTTGTGGCAGAAAAAAAAAAAACCCCAAGGAACCATGGATTTGATAACAGTTTACGTACAAATTTGCCCATTTCAAGTGAAGCAGAGATCGGTTGACAGAGCTGCTGGGGTGGCAAAGCAGCACTATACTCCATAGGTGTATAACTGTGTGCTTTTTGCTGGATGGGTACCTTTGGAATGCCTTTGTCTAGCTGCCCTCGGTCATATCGTGCTGTGTATAGGAATGTTTTTGTCCCTTAATAACTAGTGTCTGTATTTCTTCACAATGCAGTCAGGGGAGACTGTGCCATTGTATTCACACTTCTTACAATACTGTATTTTATAGAGTGAAACTGTATGTGCCTTTATCAGTTTAAAGAGTTGTTTTATCTCCTTGTTTCATTAAGAGCAGTTTTGAATTTTGCGTGTGTTCTTGTCAAACTCTTATTAAATGGCTCTTTGTCAGGCAGAAGCCATAGGCAAGCATTGGAATGTAAATCAAGGCTCCTCGTCTTCGCAATTTGTGAATGCAAATAGGAATTCTCTGTTATTCCTTCTCTGCAAAGATTACTGTGATGATGATGCAGTGTTAGAGAATGAACACTGTGTATTTGCCTACTTTCATTTTCGATTGTCTGAAATCGACCGATGTGGCATTTTCGTACCTCCTTTGTCCTGGGGTAAATCTATTTTCACCCATTTCTTTGTGGTGCTTTGTCCAAGATGATTCTCTGAGTGTCTTTGTTGGCAGTGTACAGGAATGTACATGTTCCAGCCTTTGTTCATTGTGTATTGTTTGGTTGCAAAGAGTCAACTGCCTTAGCATCCAATAAAGAACACTCAGAGAGAGTTCGAAAGAACCCTCATGCGGTTCATTGAGAGAACAAAGAACTTTGCCCCTTTCACCTGTTACCCTGGCCGTTACCCAGTGAATCCTGTAGGGTGGAATACAATGTAGACTTCTCTTGCTCTGTTCTGCCTTTAAGATATCAATCTTTTGTTTGCGGGGTCTTATTCGTTCAGTTATCCTGAAGCGACCTCGCCTGACCTTCTCAATCCCCGACTAGTACAGGGAATGCTCTGTGGTTTCTTGGAAGTGGGCTCTGTGCTTAAGAAAACCACTGTCAGGAAGGCAGCTGTAGCACAATGTTTGCTTATGATTGCATTTGCTTGAGAGTACAATGTACATGTAGTACAAAGAATTAGACCTAAGAGCACCTACACTGTATAATGCTCTCTATAGATCATTTCGGCAGATTCACATGATTATTCAACTATACTGTACGTAGGTGTAGGCCTACAATGTCAAGTTTGGTCCTGGAGGTGTATCTAGAGCCAATGACCCCAGTATGACCTTCTTGCTTCTGGGGGAGTTACTGACATCAGTTGGCAGAGGGAAAAACGAAAAACAAACCAAAAAAACAAAACAATTGTGTGTAATACACTTTCTAAGAAAGCATCTTTGGCAATGACCTCACTGAGTGAATAGAGATATCACGTGACTCCCAGGAACCAATGCGTATTCTGCATCATCTTCCCAATTTCTGGATGTTAGAGTAGCTCACATTTCATGAGGTCAAACAGCTTGCTTGCTTCCTTGAAGGGGGGGGGGGGATGGTGGGGGGAGAAGAAAGGGATGCTAGGGTGTACTCAGCTTTAATACCAAGAAGGTTCAAAGATACTTTCTGCGTAAGTCAACTTTGTCAGTTTTCTATGTAAACTAATTGTGCTACTATATCAATATCACAGTTCTTCTGCAATTCTGTTTACCATCTGATGTCAGTTACATCTGTCTTCAGAAGAAAATTTTACAACAAACGAGCTTTTCATGAGCCTCACGTCGTCGAATACAAGACTACTGACGGTGCTCTTTGCCTCTTATGATTGGCCTGTTCCTGGAAGCCTGCCATACAATGATGCTATGCTGTAGGGATGACTGCTTGGTAGTTTTGATGTAACCAGACCCAAATTCTTTATAATATGAGCAATTGTTATTATCTTAAATGTTTGTGAAAGTGAATGGATGTCATTTACTTTATTCATATTGTTCACATGTCAGCCACTTTTTGCGGAATAAAGAGAAGATTTTTACAAAGTATTATTCCACTTTGGCCTAATATAATTGCTGTGATATGACACTCTGTGTTGTGATATTAGAGATTTACATGTAGGTCTGAATGATCAGACTATTTTTTCACTGGGTATGGCTGAGTGCTGCTAAAGTCACATGACTGCGTCGTGCAGCTATACAATATATTATCATTCTGAATATGAGCTGGAAATTGAATTGCTGTTGCCAGCTAGTGGATCTCTAGGCGGGAGGCATTTTTCGTGGAAAAGGGAACTGTCACTGCGTGCCACAGACATCAGTGCTAGGCAGAGCAGATTGTGTTTATGGAGTGGCCTTTTTGTTTTGTTCAGGGAGGAGTTGTATTGAGGTTCTCCTTCCAGGGTTGATCTCTTACTTACACTTTGTCAGAAAATATGGACTTCTTTTTCTTATTGCCCAGGAAAAACATCAACATTTCCAGGTATACAGACTTGGTCAGGTACCTTCCAGTGTGCTGTGTTTCTTTTGATTAATCATGAAAACAGAGAAATACACAGCTTAAAAGAAAACTGTATGCTGCACAGAACACAAATAAAGCACTGAAGTGGGACAGCCCCTGCCTTCTACCAGTCCCACTTGAAGTGTCAATAGATCATATTGGATTTCACAGATTGGTCCGCTGATATCAAGGTGGCATTTCCATTTGTGAGATATTCTCCGGTATTTGCTAGATCCCAAGTTCCTGTTATTGCGACCCCCAAATTACCAGGTGACATATGAAATCCCTGGAATCGTTGTAACTCACCCCTTTTCCTTGTCATTGTTTGCTGGACTTGCGGGCTTGTAAGTCACTGCTCCTGCTGCATGCCGCCAGCAGTAAAATTGTCAAGTTTGGTACGGTACCAGCATTTCTTGTGATTGATGTCCCTGCTACAAATTTTTTTTTTTTGCAGAATGTTCCTTTTTAGGGGAAAACCTGTCTTTTGTTTCCTATTGGAGTTTTTTTGTTGGTAGTGTTTTGTTTTGTTGTTGTTGTTGTTGTTGTTTTGTAGGATGCTTATTGATGTAACTACATGTACCAGTCACTGGAATGCCAAGGAAATTCCCTTGTTGCAGGGATCGAACAGAAGAGCTGTACGCCATAGGCATTTCTTTCATGTCCTTATAATGTATGCGATTCATATGAAAACAGGAGAAATGTTGATGTATTCCCTAACATCTATAAAATTACACTCATTATGTTGTTCATGATGATAATTAGTATGTCCTTGATTTGCAGCATTTTTTTTTTCAAAAGGAATTCACACTTTATGCAACTTTTTTTTTGTTCTTTGGTTATCATTATAGGTGGGAGACACAGAAGCCCTTAGACAGCTGTGTGAGGATGTTCCCTTGACATCCGATGAGGATGTGGAGGAGGATGCAGAACTCTCAGAGTCACAATCACTGGAGCCATCGCCATGGCGACACCAGTCAGAGGACTTTTCCTGCATCCTAGTCGAGGTAAGAATATGAGAATTTGAAAACTTTCAGTTCAGTGCACTTAAGAGGAGGAAAACAGAGACAATTTGCATATAAGGCTGTGTAACGTGCTATGCAAAATAAAACTGTGTTGCATTTAAAGGCATGTGAATGAGAATAACATTAATGATTTTTTAACCTAAGATACGACAAAAGCAAGACAAAATCAACCACAAAACTTTGAGTGCTTGTACATGTAGACTACTAAATGGTGTAAAATTGTTGTTAGTACGTCATGATGTTTTCAAAACAGGCCTTGGAGGCGTTTTTTTCCATGCAGCAAATTTGATGAATGCTTTTTATGCTTGATTGCGATCTACTTAGTGGAAAATATGCTGTACCTCAGGAGTGAGGGAAAGGGAGAATAACAGGCTTTTTGGCGAAATGCTAATTTTTCTGTGGAAGAATGGAAAATCTGGTCATGTTAAACCATGTTTGTTAATTGAGGCAATGGAAAAGGGGAAAGCTTTCAGCGTAATTAATCTTTGTGGAGCATTGTGCAGCAATGTTATTGAGTCAGCAGCTCTGCCAGGGACATGTGGGGAAGTGGTAAATTAGATTGTGGCCAACTTATGAGAATCGGAAAGTGCTGATGTCTTGCCTTCTGATTTTCAAGGAGCACAACCTTCAAAGGGAATAATGCAACTTGGGCAGCATTTGTAAGCTGCTTATGAAGTTTAGGCAAGATAACAAGATAATTTCTTTTCTTTAATTTTTGTTCTTTGGTTATTGTTGTTGTTTTGTTTTGTTTTTACTTCCTGATAGCAATATTGCTACATACATTGTAGCAAGTCATTTGCTTCATGAAATCTATGCAGAGTGCATCATTAGCTACAAATGAAGAGTGTTGATATATCTTGCACAAGGTCGGGGAGAAAGATTCTTTCGGTAGAAAACATCAGATTCACAAAAGTTGTTATTTATACCAGGTATTACATTCTTTGACTACAATTTTTTCTTTAACTTGTGTACCACCCATTTTATTTCTTCAAATGTTGCAGGTTCCAGAAAAGATGGATGCTGCATGCCACACACTACTAGCCCATTACATGCACCTGTCTGAAGCCGAAACCTTCCCGCACGTCACCCTGGCAACTTGAAGTGTCGTCATGGCGACAAGTCGGCAGGTCAACCCACAGACTGAGAAAGGTGGAGTTCAATGACCTATTCGCGGCTTGATGCATCGATGGCAAAGAGTACTGCTAAAATACTGTACATAACTGCAGGTCATGCATCAGCTATATCTGTATGATGGCCATTCCTTGTATGGAGGTCAAGTGGGAGGTCATGACAGAGGTGAACGGACTCTTTTGTAGGAAAATCTGTGGATCTGTAAGACTTAAAAGAACAGTACCATGCCATCACCTCAGCTGTGCTTTGGATGGACAATGAAGAAGCGTCGGCACATACAGTTGGTGTATGGGAAGGGAAGTTGGTCCTACTGTATCATGTGACATTCCACAAGACTCCATCTGTATGTTGCAAGACATGAATGAAACGAGCAAAAGAGAAAAGAAATAGAAGCTAGTTGAATTCAATACCATTCATTTCATGTCACAGTAAGATGTGTAAGCAGAATATTACTACCTACTTTGCCAAAGGTTTGTGAATTGTCATGGGAAAGGAATATGCTCATACAAAAAGAAGAAAAAAAAATACAAAAGACTAATGTACAGGAACAAACAAAAAATGCAGTTACTACTTACAAGTTAGTCATGTGAATATATAAGATGAAATATATTGAATGGAATCATCTGTACAGCTCACCTCTTAACTCCAACGAAGAAAAAAAAAAGAAAAAAAAAGAAATAAGAACATCTCTTGTGGCCAATATTTCTGAAACTTCTTAGTGATGATACAGGATAGACCAGAATAAGAGAATGTGTCACAATGAATAGGCATTGAGAGAGGGCCTTAACACTTTCTGCGCCAAAGGGCCAAATGTGCACAAATGTCGCATACATACCTGTGGACAGGTAATTATTGTGGTACATGGAGGGTTAAAGATAAGTGGTGCCATGTACATGTATGATATACCATGTCAGTCGAGATGAGATGAGGGGACGAGGGAGAAGTGGGACGGATTTCTGCCTATGATTTCATCCCTCCGCTGTCGGTCACATTGATGTTGAGATGTGTCTACACAATGATCTAAGGCTGAAGAATAATTGCTCGCATATGACTGTGTGATTCGTCAAATTACTGTCTTGTCTTTTGAAGACAAATGCAGACAGTCGGAGCTGTGTAATAGATGTTCACGCATATTTATGAGCAGATGATGTTCCAGCAGGAGGCAAATTTGATAGTGGACACATGAAGCGATATCACAGCGCACAAGTTTAAATCCTTGTAGGATAACTAGACGTTTTGATGAATCTTTGGTCGACACATCTCAGACATTTGCAGCGAGTGGTTTTGTTTGTGAATTGTGGGTCATTGTACAGTGGTTCAGATATCTGTGCTCTGTTGATTAATAATGAAGAGAAATAAGATTTGTTAAACAGGTGAATTAATGTGATTAAATGATAATACAGTTGTATTTCTATGAAGTGAGTAGAAAATAATACGCATACACTGAAGAAAATGCAAAATCACTTCTTCACCAAATTTTAATAATATGGTTTTGAGAATTTCACAAATTAGTGTTACTGGGCTTCCATGGATTCCATACCTTCAGGAATTTTTCTCTAAATATTTGATATCTATTTGTTTCTCTCTGACCAAGTCACAGAAAATGTAACCTTGTCTTGAGGCATGATTTCTTCGGGGAAAAAAATTTAATTAATTAATCAAAAAAAAAAATGAGTGTGCATTTAAATTGAAGGTAACAGTAATATATATTGGAATAATTGATTATGAGTCACAATATGTTCTTATTTTATGACAATTGTTTGATAAAGTTGGTCAATAGTAAGTTGAGTGTTGCAGGGTGATACCTGAAGTTCTATGAAGTGGCAGATATGAGCACTTCTTCTAAACATCATTCATTGATTCAGAATCTGTTCTGGATTTATACTTAAAACAATACATGTTGTACATGTGAAATTGAGTCACATAAAATATTAAACTCTGTGTAGTTTATTTGCATTAAGTCTACATAAACTCATTGTGAATAACACATGTGAAAGTATTGGAGTTTTATCCAAATATTCAGGTATTCGTCTTCTTCTTCGTTGTGTATAGACCTCCTGGAAATCACTCTTTCTCAACATTTCTCGACGAGTTCTCACAGTTTCTTGATGAGACTATGTACAGACCATCACCTTTGGTGATCACGGGGGATCTGAACATCCACTTTGACAATACTTCAGCCCCAAATACGCTGAGGTTCAATGATCTCATCAGTGGCCATGGCATTTTCCAGCTCGTCTCATCTCCTACCCATGATAAGGGTCATATTCTTGATGTCATCATGGTGCGAAACTCTGATAATGTTCTCTACTCCAGCCCCAAGGTCTTTTCTGGTATCTCAGACCATTCTGCAGTTTCCTGCTTGCTCAAGTTTGTAAAGCCTTCTCGTGTTATGTCTGAATTCACCTGCCGCAATATCAAGAAAATCAACAGGACAGCATTCGCCGAGGATATCGTCAGCTGCAAATTGATGTCTTCCCCAACTGACAGTGTGGACTGCGTTGTGGAAAATTACAACTCAGCGCTCAGCAGACTCCTCAATATACATGCTCCTGCAAAGACTCGAAAGATCAGGAAACGCACTGACTGTCCGTGGTACAACTCTGACATTGCAGCGGCGAAGCGGAAACGTAGGAGACTCGAGCGCAAATGGCTTTCCAACGGTAAAAGTGAAATTGACAGGAAATTATTGTGCGCTCAGAAGAATGTGGTAAACTCCCTGCTGAAGAAGGCCAAACGATCTTATTACGTGGGCCTCATCGAAGACTGTGGCGAAGATTCCAAACGGCTCTTCTCCGTTGCCAACCGCCTTCTCAATCGAAAGCAATCTTCACCATTACCGTCCAACACGGACAGTTCTGCAATGGCCGAGACTTTCATCGATTACTTTCGGAATAAGGTAGAGACTATCAGTAACAGTCTCTGTCCAGACGAATCGGCGCAGGAGCCCCTCACGACAGCTTCCCTTGAAACCCTGAAGCCCACTGATCCCGACGAGGTCCAAGCTCTTCTTCGCAGATTACCTCCCAAGTCATGTTCTTTAGATCCAGTCCCCACTGTATTGATAAAAGATTGTTCATCCATTTTCGCTCCTATTATTTCAATGATTGTGAACCTAAGTATTGATCAGTGTTACGTCCCCTCGTGTTTGAAATCTGCATATATAACACCTCTTTTGAAAAAACCTTCCTTAGACCCAGATTCACTCCAAAATTACCGCCCCGTGTGTAACCTTCCATTTTTGTTTAAAATTTTGGAAAGGATTGTTTTCTCCAGACTTACAGATTATCTCTTGGTTAATAATTTATTCGATCCTTTTCAATCCGCATATCGTCCTTACCATAGCGTAGAAACCCTTCTCCTCAATGTGTCGAACTTCATCCTACAGGAAATGGATCGTGGAAATGTCACTGCTTTGATTTTACTTGATTTGTCCTCCGCCTTCGATACTGTTAATCATGCAATTTTGTTAAACACCCTCCAATCTCTTGGTGTAAAAGGTCAGGCATACGAATGGTTTAAATCTTACCTTTCATGCCACTCACAGGCAGTGTGTGTCAACAGCTGTAAATCAAATGCTATGCCTCTCAAATGCGGTGTTCCACAGGGCTCTGTGGGCGGGCCCACCTTGTTTTCCATCTATCTTATTAGCCTGGGACACTTACTGCGCCAGCACAAAATTAATTATCACATATACGCTGATGACATTCAATTGTATTTGTCTTTCAAACCTAACCAGGCCGATGCCTTACATGCTTTGAGTCAGCTTGAGAATGCAATGAACGATGTTTATTCATGGCTGAACTCACATTCTTTGAAATTGAATACGGATAAATCTGAGTTTTTAATGTTTGGTTCGAAGACACAATTAGGTAAACTTGACATTAATTTTATCTCCTTTTCCGGCATGTCAATTAGTGTGTCCCAAACCTGTCGCAACCTGGGTGTAATGCTAGATTGTAATATGACTATGTCTCATCAAGTTTCTAGCATTTGTAGATCTGTAAGATACCAACTTCGCAATATCGGCTTCATTAGAAAATATTTGAACCGCTCTTCTACCGAAAAATTAGTCCATGCCTTGATATCCTCTAGGCTCGATTTTGGAAACTCTGTCTTATTTAACTTACCACAAACTCAGCTCTCCATGCTACAGAGGCTTCAAAATGCGGCAGCACGCATCATCACACTATCCAAGAAGCATACTCACAT
This sequence comes from Diadema setosum, assembly GCA_033980235.1. Lineage (NCBI taxonomy): Eukaryota > Metazoa > Echinodermata > Echinoidea > Diadematoida > Diadematidae > Diadema > Diadema setosum. The sequence continues at coordinate 5,964,169 of CM067072.1, read as the reverse complement.
CACCCCTATTTTGAGATCACTTCATTGGTTACCAGTCAAAGATCGCATTATTTTTAAGATTTTACTTTTGACTTTTCATTGCATTCAGGGCACTGCTCCTCAGTTTAACATTGACTTACTCCATAATTACATCCCTGCTAGATCTTTACGCTCATCCAACTCCGGTTCTCTGATAATTCCAAGATTCACTACAATATGGGGCACACGTGCCTTTGGCCATGCTGCTCCCACCTTATGGAATAACTTACCTTCAGCCGTAAAAAATTGTTCTTCATCAGACTCCTTTAAAAGCAGTCTGAAAACTCACTTGTTTAAAGCCTCAATTTGACTACTCATTACATGTACTTGATATTTGTATGTCCTTTATCTCCTTCACTTTCTCTTCCTTCCGCGCCTAGAGCACTCTGCAGAGTGGATTTGGCGCTATATAAATCATATCAATTATTATTATAATTATTAAAAGATAAATTAAAATTATTATATATTTATTACTAGGAGTGTAGGCATGGCCAGTCAATTGAGATAGGAGCTTGACGCTAAAAAGCTCATTTAGTGTGTGAATATTAGTATATGTTGATAATATATGTAATTTTATTACTATGTAATGGAAAATATTTATATCAATAAATGAAAAGAATTACTTGTATATTTTTTGAAGCCATGTGACCAATTATTATGTGTGTACTTGGATGAAATGTCTTTCTCTGTGTGTACGTGTGTGTTTTTGTGAGTGTTAGAATGCTATTTCATGAGTGCATGTAGATATCTATGCAATGACATCAGTAGGATCTCCAAAGCTTAGTGCCTATAGTGCATAGCAGCATCATTTCCTATACACTGTACTTATATGCTTACAACAATGTAACTAGATGCACTTGATGAAAGTGTGTACGATTGTTGACGATAATTTAATTGTATTCAAGTCCAAGATAGCAACGAATGTTGAGTTTGAACTGTTATGACATGACAGCAAGGAATGAGTTTTATGTTTTGAGGAATGCATAATTCTAGCACTAAGAGATATTGATGGATGTAAAACTGAAGAATGTACAGATACAGTAATAAACCTGATAACATTAGTTAAACAAATCCTGTCCTTTATAAGTAAAGAACAAAAAATACACCTTGTATGTACAATTATTGTTCATTTAACACACGGCAAACATTGCACTCCAGATAGGGCTGTCGAGACTGTGTTATATATATGTATAATTGGCAGCAAAACTTGCACATGGACGTGGCTGATGTTGGGTTGCACCTCTTTATTCAAGCTTTCGGGCGAAATGCCCTTCTTCAGGACCTACACAGTCAATGACAACAACGTATAAACAAAATCAACCTAGATATTGGATCATACTAAACTTATAACTAACCTTCAATATTATACATTCAAAAATATTCTCAACATATCAATAAATACAATAAATAATATATGTATATAGATACTCCTATATGTATATATTATATTATATATATATATATATATATATATATATATATATATATATATATAGTACAATGTATGTGTGTGTGTGTGTGTACACATGAAGAATATGTTTTTCTTTGTGAGTGTATGTGTACACGCAAATTATGCAGTGTTCGCAGCTAAACGTCGTCAAAATCATTACATGTTTGTAGTATAATGTAGTGTAAAGAAAACAAAATAAAGCAAGCATTGACATTCGCAGTGAATTGATTAATATTCACAGATTATGTTCATCAATACATATGGCTAAAACACTATGGAATTTAAAGGCATTATTATTTCCCATATTTGCAGATCTATAAAACATTCCCTTTTTAGTTATGCCTTTTTGTTTTGTTTTGTTTTTCTATGTACGCCCATACAGATAACGCATCGATCGGATTTTCCAAATTGCCCGTAAGATAAATGATTCCATTTCAAAAGTTAGCCAACTATATATATATATATATATATATATATATATATATATATATATATATATATATATATATATATATGTGTGTGTGTGTGTATGTATAGGCCTACATGATATAGATGATGAATTGAGACGCCCTAACCTCTGAACACGATAAATGGGAGGGAGTGAGATTTTGCAGTGGAGCCAGATCTATAGGCCTTGTTATCTTAGTCACGATAATGCAGGTTTTAAACAGTATCGGATGTTACCGCTGCGTATATATCATATGTACGTCATGGCCCTTGTAATCACGCTTGGTAATCCTTCCGAGTATTAACTTTTACAATCCCGCTTTTTCTTTTTTTCTTTTTTTTTTTCTTCACCAAACTGCATTGCGGAGATAGACGGAAAAACCATACCATAGGAATAATAATACAGCAAACGCCTATCTCGGTGAACGGTTCGCTGATTTCACACAACAATGACAAGCTGTCATTTACGTCAGAGGAAGTTTATTTCAGGCGATTACTCAACCTAAACAGGAGTTAGCTCGTCCGGCTACTGTTGTTAACATTCCCTTTTAGTATGACATCCACTATTTACTGCCAAACTATAATCACCATCAATCTCACTTGAAAAAAAAAGAAGAAATAAACGCGTAAGCGGATGTTTCACAAATAGATTTCTTGAAGACCGATTTTTCTTCAGGACCTTGGACCTATATCCGTATACTGGTATAGGTTCTCATGAAAGTCCTTTCACGAATCTGGTGGCCTTCTCCGTCTGTTATGATGTGCATTATCGTGTCATTCTGTTTACGTCAACACTTATCAGCATGTTTCACACTTAGTCACAATTCAATGTCTCCGAATCACAAATCATGTATTATAGGCCTATGTATGCAGACACATCATACACACCTACACGCATATCATAGTCAGAAACGTGACAAAACAGAATAAAGCATCACCGCAGTGAACCTTAAAGGGATGGTATAGTTTTGGTTGAGATCTAGCTTCAAGTTTCTGACGTTTTCGGTGGGATTAAAAAAAAAAACACAAAAAAACCTCTTATGAATATGAAAGACCATGTAATTCCAAGAGGAATTAAATGTTTATTTCATGAAAAGTGGTTTTGAAGTGGCTGAGATATCCAGAAACAAAGTGGTCCTAATAAAAGGTGGGACCCACCTTTAACCTGTCACCCACGTTATCACGATAAAGCAACAAAACGGTAAAAGCAAGTGATCTGCCAACTACCACCAGTAAGTAAAAAGTAATAATGAAAGTTCAATTATCCAAATGTTGTTGATATACCTCCAGTCTGCATGTCGAAGTCTGTAGGAATGATATCGACTATTTTAGCTTTCTGATTTCAATAAAGCATAATAGGACCTATATTGTAAAAAGCGTTTCTGTACGCAAAATCATCATTGACCCTTGACCTCTCCCCGTCCGTAGCCCCCCCCCCCCACACACACACACACACACAGACTGTCTTAAAGGGCTGACACAAGTATCAATGGAGATGAGGATTGAGCTTTTACCTCTTTTGTGAGATACTATATCATAAGAAACCATTTATGGAATGTTACAGAGCATACCATTCTAAGAGGAATTAAGAGTTTATTTGATGAAAATCGGTTTTGAAATGACTGAGATATAAAAAAAACAAAATAAAACAAAGAAATCCTAATAAAAGGTGGGTTCCACCTTTTATTAGGACCACTTTGTTTCTGGATATCTCAGCCATTTCAAAACCAATTTTCATGAAATAGACATTCAATTCCTCTTAGAATTACATGCTCTTTCATACTCATACTCATACTCATACTCATACTCATAAGAGGTTTCTTATCATATCAAAAAGTCAGAAACTTGAAGCTTATAGCCAGAGGTCTTAACCAAAACTATATCATCCCTTTAAAAACGTCTCGCGGCTACTGCTATATAAACGTGCATTCTTTTGCTGTAGTCCATTGATGTTCACGTCATGACACTCCACGCCTGTGTCTAAAAATAGCATCCCTTTGTCTGAAATATAATAGCATGCATTGTCACTAAGTCGGCGTCGGAATATTCCATGAAAGCAAGTTTGCAAGGGAGTTGGTTACCTAGTAGAACCTATTGTTGTGATGAACATTTAGGGAGTTGATTACCTGGTAGAACCTATTGTTGTGATGAAGGTTTAAGTTTTAATCGCGTTTTAGCAATCTAAATGTTTGTTTAGATAAATCTGTCACAACGCAGAATAGCATTGATATCAGATATTCAAACTTTCTAAAAAATTAAAGGTTTATCTTATATCATTAGCTTGGATTTTGAGCTAAATGTAGGCCTATAGGCCTATTATAAGAGAAACGATTAATTTTGAAATATCTTTTAAAAGTCATATGATTTCCCATTTACAGAGAGCATTAGTTCCTAATTAGATTCCATGTAAAAGAAGAAAACATGAACCTTCTCCTTTTTCAACTTTGTAGTGATGTCGAAGAGCAGACAACAGCGGGCCAAATGACACATTGATAATTGTTTATCGTTCCATGAATTAAATATAACTACCATCAAACACTGACACCGAAACAACGATTCCATATAATATGTGTTTTAATCGCTTGCCTTTCTTTGACTTTTATACATTTTTTCTATTTCCTTTACATAACAAGGCCTATATTTTCGCTTTGTATGCGATGGGGGTGAGTGATTGACTATGATCTTGTATACTATAAAACTATCACCATCCTCAGTAATCGAATGTGATCTATAAATGCAAAACATGTCCCCGTGACGCTCAACACTGTTATCCCGACGTCAATAATATATTATGCCTTTAACAGTTTGATGGTTTTCCCTTAATCCTTGTAAATCAAACGGAAATTCATTAATACGTCAATGCATGCATGCATAGGACAAAGAACTACACATTTCCCCCCTATCCACATTTATTTTCATGCTATATATAAGTAGTAACATCGCGGAAGTCACCAAGTTCGTTGCTTTTATGAATAGCTCACTCGTCCTTCATCGAACAGCTTTATTCAAAACATGACGTTGAGTCGGCTCAACATTTTCCAGTTGAACAATCAGAGTAAAACTGTTTAGGAAGATTTTGTCAATACAGTACCAATCTTATCACGATCATCGATTTTTACTCATCTCCTTTTTACATAATGTGATTGTTATACATGTATCCATAATCGTCATTTTTGCATGGTAAAACATAAAGCGGGAAACAACTGTGACAATGAAGCAAAACAATAACAACAACAAAAACACACACACACAAATAAACAATTAAACTGAGCCGCTCTATATGTTTGCTGATCATAAACATTGTTATCTTTATGCGTGGAAAGAATTTCCTCTATAAATCACGTTCCCTTTCGCTTGGTTTCCTTTAACTTTATTTTCATATTCTACGAACCCTTGCATATAATATCTATATAACTTTATGATCCTTATATCAAGTACATCTTACAAAATGATAAAACAATAACTTTGTAATGCATGCTTTGCTTTTTTTTTTGATGGCAATAAATGTCAGATTGAATTGTATTGAATTTAAAGCAAAGAGGATTTATTTTACAGAAAACAAAAAGAAAAAGAATGAAGTCGTAGGGCATTATCATTACGTGTGCAATGTTGAACCCTCACGACTCTGGTGTATTCCAGCAATAAGAGGTCCTGACGGGAAATGAAACGATTTGATGCTTCCAATATCGTGTTTATGAATCATGTTTATAAGTGTGGATGGCCGAGTTTATAATATAGAGACAATTTAAAGGAAAAGAAACGCCCAACAAACAAAATGATTACGCCAATACGGGGATGAATACTTTTGACTCGTCTGAGCTGTAAGAATTGAGGTATTTTATTATTATCATCACTTGAATAGGTCAATAAAATTAGTGGTTCATTCATGACTATATAAACATGTACTTGCTTGAAACGCTGCCATCACACAGTACTGTGACCTATCAAAATGACTCGGCAAAAAAGTTTGCCCGACTGTAACATGCCCTTCCTGTAAAAGGGCATCGTTTCACATACAGAAGCAGGAAGTAAAGTCCTGATATACAAATCTAGTCATCCGTGTGTCATAACTGTATAGACACTTCTTTGACATCGACGTCTGCTCGGTGACGTGAGAAAAGCTCCTGAGATTAACAAGCTTGTTTGTCGATATGCTACGCAGACGAATAATGAGGGTGGAGCATAAATGACGCCAACTGGTAAATGGTTGTTGCGATTCCGACTTTCAAAGCCACAATGCAGGCGAACATAATCTATTTATAGATGAACATGAACGCCCATCTATATATACGGCGATTAAGTCAACCGGGAGAAAATGTTAAGTCGTTCAGTGTCAAGATCAATTTATTTGTCCGATTTTTCTAAAGGGCTGGGTTATGGGGGTATACAAAAAAAAAATGTCCCAAATATTTGCAGTGATTTTTGTTATGATAGGAACTGAACGGAAGAAAACTGAAATGAAAATAGTTATCATGGGTGATGTTCGTTATTCCGAAGGTTCGTTAATCCGAAACACGCAAATTCCGTATACCTAGAGGTTCGTTAATCAGAAAATGAAAACAGGTTTCGTTAATCCGAACATTAATACTTGTGGCGTTATTCCGAAGGTTCGTTATTCCGAAGATTAATCGAAAATGAAATTCGGAAAAACGAACCTTCCGGGAATAACGAATCTTCGGACTGAAGAGCCTTCGGAATAACGAACCTTCGGAACAACGAGCTGTAACCGTTATTATATCCCCCTTCCCCAACACGAACAAATAGTTTTTGCTGCAAAGGTCATATCGAATTTCTCTGTTTTGTTCCTGTCCTGATATCAGTTTGCACCAAATATACGACTTGGTTATCGATAACTAAGTAGTCGAATTGACAATCGTTTTCTTTCCTGCACGGGGTCACTGTGACAAGCTTTTTCATTTAACTGTTCCTGGTGAATAAACTTCAGTAGCTGGAATCCATCCTGCTTATATCGATAGCTGCTATGTCGGGCAAGCTCGGGCAAGTTTCCTGGTTGTCAGGAATAACCTCTGTGTAAGGATAATAATGGTGATAATGAAAACTTGACTTATAAATTTGTCAAGACTGACAGAGGTGATCCTTTAAATTCGTGATCGGGGGCAATTGGCTATTGGCCATACATTTTGATATGTTTATAGGAAAACAGAATGATATTCTAACTTGGCATCTTGCGCACGATAAGCTACATGTTCTTCCCATATACACAATGAGTATAATACTCCACAAAATCCCCGTAAATTAAAGCCTGAGTTACAAATTCAATCCAAAGCGTATACGAAATCCCGATATGCCATCTTAACAGAGGGCATGTTATAACAAAAGCCTCAAGTATAAATCAGCTACAACTTAATGAAATCTGGAAGAAATTTGTCTAAGGATAAGAAGGCTATAGCTCGAAGTCATTCGGCACTTCAAAAAAATGGTTTAATTTTACAAGGTTTGCTTTCATCGATTTTTCTACAGTGATGACGTCATCGATTAAAAAAAAAAAAAACTGCAGAGAGAAATTAACAACATACTGAAATCTAGCCGAAATAGTAATGTATGAGATATGCCTAAAAAATATATATTTGATGACGTCATCATCTAAAATGGTCAAATTTGACAACATTAACTTCCATAATAATTGTGATAATGATAATAAATAATAACATTCGAATGTGTGTGTCTAGTAAGCCTGTCTGATGATGCCCAAGCTCGTCCGTAAACCAGGCATGACAGGTTTGTCCGTGACCATCTAACTACGCCCAGCGCGCACCTGTTATAATGTCGGGCTTTACTCCTTCTATCATCAGGATGCATACTCCCGCTCACCACTGTCCTGTGCAACCGCAAAACGAACTTTCCCTTTTGTTGCGACAGACCACGCTGTCTCCGTGTATAAATGATTGATTATTTTGTAACTGACCGTTTCCTGGGATCTATAATAACACAGATGGGTGGAGCAGTTCGCGGCGCCCTAAATTTCTCGCTGATAGAAATTTGAAGGGGCCAAGCTGTGATACTCCACACAAGATCGGTTAATCGACAGAGGGCTCAAACAAGTTTTTTTTTTCCGTTTCTGTTGTGATTTCTATAAGATTTGAAGGTTGACAAAGAAGACATCATTAATTGAATATCAAAATACGATATGAAGAAAATAGGTCGCTATACATCTCAGCGCTTTAGCTATAATGTTTGCTCTCCACCCTAGATAAAACTTGCATATTCAAAGCACTGAACTACATGCTAAACAATCATTTTTAAATTCAATTTCGGTTTTATTGCAAATATCAAGAGAGCATAACATTAAGTCCACAGGCAATAGCGTCATGCGTACAGAGTAAAAGTACATGTATGAATACAGAAAATTCACAGTTTTATAGACCAAATAAATAAAAATGTAAATTTGCGCCTTTGTTCCATTATGACATTATTAATTCTTGCTCTTTCCAGACAAGTTTTAACGATTCTTCTTCCTATTAATGCTGCGCATGATTGATCTCCAAGCAGTATACACTCACATTTAGGTGACGTCCATTTTCCTATGATATACTTGTAACTGCATTTTCTGCTTTGTTTGTTTTTATTTCAACATCTCTTTCGTCGTCTTCTTCTTCTTCTCTTTCTTCTTCTTCTTCTTCTTCGTCTTCTTCTTCTTCTTCTTCTTCTTTTCCTATATTCCTGGCATCGATCCCCCCCCTCCAAAAAAAAGTCTGGTTTGAGATAGATCTCCATGTGTTTTCTCTGGTTCTTTCTCAACACGATGATAATTAGTAATCATCATAAATATGACCTTTCTATTCTCGCCAAGACTCCTATAGTTGGAGACGAATGCGAGCTGCCTAAAGTTGCCTTGCCGTCCTATCTTCAGAGTTTTCACCTTCTTGATAAAATAGCCGATGCTCCTGTCGACGTTTCCGTTCTGTCGAGTGACAAATATTGTCCTCGGACTTGCGATGCAAGACCTCTAGATATAGAACTTCCGTTCTATTGAGTGACAAATTATGTCGGACTTGCAATGCGTATTTTTATACATAAAAGACCTCTAGGACTTACCAACTAGTTTCAGTTTTCCTGATATCAACTTGTGAAACCACTCTCATCGCACTTAGTTCGCGTACGTGCAGTGGTCTTCTGTTCATGAGTTTGTCTATGTGCGCGTGCGTGCTAAAAGCCCCTTGATAATAAACCATTCTTCCATTTTTGTTGCTTTTGGGAGGTTCACTGATTCAATCCTGCTTTGTCTGCGATATGTATACATCATACATGTACACTGTAATTAAAGGATGTGTACAGTTCTGGTCGAGGTGAGGATTATCTAGCTTTTAACGTTTTGCGAGATATTCAGAAACCACTCTATATGAGATGTCAAAGAGCATGCAATTCTAAGGGGTATCAAAAGTTTATTTGATGAAAATCGGTTTTGAAATGGCTGAGATATCCAAAAACAAGGTAAAACAAAGAGGTCCTAATAAAAGGCGTGGCCTGTAGTCTTTTATTATTATCACTTTTGGGGATATCTCAGACATTTGAAAACCAATATTTTAACAAAATGAACGTTGAATCCTTCTTAAAATTACATGCTTTTTCATATTCCATAAGAGGTTTCTCATTATCTCATACACTTAGGAGTGTAAAAAACATGAATCCCCACCTCAACCAATACTATACAGCCCCTTTAATGTTTTTGGTCTTTTGTGTCCAGTTTATTTCCCTATATGCAGTAGGACCTCGATTATCCGGCCACGTCGGGACCGGCGGGTGTCCGGATATTCGATTTGGCCGGATAAGAGAGATATGCTCAAAATGTCCAGCACTTTCTACTAGTATCATGCTAGGGAAATATACATGTTCTTACCAATTTACTAATTATGTTTATCTGCATGGCATTGTCATGTTTCATAATTGATCAATTGATACGGAAATGAAATAGTCCAGGCTAGGCTCCATAGAAAGTGCACCTAACCTTGTTTTTTGATATATACAATGTTTTTTTATGGTTTCTTGTCAATTCGAGGGTGCTGATTCCAAATCCGATTGATGCCACTCGCGTAACCTTGAGCATTTTCGGCAAAATGCAAAAATCCAAAATGGCCGCCAGATATGCTAATTTGGCCATGATAATCCCAGTTATGTCAATTTTATGACCAATTATTCCATCAAAGTTTTTTACATTTTTGTTCCTTGTGTAATTCTACTTGCACATGCAAGAAATTTTTCATTTGAAGAGGTACATTTAGCATTTTAAGCTTATTTTCAATTCAAAATGGCCGCCACTCCTATACTCATGTGTTATATGAAGGGCAAAAAATATGCATAGAAATAGAAGACCAATTTTCAGTCACATACCTACACTTTTATCAAGTTTTGCATGTGCAATGCAAATCTGATGAGTGCCAATAGCAAAACAAGCAAACAAACAAGCAAACAAACAGAAAATTTATTGTTTTTAGGCTTATTATATTCTTCTTCAAAACTTCAAAATGGATGCCACTCATATACCCCTGCACAATATGAACGGCAAAGTGTACATGGAAATAACCGAATTTTCTTTTCTTTGTTAGTCACTCAGGTACTCTGTTTATCAATTTGTGTGCTGATTATAAATCAGAAGGTTGTTAGTAACAAAAGCTGTTTTATTGTTGATGCAAACATCCGAATTTGCTACTTACCTAAATCTGATTTTTTTTTTCCCTAGGAATGTGGAAAAATCCACCAAAGCTTGAATCGACGCCAACATCACGATTGTTTATCAGGAATTATTAGATATGAACATTTGATACTTACTTTCCTTGAGATTTTTAACATCATAATATTCACTCTGATTTGCTGAATTAAAAGGCTGAATCCTAGATGATGACACAAATGAAATTTCCAATTACCTGTCCTGTTCTACATTATCTAAAAGCGATATTATACAAACTTTCCAGTCCCCTCATCCGAGAAAGAATGAGTCAGGGAAAAAGGGGAAAAAAAACGGACCGCCTTACTTCCTGTCGTCAAATCTCTGAAATGAAAATAATACCCCAAAGTTTTTCATGTTAACCCAGATGAATTATATATGGTAGAGTGAATGTGTTTGCGTACTAGTATATGATGTCAAGGAAGACTCTGAGAGATCTGTACAGTGCTGCCTCATTCTGAAAGTAGTGTTATAACAACTTCACACTGCTTGTCTTTAATCTTCAGCACTTGCAGATTTAGGATTGCTCTAGGTAACAAGACCAGCTGTGTTAGGACTCTGAATGATGGCCTCCTTAATGTGGCTGTAAACTAACTCTATACTAGAGCTCTTTTTAACATTTACATGGTGACATAACATACACTTCACGTAGGAAGTTTGCAGATGATCTCGCCTTTACGTCTCATAGAAAGTCCTTGGATGACATCAGTCGAGTACTGACCCATCTCAAGACAACAGAAGAGTACTTCACCTTCTGGAGACTTTGCCCCAACCTTTATAAGATTATCATGAGACCCATGCCTCCCATCTTAATAACCATCTTGCCAACGCTATGTTCAAGGTAGCCCTCTGTGGCAAACCTTCCAAGCATAGGCTAGGGAAGTCTACCCTCCTTCACTGACACTCGATCACTCTCCCTCACGCTGGAAGGAAAGGATGGCAAGTGTCACCAGTGCCGTCAAGGCATACCCTGACCTTCTAAACACGATAGCATGGGGACATTGCATGAAGCGTTTTGTCTGACAAATTTGTCTGACAAATTTGCTCTCAACCAATCAGATGCAAGGATTTTAGTAGCTTATAACAGCTGTCAAAAAGAAAAGATCTGACAAAGCGCTTCGTGGAATGCCCTCCTGAACAACCTGCCATCAATACGTCTGAAATCCCACAAGCCTAGATTTCCCTCCCGTAACTTGAAAGCTTTGACCCCAAAACAGGTTGGTGCAGATGCTAGTCTCATGTCATCTCTGATACCACCCAAGTTACCTAATCTACAACTGTCTCTGGCCTGGCAACAAATCCACAGGGCTTCAACGGGTAGTGATCAAGCAAGTCTTCATGTCTTCATTCTGTTTCTATGGCAAATAATCGCCCTCTGACCCCTGAGGAAGTGCTGAACATCACCAGATGTGGTTGCAAATAAAGCAATTGAAGGACTAATATGTATCTTTAGCCAGAGAATTCTTCAAATTTGGGGCTGATGTCGCCTGCTGCCCCCCCCCCCAAAAAAAAAAATAATGATAAAATTAAAAAGATAAAAATGAAAGTTTTAGTTTTAAGACAAGACTGAATGAGATCATGATGTCAAAGTGTATATTATCAACACCTTGGAACTGTGAGAGAACTGAAAGAGGTATCTCACATTACTCCTTGGTTGATGTTTAATGAATTATTTGTACGGTATTGCGTTTGGACAGTTTCGTTTATAATGCCTTCACAAGTTTTTGTTGTTTTAATTCAAGAAGAAAATCAAGTTTGCGGGATAATATCATGGCGGTACTTCTAAATTATATCATATCAAAGTGATGGAGGTTATGATCCATTTCAAACTCGCCTCAGGACTCCTCCCTCCCTCCCCCTCAACTCCTTGCTGGTAAAAAAAAAAAAAAAAAAAAAAAAAATCTCCAATGTAAAGGGTTTTTAGTTGGGTTATTAATGTCCGATGTGTTTTTGTCTGCAACCATGTATCTTTGCACGTACTGTATAGGATTTTTCTGTACATTGTTGATATGGTTTTAGGGGAATTCATATAAGAAGCTTTGCTTTCTAGCTTTTCCCTCCATTTTCAACATTATTTGATAAATGCCATTCATCTAGGCTTAATGTATTGTGTTATTATTACATTTCTATATTCAACCTGCATGTAGAATATGATAGTATATTCATTTCTTGCGAGACGTTTAGTGAACTTATATTCGTTGTTGAGACAAAATGAAGTATGCAAGAAATTGTGTTAAACATCGTATAAGGTTTATGAATATTAAATGCTCAAATATACATGTAGGCCCTCTTTATTGCAAGTGACACCCAAAATATTTGTATTACACAAGCAACACTTCATGACAGCGTAGGTACGGGACTGGAAATACAGTAAATTTGTTCTATATTTCCATGCATATGTTTTGCCATTCATATAGCACAAAAGCATAGGAATGGCGGCCATTTTGAATAAAAAATGAGCTTTAAATACTAAATGAACCTATATGAATGAAAATTCTCTTGCTAATGCAGATGGAGTAACTCTAGGAACAGAAATGTACAAAGTTTGGTGGAATAATTGGTCATATAATGCACATTATTATGTTTATCACGGCCGAATTAGCATATCTGGCGGCCATTTTGGATTTTTGCATTTTGCCGAAAATGCTCAAGGTTACGCGAGTGGCATCAATCGGATTTGGAATCAGCACCCTCGAATTGACAAGAAACCATCAAAAAACATTGTATATGTCGAAAAACAAGGTTGGGTGCCTTCTAGCCTGGACTAAAACGAAATATAAGTAAGATATCCTTTAATGAATTGTTTGTTTCATTGCTATTGATCGACAATGATATCGATAAAAGACTCGTCGAATGCTGCCGCTGCATTGTTACTGTAAACCGCTTCTGTGCACTCAGTGCCAGTCACAAGCGTGGTGGCACCGGTCACTGACATTGCCTCACGAGCTGTAATGATTGGAATGTCCCGTCATGTGTTCGCACAACAATGGTTGAACGTGTGTTTGTTTTGAGTGAGTTTGTCACTAATACATAAAACCAAAAATGTCAGCCAGTGAACGTCTGGATAACAGAGAATCCGGATAATCGATGACCGGATAATCGAGGTCCTAATATACATATTTTATACTGTACGTTTATTTATACTTGAATAATTCCAGTATAAAGTATAGAATTTGATACAGCAATCAGTTTCGCCTCCAGACTGGCGAAAGAGCAAGGGAGCACAGAAACGAGGTGAGGATAGGGCGGAAATTGCGACAGTTTGAACGTTCATTATTGTCATTGCACGGATATGGCCATTATATTTTGGGGATTCACGCAGAAGTGAGACCACATGGCCACGTGGCTTTCGCTATACGATGATTCCTTGGCTTTTTTTTTTCTTTTATCTAACTACTTCTATGCAAGAATGAAAAATACATACAATGTTGTGTAAAACAGATAATGCAGTCAATTATTTTCATATTAATGTATCATTCCTTTCATCGTTTCTTTGTTGTATGAGTGTATATGTGCGTGTGTGTGTGTGTGTGTGTGTGTGCGGGAATGTGTGTGTGTGTGTGTGTGTGTGTGTGTGTGTGTGTTTTAATGAATCGTTTGTGTTCTCAACTTAAAATTTCTTGGAAACTTATATTTTTGATGAAAATGACAACAAAAAAAACTTCACATATAATCACATTCAGTTTCCTAGCAGTATTTTCCAACATATTTCAAGTGGAAAAATGCTAAGATAGCCAGGTGCTCTACCGATTGAGCTATGGAAAGCCTTAGTTCAGTGTTCGTCCCAGAAACCTTAAATTCTCAATGATCGAGGATAAAGTGTCAAAGTTTATTCAGTGTTCATCTCAAGTCGCCAACGGGGCCCACGGAGAATCGAGACATTTACCATAATGACTCTGAGCAGACTAGACAATAGAAACGCGCACCGCTTCCTTGAAGACGAAATTGTTCATCCGGAAGTTAAATGTCTGACTAGAATGGTTCCATGGTTGATGCAGCGAGCTCCTCTTGAGTACGGGGGGCACGCACCCGATAATTTGTCCGCGCAAGCAATGATGGGGGGAGGGGGTTCTTAGCACTCTCGGTCACTAGGCCTACTCCTAATGTTTGTATTTTATACCCGTGTACCCGTGTGGGCGGTGCAGGCGCGTCATGTATAGCTGTTTGTAAAGGTTTTCCTGTGTTGCAGTTGGTCTAGACGATAACTTTCATTTTTGTCCGAGAACGTTTTAATACCTATCGTGAGATATTTCCAACAATCCCCAACAGTCTCCCCCTGTTTGTTTATTTTCATTTTCAAGCGGCGAAGGACACGTATTTGTTCCGATTCAATATTGACAATAGCTAGATTTACCTCAAAGTCACATCGTCCTTACAAAGACTTTACGTTGAAGTCGCGACTCATTTCCTTGCTCAACAAGTTTGATTAGCGTGGGTCTGCTGCTTTGTCACATTTTACCGGCTGACAACATGCATTTCTGTTTTTCATAAACCTTAAAGGGATCGTATAGTTTTGGTTGAGACCTAATTTCAGGTTTCTTACATGTTTTGGTGAGATAATGAGAAACCTTTCATGAAATATGAAAAAGCATGTAATTCCATGAGGAATTCAACGTTTATTTGACGAAAATTGGTTTTGAAATGGCTGAGAATACGTGATATCCAAAACAGAGCGATTCTAATTATGGTGTGGGACCCACATTCTATTACGATCGCTTTGTTTTACCTTATACTTTGATGTTTCAGTCATTCCAAACTCGATTTTCATCAGATAAACTTTGAATTCCTCTTAAAATGGTATGTTCTGTACTATTTCATAAGTGTTTTCTTGGTATCTCGCAAAAAGTTTAAAGCCAAATTCTCATCTCCACCAATACTGTACCATCCCTGAAAGGACTCTATTATCAGGGATTCTTTCCGATTCCACAATATGATAGGAGAGACAAAAATCATTATAGGAAGGGGGTCCTCAGAGAGCTACCTCTGAGGATGCCCCTGTGTCTCTTAGATCTATCTCATGACGATCGCAATTGAATTGAATTTATTTGTTCAGCATAAAACAACAACAGAGAATAACAATGATTAACAATCATGACAAGCACAAAGTAAAAAACGGATCTATGGAATACATAAAGCTGAAGGGAAGCAGCCAACGAGGAATTAAAAGTTTCCTTAAAATATGGCCGACCCGGATAATCAATAAAAAATGCATTGGTGGTAAACATTTTCATGTTTTTATACAACGAGGGGTGAACAAATATACAGATGTAAGAACAAAACAAGAGAAATACAGCAAGGAAACACAACACACTACAGTACATTACGAAGACAGTACAAACACAAAATGAGTTATAATCATTAGATAAAATAATGCCAGCCAAACATGTCAAGAAGTTAGGAATGATAATTTTGTATAAAATTGCACATCCTATGGAGACAGGACTCCATGGAAAAGGCGATACTGTATGGTTATCACGTCTGATAGAATGTGTTCAAGCAATAACTTCCAGGACGAGGGAACTTTTATCTATGATAATAATTATGCTATCTAATACACTATTTGATTTGATTTGATTTGATTTGATTTGATTTGATTTATTTCTGCTTAATTCCGTTACATCAGATAGGATCATGTACATGTCACTTATGACAAACAGTATATCGACACATAGTTTTTAGTACATTATACAAGACAAATACAAACTTACAAGCTTATGGAACTTAAACAGAAGGGTCTCCAAAATAAGCCGAGGCTTGACGGTATGGAGACTATATAGTATGCTTACCTACTCTGAATAGAATAGGGAATAGAGAAAGAGAGAAATAGGGAAGGGTAGGGGGAATAGGGAAAGTTACAGAGTGTATGGGTACCACTCCAACTACTTTACAATAATAGTAATGATGATAAATACAATATGATAATGATATTAAAGTTAACACGTTCAGTTGCCTTTGCCGGAGTAATGACCGAATATGCACTATGAAAATAATAATATGTGAATACAAAATATCTTATACGTATTCTTATACGATATCTGACATTGAATAACATATATCGTGTTTGTTTTATGTACGCAGTAATGGTAAGGCACATCGTACACATGCATGCTCATAATATATACATGATGTATCCTATGCATATACATACTCATATTCATAATATGGATAGATAAATAAATCGATACATTGTATGCACACATCCATGCATTATGTATCACGTATTATTCATATACATTTGATTATAATACAATAAAGAAATCAGAATGTTATCCTGGGGAATACTGCTTAAGGAGGTGAAGTTTTACAGCCTTCTTAAATGAATACATAGTGGTCATGTTTTTAATTTCAATGGGAAGGGAATTCCAAGTGTCAGGGCCGGAGTGTCTGATAGAATGATGCGCGAGTGCGGTTTTGGGGTTAAATAAATGTAAATTTGTGGATTGTCTGGTTGGATAAGAGTGAATCTCTGAATTTGACCGAAATATTATGTTAAATATTGGAGGCAAGAGGTTTGACTTGAGACAAAACATAAATACAGCTTTTTGGAGAAAATTTATATCATTTATCTTAAGGGATTTAAGCTGGAAAAACAATGGGTCGGTGTGATATCGAGATCGTGCTCGACTGCACACTCGTATTGCTTTTTTTCTGTAGGAGAAGTATACGGTCTGTTTGTGGGTTGCCCAGATAATGTTGCAATATGATATATATGGTAAGATTAAGGCATTATACAGGGTAAACAATACACGAGTTGGTAAAAAATACTGAAGCTTAGTTAACAGGCCAACGTTTCGGGATATAGGCAAAATGATGTGTTTTACATGATCATCCCATTTTAGGTTTTCATTTATATACACACCAAGAAATTTATTAAATATTTTCCTTTCAAGAGATATACCATCAATATACAATTCATATTCTGGTAGATCAGCTTTTTTACATTTAAAATGAATGAAATTAGTTTTGCTTAAATTAAGTGCCAGTATATTACTTTTAAACCATGTAGATAATTTCGGTAATTCATTGTTCAAAGTAGCAACTAAGTGGTTTAGGTCAGCATGTGAGTAATTTGAGCATGTGAGTATTTGATTCTCGGTGGAGTCTTGTAGCCTATGCGATGACAGATTTCACCTTTGTCACTTAAAGGGACTGTCCAGTATTGGTTGAGGTAGGGATTCATGTTTTGAACATTCCTAAGTGAGATAATGAAAAGCCTCGTGTGAAATATGAAAGAGCATGTAATTTTAAGAAGGATTCAACGTTTATTTGATGAAAATTGGTTTTCAAATGGCTGAGATATCAAAAAAAAAGTGCAAATAATAAAAGGCGACATGCCCCAACTTTATTAGTATCTTTTTGTTTCACCTTGTTTTGGGATATCTCAGCCATTTCAAAACCGATTTTCATCGAATAAACTTTTGATACCCCTTAGAACTGCATGCTCTTTGACATCTCATAGAGTGGTTTCTGAATATCTCACAAAACGTTAAAAGCTAAATCTTCACCTCGACCAGAACTGTACACACCCTTTAAAACTCAAGTAGGAAAAAATCGTTTTCACCTTTGTCAACTAAAACTCTTTGTCACTTAAAACCTTTGTCACTTAAAACTCAAGCAGGAAAAAAAAAATCGTTTTCACACTTTGCATCATGTACTTGGAATCAGCTCCCCGCTGAAGTCCGAAACGCCACCTCTCTTCAAGCGTTCGTAAGAGCATGAATATCTCACTTGAGGTAGAATTCGGGTATTTTTGATATTCCTGTTTAATGTTAAGGTATTTTTTCTCAAATAATATGAGTTTGTGTATTATTATCGTCAAGGATTAATTTTGCATTTTTTTTTCATTTATATGTTGATGTTATGATGTAAAAAGGAATGTCCTTAATTTGTTATTTTGTGTTTGTTGAACTGTTATATTTTGTCATTCTGTTGCAGGCCCCCCTAGGATAACAGTGTTTAAACCACTGATGGGGCTACCCTGGGTAAAGAAAACTGAATAAATAAATAAATAAATAAATAAATAAATAAATAAATAAATAAATAAATAAATAAATAAATAAATAAGCAGTTTAGAGTTCATGTAATAGACCGTACTGTATTAAGAACATGTTTAGCAACATCCACAGGTCATCAAAATGAACACCCCTCCTCCTCCCCCCCCCCCCCCCCCCCCCCCCCCGCATAAAAAGAAAGAAAGAAAGAAAAAACAGAATACATTGTAAAAGCTTATCCCACGAGTTTACAATATCAAGCGCTCCAAAGTTTTAAAGTGTGCTCACACTAGACTTATGATGGCGCTGTTCAATTGGATTCTTCTCACTGGCCACATGTGCAATGTGGCCTGTGTACGGCAATGCGATTCTGTCTCGGCTGATTCAAACCATTTCACGTAAATACTGTATGTGCGTGCGATCTTTGATTTCACTCGTTCGCGATGGCGGATACCATTCCTGTTGCACGTGAGGTTCTCATGCCTGGTGATGATGCTACCAACAGGATTAAAGACAACCAAGTAGGACAGGGAGGTATTACTCTTGGGCCAGGATTGAGGCAAGATGGTGACAAGATAATTTCGACAAAGACCGGACTCTTGAAATGCAAGAAACCGAACGTGTTTTGGATTGACTGTCATCAAAAAAGGGTAAGGATCGTTATGACTAGGCAACAAAATAATCGGTACATGGGACTATTGTGAGCAAAGCCGAGTAACTTTGTGTAGACGCTGCATGCTAGCCAACTGCACTAGCATTCAGCAAGAACTTCTGACAGATTTGCGATCCATTCTCTTGTGTTTGTGTCGATAACATCACACTCAAGCGTGCGATACGTGAAAAATCTCGCAACAGACCAGTGTATTTCGCGATTTTTAGTGCTGGACTTAATTTGCACACGCTTTAGAGAATCTAGGCCTACCTTTGGAAAAGTTGCACCACTGATTCTGCATTTTTAAGGACAAAATTTGGGATTTTGGCTGTATTTTTTTATTTTTTTATTTTATTTTGTTTTTTTTTTTTTTTTTTGGGGGGGGGGGGGGGTGACTTGGGGACTTTCCTGTTGTGAATGACAGTGCCAGTATGTGAAATAATGTGATTTGCTAGCATGTGATTAGTAACATTGTCCGGATTCTGGAGGGTGGCTGAAAACTGGTAGTACAGACTAGTAAGGGTACTAGGTCTCGCGCAGGGACTTAATGATCGCGCATAGCGTAACTGCGTATAGCAAGCAATATTACGCGTAGGACTAAGCGCAAAATTTGCCGATACGCACAGGTAAGAAATTTTGATTTCAAACAAATTTTGCACCAAATTTCCAATTTTTTGGAACAAATTTTTCACTAAATTTCCAATTTTTTACCTTATAATTTACCTACCTTAGCTTAAAATCCTTTTTTAAGGATGTTGTAGCCTAGACGTGTCGTCTCGCTTGTCTCGTTCGTATGATTGTAGCCGATAGAATTCGTAATTTGTTCGA
The DNA here is from genome assembly GCA_033980235.1 of Diadema setosum. Lineage (NCBI taxonomy): Eukaryota > Metazoa > Echinodermata > Echinoidea > Diadematoida > Diadematidae > Diadema > Diadema setosum. The sequence continues at coordinate 5,944,100 of CM067072.1, read as the reverse complement.
TCGATCGTTGATAATATTCTACGAAAGCCGAAGCACGCTACAGCCGCAGAGAGGGGCAGACACTTTCACGCATGAAACTACATAGGGCAGCTGCGCGATCTTTACATACCCCGAGAAGGTGAACGCATAAAAAAAAGTCCGACATTCAAACGGCGACAGCGCACTACTCCGTCATCGTATCATCAGGAGATTCTGGGAGGTGATTTTTCTGCATTTTCGTGATATTCATTGAGAAATTCAGGTACAATTATGGAATAACTTCTATTATAAGAGCATTTCAAATTTTCGTGCGCGATATCTAGACCCCTCAACCATAATTTATTACTCTATTCATACTCATAGTTGGGATGGTCGATGGGGCCCAACAAGTAGCATGCAAGTTGAAAGAAAGAAAAAGATAAAAGGCATTATTCACAACATTTTCACCAACCATGTCTGTGATGTCTAAACTTCACGTTCGTGTATTGATCATAATTCTGGCAAATGATACATTCAACAACGACAAAAAACACAATAGTCTGTCAAAATCTTTATTCTGAGTGAATTCTTGAACTGAATGTAGAAGATAATTCTAGTGTCTACACTCGTACTGTAGTTTGATAAAGCATAGCATGCAAGAGATTGTTGGGGTTTCTTTAGAATGTTTTCTTTGTCACGATCCTTCTTTCCTTTTAACCCAACAGTATGTGCCTGCCAAAGGGGACAAAGTGCTGGGCATTGTGACACAGAAGGCTGGAGATATATTTCGTGTGGACATAGGGGGAAGTGCACAGGCTATCCTGTCTTACTTGGCTTTTGAGGGAGTGACCAAAAGAAATAGACCCAATGTACAAGTGAGTAGAATGCCCCGATAAAGCAAAAAGATTGGTTCAACCAAGATTAAGTCATATTTATATCACTATGAGACATGGTAAAGTGTTGCCTTTATTAATATTGTTTTTCCCAGTTTTCATTTCATATTGCGTTAAAGTGAAGTATATGTCATAAAACTGTAGACCAATATGTCTGTTTTTAGCTCTACTACAGTGTAAGCCTTTCATGCAGTTTGTAGATTTAATGATGTTCTTAAATGCATTTTCCCTCTGTGTCTCTTATACATATCTGTATGTAAGGCATGTTGGAGTTGTCACGATATTATGGAGTCAATTTCATGAGGTTGACCTAATAGATTAATGGGTTTTGTGCTACCAAATCCATGTTAGCTGACAGTAATAAAATTTGAATGTGAAATTGCAGAGATTTTGGTAAATTTTGTGTACTTAACATTCTACATGTGTTTGTGTTTTTTAATGGTTTCACAATATTCACTACAAACTGAAAATAAAAATTGTGATGAAAGGACACTGAGCTACAAATTTTATGACAGCATCAACTGTTCTGTAATTATGGTACAATCTTTCCCAGCGGAACACCATGTGAGTTTCAGAATGTGCTTTCTAACAAACGTTTGAATCAATTGTAGGTTGGAGATGTACTGTACGCCAAGCTACTGGTAGCCAACAGGGATATGGAGCCCGAGCTGGTGTGCATTGACAGCAGTGGGAGATCCCAGGACTTGGGGTCAGTTGGCACAGAAGGATTTATGTTCCAGTGTACCTTGGGACTTGTCAGGAGGTAAGTACAGTCAACCTCGCGTAAGTCGACATAATCGGGACTGAGCAAAACACGTCGACTTACGCGAATGTCGACTTACGCGTAAGTCGACATTTTGTCGACTTATAAATGAAAATTAATTTCCCATGTACAGAGTAAGATTTGGATCACGATGCGGATCGCTACCCATATCTTACTCCTTTTGCCGCCAAAACATGCCTACTGACATGAGCAACAATAATGTTTTAGTCCATGTATAAATCTTGCGCGGGTTAGTAACGACAATGCACAATTCCCAAATCTCTAGAGAGATTTTGAGAGAGCGGGATCCAAAACCTAGGCCCGTTTCTAGACACTTAACGTTTTAAACTTGATTTGAAATATCAAAGGCAAATTCCCCAAAATTGCATTAAACTTTGCGATTTAAATTCAAGTGCGTTGCTGCGAAGATATGCGTGTGATTTCGCATGATTCTGTCGAGATTAGTTTTCAGTGCCGACTGAGTTGAAATATGTGTGATTTTCCTTCCCTAAGTCGCCATATTTGTTCTGCTTAAATTTGTATTGCCATACTCTGAAAATGAATTGTTCTCGCGCTCCGATTCGCAACATTACCGCTCTGTACGGCGCGGGCCTGTCTGAAATAAAAAGAAGAAGAAAAGTTTGTTCATCCGAAACCGACATCTTTCGGACTACTATAACCTTCGTAAAAACAAACCTCTTACCATTGTCGGACTAATTTAACTTTGGACTGAGATTTAAAACTTCGGCATAGCGAACTTTAACAATAATTCGTTATCATTTTTTTCATTGACATATTGTGAAGCAGCATGCGTTTCGGTAGTTTGAAACGTGTAAATGTTGCGATGTCTTTCCCCTGCAAGTGCAGACTAAGTTCGGTCACGACGAAAGTTCCGTTACGAAATAAAAAATAATGAGAGCCTTTTCAACAAGAACGCACTTCCGTACATTTTTATGCGTTTAAATGCAGTTTCTAGTTTCGGACTAGAACCGCAAGTCTTTTCTGCAACGCTCTTGCGTTTTAAAAACAGCGTTGCTTGTGATTTGACGGACTTGCATTTGATATTTAGAGTTGCGTTTAAACGCAATTGAGTTAAAAAAAGTTCCCTACAATTTTTTAGTATCGTGTGATTATCAAACGCAAGTCTTTCAGCGTTCCGTGTGATTTGATGGATTTCCATTTGATTTTTAGAGTTGCATTTAATTTGTAATTTTGTTTACGAAACAAAAAATAATGCAAGTCTTTTACACAATAACACACTTCCGTAGATGTTCAGAGATGCGTTTAAACACAGTTTCTTATATTTTCGTACAAAAACCGCAAGTCTTCTCTGCAACGCACTTGCGTTTAAATATACAGCGTTACGTGTGATATGATGGACTTGCATTTGATTTTTAGAGTTGCATTTAAGCGCAATTGAGTTAAAAAAAAGTTCCCTACAATTTTCTAGTTTCGTATGATTATCAAACGCAAGTCTTTCAGCGTTCCGTGCGATTTGATGGACTTGCATTTGATTTTTAGTGTTGCGTTTAAACGCAGTTGAGTTTAAGTTTCCTACAATTTTCTAGTTTCGTGTGATTATCAAACGCAAGTCTTTTCAGCGTTCCATGTGATTTGATGGACTTGCATTTGATTTTCAGAGTTGCGTTTAATTTTTAATTCTGCTTGCGAAATGAAAAAATTAATGCAAGTCTTTTCAACAATAACGCACTTCCGTACATGTATAGAGATGTATTTAAACGCAGCTTCTAGTTTCGTACAAAAACCGCAAGTCTTCTCTGCAACGCTCTTGCGTTTAAATACATCGTTGCGTGTGATTTGATGGACTTGCATTTGATTTTTAGAGTTGCGTTTAAACGCAATTGAGTTTCAGGTTCGTACAATTATTTTCTAGTTTCATATGATTATCAAACGCAAGTCTTTTCAGCAACGCACTTGCGTTTAAATGCAGAAGTTGCGTGTGATTTGATACACCTGCTTTTGATTTTTTGAGTAGCATTATCAGTTGCATTGTAATAAATCTTTTTAAAAAGGGCCCTGGTTTTAATACCGCTTCGGAATAATCAACATTAGAATATTCGGATTTACAAAAACACCTATTTCATGTTCGGATAATGAATACCTACTGGGACATATAAGTGTATAAAATTTGTGAGTTTTGAGAAAAACGAGAGGGAGAAAAGGGGTAAAGTGAACTGTCTTGGGTACTACATGTAATGCTCCAGTGTAAATTAGTGTATGTCCTTTCTATATTCTGGCATACAAGACAATGGACGCATGGTGCGAACGCTACCGCGCCGTACACCAGCGAATTACCGAGTAGAAACGCAGCGAATCGGAGCGGGAAAAACAATTCTTTTTCAGAGAATGGCGATAAGATTTTGAGCGAAAAATTATGTCGACTTAGACGAGGGAATTAACACGTATTTTAGCTCAGTTGGCACTGAAAAATCAGGTCGACTTACGCGAGTTGTCGACTTATAAATGTCGACTTAGACGAGGAAATTTTCAAGGAATAACAAAGGCAAAAATCGGGACTTTTTTATTGTGTCGACTTAAGCGAGTTGTCGACTTATGCGATGTCGACTTAGGCGAGGTCTACTGTAGTAGCATTGTCTTATCAAATGTATTTCTCCCACCCCCTGCTGATTTTAGAGGAATTTCTACAAGCAAGTCTATGTGCCTCTAACTAAAATGTTTTCAGAAGGTGCAATACATTTTTCTTTGAAAGTAGTTTTTGCCACAAAACTAGCTGTAATTACATTCTAAGATAGCCTGAAATGTGTGGCAACAAATAATGAATGAATATTTCTGCAAACTTTCTCTTCCTTTTTTTCCCCCTTATTTTCTTCTTTTTCATCTGTATTGCATGAATTGTGTGAGAGAAACTTCTCAAACAGCTGGGAAGATAAAAATAACATGAGCACGTATTTTGATACACTATAAGTTTGGGTAATGATTCACATTCAGTTGCATTTTTACAATGGTCCAAATCATCCCCCTGAAACTTCTACATTTTGCAAAAGTGTTTTGATCTGGATGGCAGAGAGATCTTGGTGTGCAGCGTTCCCACTCAAGTCCTGCTGCAGTGGAACTGAACTGTATGAGAAAGAGTGATACCGAAGCCGCATTGTTTTACCATCTCATACTGTTACCCTTGCAGACTCCTCTCACCGGACTGGCCCCTCATAAGGCTTCTAGGCGAGAGAATCCCCTTTGAGATTGCGCTGGGCATGAATGGACGGATCTGGGTGCGCGCCAAGACGATCGCAGCCACCATCGCCGTGGTCAACGCACTCTCATGCTCGGAGCACATGACAGAGGAGAAGATGAAGGAAATGGTCAATAGCTTGGCCGATGCACTGGCTGGTTTCTGAATGGACAATCCGCTAGCTGCGATGAAAGATGACGACCGTTTGCCACGTGCGAAGACATCGGCAGACCCAGCTGTGCTGGTAATCAGTCAGTCAGGACATACCATTGACGAGATCATGAGGGACTGCCGTTTTGAGGTGTACCCCAGTATCTGACTTGGAGCAGATGTTGGATGGTTATAGATCACACCCCAAGATGTCAATATAACCACAGTGCTGGAAAAGGCAAGCGCTTTCTCACACTGGGTGGCATTGTTCTAAATTCGTTCAGGCACAGAAAAAGTGCATCTGTGTTCAAGATAGAATGATACATTGCTTTGGTGATGATGAGCACTGATGAGCAGGTCATAGGCCAAAGGGGCAACATAATGCCTCTTTTGTAATCTGTTGTGTCTGGGATTGCTGAATACCAGGAGACATGATGTACTGTACGAGCTGAAATTTTCGCGGTGGTTTTATTTTCGCGAATTTCACGAATTGCCTTTGAACCGCGAAAATAACAACACGCGAAAATAACAACGTGCGAATAACTAAGTTCAGCTAGACCCTCGCAACCGCGAAATTAACAACACTCGAAAAATGTCCTCCAAGTAGCAATTCACGAAAATATCTGTATACAAAAAATTCAGCTCGTACAGTATTGCATATGTGTAGTGTTCCGAATGGAATACTATCAAGCTGTTCTCTGATTCCAGTCATGATAAGGCGTAACTTATAAAGAGGTCTTCCCTTTACTTTGGGCCTGTAGTTGTCACTTTAGAGTTGCCATGTAGTTTTAGTTCATAAACCAGTAACCAATGATATGTTTGCTACCACAATCTTTCTTTCTTTTTCTTTATATTCTTTATTCGCTTCTTACAAAGCACATATATATACAGTAAAATATTCCTAAAAACATGCAGATACAATGTGTAGACTTGGATACAGAAATGAAATATTGAAAAAAAAAATTCAACAGACATACACATAGGTCTAAAAATGCCCTCAGGGAGATCCAACAGACATCCACATATTTTCTCCCATCAACCCTCCCTCACCCGTGCCCACTCTGACTTGTAATCATATTGTTAATTCCTCAGAATTGGTTCTTGACAAATATCAGATAAAATGTATTCTCTTCTCTGGTGAAAAGATAAGATAGCTCTTGAAATGTCTCTAAGTCACAGCTCAAAATGTAGTGTCATTTTGAAATTCCCCCTGGAAGACTTACATCTGGCCACATCAATCTCGTCCAAAGTTTTAATCGGACGATGTCTCAATTTCCTTTCTACATTGTATACATTTTTTTCTCTCTCTTCTATCATCATTCACTTTGTATTTGTCAGTTGTTCTCAAAGTTCCTTACATTCCTTCCTTTCTTTAGCTTGATTCCTAACATTCCTTGTTTGCTTCCTCTCCTATTGTAATCACCTCTTTACTTTCTCATTTTCTCTTTGTGGCATCTTACTTTTTTTCCACTCTTCTGTCGTGATGCTCATATAAGATTTTTGAATTTTCACAATGTTACGTCAATCAAATCATGGTGTAACATTTGTGCAGTTCTGTACCAGGCTTTTACTACCAGCTCTAACCCAATACAGGGTTACAGGTATTACAGGTACACATGAAATATTTCAGATTGATGTTATTTTGAGCATGAGAGAACCAAAGTTCATGTTTCTGTAAAACCTGTTAGATCAGAATATTTATGAAGATGATGGTAGGAGTATTAGTGGAACAACTACATGTATGTGATATTTTGCAAGACCAAAGTTACTGTGTATAAAAGTCATACTAAAGTAATAATCAGGCAAACTAATTGATATTGATTTCACTGATCTGAACCTAAATGGAGCATGAGAAAAGAAGACAGGAAATTTTGTTTAAAGATGATGTTGCTTTTCTGGAATGGCTAATGTAGGCTGAGATTCTGTTTAATTCAGTTTTTGTTGTTGTTTTGAAATGCTTGGAAAGTACCGTAATGAATTCCTATTGCACTGTCTTTGGTTTGCGCTTGTAAGTGTGTTTATAATTGTTGAGTGCCAGTGGCAAATGTTTGTTTATTGTGACATCAGAGCCATGGAATGGAACAAAACTTTGAGTCAATCGCGAGTTTAGCACAGGAGTCAGTGGAAATTGGTGACGTTAGCCATGCGCTCTCCATTTTTGCTCAAACGAAATTGCATGGCTGACAGCCAGAGCGTGCGATGGAACTTTTAATTGTACTTCACATGATGGGCAATTGACCAATCGATAGCTACATTCTTTTAAGGTGTTGCATAATACATGTACTTGAAAATGTACCCATCTGTTAAAAATAATAAGAACAGTTGTACTTGACAGAGTACACAGTGAAATTATTATTGTTTGCCCTTATTTGGCAGCAAAATAAAACTACCAAACATGATTTAAATCATCCAGTAATCTGCCATGTCATATTTTGTCTGTTTTTGTTTTGTCATGGTCTCACACTGAAAATGCCAGAACTTAGCCATGCGACTTCGGTACATTTACACAGTGCCACTCATGTAAAATACATGTTACGTGTATCTGCATTGACATCAGTTTCTTTCATTTTTAATTCAGAAAATGCCTTTAAGTTTGACCAATGTTTGTGCTGAAGACAGATTGAAGCTGCATGTCTTTGCCGAATATTTGTTCATGATGATGACTGAAATGGCGCCCTTGAGATTGGACATTTTCCACCGAGGGCAACAGACTTTGGGGGCTTGCATAATGGCTCATCCAACATTACAAGACAATCCAGAAATCTGTATGTACATGTACTCCATTAGCAGTAAACCTTGAATAAGTTGGTGCAATGAATGTTTTTCTTCTTTTTTGTTCAAATATTTTTTCATGACTTCTGGGTAGCAAATCAACATTTGCTCAAGTTGCAAATTTTTGTCATGCATATTGCCAATTTGTGCAAGGTTTACTTGTACATGTACATGTACTGTTTGTAGGTTTGTGAAAACATGACGTAGTGAATGATGCACTTTTCTCGCTAGTGTTGTTTCGATGTTATGGCATCTGTGCAGGAAAAGCTGATGTGTTTGGTGTAGTTGCCTTTTGTTCTCTTTGACAAATTTGGAATCAAACCATCATCCTTTGAGAGGCAAGCCTTGAAATGAAAGCATGGAGATGGCTCTGCCTCATAGTATCTACTCAACACTCGAGTTCCTAAAGAGTGGCTGGGCTTCTGGTAGAATCATGAATTTCAGTTTCACTTCCCAGTAGCAGAACATTAAAGCCACGTACTATTTACCATTTGCAGATTAAAAAAAAACAACAACAAACAGCTGTAGTGCTTCAAAATACAGTAGTTCTAAAATTTGAGTTAGGGATAGAAACAACCAAATGTTAATCAGTACGATCAATGTTAAGTACACGTATTGTTGAATATACAAAATATGAACAATAATTCTATAAAACCTGTTTCTAGAATAAACCATCTACAGTGTTATGGTTTACTGAGAAAATTAGTGATATCTCCTTTATTTGTGGCTTTATTATGAAATTTTTAGTGCTATGGTAGGATGTTTGGTGATGCAACTGAACTAGTTGTATGTAATTATATGCATCAAATGTGATAACACAAATATTTTATTTTATTTTTTATTTTTTATTTTATTTTTTATTTTTTATTTTATTTTTTGTAATCATTGCTCCCAAAGGTAAGCAGTGGCTTAAATGTAGAGTAAATGGAATTTGCATGAGCTATGACTTCACTAAGATTTTGGACTGCAGGAGTTCAGCCTTATGAGAGCACATAATTTCTAAGCACATTACATAATGTACGTCTGTACATGATGTATATAAACTGCCATATTTCCATTATGTCAAGATATTAAATTCAAGTGTGGGATGAACCCAAATATACATGTGGAGTGAGCAAAATGCAGAAATGTTAGTAGAATACATCAGTGCAGTTTGAAGAAAATTGGATAATCTGTTCAATATAAATAAATTTTTCAAGTTTCAGTGCCGCAATTACTGGATATGAAGACGACACTGGACAATAATTTGTGATGTCACAGCAGGAAAATGATATACAGTGTATCAAAAGAAAGTGTTCTTGTACTAATATTTATGCATTCACTTTATCCCTGTATATACACTCATATGGGGTTTCATTCCCTTTGAATTGAAATGAAGCTCACTGAAAGAGTTTGATTAAATGCAGTTGCAATTTAATGCAATAGTTCACATCATTTACAGAAGTAACTTATCATACATTCTGATGGTTCATGATCACTCTTGACACAATGCATTGCTGCTACACATTGCATAGTAACACAATGCAAAAAAAAAGGAATACAGTGTAATCATAATGAATCACAGATAAGGCACACATGACACGTAAAATATTTGCACATGGAAGCATACCACTAGAAACTTGAGAGGAACTTAAGACTTTAGTTTTAACTTTAACTCTTTATGTGCCACGTTCGCACGTCCGACTCAGTCGACGGCGTGCCAACTTCGCATATTCTGCTCAACAAACAAAGCCGCCAAAACCAATTGATAAATCACTAATCACCGCTAATCCCGCGGCACAATGAAAGCGTCTCTGCTGCTTTTGTTCCTCTCATATACGGCTTGCATTCTATGTGGTGATTGACTATCAAGCGGCGTTCCCAACTACATTTGCTCGTACATTCTAAGTTTTTGTCACGATTTTACGAGCAAAAGTCATGCCTTTACAGTAATGTAGCAACTGGTCATTCAAAAGAAAAATTGAAAATAGATTTGTCATGCAATTTATATCGAAACAAAGCTTGGCATTCCTCTTTAACTTTGCCTACTAGTATGCCCGTCTTAACAGAAATTTGTAGGAGTTATACAAATTGGAAAAACAGAATTCTTTCTCAGAGCATGACTACCTTCGTGTCTCAGAATAACGTGGCACACAGGGGGTTTCCACCATGGCACATAAAGAGTTAATAGATTGGACAATGGAAATGGAAGAGGGGGGGGGGGGAAACACCTCTCAGAAGAAGGGAACTTCCTTCATAAGCAACCACTGAGGACTTTGAGCCATTTTCAAAGTACAAGGTGTGTGAAATAATAATGAAATACAACATATTAGCATTCTCAAATGACCTTTGACCCAGTAAATGCCCAAATCTTTCTCTACAGAATCATCATACTATACATGTATTGCAAGGACATGTATGTCCCAAGTTCAATTAAGTGTAAACATTAAAGGACAAGTTCACCTTCATTAACATAAGGATTGAGAGAATGTAGCAATATTAGTAGAAGACATTGAAAGTTTGAGGAAAATCGGACAATCCGTTCAAAAGTTATGAATTTTTGAAGTTTTTGTGCAGTCACCGCTGGATGAGAAGACTACTGCAGTGTATGATGTCACATGCGTACAACAATATAAGGAAAATACAAAGAGAATTTCACAAAATTTCATCTTTTGAAAAAAGTACTCATTCCCTTGACTCGTTACCGACATGTTATGGGTAATATTATTCCCATTGCCTTTCGAAAGAGGCAAGTTGAGTGCTCTTTTATTATGTGAAAAAAGTGAAAATATGTTGAATTTTCTTTACATTTTCTTTATACTGTTGTACTCATATGACATCACGAGCTTTAGTAGTCTCCTCATCCAGCGGTTCCAACACAAAAATTTTAAAAATTCACAACTTTTGCATCGTCCAATTTTCCTCAAACTTTCACTGATGTGTTCTACTGATATTGCTGCATTCTCTCAATCCTTATGTTAATGAAGGTGAACTTGTCCCTTAAGTCATTTCAAAGGTATGGACAAAATCATGAAATTTCAGCATTATAAAGGGTAATTTTAGCATTTTAACCTGACCATAAACCTTATACCCCATGATCCAAAACTTCCTGAGAGAATCAGTGTCAAAGTTTTGTGAGGATAGCGAGAATTATTTTTGCTATGCAGAGACCAAGGTAGTGTTGTGCACTCCTGTTATAACAAAAACGGTTATAATTAAATTCCGGTTACAACAAAGTAAAAATTTAGGATACAACATTATCCACTCTATGTCTTTTCATCGTTTATTTGTTCTGTAATAACAAAATTTCAATACACGAAAGAAAACTGCTGGTCCCAAGGAATTTGTTATGACGGGAGTCCACTGTACATCTGGTACTACATGTAAACACTCTTTCATGAAAATCCCTTCAGGCATTGCAGAGATATGGGAAAAATTGTGGAATTTTAGAATTTGACCCTGAATGATGACCTTTGATGCCGAGCATGTGCACCCACAAGTTGATTGGTGCAACTTAGTCCACTCATGCATAAATATGATAAGTTTCATTTGATTACCTCAACATTTCTCAGTACCATCATCAACAGAATTGATTACGGATGGATGGACGGAAGGATGGATAGACGGACACCCAAAAATATAATGCATTCTGCAACACTTTCTTGTAGAGAAATACAGATATACACGTATATACAGTATACAACAAATATGACTCCCAAGCGGTTCAAACTTTTTTGTTCCCCCTAGCCATGTGTGCTACGTGAATCATCTCAAAGTTTGTAGAGCATCAAATGAAGCAAGAACATACATTGTACAAACTGCACAGACCATGATGAGGTTTGCTGTGTATACTCTTATGAAAAGATACAAAGTTATGAGATACTGTATGAGAACAATGTGAGACTGTTACAGACAGACACTACAGACACAATGAACAGAACTGAATGCCTACACTACATTTGACTGTCGACATGTCTGACTCTGACATGATTGCAAGGTTGGATTATAGCCTTCAAAACACAAACCTTAATGCAAAATAGATGTCACATGTTCTGCAATTCATTTTGTCCACAGAATGATAATACAATTGTACAAATGTATACTTGGAACTCTACATTGATGCAGGGAAATGATGTACATTTGGTACAAAATGAACTTAATTTCTTTTCTTTTTTTTTCTACTCAAGCTTCATTTTGCTGTCATTCCCATAGCAAGGCCCCATTGCTACTACATTGTACACAATAATTTTAACCACTCACAAAAGATTTTAAATAAAGAAATACTAAATAGATTACACTGTACAGTGACATGTATTGTTTCACAATACAATAGTACAAATCATACAATTTTTTTTCTTCAACATACACATGACAGTTAACCTCATGTGAGGAAAGTGCACTTGGATCAAAAAACAAACAAACAAACAAACATGACTTGAGATTGGAGATGACTTCTGGGAAAGTTGGATTATCTTCATTTTGGAAGCAAAATATTGAAGAAGAGATTAAGGATAGCAGCCCATTCTTGCAAGTCTCCAAAACCTTCATTGGGATTTTGTTGAAAAGACAGTAAATGTAATGTGTATTGAAAACAGTATGCATAAAATTTCATCTCTGAACTTAAAATTGGACAATGAACAATGAAAGTTTTCCCTTTAATTTCTGTTGAATGAGTGCTGTACCTCCAATTGTGTGATATGATGACGAGGTCTACATTATCAGTTAAATACAAAATTGTATGTTCAGTGGTCACTCATGTCAAAATACGGGCATACCCATTCCTGTTCAGGATGTCTCAAAGTCTCAAATTCTCATGTAGCAATTTGGTTGACAGTAGATGAAAAGGCCTTCAGGCCAGATGCAGAGACACTGCCAGAGAGTAGCACTTGATTTGACTATCTTTTGACTTTTTAATTCCACTTTATTAGTTTTGACAGACTGCTGAGGAAGCCATGGAGCTATTTACCACTCATGAGATATATGGAAGTCTAGTGTGTACAGTGTGCTACAAACTATAAACCTTGCAGAATCTTTTAAGATGGTAGGCTGTACACACTTGTAGCTCTGATACATTTTCATTGTTATGAATAGAATAATGTCCATTTAATAGTCTACCGGTACCAAAATTCAGAGTTCATCTGATACTGTATGAGCTGAAATTTTCGCGTACAGATATTTTCGCGAATTGCTACTTGGAGGACATTTGCGCGTGTTGTTAATTTCGCGGTTGCGACGGTCTAACTGAACGTAACTATTTGCGCGCTGTTATTTTCGCGTGTTGTTATTTTCGCGGTTCAAAGGCGATTCGCGAAATTCGCGAAAATAAAACCACCGCGAAAATTTCAGCTCGTACAGTAATAATCCCATCATGCTGGTTGCCACAGAGATTTACAGCACCTTTCTGTTCCACACAAAAAAATGAGGGTATATTAATCCATTGAGGACGAGTCCCACACATACTCGGGCAGGTGTCTATGGGAAATGCGTGTTGCAGCAAAATCAGTTCATCCTCAACGGGTTAGAATGCACTTGAACAAATCCTGGTCTTCAAAGCCCCTTCTCTCAAAGACAAAATTGCTACATACTGGTATTGACATTTCAATTATTTATTTTGGTGGCTCTCCACATCTAATTTTGACGAGTTGAAAATCGTGTTGACGCTGAGAATATCCTCCATCAAGAATTTGACCTCAACTTCAATGAAATCTCTTCTAGCAACATTTCACAGGTGTTCTGTGTGATCCAGGATCACACTTAACACATTTTTTTTTTTTTTTTTTTTTTACTAGAAAACAATACACGTAGCTATCAATTCTTTGCTGATCTTGTCATCTCTGCTAACCCTGTCACCTCTTGCCAGTCTGCTTGAATTTAAATCTCTTCTGGGCGAGAGCTCGTAGGATGTTGGCAATATTGCGACAGTCATCTGCATTTGATAAAACAAAACAAATAAGTAAACAAACAAAAATAAGAAAAGGAGAGAAGGAGAGGTACAATTTTGTAATGCATTATGATAAGCATCATGCTCAAACCGAGGCTGGTGATTGACTTTAACTGAATTGAAGATGCATTTAGAGTTAATTGCAAAATAACATCAACGACTATTGGTTCGGCAGAGCACCGTCAAGTTTGTCCATAGTTTTGCTTGTGTAAAGCATCTTCACACATTTTATGGATATTCCTGCTTATTCAATCTTTTGTTAATTTGTTCATTCATTCATTTTCTAATTCATTCTGTTATTCTTACTTGTTGGTAATCATATTTCATCCTGTTACCATTATTTTTGTGAACCCCTTCGTTACAGGAACCTGGCATTAAAGAGGTTTCCAAAATGTAGACAAGAGTGTCTGCATTCATGACCTAAATTCGTTATTTGTTTTATGCTGCTCAAAAAATGGCTTTGATTGAAAGATTAGAGTTTCCTCTTTCAATGTCTGTTTTCTTTCTGTATTAAAACTCCGTGTATTGCACTATTATTTGCCTTTTTTTCCAGTACAGTGTGTATCAGTTATGATATAAAATTCCTATGAAGATGCACATAGCAAACACGGTTGTGCTCAGTAGATTTGGGTTTTCGCTGACCCCATTCTTGTGTCAATTTTGTGTAGTACAAAAGAGTTTGTGAGCCCACCAGCACACATTATATTCATGCATCGCGCCCGATCGATATTTTTATTGCTTGATGGCACTTGTAGTTGACCATAGAAAGGGGATACATGTACTGATTGACTGCTTTTTGCACAGGTAGATTACCATTTCTGTTCTCTGTCGGCCCGCAAAAAGAATCTCATTTGGGGGAATTAAAAGGCTCTCGGAGAATTGTGGGAGGAATGGGTAAACATATTCTAGTAGATTTTTATTCACCAATGCCACTGTGATGTCTTCCAACATGCTCTAGGTGCAGTTTCTCCAACATCTGCATCATTCCCTTCGGAAAGTGACCTGTCACCACTGCAAAGGACTGTATGGATGGAAAGATAACACATTCAATTTAAATGTATTCCAACAGTGACCAAGGCCTCATTATTCTTTTGAATTTACCTACCTTGATTAATGTGTGGCAAAAAAAGAAGATGATTCTAAAAAATCCTGATGCATTAATGAATATCTTTTCATAGATTAAATCTGTCCTTATCTTTGACTACTTAACCCTAACTAGGCCGGGGGGGGGGGGGCCTCCGAGGCCCCCCCTCGACGTTCCGCGCGATGTATCACTAACGCGAAAAGCTATCGCCGTGACGTTTCATGACTTTTTTCTTTTGAGTCTCCCGCATCTTTTGACGCCAAATTTGCGATGCACGGGCGCGTGGTTCCGAAGTTGCGCATAAATATGTACGTGCATGTCAGACCAAAAATTGCTCAAAAACGTGAATTTGTGTACAATTTCAATGCAAACTGTGCTTACAGGCAAATTCACAAAAGCATGATTATTTGGGGGTTTTAATGATTAACATCAATTAATAGCATATTTTCTTGTACGAAACAATGTCGCGGACAAGTTTCATCGAAAAAACAATGAAAAACATAGAGTCGAAAAAACAAAGAAATACATAAGAAATAAAAAAAAAAACAATAAAATACTTAAGAAATTTTTGCTGATGCCGCAATTTTTTTCTCTTATATTTGCTCA
The DNA here is from genome assembly GCA_033980235.1 of Diadema setosum. Taxonomy (NCBI): domain Eukaryota; kingdom Metazoa; phylum Echinodermata; class Echinoidea; order Diadematoida; family Diadematidae; genus Diadema; species Diadema setosum. The sequence goes on along the minus strand of CM067072.1, from coordinate 5,928,743 downwards.
GGACACTAAAAAGAATATTTACACAAAAAATGTGCCCATTTTGAGCTTTATTTAGTGATTTATACCAAATTATCTGATTTCATGCATCATTATGCATAAATTAGCATAATTTAGAATAAATGATAATTTTTTTTTAATTTAACTTCGTAGTACCGTAGATTACGTCATAGGCAATGTGTGTGCCAATTTTCGTCGTGATCGCGCGGTCGACGGCCGAGATCTGGAGGGGGGGCCTGGGAGGCCCCCCCCCCGGCTCTATGATCTACCTAAATGGCATGGCCTAGTTAGGGTTAACATGGTTACAAGAAATATGGCCCATTTCCATTCCATTTATTCACATTTGAATCCATTAACAACTGTGACATACATACAAACAATTGGCATTACACACGCCGTTTTGAACATCAATGAAAAAGTCCAACATTGAATACCAGTAAGTCAAAGTAAATTTGAAAGCGAAGTTTGTTTATGTCAAACCATTTTCTTCAATCCCGACTGATTCAAGGTAAACATGGCTGACTGTACAATGCATATCATTTTCCACTATGATAGTAAAATGTGTACATGTATCTGATATGGCTTATGTTTGTGTGTGTGATTTTTTTAAAAAATGGAACAATTATATTATACTTACCTTTTTTATGTTGATCCACTGTCGGAAGTATGATCCATAAGGAATCTCAAAATAGCCACACTGACTCGGTAACCTAGGATTTCAAAGAGAAACCATTATCAAAGAGGGGCTTGCCTAGGGTTAGACAGTGTCTCAATACCGAAGTTAAAAGAGTTAAAAATCAAAGCAAAAATGACATTAGCTGATCAAATTTTTGAATTTGATGATTGCCTTATGTCTGAGGAATCAGGTTAACAAGGACTAACTGATAATTGATCATAATGCTACCATACCAATGATTACATAAACTAAGTGTGAGTGTCTTAATAAGACATCTTCCCCTTGAAGTGTAACAAATCTTGCAACAGTATTTCTGCCTGAGTGAACTCCCATATTACAAAATGTCTTTCCACCTCATACAAATTCCACCTATTTTGCATACTGGTAAGTTGAAGGTATTCTCAACACATTAAACATGTCAAACATGTCAAACGATTAGAGCAACAACAATAAATCTGATTATGAAATAGGGCCTACTGCGTCACACTACCATCTACAGTAGTAGACAAAAATTAGACACTATTATACATGCAACAGTAAAATTATGATGCACGATACAGTCAAATCTGTCTATAGCGGCCACACAAACGGAGATCAAAAAAGCGGCTGTTTTAGACAGGTGGCCGCTATAGACAGGTTATATAACATGTTTTTTCTCTCAGAGGGCATTGTCTTTAGCGGTGGTACATGACGGGTGGTTGCTAAGACAGATTTGACTGCATCTTGGCAAACACAAACAATATGCATAATGAGACATTTTCGGGAGTAATTGTAAAACACTAAGAATAAGCAATGAAACTCACATCGTTTTAAGATCCCAATCCCCACACGTGACAAATATAGACTTCACACCAGGATCCAGTAGTCCCTCACGCAACATCCAGTCGTTCAGGAGCTTGAAACATGAGACAAACAGTTCATTTTTTAATTATCCTTCTTGATAAAACTACATGTATGCACTAGCCTAAAATATTGATGTTCTAATCAGGCACACACTGCATTAAAAACAAACAAACAAACAAAACAAACAACAAACAACAACAAATGGAAGCCAATTCAAGTGTAAAATCTGAAGTGAATGGCTTCTATGCCTTACACAATCTCTTGTCAGTGACAATAAAACATTTCAGTGCAGCCTGAAGAAGATTACTTGTTATGTACAATGTATAAGGGGGTGTCTTGAGACAATACACTGGCATGTTCTGTTATGAAAAATAATGACATAATGTAAAATGAGAAATGTCTACACATTCTCTTAAAAGGGCATTGTACCGGTTTTTTATTTTTTTTATATGTTGTTCTTTTAATTCTAAAAGACCCAGCGGTGCAAACAGAATTAAAATTTCATAACGATTTAGCCCGTAATTTCATGTTAAAAAATTGAACTTTTTGGGTGAGAATTATGCTAATGAGCTGACGAGCCCGGATGTTGTGACGTCACAGGTGCCAACTATATCACTGACTACAAGCTCTCGCATACGCGTGCGTTGAATCGTACCGAGTAGCAGACGACTCTTAGGCCCAATTTAGCTAGCAGGCTGCACTTGTGTAGTGTCCTATTCATGCAGCTGTCTTAAATTTCGCTGAACCAAATCCCACCAAAATTACAGAATATACTTCTAAGCATATTTCAAAATACTGTCTTATATTTGAACGAAATCGGTAATCGAGAAGTATCAATATTGACGCCGACTTTCAAGTCGTCACTCAAAAAAACTCACTCTTCGCGAGAGATCATGGTAAATGCGACATGCACAATCTAGAACTGAAGTTAGCCGACTAGTACTTTGCGAATGGGGAATTTACGTGGGAACTAAACTAAAAAATGTCATGATTTTGGAGATTTGTGTGATTTACGAACTATATTTTCCATTCCACTTAGCTCAAATAATTTTGAAATTGATTTTTTTCTCCCGATTACTTGAAAGATTTGTCTCATCATATTACATGGCTAACTTCAGTCTGTGCGTGCGCAGGCAGGTAGGGCCTATGCCGCGATCACTCTTGTTTAGTCGTACAGAGCAGATTATTTTTAGCGACGACAGGAAAGTCAACAACTTCACTTACGCTTCCCGACTTGCGATTTGGTTCCAATTAGCGTGAGCAAGTGGACATGAGTCATAAAGTATTTCCTGTGATTTTGGTGCAATTTGGTTAAGTGAATTTTGTGATATCTACATGGATATGGAAGTACGCTAGCACTATACCTACACCAGCGCTTGGATCGCGAAGCGGCGGCACTGTTAGTATCTACGTGGTCAGGCCACTCTTCCGAGGTATGGGTCCTACTAAAACTAAACTAGATCTAGATCTAGTCCTTGGTGTTAATACAACCACCATGAGATTTATCTTGACTACAAAAACATTGAAAATCCATTAAGCAGATACCTTACCTGCAAAATTCAGCACAGAAACAACAGGGCCTGCAGCACAAGGGCCTAGATCTAACCGCAATGCTAGACCTTGGAGTCTGGACTTTCGTCTGGACTTTCTTCAAGTTCTGGCAGCAGGGGTATGTATACTATAACGTTTATGCTGTGCCTATTAGCGCTGTGCACTTACAGCTGTCGACGGGGCGGCGAGTGAGTGTAGGGGCCTACTCAGACTTGAACTGCCATGTAACGTTAGAATCTACTCGGTCCTTGACTGCTCACTAGTCCTAGTCCTAGTTCTAGTCTAGAGTCTATGTGTACTGGGTGCCGTTTTCTTCTAACTAGGCGTAAACCGTGATTGCCGTTGACTATCACTCAGTCCTCATCTTCGTTAGATAAGTTTGAACTGTCGAACCATTATCACTCATCATCAATGCATAGTATAGTTAGTGCAAATAAATAACAGTTTTTGCAGTACTTCATGTGAGATTTCATCAGTAATTTGACATGTGTAGTTCGTTTTGCTAAAGTCGGAGGGTGGCACCTGTGACGTATGCCAGATTGTGTGGATCGTTCCTTGGCTTGCTCGTTTTCATTTATTTTCAAAAAATCATTACAGGCTTATCCTGGGTTTTAGAATCCTCTCTTTCCAGTTGTAGGCATCAAAAAATATAGATTAGAATTATCAGACAATTAGAAAATGTCAGTACAGTTTTCTTTTAAGGGGAAAAAAAAATTAGCCACATGACATATTGCCAGAAAATAATAATAAGAAGATACAATGTTACCGTATTATCACTGCTGCGGGGGTGCAAATACCATTGTTCTTTTCACAGCAAGGATGCTTTCCACATCTTTATAAATACCATATTAAACAAATTTTGATGAAAACTTGGAGTACAAAACAAGAGGGTTTGATTGCCTTGGTACAAGTACATATGGAAAGTTGCAAGAAAACAAGTACACTTGTACATTGTAAGTTATGAACTCAGAATCTCTATATCAATCGAATGTAAATGCAATTCTTAAGTTATAATAAAATCCATGTTTACTACACATGTCTGTAAGTAGCAGATATTAGTCTGTGATAGTGAATTCAGTTTAGGACCTATAATGCTTTTTAACATTCACATTAGTTCACAATTGGCAAGTACTACACACTTACAAACGGACAGCCTATTTGCACACCTACAATCAAAAGAAAAACATTTACAATCCTCCTTTTAAGCAAATACTCTTTGAAAGTAATTTGTGATCCAAGCATTCAATGCCACAGACATGAAGATATCCATACACATACCACAATGTACATCTACAGAATATGATTCAATACGGAGTTGATAACTCACTTTTAATGTCTCTGCAAAAGTTGGTTGACCTTTAACCATTTCTGGTGTTATGCCTGTCAACTGGTAAATGTCAAATGGCAGGAGAGAGAGAGAGAGAGAGAGAGAGGGAGAAAGATAATGAGAGACTGAACAGATTAGATTGATATCAATATTCTCTCCTAGACAATTGTGACAATGGCAGTTAACAGCGGACTTCTACATGTATTAAATTACTGACGACATTTCCCCTCTCTTTTGTCCCCATTTCTGACAACATTTAGATTAGATTGGGGGGGGGGGGGGGGGGGGTGAGGAACTCTAGTATGTAACCAGAGTTCTTTCAGTGGGTACCAACAGGTATAGATATGCACAGCAGGGAGAAACAGTAGAATTATGAAAATGGAAACAACAAACCAGACCCTTAATGAACACAGTGTACACTACAGGTATTTTATTTTCCTGCTGGCCTCTGAGTACATACAATTTGATTGCACTTGCATTTTCTACAAATATACATCAATCTTTTCATCTACACATGATGTAGATGCATCCACATGTTTCGTGTGCATACATCATTTAATGACCATCCAATATGGAAACTTTCTAAACTCTTCGCGAGGAGAGACAATGTTATGTTAAGAGCTTTCTATCATTTTTGTTAAAAAGTTGACAATAATAGTTGCTTCCCAATGCAATATATCTCTGATGACACAATTTATTATCTACCTCTGTGCAGAACTCTCCAACACCGTGAACTTGCGGCTCCACATACTGGTGAAATGTTGACTCTGTCTCAAATGTTTTCCCGCTCACTTTCAGCACGGGCAATTCTATGACTTCCTGAGATGGCGGGGATGGAAGATTGACAAAAATGTGAATGTACAAGGTATACCTTTTCATGTTTTTGTGAGGCAGATTCATGTAACATGCCTGCATACACATACATGTATACGCCAGCTCTGCTTTATAAATTTATCACATAGTTTTTGCAGTATCTTATTGCATGAACAGCCATGTTCCACAAAATCAATATTTGATAGAAGAAAAATCATTTGATATGCATGTCCCAGTACCAGCTGTCTACTCTGTACACTTTTATAAAAAATTACTCGATGAAAGTAATGTCTACTTACACTACATATAAATTGTAACAACAAATATACAGTGTACCTTACAATGTAGGTTCTTATTTTCAATTCAATTTATGATTAATTCCAACTTTGGCTGTAGGAAAGTACACTGCAGACTAAAAAGTACATCTGTATTTTAAGGAAATTTTAAACAAAGTGACAGCTTGTTGTCAAGCAAGCTTGAAATAATGCAGCATGTTAATGAGACAAAGAAGGTGACTGCAGACTGAAAGATCACTTTAAAAAGCCTTCCATGAAAGACAAAGGAAAATTAGTATAAAATTCACTCATCACTCTCATTTTCAGGACAATTGTTAGCGGTACTATAACTCTTAATGTTGACCTGAAATGCTAATCAACATAGAGTACAGAGACGATCTCAGTACTTAATAAGATACTGACTCATAAAAGAGCTTAAAATCATCCTGATGCTGATATAAACTAAAAAAAAATTTGGTAACGCAGATGACACCATTCATCAATTTACAAATTAAGGACAAAAACAGAACAAACAAAAATAGAGAGAAATACAATACTTATACCTGTGGATGTATCTTCTCATGCTCTAAGCACGTAGCCTCAAAATCGAGCACAAGAAAATAGTCGTAGTCCTGGGAAACGATATTCCTGTCTCTCCTGAGGCCGGACGATGCCATTACTGCAGTCTTCCTATCATCACTTGCCAAGAACGATGGATGGAGGAACTTCTTATGGGATGTGGAAAGTTGTCGGCTTAGATCTGTTGTCCTTGGTTCACAACACCGCCCTCTCTGGTAGGTGTAGTGTATAAGGTGTTTGAAAGAGGAGATGGACCGCCAGCCTTTCATTTGAGTACCCTACCATGCATTCAGCTATCACTGGTAGAAAAGAAAAAGAAAAAGGTCAATCCAAGTCAGTATCAAATCAGTACAATGTATATCCAATGCTGAAAAACATGATATATTCGCGGCATGAAATTTTTGCGAATTGGAGCCGACAGACTTTTTTGCAGCATGAATCACTGGCATTCAATGCATACAGTGCAGACAAGAACTTTCGCGTGCATTTTAATTTTGCAAATCTTGGTGCTCGCAAAATTCACAAAATTACACAATGCACGTGAATATTCCTCGTTTTACAGTATTTAAAGAACTTCTTTGTTCTCTTCCTCCTCCTTCAGATTAAGCTTTCTCCTTTATTTCGGAATATTCTTTCTTGGACTCAGAGATATGGAAAATTGATTTTTGAGGATCCCTATGATATCCTGGTTTGTTGAGACACATCTACATAGGATCTACATACGTGTACACGTAGGTTTGAGTCATAAAAAAAAAAATAACCATGATCATTTAAACTTTCGCACAGATTGAGCCCTTTTCATATCTTAAACTAGAGGGTTCTATAAGTTAATGGATAGTATATAACAATATAATCTAAATAGAATATTTAGCCTAGGCTAGGTAGGTGCAAGAGTGCCATAATTTAACCTTGACAAATGATTTGTAACTTGCACATCACTGTATTTTCTAAACAGAAATGCTCTTTACGATGTTGATCATGATTGTTGTGTGACTTCAGCATAATAGTAGTATAGGCCTAAATTTAACCCCGGTGCAGGGCACTGTAACCAGTAACAGCTCTGTACAGACTACAGGGGTTGGGGATGGGGTCGCTGTAACTGCGACCAGCCCCAACATGCAGCATTGGGGCTGCGCCGTTTTCGCATTCAGATCGAGGAGTTGTACAAAACAGCGCTATTTCGGCGCTATATTTCCTTAATTTTTCAACAAAAACTACTAGGAATACTTACATGGGTCGATTAAACCTAAATGATTCATTTCGGTGACTTTTTGATGCATTTCATTGCTTATGATGCAGAAAATGTTGTCATATTATAAGGCGAATATCTTCAGCTCACCGATGCTCACTAAAACTCACAATCACTTGCACATGCGCACAGCATGCATGCAGTGCAGTGCATTGACAGCTGTGTATTGCTGGCTACATGATGCATCATTGTCTTCGTCATTGTTCACGCATGCGTAGATGCGTACTAATGGATATAGCAGCAAGTCTCTCCACTGTTGCACTAGGGCAGGCCGCTTATTACTCCTAAAAAATGTGTAAAATTTTGCAGTTTCTAGATAAATGGGTGAGAAGAACCAAGTCGAAAATGTAATGCATATTTTATGTTTTATTGTCACTGTGTTTATGATAGAAATTTAGCTGTGCTTTATTTGTGAAGTCGCCGTGAATGTGGCAATGGAGTTATTCGTGATTTTTGCTCCCGCTCAGCTGCGAGGTAGCCGCCAGTACCGCGCCTTGCGGCGCGGTCTCCGGGGCTAGGGTCGCTGGAGCGGTTCGCGGTTAGCCTAAATTTTACTACAAAACACTTTTTACTTCGGTACGAGATGTACTCGCTACTGTCCTTTATACTGTACTATCACACTCACACATTGCAGTCACATTCACACAGCACATCCAATATAATCCCACTTTGCCTATGTAAAATTAAATTACAAAACAAAACACAGGCCATCTTCTAGACTTCTTCCTCCATCTCCCTATAAAGGCATTGGTCACCTCCACATACACCGTCCAAGAGTTGAAAAACAACTTTCTCAGCTAAATCCATCTAAAGCTAGTGGACCAGACGAAATACCGGCTAGACTGTTGAAACTAGTTGCACAGGAGATTGCACCTGCACTCTCCTTTCTATTTCAACAGAGTTACAACGAGGGAGTAGTCCCAGAACAGTGGAAGCAAGCGCTGGTGACTCCAATACACAAATCCGGGCCTAAAAGTGATGTGAGCAATTACCGACCAATATCCCTGACCTGCATCTGTTGCAAAGTTATGGAACACATCATGTTGAGCCACATCTCAAAACACTTGTCGGCCAATAACATCTTGAATAATGCCCAGCACGGTTTTAGGCAGAAGCTGTCTACCACAACGCAACTCACATGTGCAACACACGACTGGTCACACACTCTTCAAACTCGTGGTCAAGTGGACATAGTGTTCCTTGATTTCCATAAGGCGTTTGATTGCGTCCCACACCACCGACTCTGTGCCAAACTTGAGTACTATGGCATAACCAATGATGTTCTTCGCTGGATAACAGCACTCCTGTCTGATCGCCAGCAAGCAGTCATGGTAAATGGGACTCGTTCATCATGGAAACCTGTGACGTCAGGAGTACCGCAAGGTTCGGTGATTGGGCCTGTCCTATTTCTGTTATATATCAATGACATCAATACCAACATTCAGTCCAAAATGCGCCTCTTTGCGGACGACAGCGTCATCTATAGAGAGATCATTACTCCGCATGATCACAACATCCTCCAACACGACTTACACAAGCTGTCAGACTGGTCAAAGAAGTGGCTGATGGGTTTCAACATCCAGAAATGCGCAGTAATGACTATTACAAGAAAGCGCAAGCCCAGCATGCAAAGGTACACTCTACTTGACACCAACATCCCACGAGTAGATGAGTATAAATACCTTGGAGTCACAATCACACATGACCTCCGTTGGAGCGCCCACTGTCAGTCTGTGCTTTCTAAAGCCAACCAAACCCTAGGTCTGTTGCGGAGAACTCTGTCTCCATGTTCCAAAGAGGTGAAAGCCCAAGCTTACAAGTCACTCGTCCGACCACAACTTGAGTATGGAGTTGAAGCCTGGAATCCCTATGACGTTACTACCATCAACCGATTAGAACAGGTACAACGAGCTGCTGCCCGTTTTGTCTACCAAGACTATAGACGTACATCTCCTGTCACACCATTACTATCTAAGTTGAACTGAGACCTGTTACACACCCGCCGTCTTCTTGCACAAGCAACAATGTTCTACAAAATACAACATAACCTGGTGAACATCTCCTTCCCAGCCATCATAATCCCAGCAACTTACATTGGCAGAAATGACCACCTCCTCAAATACTCAGTCCCGGAAGCCACAATTGATCCATACAAATATTCATTCTTCTCAAGAACAACAAAACTGTGGAACCGCCTACCATACTCTACAGTTACTTCAAGAACACCTACTGCCTTCCAAGAGGCTGCCCTCCCATCTATTCGGAACATGCAGCCCCCAGTAGGATCCAGAATACTATAAATTCACCGGCTTGGTTTTTACTTGCACATGGCAAATTTTTATTTTGTACAATTGATTATAATTGCCATCTTGTAAATAATTTACACTCTGTCCGTCGGCCGTTGATGTCACCTTGTACCATCCCAGTATAGCTTCCAACGAAAAGCTGCAACAGGGATTACTCCTTCAAGGTTCAAGGTTCAAAACTAAAAAGCTCGCATGTTCAACTCACGGCCATGGTATATGCCAGGGCCAGGGGCCGGGCATCCTATGCTATAGGCTACAATGTAAAGCAAGATTAAAAGTTATCCTCTCTCGTCTCATGACCACTATCTCATATAACACTGACATTATACATACGCAGCTTGCCTATCTATCAGTGAATTAAGTTGATTGGCATACTGATCACGAGAGTTAGCAGAATTCCAATGTTATTGTTAGTATTTGTAGAGCTCTGCATGACGACTTGTACTTTACTCGCTACATAAATAGTTACGAATGGGACTACAGGGCACCGCGATTGTACGCAATCTACGGCACCCGGGTCGAACTAAAAACTAAGACTGTTGACTGTAGAGGCTACACCAACACAAATGAAATGTAGGCAGGTAGTGAACACTCACTCCATAACGGGTGCCAGGATTGTCTATTTACCGACTTACGTATTTCACATCTATCGTTGAACTGCAATCACTCGGGATGAAAATCCGAAGATATCAATCGACCTCGAAAAAAACAACAGCGAAACCAAAGACAAGTGTGGGTTCATTCGGTCTCGTTTTTTGGGCATGCAGCAGTGAACCGCAAGTAGATGCAACGTAAATAATGTCTAGCTATGCGGAAGTACAAACTGCGCATGCTTGATGTGGGTCAGGGATCGGATCGGATTTAGGAACAGCGCAAGGAAGGGGGACAGATAGGGATCCTCTGCCGTGCTTACATGTAGGAGGTACACTTGCTGTACACACAGAACACGTAACTACATTTTGCAGTTACACATCACAGACAGAAAGTAACACTGCGTCTCATTTACTGTGTGCAAGAAAACATGGATCGGCTTGTAATAGAGCCAGGATATCTAGCCGTAATTCCTCATCCGAACCGAGGCCGCTGGTCAGTATATTAGTAATTTACTTGTATTTTTATGTAAGCATGTCATTGCCTTTTGAACGAGTCCCTCACTAAATCTAAGCTGACGAATTAAAGGCATAGGCCTAAAGCCAATGTTAATGCCAATGCCAATGGTACACATCCACAATGTCATGATCCATCATATTGTCTGGCATCATAAGTAAATGCATCATTGGCGATTGCAGCCACGAAGCATGTGAAGAGGAGATTGTAAAGTACATTTTACAGGAAGTTTAAAGTGAGAAAAGTCGGTAGTTCTTTGATTCCTCTGTACAATGTACTAGACTGGGGTCGGGCTAACTCGGCCCACGGGACATCTCGTCCCACCCGTCGAGGGTGGGCCGAGTTGTCCCACTCGTTGGTATCGATAGTGATCGTGAACGCTTGTCTGTGTTTGTGTTTATTTCGTCTTTATGACGTCTTTTCTAACCGTAATTTTTATGGAATTGTGCTCAATGGTTTCTGTAAAGAATATTTGCCAACTTTTGGGGGATATAACGACGTAAAAATGAAATTTCAGACGTTTTTATCGCGGTTCGCGATCCCCATAGGTTCACGTTCATTTCGCGCGGTGGGCTAACTCGGCCCAGCTGAGTTTTAGCTGTTGTTTTGTCAGTAAATCTCCGTAAAACTATCAATTTTATCATGTATGAAGGTGTATTCAGGGTTCCTTCAACTAATTTCATCTTCGAGGGAATTTTATTTTGCACATGTTTGGTGAAATGTTGGATATTTGTTCGCATGATTTCATATTTGCCGTGTCCGCACCGCACTGGTCTCGCCACTGCAGCTCGCTCACACACACAGTGGCAGAGCTGAGCTGGCAGCGCCATGCCCACTCGGGGAGGCGCGGCGGCGGGGCGCGGCGGCGGGGCGCGGCGGGACGCGGCTCGTGGGGCGCGAGCGGCAGAGTCAAAATTGATTCCAAGTAGTCCGCCTGGCTAATTTAAAAAAAAAAGTTAAGTGCGACCCCTGTTATGTAGCAGATCATTCGATGTGAACTAGATGAAGGTCATTATATGCATTTGATTTTAACTGTTAAATGTTTTGTTGTTGCTGATTTTATGTATAGATATGCGTTCTACTCAAAAGTTACATGTATTTCTGTCCAATAAATGTTACTTTTCTTAATAAAAACAAACAAGCAAAAGTCAAAGGGGCGAGTCTGTTTATGGAGATTACCGTGGTAATTAATAAATTGTTTGATATCCAATGGTCAGTTATTTGACCTGTAGGTATGGATGGTTTGGTTGAATGGTTGATATCATGAAACCGGTAATGAAATGTAGTGCTACCTAGATTGGCCTTGTTTATGATTGTAGGGCCTACCTTTTGTGAGTACTTTCAAATATAAAAAGGAATTGTTTTTGTTTTGATGACATTGCCATTTTTGCCATGGGAATCCTTACGCTAATTCAAGAGAAAAATCCTCTGCCACCTGTACCTGCACGATAATGGCCAACCGACAAGTTCTTTTTCTTTTTCTTTTTTGTAATTTTCTTTTTGTATATGTACTGTATATACAGTGTAAATCTCTCTCTCTCCATCTACTGTAGCTATGTTATGTATACTGTGATGATCTATTGAACCAAACTTGGACTTCATATCTTAATCTTTTCCATGCCTTAGCCCTATTATATGTGTTAATCTTTTACATTTTTATTTATTTGTACAAAACAAGGCTGATTATAAAATTCTCAAATCCTTGCTTGTCCTGCACTCATACTGTTGAATTCATGCACATTTTTTTTTTTTTTTTTTTTTTTTTTTTAAACAAGCAGCAAAGATGAATAGCTTCTCAAATAGTCTTCCTTCTCAAGCACGGTACTCAAAGTGTTACATAATTTGCAGTCATGCAGGGTCACAAAAGAAACATTACAACATGCACTGGCAGGCATTGGTAAGGTCATGCATATAAGCTCTCATCTTCCTTCACAAAAGAATCTGTTGTTTTGTGGCCATTGCATCCTTTCGACTGTTGCCCTGCCTGCCCTTGATTACAATGTACCGGTACTGCTCTTTTCAAGACTGCAAGATCACAGCAAATTTTGAATAATATTAATGTGAGCATGTAAAGTATGTTTTGTTTTGTTTTGCTTTGTCATTTTAACATCTATTACTTTATTTCCTTTTTTTTTTTTTACTTGAATAACAGAACATTCTCATTTGACTTGAAATAATACTTTCATTTTCAATTATCACATTACCAAGTATCATCTGTTTACAAAGCTTTCTTTCCACAACTGCATTGTAAAGTTCTGTATTTTTTTATGATTCTTCGTCTGGCTCTATAGATCGCCTACTGCCAATATTTCCGTTTCCTTTCCCCGTCTCTCTTTCACTCTTCCATCAACCCATTCTTTTCTTATGCGTGATGAATGTGTTTGTCAAGTGTCAAATGAGATTTGATTTGAAACACTGCATACTTCATGTGAATTGCACGCCAGTATTTTTTCTTTCCGAATTCATATTTACATAGAACAACTAGTGTGTGCATATCTACACTGATGTTCAATGTAGACAAATTTGATATCTTTAATGAAACAAAAAACATATGTGACAAAAACATCATTTTTTTTTTCAGAGTCATCACACTTCATCATCAGTGAATAATGTGCATTCATAAAATGTGAATTTAATTCCACCACATTTTATAGTGTGTTATAACGGTAATACATGTACAACATTTGTTCCTGTGACCTTGTAACAATTGCTCTGGTGTATTATTTTCTCCAAGGACTTGGGATCAAGGTTAGGATTGTGATAGGAGTAGGGTTAGAGTAATGCTCCTTTGTAGAATTAGGTGATCCGAGTATCCTCTCGGATCACCTATTGTATTTGTACGGATTCTTTCTTCTTCTTCTTCTTTATTTCTTTCTCCTCAAATCTTGTGCAGAGGTTAACTCAAAAAGTCCCGTACCTATCGCTTTCAAACTTATACCATATATGTATCATGTCCTAAGGACGACAGATCTAGTGTATCAATGTGATCAATTAACCGTGACGTCATTATGACGTCATTATCTGAAATCACGTTTACATCAATATCTCATTAATGGAACGGAATTTTTGAATGAAATTAACATATCATATAGTTCAAGTCAAGGTCTATTGATATATTTCATAAAATAAAGTCACGTTCATAGTAAACGAGCGCGTACGCGCGCGTTGAAATTTAAACATGCTCTAATCAACCTCAAAATTGTTTTGCACACGTTTCAGGTCATTTACAGCATTTCAAAAAAAAATCGACGGACGCGTACGCGCGCGCGCATATACGCACGTACAGCTCATATTCAATAGAAATTTCCCGTTTTATTGCACGGATCGAATGTCTGAAATGTCAAGGAATACTTCTACCAAGTTTCAAGTCTATTCGACTCAATATGACGTCATACGGGCCCATCAAAGTTGAAATTCCGCGCGCGCGTCAATGGCGATATACAGTGCAACTATGCCAAAAAACCGCCAATTTTAAGTCCGATTTTACTCGTCAGGATGGACGGTGACCCCCCATTTTCTTTACATATTTTGAAAGCTGATGAGTTGTACATGTCATTTCATTGGGTGGCAATGCTGGCAAAATGATTAAAAGATATCTAATTTCTTAATAAAGTAAAAAAAGTAAATTTTCAAAATGACGTCATCAAATTTCAAGTTTACTCAAGCGTATCTCACTTATCTTTGGCCAATTTTCACCCAGATTTCAGTATGCTGTAGCTTATTAAATGCTCTTTCATTAACATATTAACAGTATTTTGATTAGATGACGGCATCACCTCGTAAAAATGGATTGAAAGTAATCTTCTCAAATTTGACCAGTTTACGTGTTATCTCTATTGGAGTGCAGTTTTTCTGGAAATGAAAATTGACATGACTATTTTTATCGAGCACTAGCTCACTTATGCTTCGGTGAATTTCTCCCAGATTTTAGTATGTTGTAGCTGAGACTTTGTGCTATTGTAAATGTGCCCTTCGTTTTTTCATACGATGTCTGCATCACGTCAAAAAACTTGGTTGAAATTAAAGCTTATCTTCGATGTATTGAAATATTTCTTTCTTTCTGCAACTTTCTTTGCAATAACTCAAGAAAAACATATCTTATCACCCCCATATTTTGCACATGTTTAGTTCATGTCACGTACATTATTTGATAAGATAACAACTACTTGATCAGACGCCATCTTGGGTATGTAAATTAGGGTCAAAGGTCATAAATGGTTCATCCTGTATCTAAGTGAATACATGTTCTATCTCTCCCATATTTTGCACACGCAAAGATCATGTTACAAGAATCATTTCACAAAATAACCACCCTTTGCTCAGATGCCATCTTGTCTGTGCAAAGTGGGGTCAAAAGGTCATATGTACTTCTTTCTGTTTCTTCGTTATGACGTGTTATCTCTATGGGAGGGAATTTTTCTAGATGTGAAAATTGACATGATTTTCTTTATCGAGCACTAGCTCACTTACCCTTCGGTGGATTTTTCTCAGATTTTAATATGTTGTAACTGAGACTTTGCGCTATCTTTGATTGCCCTTTGTTTTTTCATATGATGTCGGAATCATGTTAAAATACTTGGTTGAAATTAAAGCTTATCTTTGATGTATTGAGATATTTCTATGTTTCTGCAACTTTCTTTGCAATAACTCAAGAAAAAAAGCCCCTATCACCCTCATATTTTGCACATGTTTAGTGCATGTCACGTACATTATATCATAAAATAACAACTACTTGATCGGACAACATCTTGGGTATGTAAATTAGGGTCAAAGGTCACAAATGTTTCATCCTGTATCTTGGTGAATACATGTCTTATCTTTCCCATATTTTGCACACGCAAAGATCATGTTACAAGAATCATTTCACAAAATAACCACTTTTTGCTCAGATGCCATCTAGGTTGTGCAAAGTGGTGTCAAAGGTCATGTACTTGTTTTTGTATCTTCGTTATAGTGTATACAGATTTGGTACCAAAGATGGCAGATATGACTCCCTTTTCTTAATGAGAATCCAAACATCACACGACCAATGTCTCTGAACACAGATGAAACCTGCATGGTCATGCCTATTGCGATCAGGACTTGAATCATTCATTAAAAAAAAAAAAATCGGATCACCTTAATTTGTCAGTGATGACAAATTACAATCTCTAGTTTATGTTTGGTTTAGCATGCAGAACTTCAAGTGAACAATTGTTGCAGGAGCAAATCTCATGGAACCATTACGACACTGACTTCGGTCCTACTTCAGTCGATAGTTTGCTTTCTTCTAGATTTTCACCTCCTGACCTACCTGTAAAACATACATGTAGTTTACCAGATAGTTGCCAATTGATGAACTCTGCCCCAGGAGAAGTGCATCGCAGGAAATGAGATTGTTGTACATATGTCAATCCAGATACACTTCATGAAATGTTGCATTATTGTAACACTCATTTTGGTGTCCAACATTATGCTCAGTCACTCCGCAAAACCAGACAATGTCCTCTCAAAACTGAATATTCACTATAGCTGTAGGGGCTGAAGAAAGCAGATCTGTTCTCGGTCAGTTCCTGTGGTAGACTCTTTCTTAATTCTACCCACTTACTTTTTCCAGGGTAGCTAATTTACATATTAAAATCATAAGATAGACAAATCAACCAAAACGAAAGGAGGAAAGTAGTTTCACCCGAGGACCGAAGAACCCAATGGAAAAAAAGGTAGGGCCTATAGGTGATCACAAGGTGAAGTTGAACATGAATGGAAACAGATCAAAAGAGTGTGAGGACGTAGGTGTGGAGGTGAGTGGAGAGAATTAGGTTGTGTGGAAAACTAAATGTGGATAATTCATTAGGGGTATGTCTGAAAAGTAAACTACAAATGTGACACATGTAAATTGAAATTGAAATTGAGAGTAACAGGAATGGAAGAGACCAACTAAAATGTGAAAACCCAACTCACTATGACTACAAATGAAAATAAACTGGACGAAGGTGTCAACAAGCTGAGGTGAGAACTTATTTCTTCTTTTTCTATGTCACTGTCAAACATCCCAATGTAGTGGCCGACTGGACAAGGGAAGTTAAGTTCGGACTAATGAACTTAATATGGAATGTTAAACAAAAGAGTAGGTGTGGTGTGAAAGGGATGAACACATGAATGGGAAAGGAATGAGGGCGATAGAAGAAACAGCATACAGGTCAATGCATGAGAATGTGTGTCAACCTATGAACCTATACAATTACAAACTGAACAAAATATAATGATCTGAGATTGAAAAGAATGAAATAGCCTAGAAGCTCAACAAATTCAAATTTGCTGTCTTACCGTGGGCCTACAGGCCATCATAATACAATTTTAGGCGCAGGTAAGAAAAAATGTGAAATATTAGCGGATGTTAAGCTTTGTCAAAAGTTCTAGGTGTTACAACAACAAAAAATCCCACTTTTGATCTTTAATGCAATGTAGTTCCAAAACTAGTACTACAGTACAATCTCGGAGCTTACCTGGTCATATTTTCCCCTACCAGGCCCTACTAGCAGTATCCATCCTGCACAAGTCTGCATGCAATTCAATACCACAGAGTTTACTGGTCTATCCTGCCAGAGAAGTAATACCTGGTACTTGATTGTAAAAGAAAGAAAGAACATACATGTACAAATGTAAAATTAATTTCAGGGCCAATAGTATTCATTGTTAGAAGCAAGATGCAGTCTATATGACAATTCAATGATAAAGTGATAAGTTAGGTTGCTACATAGATGTACTTCGATCACAATGTAATTTACTATTGCTTTATCTGCTGCTTTCATTACAAGGTCCCCATTCATTTCAGTACCGGTATAACAGTATTTCTTCAAATTCATGAAATTCTTCCGTCGAGATGTTTTTTAATGCAATTGTGATTGACAAATTGCCCTACATCGATGTCAATAATTATCTCTATAAATCATCATATTTACATAAACATTTATATCGATGTACATGTAGGGCAATTTGTCAATCATTAGCAGTAACAACAGTATTTCTGTTTGCAATTATAGTACATTGAATAAATATCACTTTGAAAACAGACTTCATCATAGTACTAGTAAATCATTTCAGACACAAAAAGGTGACAGTTTTACATATTAAAACTCGTATTATTTCACAAATGTTACATATGGAGCAGTGTCCCAACATAACGAATAGTGTCATGCGAGTCACGTGATAATTGCCAACAATACAGCATGCATCCAAATCGTTATTTTATGTGTGTGTATGTGTGTGTTGTGTGTGTGTGTGTGTTTCTTTTTTTTTTTTTATTCAGTATCAATCATTAATAATGTTGATGCTGGGGATAGCTACACTTGTATAGTCTAGATCTAGTCATATAGACAGAAAACAGCAAAATGACAACTGCAAACTGCACGAGGTTGGAATACATATTATTGAGTCATCCTGGAAAAAAAAAATATCAGAAAAAAAATAAAAGAAAAAAAATCAGAAAAAAAAAAGAGTCAAGCAACCCCCTTATATGCCCAGCCTTTAGCAGAAACCCTTGCCCTTTACCTTGAAGTCCTTGGCATTGGCTGGCGGTAGCATGCACACCAGCTCAGCCCAATTCACGCGACGTTGAAGCAAAACACAGTCGAGTTGAAACAAGTTGCTCCCTCTCTAGCTCTCAGCTCAAAGTTCAAGACAATGTATAGGAAAATGCCAACTGACTACTGCATAGAATTTACTCACGCGAGAAAATTGGGAAGTGCAGCAAATGACGCCTTTTCCTCCAATTTCAACCACCGCCCGTGTCCGTAGCGACGTTTACGGAGTGGCTGGCTGCTCCCTCTGTGCCGTTCGCGCGGGTGCCCCGCGCCGCCCCGTTCCTCGCGCGCCGAGAGTGGGCATGGGCATGGCGCTGCTCAGCTCTACTGTGAGCGAGCTGCTGGTGGCGAGACCGGTGCGGTGCGGATACGGCGAAGATGAAACCATGCCAACAAATATCCAACATTTCCAAAAACACGTGCAAAATTAAATTCCCTCGAAGATGAAATTAGTTGAAGGAACCCTGAATACACCTTCATACATGATAAAATTGATAGTTTTACGGAGATTTACTGACAAAACAACAGCTAAAACTCAGCTGGGCCGAGTTAGCCCACCGCGCGAAATGAACGTGAACCTATGGGGATCGCGAACCGCGACAAAAACGTCTGAAATTTCATTTTTACGTCGTTGTATCCCCCAAAAGTTGGCAAATATTCTTTGCAGAAACCACTGAGCACAATTTTATAAAAGTTACGGTTAAAAAAGACGTCACAAAGACAAAATAACCTCAAACACAGACAAGCGCTCACGATCACTATCGATACCAACGGGTGGGACAACTCGGCCCACCCTCGACGGGTGGGACGAGTTGTCCCGTGGGCCGAGTTAGCCCGGATCCACTAGACTATGCCCACAATTTCAAAGGAGAAAATACAAGATCATGAGATGTACGATGTAGACCCCTGCCCTGGCCCTCTATAATGTAATTTACTTGTTGTACTTTTTGTTTTAGTTGAAATCAGCAATTGATTTCAGTTCAGTTAATCTTTTTTACAGTTATGCACTTGTCAATTGTAGTCCCGGCCCATAATGTGTGAAATGCGCTCTACGCTAGCTGACTTATGAAAGCTTTTGTGTGCTCTGTTTTTTGTGATTGTTATTCTTTCTTTCACTAGCAGCACCCGTGGAAATCCACGGGTCTGAGGGTTTTTATTTTTTTTTTCTGATAGATAAGATTTTGCACATTTATTGATGAAATAAAAAGATTTTTTTTCTCATTCTTTCGTTACTCGTGCTCGATCTCTTCTACCCATGACCACCACCCCCCCCCCACCACACACACACACACACACACATTTCCATCCACCCCCGCAGAACAAAAAAAAAAAAAAAAAAAAAAAAAAAAACCAAACAAACAAAAAACAAAACAAAACCCAAAAACAAACATTCAGGGAAAAATTACCAAAAACGCTTATGAGATTCTCCGGAAGTTCTGCCCACAGATTCTTCCCGTCGGAATGGGGAGATGACTTGAGTTTGACATTTAGGCCTACCCCCTGCTCTTGCATCCATGCAGGCACCCGAGGGAATCCACGGCTGGTCTCAAGGCCTAGCATTTTTTTTTTTCATTCCTATATCTTTTCTCACGTTATGAGAGAAAAATCTAATATTTTTGATCGTCTTCAATTGCTCCCTCCTTTTTTGTTTTTAATCACCAAAACTTGGTTTGATAGATCATAGAACCATCCGTTTATCTGCTTCAGACTATACATCATCATTATTATAATATTATTATTCTCATTAGGCCCCTATTGTTATATTGTTATCATATTATCATTCTCATTAGGCCCCTATTGTTATATTGCTAATATAATCATTATTGTTATTTGCAGAGGGGGATCATAGTCATTAGGTTTTATAAGTATTACGCACCCGAGGGAATCCACGGGTCTCAGGGCTTCGTATTTTTCCTTTCATATTTGTGACCCGCTACAACAAAAAGGTCCTAAAGTCGCGCACGGTTGAAGCCGTGAAAATCGAGTTTGAAGTCAGAGCATTAAAATTGGTCAAAACTTACGATTTTCTGATTTTGATATATTATTAGAGTCTAACATGTCTTCTATCATCTGTCGAAATTTTGAAGCAAAATGATCAAAGGAAAGACCAAAAACTAGCGTTTTTCTGAGCCATGTTTTTTGGCGTTTCAACGAAGCAGAAACTGGTTCGAAAATTTGGATTGAGCGCCACAGATAGGTTCCGCCCCTAACAACGACCAGAGTGATCTCATTGGTCAGTTTGCTGCTTGCTGCTAACCGAAGCGTGAAGCTCGCACACTGCCCAGTCGACTGGTGCACGTGCCGGCGGGGTGCGCCATGCTCAGCCGCTTCTCACATTCTGGTCACTGATTGGTTGGTGAGGAGACCGCCGACGCTGATGTGCTTGAATGAACTCTTCGGGGGTTGCTAGGGCTTACCTTCTATTGTCCAGAGGTGAAAACTAACTTGCGTGTCCGTGATCGCGATTGCGTCGAAAGGAAAACTTTAAGGGCGCTTTTCTCGAAACAGTGATTTTCCAGACGCCTCGACATGCTCTCTTTTAAACATCGATATCTCCGCAGCCGATTATTGTTATAAAATATGTTATATATCAATTCAAAGCAGAAAGATTAGGGGATTATATCATGCAATTTTCAAATAATCGACCTACCCCGACTTTAGGATCATTTTGTTGTAGCGGGTCACATTTCTTCAACCACGTTATGATAGAAGAAATACACAAAGATTATTTTCGTCTTCATTTGCTCCCTCATTTCTGTTTTCATAATCAAAACTTGGTTTGATGGATCTAGAACCACCCGTTTATCTCATTGATACTGTTCATTGTTTTTGTTATCATAATACAGTTGTAGATAACATTATCATTATTATTATTATTATTATTATTATTGTTATTGTTATTTTGTGGGAGGGGAGATCAATAGTCATTCGGTTTTATTATTTTATATTATTCATTGACATGGGGATGAATCAAGGGAATTAAGGAAAAAAGTTAATCGGTCAAGGATAGTGAATATCTTTTTTTCCGTCATGTCAATGTTTCTCTACGACTGATAGACGTTTCAAATGGCTTCATTATCATTGCTATTTCATTTTAAACATCAAAACAATCCAGTTCCTGTTTGTGTCTCTTCCGCCCACTCTTAAGTTATGGATCATAGCACCCCCTCCCCATTCATTTGCATTGGTCTATTGTATTATTTCAGTGTATTATTGTTATTGTTATTATCATTATTATTATTACTAACATTATTATTATTATTTAGGGGAGAGGAGAGAGTAGAGTCATAATATAGGGATGATCAACCAAGGGAGGCGGAAATGTTAAGAATTGTAAAAATCTGTTTCCCCCATTTTTCTGCTCTTGATAAAAAGCATTTCTGAAGACAGCCCTGCGCAAACTGTCAAAAACTGTTTCACTGCACCAACATACGGTAATCTTGTGCTGGGTAGGACTACTTCATATATAGACCCCTAGTGTTTTTGTTACTTTTGTGCTTAGAGAAATTAAATATTTTCGTCTTCGTTTGCTCTCTTTTTGTTTTTATCACCAAACCTTGGTTTGATGGATCATAGAACCACCTGTTTATCTGCTTCAGACTGTACATTTTTATTATCATTATTATCATAATCATTAATGTCCTTCTTCTGCTTCAGACTGTACATTATCATCATTATTGTTATTATTAGTATTATAACTATCACTATTATTATTATCATTATTATTATTACTATTATTATATTATCATTATAATCATCATTGTTATATTTGGGGAGGGGGAGATCATAGTCATTAGGTTTAATAAGTAGGCACCCGTGGGAATCCATGGGTCTCAGGGCCTCGTATTTTTTCTTTAATATTTCTTTTCCCACGTAATGGGAGAAAGAAGAATAGTTTTGTCGTCATTTGCTCCCTCTTTTTTATTTTTATCACCAAAACTTGGTTTGATGCACCATAGAACCACACATTTGATGTCCACTAGTAACTTCAAAAATTGGCGGTCAGCAAAGCGAGGGTTTCCCCCGCGTCCGCTCGTCTTATGAATATTCATGTTTACAGCAGCCATAGTAAACGAATGAACAGCGGCGCGTGTACTCTGATAAAAATGGAAGGATACGATCGGCAAGTGGATATTTAGCCGTCCTGAACAGTCTGAGTACAATGATACCCGACTTGAGAGTAAACTAAATGACGTACCTGAGCTGCATAGTGTCCTGCACAGTTGTGCAAAATACAATAAAATAACAGCATTCGTTGTTTTCATCTGGGCACGCCAATGGCGAACGTCGCTGTACATAAATGCCCTTGTACTATCAACAATGACCGCGCCGTGTGTTGATATACCATAATGAGTGTCCATATCACTCACACGCAGATAGTGTTTCGTGTAACCATCGTTAATACATACACAGGCGCAGGCCACACACTGGCATACCGTACCCGAGAGTACATTGTGTGCGTGCGTGCGTGTCCGCTGGAATATGACAGAGATTTCGCTGCACGCCATCATCTTTTTGACTTTAGTATCCCCATTGTCTCTGCAAGCTAAAAAATGGACGATCGAGAAAGCAGGAGTCCAGCACAGGATCGGTGAATATTTAAACGCTCGGCTCTGACGTCACGCACAAAAATGCATTATGCATCTATCTAATTATTTTTTCTTTTTCGTCCTGGACGTCGACACGGAGGCGGAGCGGGGACGAAACCCGCGCCATTCGATGCACGATACTCTCCTGCTGCCAACGGCACCGGTCGCAGCTGCCCGGAGCCGACGGCTCGGGAGGAGATACATGGCTTGTAGACAATCCAGCAACGCCGGAATAAAACAGGAAATACATAAGGCCGCGACAACAACAACAACTTCGCGTATTATATATATAGATATGGATTAGAAATAAAGGCCAACTTTTTCATTTTCAATCAAATACCCCCCTGCCTTTTTTATTCTTTCCCCTAATTGAAGGGATGAAATGCTGCTAGAAAGTAAAGTAGATCTGACGGGACTTGTATTTTCTGCATGGATTGTGAATGTGTAGTCGTACTGTCTTTCTTTGTAGATATTTTCCCAATCACTTGCAACCCCTTGTCTGTAGTCTTCAGCTGTAGAACACTGTACACTCATGTTCTTTAGATGATGCATGCAGTTTATAGACTATGACTTTGTAGTTTTAGTCACATTATATAACCCATGTGTGTCCTCAAACCCTGTTTCATACACTTGATGAGAATGTGTCATGCAAATGATGCTGCATAAATGCTGTTTAATAGCATCATCATAGTTTTACTGGAAATGGTACATTGTACACATCAATACTTCTATCACCGGTAGTGATGGTAATAAATTGTATTGCACCATTTACAATGGTACATACATGTACACATGATCTGCAAATCATGGAAGGCTTTTTTTTCAGTGTATGCATCTTTGAATGACACATTAACAAGCGACTTTTTGATTGAGCATGTTTAATATCTTGTGATAATGATGTACAATCATTTTAAAGGAAGAGATGGGAGATTGGACTTGATTACTCTTTAAAGCATTCCAATCACAATAAAATCTTTCTGAGTGTTATAACCAATTGATGAAAAAAAAAAAAAAACTGCAGGAAATTTGATACCAGTGCACATCTGATGATATACCTTGTCACGCCTTGAATTTCTGAAAAGCAAGAACAAAAAAAGTCATCAGTTGTCAATAAGGTTTCAATGTCAAGAACAACAAGAACTGTAGACTTATACAAAATATTGATTGAATGAAGAACACATCATTCAAGTTTAAAAATTTATCCTATCCAAATAATGTGAAGTTTGCTGATGATTTGTAGGTTTCATCTTGCAGTCCTGGCACTGTGACATCACATTTCAGTGTCATGTTTTGTTAATTTGACAAGGATATCAGTGGCTTATCTATAAAACTTTCATCCCATTTTATGTTTTCCTATTTCTCTGCCCATCAGCATTGAATAGTGGCTCTGAGAGTCACGCCCACTGGGTTGACACCCTGACTGTTGTTTCCAACCAAATGCTTCGTGCTTCATCGCAGTCCTCTATTTTGCTTGCTGCCTTCTCGTCTGTGGCCCCAGCCTGCCTGCCTGCCTGCCTGCTTGCTCACACCCACTCCCCAGTCCTTGCATGCGGCACCGTGGTGGCCCAACTCCACCCGCCGCCGGTGTAGTGAAGCCCCCGAACTCTTCCGTCGGATTTTAACGGGGCGAAAGGCCGAGGGGGGGAAAAGCCGAGAAAATGGACTCCTTCCTGGCTGCAGCCGATGACCTCGATCGCGTTTTAGACGAGTTCGAGCAAAATGAAGGTAGGCTTTGGCATATAACCCCAACATGGCCGACGAGTTTAGAATGCTTCAGTTTATTATGCAATCTTTAGTGCCTTTTTCATTCAATGTCTTGGTGCTAGTAGCAGAGAGAGAGAGAGAGAGAGAGAGATTGTGTGTATATATGTGTGTGTGCATATGTACATATTGCAGTTTACTCTTGTAAAGAAAGGAAAACAAACAAGCGTGTTAATAGGAGTCAGTCATTTGATGTGAACACAATTCACCAGACTAACTTAAACGTGGGGCCTACCCTGCAACAACTAACTGTGGGAAAATACACCTGTTCGATCCTTGAAGGTATAAATTTAGGAATATCTTTTCCGTTACAATTTTTTTTTTTTTACTCTGTCTCGCTCTCTCTTTCTAAACTTGAATGAAAAATGCAAAGCCTCTTTATGCAGCAATCCTCATATGAAAGGAGGGCATTGGTGTATTTAAAGTATTTCTATTTAAAGGAGAAAATATGTGGAATGAGGTTGCAAAAGAATTACTGAGCATTACCACATTCTCAGTTTGAAGAAGAGTATAGCATGGAAATGGTAGAAACATACGTCTTAAAATGCAGACCTGTGATTTTTATGTCATTATGTTGTCTTACATTGTGACTCTGGGGTCACCACTTCAATATTCCCTTGACTTGATAAAGTTCTAAGATTCAAACATTTTCCAAACCATTGTTGCCTGAAATGCCACAAATAGTTGATGTTTTTCATGAAGTGTTCTTAAATCAAAATATTTTTAATGTACATGTGTACACATACATGTACTGTACTAACACAGTCCATCTTTTATAACAAGAATTGAAGAGAAAAGTAGTAAAGACTAGTACCATACGCCAAATCAAGAATAAGGAAAAGTGATAAAAACAGTGACAAAATTAAAGGACAAGTTCACCTTCATAGACATGTGGGTTGAGAGAATGCAGCAATATTAGTAGAACACATCAGTGAGAGAAAATTGGACAATCCGTTCTAAAGTTATGAATTTTTGAAGTTTCTGGTCAGTCATGGCTGGATGAGAAGACTACTATAGCTTGTGATGTCACATGTGTACAATGATATAAAGAAAGAATAAAGAAAATTCAACATATTGTCACTTTTCTCGCATAACAAAAGAATGCTCAACTTCTTTCGTTCAGAAGGCATGGGGAATGATATCACCCTTAACATACAGGTCAATAGCACAATCAGGGTATGCAATTGTGTAACAGGGCAAAAATGAAAAAACTTGGTGAAAATGCTTTTTTTGTTGTTTGTTGTAGCTGAGTGTTCAAATTTTCATTTCATGTAAAGAAAGAGTCAAAATTTTGCATTAAACTGCGCATAAATTAGCATTTAAATTAGGGGTGTCAAATTACATTGAAATGACTAATATATTGGAAAAATTCATTAAAAAAAAGGAGAATGTTTTTTTCATCTGATATTGCTGTTAGATATTCCTGATACAAATATCCCTTTCATTCACCACCAGTACATAGCCATGACATATCACAAAATATGAATGAGGGCAATTCCGCAGTTAGGTGGACATGACATGGATAAAAGAAATGTGCCTCTTTATCTTACCCTTTGATCTAGGTATCAACTAATGCCATGGATGTTCACCAATCATTAGGGTCTTTCAAATTCAGTAGATTTTATTTTTCGTATTTATTGATTTTGCGAGATCTAAAACCATCATTTAAAATGTACATGTGGGACTGGGGACGCTGAAATTCACTTAAATGCAAATTACAGTGGGTTCCTTTGAAATTTTT
The DNA here is from genome assembly GCA_033980235.1 of Diadema setosum. Classification (NCBI taxonomy): domain Eukaryota; kingdom Metazoa; phylum Echinodermata; class Echinoidea; order Diadematoida; family Diadematidae; genus Diadema; species Diadema setosum. Next base: position 5,902,367 of record CM067072.1, on the reverse strand, counting down.
TCCTCAAAGTTTTGCTAAAGGGTAAAAGATGAATACATTTAAATACTCCAGAAGTCATGTGACATTTTGTCAATTACAAAGGGGTGAAATGACCTGCGGAATTACTCCGGACAAATGTAACGTTACTAACCGTAACATTACTAACCATGCTTTTGGGGATCTAGCTAAAAAATCATCGGTCGAACTGCTAAAAAAATTTGCATTAACATTTGTCATGATGCAATAATTGAAATTAATGCAACACTTTGTTTGAAGTAACTTGAATTTTTGCACACTTTTTGTTACAAGACATTGATTTTTTTGTCATGTCCTTTTTTCGTAACGTTACTAACCAGCCCTTTAAGTTGCTAGAGCTTTTCTAATATTTCGTGGATTGTGTTCATTCTTTTCTGTATCATAAACCTGGGAAGGATGAACATGTTTTTGACATAATTTTGACTTGAAATGAATAAATGGTAATTTAGCGGTAAAAACAAATATCTAAATTTGTTCAAATGTAACGTTACTAACCGCGGAATTGCCCATGAAAATATTTTCACTTCTCGAAATGGATGATCAATTTTGTAGGCATTATTTTGAATTCAAATAAAACCACTTTTACATATTTTATCATATTTCACTTTTGCCAAAGAGTGAAGAGGCAAAACTTTCAGGAATAGGTAACAGACATACATGTATAGTGGCCATTATTACAAATTTTTATGAAATTAGGGCTGGTACTTTGGAAGATATTATATTTTTCATTAAAAAATTATCTGTACAGTTTGACCTTGAATGTGCGCACAGTGTTTGGATCAATTCTCATATTTGTAAACACAGATATAGAAGAATGAATGTGAGATTTATGATGACTTGAGTTGATATCCAAGCTGTGACACTCAAACAATTAAGCCAAAATACTATGTTTTTGCTTATGATATCTTTAGAAATTGAACAAGCATTGAAATATGAACACTGAACACTTACAATTGTATCATATGACCTTCATGCAGTATAACATGGGCGTGTATCGCACTTTTTTATACTCAGCAATTTGTAAAAATATAAAAAAATTAGTTCCTATTGCTCAAATTTGCTAAAATTTTCACACAATAGATTTCTACATGTACAATTCATGGTTAAAAAAACAAGGCTATTCAATAAGGGGAAAAGATTCTTTAGTCAAATTAGGATATACCTCACTGAAAATACTGAAAAACGGCTGCACTTATTTTACTCAGCATTTGAAAATGGCTCAAAACTCAAAACTCAAAACTGGCTGAACATTTATTGGCAAACAGCGCACCATATTGTAGTGTGTCTTCAGTACTCTCAGGAAAAGCAGAAAAATAAGCTGTTTCTCCATGTACATATAGCTGTACAGCATGGGTTAAAAGGTCACAATGTCACAAAAATAAGCCAGCATTACACTCCTACCAGGATGGGACTTCAGATCTTATAACTTTCTCCAGCTGAAAGAACCACTATTTTTTATTGCATGCAAGCAATGCCAGGAAAAAATCCATTAATTTGATACCAAACACATAGGGGTAGACTTAAAATATGGACCTCAAATCTTGATTTTACGTAAGTTGTAAAACGCTTTTTTTGACGCATTACATGGGTTTTGGGGGACTTTTTGGTAATTAATCTTTATTAATTAACAGTAAATGAGAAGAAATAAGCTATTGCCTTACCACATGTGATTATGTCTTAGCATGCTGCATGTGAATTTTGAAGTCAGTTGGTGCATTCTTTTAGAAGTTACAATTTTTTAAAGTGAGAAAGTCATGATTGCATACCCTGATTGTGCTTATCACCTACATCAGTAACAAATTGAAGAAATGTGCACTTTATCAAAAAGTGAAGTTTTGTGAAATCATCTTTTCATTTTCCTTGTAATATATCGTTGTACACATGTGACATCATGCACTGGAGTAGTCTTCTCATCCAGGAGTGACTGCGCAGATACTTTAAAAATTCATAACTTTTGAACAGATTGTCTGATTTTCCCCAAACTTTCACTGAGGTGTTCTACAATATTGTTGCATTCACTCAAACCACATGTATATGAAGGTGGACTTGTCCTTTAAGAAAAAGACACCTAGAACATTTTTTATGATAGTCCTGTGACAAAGTCACATAATCATTTCTGTCACCACAAAGAAATCAAACTTTTAGTGCTACATGTGTACATGTCTGCCTGTTGAGCAGAGATGGTCATGTACACTTCATCTCCTCATTCAAAATAGCTACTTTTTAAATTAAGTCCGGACAAAGAGGGCACTTTGGAAGTTTCTCACTAGTTTGGTGTTCTGCATGTTTTGAGTCTGTAGATTTCAGAGGACTCTTGTTGAACAAAGATAAGAAAAGAAAAAATCATGCCTTTTACTTGATTACGAGTAGAATGTTGTCCACTCGTAAAACCTCATGACAGATTGTGAAAATTTTCTCATTGCAGTGCACTCCCATTAAAACAAACACAGTGTATAACAAAACTTTGTTAAATACAATAAAGTTAAAATTTGGTCCCAAAATTATCATACATAAAAGTATTTATCATTATTATGTACTTCATTTGTTTGCATTATATGATGAAATTTTGATATCATTAAGAAAGAAAACTGCCTTTCCCAAGAACTTCAATATTGGATTACAGGAATCGCTTGTACATAGATGTGTATGAATGCACTCTGACTCTTTGACAATACCATATTGAGCTTACAGTTTCTACTGTTTAAAATTTGAGTAACGAGGGTGGTATGCTACTCTGTGAAATAGTGACAGTGGTTTATGAAACGAAAAGGCAGCTTTGCACTTTGGTTGCACTATTGATTTTGAATTTGAATATAAATGGATGCCTTTGATGACCAGCAGTATACTTCCACTTTAGCTTTCATGATGGCTGTAGAACCAAAAGTTTACAAGTGAATGGGAGAAGAGGTGGATGTGTAGTAGAGTACTTACATGTTGTAAGTACTGTTAAGAGAAACCACCTCATTGTTTCAGTTTCAGTTTGTTTTATTTCTTCACTTGTATGAAAGAAATCATTATGACAAAATCAAATATTTTCACATGAAAATATTGAAGCAAGTGTACTCATAAGAATAGATAGTGACATGAATAGTATAACATACAGTCTATACGGATGTATTCATGGGACTTGTATTATTAAAGGGATCATATATTTTTGGTTGAGACCTTACTTCAGGTTTCTAACTTTTTTTCCTTTTTTTTGGGGGGGGGGGTGAGATAATGAGATATGAAATATGAAAGGGCATGCAATTCCAAGAGGGATTCAATGTTTATTTGATAAAAGTTGGTTTTGAAATGGCTGAAATGTTCAAAACAGAGCAATCCTAATAAAAGGTGGGACCCACCTTTTATTAGGATTGCTTTGTTTTACTTTGTTTTGGGATGTCTCAGCCATGCCAAAACTAATTCTCATCATATAAACTTTGAATTTTTCTTAAAGTTGATGTACGATGGTATGCTCTGTATTATTGTAATGAGAAACCAATGGTACAGTGTATGCTCTGTATTTATATTTCATAAGTGGTTTCTTGGTATCTTACAGAAAGTTCAAAGCCCAATCCTCATCTCCA